>KK499789.1:722910-1356662 GCA_000688715.1 Glossina pallidipes | reverse complement strand
CACCTTCTGGTTCAGAAGGGAGTGGCAGCCAGTCGAAACGTACGCCTGGTTCATGTTCATCGTCATCCCTGGCCCGTTTAGTTGCCACCTCTGCTCTGGACATTTATGAAAAATATAGTCCGGCACACTATAAACCCAATACTGAACTATCTGGTTCTAGATCATCGGGTCTCAGTGAGGCTGCCGCAACTGATAGTGACGACAGGCGATCAACTACCTCAGATGTTGCGTATGAGCGACCACGTAGCCGTTATAGTCGTTTATATAGTCAACAAAAAAACATTGATGAAGTCGACAATATAGGAACCGCACATAATAGATCAGGAAGCGGATCACGTATATCGGGGCGTTTAAATATAGCAAATTTGGCGGAAGACATACCTACAGCCACTGTAACCTTGCATGGAACACGTTTGCGGAAAACAAAAGGTCATGAAGAGGATAAAAAATTCTGGAAAAACGGTGCAATTCAGGATCATGAGAATAACAGTAATGGACTGGATGCTGTCGTACCGTACGTGAAATTGAATAAGTTGAAGCTTAATAGCAATCAGGGAGAAACTCCAGAAATCAATCAAACGCAAGGTAATAATAAACTGACAGATAGCGGTGGTAGCATGTACGACACCAGTGAGAATGTGGACATCAAGTGGAACAATGCAGATTCCACCAAAGAGGATGTAGACGATAACGCAAAGGTAACACATAGTTCTCTCGGCAGAATTTATTTAAAAATGAAAAACCAAAAGAGAAAAATGTCTCGAGCTGGCTTACTAACACCATTAATCCGAATTTAATCAGATACTACCTATCTACATTCAACCTTTAACTTAGATATTTTGATATTGTATATCCACTTTGCGTGTGTGTGTGTGTGGCTTGGCACGCGTTTTCATTTCTCTTGTTTCTTAAGATTTAATCATTTTGAAGAAATTTTATAGCTATAGGAAGGTAATAAAATAAATGCAGGATTAGGAGAACGGAATGGAGCGAATAGTTTCAATGTGACATACATCTACATGCGTATTTACTCACATTTGCAAATTTAAACTTTTCATCTCTAACCCATACATACTTGCCTCTATGCGTACATTCCATCATTTCCATTTGCTAACAGTGTTTTCCTTTTCCAGTTAATCTCTTCCAGATACTACACTATAGCGAACGCATGTTCAAGAATCGCACGTCAGCTCATTAAGGTTTGTTGTGAGTTATTATGTGTATGTGTTATAATTTAAAGCAAAGCCTTTAGAGATTACAAGTACAAAATATGCATAAAACAACTGTCTAAATCTGTGTTTGCACCCGTCAAAGATCGTTGAAATGTTGAAGTGTGCATAGAAATGCACGCATATACAAGCACCGGCACCGGTAAAGGATAATTGTATCCTAGTGATTTAAATGAAACGGCAATAACCACAATAAAGTATCGCAGCAACACTTGTATTCGAGAAATAACAATAAAAGAAAGAATAACAAAAAAATTAATGAAAAGTGTACAACGGACTACTTTCCAGAAAGTCTTAATAATAAATAAAGAAAAAAAAACCTAGAAGATAATAAAAATTTAAAAAAAAAAATTAAATAATGATAGACGTTAAAAAAACTAGAAATAATTTCCAAAAATTTCCATCACTGAAGCAAAAATGTGATCCCGTCATTGTAGTACGACCTCAAACTAATGCTACAAAATCCGCTTTAAACATAAAACCAGCGACAGTGTCATCAAAAGTTAAACAAACGATAAGAACAACAAAAGTAACAGGAACAGCTGCAAACAAAGCTGTTACGAATCCCGTTAGAGAAGCTAATCAACATTTTTTCTTAGTATCGTCCTTCAAAGATCAAAATTTCCTTAAAGAAGAGTGTGAATTGGCTCATGCTCAGGTCTCGAAAGCTACTGCAAAGAAACCGACATTACCTTCAGTTGAAAGCCGCAAGACGAACACTGTGATCAGCAGCCTTTCGAACAATAACTACCGTAACTCGGTAAGATAAGTAATTGTGTGTATGAATCGGGGTAAATTTTCAAGCTGCTGCTCCCAAAATAGTTCAGCGGAGCTAATTTCTAATCTTTTGGTAAAAACCGAAAGAGAAAAGAAAAAACGCTCCAAGTTTAGAGATAAAAGCAAGTCTGCGAATCGCCCGTTAAAATCTAGGTTAATCAAAACATCTTTAAATAGATATTACTACCCATTCTAAATTGACTCCATTTTATTGCAACAACAACAATAATAAAAAGAATAAGGATAATAAGTTTTAAATAACCATTCTATTGGTTGTCAGTAATTCGAATTACATCCGTGTATAAATATGTATCCGTACATAGAATTCATTTAATAGGCGACGTAAATGTGTTCAATTGTTAGAAAAGAGCTTGAAAATTTGCTTCAATTCTCGAAGCTAAGCGTTTAAATCGTTTTTCATCGTATTGTTAAACTTATTAACCGCAGACGAAACCCTCAGCAGCCTTAGCTGCGTTAGCAACAAATGGGATGCGACGCAGCAGTAATGGCAGTCAATTGGGCACAGCCACAGCGATTGCAACGTCTCTTGGCAAGGTGGATAATAATTGTGTTGGATCCCAATGTAAAGGTTTTACGAGTGGTACAGCAACATCCACAGCTGCGACCATCGCTGGTACCACAATTACAACGGCATCTTCGAAGAAGTTAAGCTCGGGCGGGTACCTTGTTAGCAATTCTACGTACGGTACAACGAAACTAACTAATCGTAATTCACAAGTGAAGCCTTTAATACATCGCAGCGGGGCTAGCGCGACATCTAGCGGCGGAACACCGTCGTCGATATCACAACGCCGCAATAACAACAATAACGGCAGCAACACTAGCTTAAACAGCATTTCTAATAATCACGGCAATAACAACATGCAAACATCACTAGATCAAGACGATATTAAATTTATTGATAGCGATGAGCAACCAACAACCACAGCAATGGAACGCAAATCTCAAGTTACCTGTGAAACACGATGCTGTGCTGCGCATTCGCATGGTATAGCTGTAGTTAAAAATCGCGTACGACCAAAATCAACGATTATAAGTTCAGCATCCAGTTCGGCATCAGCGGCGGCAACAACAGCGGCAAATAGTTCCATCTTCGAAAAAGTAAATAATTATAAATATTCCAATGGCACTGCGGGTGCACTTGTCTCTGGAGAAAAACGTTCCGAATGTCGCCAGCCCACTAGCATGTTTATTGATTCGAATAGTATTCGCGCGTCCATTGAAAAATTTGACAACTATAGCGAACAAAAGAGATTGCCGCTCAATTCGGTGCAACTGCGTTCTCACGGTGGCGGGGGCAGCACCAATAACCTGCAGCATCATCGTCATAGTAGTGATTTCGATAATAGCAACTTAAGGCTGCCCAATAGCGGAGGTGGTTCGTTAACGCGTGCTCCTTATCGAAGTTCAGCTGGTGTTGTTGGCAAAACCAATTTGTACTCGAACACTGCAGCAGCATCTACTTCGACGACTCGACAAGTTATTGGCACTCATCCCAATGCCACCGGTAGTTTACCGTTAAAGAACAGTCGTCATTATAATCACGCCGACGAGCCTTCTGTATCTGGTCTTTCAAGCTCGGTGGACGGCGATTTTGGTAAAAAGAAATTGGCCGCCATATCCGGTGGGGAGGATAGTGTAAGTTTAACTTTTGAAACAAGCCGAAATCGAACTTCTGGATTCCGTAAAAGTTGCCAGAAAAAACTTTTCAAATGCGTCAACTGAATCGCATTTCAAAGGATTTATTCGAGCAACCCACACGTATACGAACTTACACGAGCACAAAATTTTTCTAATTTACTTTGTAAATCGCGCACACACATACCCCATCAATTTCCTGTATCCCAAATCTCATTCATTTACATATTTATGAGCCTTAATTTAGCGTTAGCGAGTAAAGACACTTTTCGGAGATTTTTTAATTTTTATATTAGATTATTGAGAGAGGAAGTTTTTCTTTGTGGCTTACGATCGAAGAGACGTTTAGCTTCGGAATGCTCGGTGGGCGAATACGCATTCGTTAGCATTGATTTGTTTTATGTGTTTTTTTATTTGCATGTCGAGACAGGTTTAGTTTTTTTCGTAAATGTTTATCTTTTTTACAAATCCTCGATGGTATAATTTTTTTTTTTGTGTTTGCTAAAGTATTCCCTGTTCGTATCTTCTTAGCTGATCTGTCTCTTTCTTCTACACTAACTGCTTTCGCTTATATTGTTGCGTTCTTTCTACTGAACAAAGCGTATTTTTAAGATTTTATTTTAATTTGCTCCTAACTCATGCTCTAATGAAATCATTGGTGGCCTTTCATTCATAATTACTCTTATAACTATTTTATTCCTTAAAATTTAGATACGAAATAGTGTGCATACGACAGCTTCGCCCGTGTCCCGCTATTGGGAAAGAGATAGTTCCAGACCAGCGATCTCCACTACTCGCAATCATGCGGACGAAAGGAAACTATCATTTAGCAGTGAAGATACTGAAGGTATGTACCTCTCCTTTAAAAAATTTAAATATTATCTTTTACTGAGATTGAAGTTTGATTTGATAAAAAATGAAAAATTATCATTTTTTGTGATGCGCTTTAAATAATGAAGACGGTCTTGCATGCAAGAATAAATGCAATTAAGCCTGAAACGGCTATGGTCCATATCGAGGAGATTCAGTTGCATCGATATAAACGAAGAAATGTATTCAGTTTTTTATGTAAGGTGTGATCATTTTTGTGGGTTGCCGCTCACATAAAACAAGTTATGCAATCACAAATTAATGATTTTTATTAATATTTTATGAAAATCAGTGTTAAATTTCGAGTATAAGTCACCTTGTGTTTGAAAAACCGAACGTTTTGAAGAGTACTGGGACATTGCCGTTCTTGTTTCATTTATATTTTTGAATATGTCAATATTTTTCGTGTAGTTTTCTGTGGGTGTAGGCGTTTTATCTATTTATTTTTGTTCTTTTTTTTTTTTTCTTTTTTTTTAAATATAAAAAGAAAAATCTTTTGTGCCATTTAAGAGTATATTTTACATTTCAATATAATTACGGGGAAAATATTCTTTGTTGTTTTTATGGTTTTAAATTCATGTTTTATTCTAAATGGTTTATAAATCTTATAGTGGTACGTTTCGTAGATTCATTAATATTTGATATGGAAATTTTTATTTTTCTTACCCGTGCTCGTTCCATTCATTTTATCAGGTCTGTGTGGTCTGAGGAATATTGGAAACACATGTTTTATGAACTCCGTCATACAGTGTCTAAGTCACACAAATGAGCTAACGAAATTCTTAAGGAATTACAGTGCCACCAAATCGCCTATATCTAAAGATCAGCAAATTTTATATGGTAAGTGCGAGTATATGTATTAGAATGAATGTCATTACATATTTCTTTTCGATTTGCATTGTTAACCGTTAGAGTTTTCAAAGCTGATTAGAGAAATGTGGTCACCGAATACTCACAGCGTTACACCGTTAGAATTAAAAAGAGCCTTTTCGAGTAAGCATCGCATGTACAGCGATTACAATCAGCAAGACGCTCAAGAGTTTTTGCGCTTCTTTTTGGATTCGTTGCATAGTGCTCTCAATACTGGCAACAAAGGTGAACACTTGAGAGTTGATGATAATCTCAGGTTAGCTTGAAAGCGGAAAAATTTATAATAATTTTACGAGTTGCTAAAAATGTTCTTTCGTTTTTATAATATTCAGTGATAATAGGAAGGCCGAGCAAACATGGGAGTGGTACTGTCGTCACGAATGTTCAATTATACGCGATTTGTTTGTGGGCCAATTAAAGAGTACGCTGCGATGTACCGTCTGCGGCAATGCCAGTGTGACTTTTGATCCTTTCTGGGATCTTAGTGTGCCATTACCGTCTTCGTCCCGTTGTAAATTGGAAGCTTGTCTAGACTTATTTATACGTGAGGAGGTATTAGACGGCGACGAAATGCCTACATGTTCCAAATGTCAAACACGTCGAAAATGCACGAAAACTTTCACTATTCAACGGTTCCCCAAATATTTGGTGATACGTAAGTTTTCCGCTTTTTGACAATAATTGGGGATATTTTTTTCTCATAGACTTTGTTGCTTCCATCGTAGATCTGAAACGTTTCTCTGAGACACGTTGGAGCAAACTATCGAACATAGTCGAATTTCCGACGGGTGAACGTGAATTGAACATGGCACCTTATGCAGCAAATACTAACTCAAATATGTACTACTCGCTGTACGCTATATCAAATCATATGGGTACACATTAAGAAATATTTTTGAAATTTGTCTTTAATTTAGCTCTCTATCATTTTAGGCTCAACGGCTGGTGGCCATTACGTGGCCATATGTAAGCATCCATTTACCCAAAAATGGCACGAGTTCAACGATAACCTGTAAGTTGCCGTGATAATGAAATAATGGTGATGAACAATTTTCGTTTATTTTCTCTCATTTACAGAGTTAGCGATGCCCTGTCTGAACATCATCTTGTCTCATCTAGTGCCTACATTTTGTTCTACGAACGTGCGTAAATACCGTCTATATTACTAACGCCATAACTAACTATACTGAACTTACAATTGAAAAAAAACCAACATAAAAAGAGAAAAACGCGTTGTTTTTACGGGGTGTTGTGCAAGGAATTGCTTGGATAGAAGTAGCAGTAAAACAAAAACAAAAAACAAAAAAAACAAAAAATGCAACCAGTGGATCACAGTAAAGAAAATCAACTTTGGATATAACAATAATATTAATAACGACATTATTGAGGCCGCTTTCTTTCTAAAGATTTTTTTATCGTCAAACTCAAACAAGAAAAATCCCAAATTCTCTCTTAAACCTCTTTAACTATATTTAAATGCAATAGTTTGAATGTAATCTATTTCTCTTTATGTGTGAGTCTATTAACTGTATTGTTTTTTCTTTTTTAAAGATATTTTTGTAAAAGGTATCCGCATTGATTTCATCTGAGCATGTTGTGTGCGATGATGCTTTAATGAAATCATGGTAACAATCAAAGAGAGAAAAAGAGAAAAAGAGGGAGAGAGAGAAACAGAGAGATATTCAAATTGGTGTTAAGGATAATATATTTCGTATAGTGTAATATTTTATGGCTCGCAATTTTAATATGGATAATAACGATGGGAGTTTCATAAAAGATTTTATTTATGAATTTTTCAGGTTATTTTTTTTTTTTTTTTTTTTTTTTTGCAAAACATTAAAAAGAAGTAAAGATTTTCTCTTGTTCTCATTTGTTAAAGGAGAAAAATCGCTCTCATTCAGTTCAATTTTAAGTTGCTGTGCATTAGAAAGTGTTATTTTTTGTAATCTGTACTATCTTTATACGCTTTATTTAGAAAAAATTATTTAAAAAAGATTTTTAGATCTTCTCATAAAATTTTTAAGCTAAGTAAGTGAAATGCTAGTCGGTTTATAGTTAATTCATTTTTAATGAATTTAAAATTTTTTTTTTTTTCATTCACTTTTTATAAAATGTAAAAGCGCTAGCGATCAATTTACGGGTAAATTTCAAATGTAAAAATTTTGAAAAATATTGAGTTGCAAACAAAAATTTCACCTATATTAGTAAGAACAAGAAAATTATTAACTGTTAACGTATGGAACTGATAAGAAACGGTTCGCTTTCCGTTTTTCAATTTACAACAAATGCAAAAATACCAACTAAACTAAAGAAATGTTAAGATGAAACGCTTAAAATCTATTGCTTTGATGCTGATTTTGGACCTAATACAGCAACAATGAACTATACTCAATTTACATACAGAGAAACACATAAGCTTGACTTGGAGGCTTAGTCTAAACGTTTTCAGATGGGAAACATATTTTTCATCTTTTTATGCAACCGTAAGATTGTACTTTTTTAATTCAGTTCGAAATCAATACATATTTTGTTTTGACCAGAAAATCTCACAAATTTTATTGTCTAACCGTTGTCCTATGTAAAGAAAGCGTATGGCGTTGAGGTCTTGTCGAGACGTGAAATATCTTTTCCCAAGTCCTGGTACAGACTTCTAATAAAAATTTTATTATTACTATTATCTGGCATGACAACATAACACTTTGAAAATCATGTATAAGAAATATGATTAGGAAAATTTCGGTATAAACGCAATCTGTGTGTTTCCTCTTTTTAATATTTTTACAAACCTATTAACTAAACCGGGAAACAAGCGATTAAGATATTTTCACGAAGTTTACCTAAGCGCCTGTCAATTAAACAAAATTACATCTCATATTATTAAAAAAAAGCTCTTCTTTACCTTTTTTATTTTTTTTTTCCATGAAATTTTCACATCGTCCGAAAAGCCGTTTATCACTCAGAGTTAGCGTTTAAGGCTTTAAATCTCATTTTACTTAATCACATTTAACTTTTTCTCGAAACAGTGACTTAGTGCTTGATGCAAATGGAAATGTTGCTGTCTATGTAAATTGTTTGACTTCAAGCCTATATATATTATTTCAAATTTTTCGCGTCAATCGTTCTTGTTTTTAATTTTGTTTTCTGTTTTTTTTTATATAAAAGTTTCTCTTTAAGTAAAAGTATGGTGGGTATTGCATATAAAATTTGGCTTAAGCTGAAAGTAACCTTTTTCTTGTTTAATATTTATTTGTAATTTTGGTTACTTTTACATTATTAGCTACAAGTAACGTTATACAGAGACATACTTATGTACATTTTTAAATGCAATATTTTGTTTTGTTAATTTATTTTGTTTAAATAATAATTGTTATAAAATTTTTATATTAGTAGTTAATGCATATAAATATACTTGCACCTAAACAGACTCATACCTATTAAATAATTTGTTAACAATTGCTTAATTTATTTATTACATATTTGTTATTTATTTCATTTATTTATTTAATATATTCATATAGATCTTTCTTTACTTTTATCTCTCTTTAAAGAGCATTGTTTTTATTGCTTCTTTTTTTTTGTCAAGGGTTCAAGTTTTCGAACAACTTAATAATTTACGACGATGTTAAATATCTACACACATGTAATTTCTTTAAGAAAAACAAATGAAATAATATAATAATAAAGTTTTATTTTTTCTTTAAAAAAGTGAAATATAATATATAATAAATATATATATATATACATATATAAATATATATATATATATATGTATATATATATGTATATGTACTTGTTGACTATAAAAATTAATGAATAATAAATAATGTAGCAATAACAAGAAACCCACATGCGGAAAAAGTAACTGGAAGACATTAAAGCAAGGGAACCAACCAGTAGTAGTAGCTAAGGAGAAATTCTACGAGAGAGAGAGAAGAGAAAGTCTTGTGAAAGTAATAATAACTCTTATACATGACCTACCTATCACTGCATGAAGACCTAATTAAGTGCGGCGCATTTTCTTTCACTTTGAATTGACTTTAGATTTCTAACTATTGTGGCTGGACCATATGCTTAAGAATCGACTGCATCTAAATATCATTTGATATGTGGAATTAATGCAAAGTATGTGGACCAAGTTACATATTTCTATTCAGAGTTTCAATAGTAAACGATAAACCTGGCAATAAACATGCCTATCCAGAAGTCAATTTAGAATATCGCACTTTTCAAGAATAAAGGTCTTTTCCTGTTGCGTTACAAAAGTAGTAAAAAAATGTACTCGCTCTTTTAAGTCGTGAGTATAAAAAAAGTGATAGTAAAAATATGAGTGCGGTTTCTCGTAACGTTACTACACCGATACAAAAATTTCCTAAATTATAAGCAGAATGGGAAGATTAACGGGTTTGAAAATTTGCTGCAAACTATTCTCGCATGCGAAAACTAAACGGCTGTGTTTTATAAAATTTCTCACTATCATGAGAGTAAAGCATTCTCTTTTCTCGTATTCGGCGTCTGTGTTTTAAAATAATAACATGTAGTAGTAAAGTAAAAGTAAATAAATGCAGACCTAGAAGTTATATCATAAAACTAATAAGACACAAAAGATTTTAGATAAGTAAAACAGTTGCTACTTCATAAAAATAAAAAGAAAAACAGTTGTATAAAAGTAAAAATAAACATTAACTTTATTTCTCTAAAGGAAAAGAAAAAAAAAAAAAAAATAATAATACAAAACATAAAAAAATTATAAATAAATTCAAAAGAAATACTTATGTTTTATTTTCATAACTCATCGTGATGAAATTCTTGTGAGCGAACATGAGGTTTAAGTTGATGCCAAAAGTCTAAGCGCTCTTTGTACATATTAGTATTGTAGTTCAATAGAAGAGCATCTGAATTATCAGAATCCTTGTTGCCAATTTTTGCATAATACACTGGATATACTTTACTTGGTAACCATTTAGCGTCGAGTTGGAAATTATCGGGCGTGGGGTTACTGTATAATAAAAATTGAAAAAAAAAAAAAAATGAATAAAAAAGAAATGGTTGAAGTCAATTATTGAAATGCTTCGTTACTGTCAAAAAAAAAAAAAAAAAAAAAAACCGTTGTCTTAAAAGAATGCTTATATATATTAAGAGATCAAGTTTAAGATATCTGTCAGGCGAATGGATTTTGTTTTTTTAGGTACACAAAATTTGAAGTATACTTTCAAAGAATTATGTGACTTTTGTTAGGTGAAGTAAACAGATTGATTCCATCTATTAATATCAGATTTTATTGTAATGCAGGAACTAATGACATGTAAAATGTTTTAGTCATAGTATTCATCACCAGTTAAGCAGCCTGATGGTTTTGCCAAGAAAAACCAAGTCGGAATGAACCTTACTGGGATTGAATTTGCAAAATAATAAAAAATCTTATCGCAATATTTGGATCGCTTTACAAAGAATCAGTTAGCTGAAGCAAATGCTTAAATTTTATAAAGACTTTTGCCAACATTCGAAATTATTTATGCACTAATCAATATATGTCAATATTCCAATTATTTGATTTTTTTGAAATGGTAACGTGACGGTCACGAACCAAAACTAAGCGTATTCCTAACTATTCCTATTTTTGGAAAGGAAGGAAAGCTAATAGAATCTTCGAGAAGGATATTATTAAGAATATGTTTAAGTATAAAAAAAAAAACTTTTTTTTAAATATTAAAAATAGTAACACTGGAGCCACTCTCGCGAAGTATCTTTAAATTAAAGGCAGGCAATGCAAGTGATGTGAAAATTAATTAAAAAAATTTTTAACAAATCGACGACGCGTATTTGAATGGAAAATTTTAATTTATGACAATCTTTTATCAAGAATATATGTTTAAATTAACCTCACTACCTCACCACGCTCTTCTAAAGACATTGTAAAAAATTAAGGGAAAACAACTGAAAATAGTTGAAGTTATGTTGCATGTCATTTTGAAAAATCGTGTTTCGAGAAAAATGCATTCAAAATTTTGGAATGTATTATGGACATGGCTTTTTTCTTTCATTCGTGTGTCACGCCGTGATTATAAAAATGCGTCGCTGTATTAAAATATTTCGTTCTTGCTGAATATATCGATACCATTAGTTTTACGAAATGACAAAACAGAAAACGATAAACGAAAATGTATAATTCAAAAGTCGAATCCGTCGAACTATTTCTCTCGCTTTCAGTCGCTCTCAGTCTTACGTCTCTTCAGCGATCGTCTCAATGAAGTTACACTAACGGATTTTTACTTGCAAATATTGTTAAATGGTCATATATACTTTCTAGAGGAAGACATCTGTTAGGGTGTAGGATGAGTTAGAAATCAACGGGTAAGATATTAAGCTGCAACTTTTTAGCAGTAAATTTATTGTATGAAGGCGTTCTTGTTAGAACGTTTGAGAAAAAGCTCGCAATTTCAGCGAAAGGGTTCGTTTTACGTAATTAATTTTTCCTCTCATATTTTAGAAGATTAAGCCAATAAAAAATATTTTGGCATTGAAAACTTTACGGTGGCGTTAGCCTGTAAGCCTCGTCGATTTTTAGTCGGCGTGAGTATGTTCGTAATCGAATCATGACAATTAGCAAAATTACTTTGCAAACAATGAACCGGATGAAATATTCTGGGCTTCAACTTTCTAACTCAATTTTTTGGATCGTGAAAGCTTCAAAAATAAATGAAATTCGGAATCTCACGGTAATACAGTCCGCAGAATACCCAAGGCCATTATAACTGGTGAAATAGTGATGCTGTAGCAGTTGTAACTGCTATTGTCATTTGGATATATTTGCCTAAAGCTAGCGTAGTGTACACGTGCAAAATTAGATTTAATTTGTTCCACACACACATTTATTTATACCAACCTGTTCCAGGCAAAATTAGTCCACAATTGCAGCATAAGATCGCGTAAAATCAAATCGCTATTTGTTGGTGAGGCACTTAGAAATAATTCTCGGGCAATTGGAAACAGATATTGCAATTCTTCGGCGTGGCAGGCTCCTAAAAAATGCACTTGCTTAGGTCTATTTTTATTTATTTGTTTACTTTTTATAATTACCGTAGTAATCTTCTCTGCCGCCATGAAACAGCTCGGAGAAGCTGGCCGATCCTTTATGCTCAAACATATATACATAAGTAGAACCGACATTATGGGGTTGTGTAAGCAAGTTACTCATGCGCAAACGTATGTATTCATCGATTCCGGCCAAAAACCATCCATCAGATATTAGCTGCATATAAATATTACATCAAATATTTTTTCATATCGAATTGAATTCTGATTCAGAGCGAATGTCAAGTTTGAATTACGTAAGCAACAAACTCTTCTGCCTGATTGTTGGGTACACTTACATCCGTTATATTTTGATAATTATGTTTGTCATAATTATGGCCATCTTTCAGATAAAAGTTTTTCAATTTTTCAGTTATTTCATGTTGATAATTCTCGGGTAAATGATCGTAATAAAGCACAATGGGTAACACTTGTTCAAACTTAGTTTTGAATTCGTATAGAATTTCGGGTAAATTTAGCAAAGCAGCAGTTTTCAGAAGGCCCTCTTCCGAAGTAGCGCCTATCATCAAAGGCAAGGCTAGGCCATGGGGTTGCAGTTGATTTCTAGGATGAACGGTAAGAAAAGCTTCCGCATGATCTGGCTCAATAACCGGTGGAAAGGGTATCATAGGATCAGTATCCCATTCCTAGAGTGTATGCTTTTCTAAATAAAAGACTTGTAAAGTAGAACACATACTTACAAATAGATCATAAACAATAGCAGTTAAATTGTGGGCCGATTGTTGTTTCAAACACTTCATAATCTCCGGCCACTCATTGTTGTTTTCATGAGAACAACCCAGAAGTTGAGCGGCTTTGTTGGCCCGTTTTGCGGCTACGCCTTTGTGAGCGGGCTGAGCCCAAGGATTAAAGTAAGTACCCGATTGAGCTATGCCTTTGTGGAAGAGCCCTTGAGATTTTGGTGATAACATGTGATAGGTGACACTAGCACCGCCAGCACTTTCTCCAAATATCGTCACACTGTTTGGGTTGCCACCGAATGCCTCAATATTTGCTTGTATCCACTTTAAAATTTCTTGTTGATCTTTTAAGCCGTAATTGCCCGGACAATCTAGGGTTTCGGTACTCAAAAATCCCAGAGCACCTAAACGAAAATTAGCTGATACCAAAATAATATCATAATCGAGAAGAAAGTCAGGGCCATAGAAGCTACTAATGCCAGAACCGCATTCCCAACCGCCGCCATGAAACCATACCATTACCGGTAGAGGTTGAGAGATATTAGGTTTCTTTAAAAAATGTTTAATAATAAATGCACGTGCGTGTGTATGCATCAGTCATTTACCTCTGGTGTATAAATATTTATATACAAACAATCCTCACTGCCTTCAATTTCCTGGTCGCGACGAAACGGGTCGCGTTGTATACATTTAAAAGAATCTTTTATCACCAACTTTTCACCCTTCCAAGAGCCATACGGAACAGGTGGCTAAAATTAAAAGGTGTGCATCTTGAACTGGTTTTTAATTGATATCAAACCGAATCGATATAAAATGATTAAATTTATGAACTATTTTCAAAACATGTTATTATCGTTGCACGGGCAGTATTGATGTTTATTGAAAAACAATCATCTGTGTCGGTTCATTACCTCTGAGTAAACAATTTTCTTGGAAAATACGCTGTTAGGTTTTCTTTTTTTTTTTTTCTACATTTGAGATATTTATTGAAATCACTGTCACTACATACCTTAAAACGTAATTCCCCGGTAGGAGGTTGGGCATAAGGTATGCCCATGAAAGCCCTCATATGCCGACCCTTATGCGTACTCAAATGGCGACCGACTAATATGCCGCCATGGGGAAGTTCAACTTTTAAATTTTTAGAAGTGCGGGCTTCTGTTAAAATGTCTTCGTTTAACAGATTGAGGATAATAAACGCAACGACATATGAGCCGCTAAGAAATCTTTGAACCTGTTCTTTAAACATCTTGTTTATACGAATTTAAAATCTAAACTGAAGATCACTGCGCTAAAGTGGATGTATTTTATAGCCGCAAAAACAAACAAAATTCTCGTAGTAATATCTTACTGTCACCTGAACTTCTTATCGAGACGTATATTGAATTTGTTATCGCATATGTGCCGCATGGAAAAACTATATTTATTCCACAAACTCTGTCAAATTGAAGAGGCTACACGCGTGTACGTACGTACATACGCGTTCTTTCAAAGCGATATTTTGAATCCGTTGTTCTAGAGTGTATAGTGAAATTTAGAAAAATTCCAAGATCGCACACACATCTCTAAGGAGCTCGTACAGCACTCATAGTCATTTAAGAAATTTTGTATTCGAATGGTTTTGAAGTCGGATGAGACATCTGTATGTACAAAATGTACAAAATAAATTATATTTAGTTCGAATGCATGAGTAGTGTGCATAGTTATTTAATGTATTCATATACTATTTGCTAATGAGGTGTTAATTGGATGAGCGTAAAATTCATTGGGACTAGTTTTACTCGGCGTAAAATTGCATGCGTTTAAATATTATTCATTAGCGTCACATTAATAACCGGTATAAGGCGGGAGCTGCTACTGAAAATGTATTACAAATTTAAGGTACAGATAGCTTTTCTTTTCGCTTTTGTGTGGGTTTTTTCGCCGAGTCGTTTTCGCCCCGGTTTTTAATTGATTTCTGCGAAATCGACTTTCTTTGGAAACTTTACGTCAAGTTTCGGCTTTTAATTCGTATGCCATTTCTGTGCGTTTGAGTATATCACAAATGGATCGTTTGACAAGCGTAGCCTGAGGATCATTTCAGAAGTCTAGATTATATAACTTTGATTTTATATAGACTTCGAATTCCTCTGTAAATAGAGTATGAGTTTTTTGAAGAATGTGAGATCTTAGCGACAGATATTTAAGAACTAAAACTAGGTTGCAAACTACATTCTTAGTTCCATAGGTGAGAGGTACAGCGGATTCGAAGTAAGTGGAATATTATCTTCTCTTCTTTCGATATTCTTTCTTACACGTATATCTATCTGTATTGTATGTACGTACATGAATACTATCACGTGCGCGTATTTTGGTTTTAAAAAACCGAAAAATCAAAAACAAAAAACAAACAAACAATCGTTAAATATTTTATGCGAAAAAGAATCGTTGTTTTCCTAAGCGCTTGTCTAACAAAGTCGTAGCCAGTCAATTGCGCATGCTTAGCTGAAGCTGATAAGATTTCCTTTTTCATCTATAAAGTTCAATAACCTAATGTCATGGAAGCTGTAACGGGAATTCTTTACTCTTTACTTTATTGCTTAAAGTTTTTGCAAGAAATCATCTCAGCTCAGCTCATGTTTGTTAATGAAATTTTTTATTACTTGTTAGACTGTTTAGTTATAGCTATAGAAAAGTGTAAAATATGTGTAATTATGAATACATTTAGCGATTAATTAATTAATAATTTATTCTAATAAAATATTATAAAAAGAGTATTTACTTGTGAGTGTTTATGTACTTTTGCGACTTGATGCCTTTTAAGTCTAACGTTCAGTTAAGAAACATGAATAGTTATTCTTTAGGGTTTTTTTTTTTTTTTTTTTTTTTTTTTTTTTTGGATGTCATAAATGACATGGCAAACTACTTTACTCCATACTAGTGTGAGTAGTGTGAGTAATAAAAAAAAGCATTTTGAACAAGCAAGACTTTTTCGGTAGAGTTTGGTTAGCTGTTGGAAGCTAATGTTTGATCGCGCGATTTAACTAAAGTTTATGATACAATTTGTAAAACTTCCTATCACGGGATCTAAATAAGAAATACTTTCTCTTAAAGTTTACTTTCGCAAATGAATCAATCTATATATGTATCTGCTTTTTTATATTATTTCTTTATATAGATATTTTTTTATTATTTTCGATTGCTTTCGATTTTGGAATTGCGGGGACTCAAGTAAAATTGGTTGTATGTCTTAAAGTGTAACATAGTGGTGCGAGATGTTCGATTATCACTAATATATGATATTTAAATATTCTGTAGGCGAGAAGCTTACGGATTTTATTGTTGCTCTATGCCACGTTAGGTGTAGAAGATTTGTAAAACATTTTTAAACCTTCATTATATATATGTAGTGGATCTGTAAAAGATCTTAGCACGAAAACAATTATTGATGAGCTTTAAAAGCAAAATCGTTTCTACGGTGTGTGTCCGTATGCCCTTCTGCTAACGCGGCATTTAATAGATTTATATCTTTGTTTACATCGACAAAGTTTAGTTTCCATATCAAAATTTATCAAATCAAGTTCAAAATGTGTCGAAATTCGTCGACGGGTCGTTCCTTAATTGGTTGAGAAGCTACAATTTTTTCCTCTTTCCTAAATAAACATTTTCAACTTTTGTTGCTAGTTTAATGTTGGCCTTAATTTCCTTTCTTTTAATTAAAATTTTTTGTATAAAAGAAAAAAGGAATCATTTACAGTTTGCCCAACATTTTTGGTCTTACAACTAGCTTTAACACGATTTTTTCCCTTTCCTCTTATATTTAATTTTTTATATGAGGCTTACTGAAAGATGAAGACAGTTTTTATGCCATGTGGACTAAAATAAAAAAGTACTACTATATGATATTTGCCATCGCGGTTTTACTCAATATCTGCAAAATCATTATCACAAGTTATTAGCACCTTGTGATCACTTAGGGAAAGTAGGAGTTGATGTGGTTATAAAGAATTTTAAAGCTGTACGGGGATTCCCGGGGGGGATTCCCGGGAATAAGGCGAAACTTGAAACCAAACTTGTATGTATGATGTATGAATAGATTGTGGAAGTTGAAATTTGAAGTGAAACGCGATATTAGGAAATTCTTTTAGTTATAGGTGAAACTATAGGCTTAGCTCATTTTTACATCTTACAGCATAAGATCGGTTAGAAAAATTTTAAGCTCGGATATGTTATTCTGGTTACAGCTGGTCATCGTAGTCATGCATTTATTGGACAGACACGCGGAGAGACAAACATATATTGATTAATCAATTTTGCTATTCGCATTAGTCGAGATAGCATATCTTATGCAGTGTCTCCAATAAATATTTCAATTTGCACAAATCTAATAAAATTGACTTCGGGACGGGTTTAACCAACATTGTGAGGTTCAAACTTACGAAATGGAAGGAAGTTATCATATTTCACGTTAATTACGCGGACACATAGACCGATTTAACATTTTAAAATGTATCAAATGTGTTGTACTAGTTTTGTGATGTGTTTGCAACGCCTGGAAATATGCATCGGTGAAGACACTAATGAAATTAATCGAAGACGTGTGTTTGTTTGACTGTCGTGCGTTCTGCTATTGAAATCTCACTTACATCGACAAAATTCAAAAACAATAAACTTTGTTTCAAATTTCGGAAGTTTGAAGGTCAGTTCAATAAGACCACCCATAGTTCCTAAAAATTTGATACTTTTCCCCTTTTTGCCAAGCTATCGCCTCAAAAGAGAAAAATAAAAATATAGTTATACATGTATCGACTTTCCAAAATAAAATGTAATTTGGGAAGTGATCGAAGACGTGGTCCGATCCAAACCATTCTCAATAGCGTTTGTTCTTTGCCCAAAACACATCAGTGTGCTGGATTTTATCAAAATATCTGGAAAATTTGCGATCTGTCTACAATGCGGACAGACGGACAGATGAGCTTAGAAAAATCACGTTCTGAATCGATCGGTATAACAAATGTTGGGTCTATTTCACGTCCTTGTGTGTGGCGTACACTTAATATGCCCTTGTATCAGAAGCGATGTAAGGTATAATAACAATCGGACTGGAGTAAAATTACTTTTACTGCAAACATTTGTACCAAAGATAAACAAAGTACGCGGTAACTGCATGTAAGACTTGAAAAGCAAAAACCAAAGTTTTCTGAATATATTTATTTGAATGTTTTGAATTCGGTGGGGATCTATGATTCGTTATACAATGCTGTTGGTTTGTTCGCTTGCTTAACTACTGCTAGGTTCGTAAATAACAAGTTTGATGCTTTTTGATCAGTTATAGGATAAAAAAAGAGGTTTGTGCGCAGTTAAGCGCGTTTTTTGTCACCACAACAACCACTTCAGATTTTTGGTATACAATGCCAAGCCACTTCGTCGAAAACTTCTGAAAGGTATATTTATGTTATTTGTATATGTATTTGTTATAGAGAAAATGATGGCACATTAAATTTGTTATTCCGTTTGCAACAGTGATATAAACCCCACGCATAAGTAATGCAGACATAATTAAGCAAATCGAAGCTAACTTTGAACTGATCATGTCTTTTTGCATTCTTCAGCCGAACGCTTCGAATATAGTATTTTCTTACAATGAACTGTGATAACGGAAAGATATCGAAACACAATTCAGCTCAAACATTGGCATTGTGTGAAGGTCGGTGAAGGTTCGTCATTCCGAAGAGATTACGCCTTGGGCTCAGTCAAGCACAAACCATTTGAGTTTGCTGGTATCCGAAATTCGCTTTAAAGTGTTGAGAGTTTTCGTATTTCTTTAAAGTTTAATTAATTTACGATGACGTAGGAAAGTATGTTCATTGCAAGTAAGTGGGAAAAATCGTTTGATGCTAATGTTGTTTTCTGTATGCTTGCTCAGCAGTGACTACTTATTACATTTTGTTGCAAGTGCTAAAAGCATTAAATTGAATAAATCGTTTCTTTAAATTTGAAGTTTTTTTTTTCTTTTAATTTCGCTTTAACTTTTATATTTTAATGGTTTAGATTAGCGTAAATCGCAGTATCGATTTGATTAAACGCACTCATGTCCATCTGTACGCTCGTGGAAATGACGATCATGACCTTAAACACTACATCGACCTTTGCTTTAGAGGGCCATTCGAACTTGATAAGAAAAATAATTAACATTAACTACTTAATGAATCTAACGACCCACACCAGTTCTATTAAAATTTTCTCGTGAATATTATTTACATGCATTTAATCGTTGGTGTTAATCATGTCATTATCTTACGCCATTGTAGCTGTTGTGAGGAAAACAATTTCTTTTATTGGCTTAAAAGATAGACTGAACTTTTTCGAATATGGGAAGTAAGGGCACTTTAAAAAGATCACCTGAAAAGAATCAATTCCTGCTAGAAAGTTAGTTACCCTTCAGTGTCATAGTTGATGATTACCAAGTGCTCTAATATACTAACAACTTTCTTAAATAGTTTACGTGCATTTAAAAGTATTTTCAAAAACATACGTTTGCGTAGCTTCATTAGGATTGCCTTTGAATGGATATGTGATTGAGAGCCATTCGAAAGGTGTCACAAGGTTTTTTGTTTATCTATTTATTGATGCCTATGAAATCTCTAAGCCATTAAGGCCTATTATAATAGATTACAAAGTCCACCATAGGTGCAATAATAAAGTACAATAGTACAAAGTGTTCTTAAACAATCTACAGAAGAAGAAGAGAAAATTGATGGCAACGAGAACAGAAATGAAAAAGAAACAAGAACCAAGAAGGTAACTAAATTGGTGTGAAAGGAAATAACACATACTACAACCACACCTCCAATCCAATACTAAGTAACTAGCTAATCTCATGATTAGTGGCGAAGGTTAAAAGCTTACGTTTGCAAGTGAGAGAAGAGCATTTGAAATGCCGCAACTCCCTGGACAAGGAACTATAAGCTCTTATAACTCTGACCTGAAAGAATTTGGCCAAAGGGCACGTAACTCGAGGAATCATCAAAAGGTTATTGCGAACTGATCTATTAAAAGAAAAGAGATTAAACAACTTCTTCTGTCCCTTCCGCAGGATAATATTGTTGGGGTTTAAGGAGAAGTCTAACTTTAATGAAATTAACGAAAGAACAACTTAGAAAACGTAGACCATAATCTGAGATATGGTCATACCGTCTCAAGGAGAATACATCTCTAACTACACGATTACATAATAGTCTTAATTTCCTTACAATCAAAATATTCGTGGAACTATAAACGTCTATGGCGCAAATTATAAGTGCCATAATTAAAGCTTGGACCACTCTAAGTTCGATTTGAATGGCCTTTCAATAGACGTTCAAAGAAAAAAACTTTCCAAGTAGGAAATTGAACCAAGAGCACAGGAAGTTTACATGTGCATCAAGCATAACTTATCACCGATAATCACCTTCAGGCATTTCAAGCTATTTACAATTTCACCCTTGGCACCATCTACTCTTAAAGCAAGATTTAGATATAAATTTGGGGGTCGATCCATTATCGCAAAGGTTTTAGCCGAATTCACATCCAGTTCATTCGCAGCCGCCCAGCGAGAAATGCAGTCCAAATAGCAGTCAATGTTAGTTTCATATCCTTCCAAATTATCAACACTCCCCGAAAATAAAATCTAGGTCAAACATATTAAAGAAACCATCAAGGGGCCAACGATCGAGCCCTGAGGCACAGGGCACTGCGCGACTGTAATAGGTCAGACTTGACAGCACCCACAGATATAAATTGTTAACGATCCGAGAGGTAGGATTCTAGCAGAGCAGCAGTTGACTTCGAAAAGTCAAAGTCCCACACGAGTCCTGCGACACCCTATCAAAGACCTCAAGGATCCATTGACAATAATTCCGGAATGTGCCTATCACGTATTGCACGCCGCATTGAATCCGTAATATTCGATAACAGAGAAGTAGTGCTACAAGAATTTCTAAAACCATGCTCAGACTTAGAGAATAGGGAGTTATTGGTTGATAAACTGGTCCGTAACTATGTGAGAACATTTCCGGGAGGAGGAAAGCTTACATTTAATAAGAATGTGGTTAATAATATATAATATATGAGCTTAAATACACTTGGTTCTCCTTCTACACGAATTTTTATAACACGAAATTTGAGTTAAAAAAAAAAAATTTTCTTTTTACACGAATTGTTTTATTTTAACAGGATTTTTAATATGCTATGAATTTTTTAAATAAATTTTTCTGATGAATTTTCTCTTTCTGATGTTACTATGAGTTTTTTCATTCTCACTACTCACAAGTATAAATAATAATGTTTTTTTCATGTGTAGTCCTATTATACGACATACATACATACATTCGTGATTGCAATGCTTGACTGACAAAGTTGGTTAGTTAGAGATTTTTTGTTGATGGCCAGCAGACCTAGTTTGTAAATGAGCACTGATCCACTCAAAACCCATAGTAAGCAAAAACAGATTTCAATTAATTGATAAATGGAATAATAATTTTCCAGGGCTAAATAACATGTCCATTTAGATGGAACCTCGACCAACTCACTGACTGACATACATACAAAATATTTTACAGTTTTTCTGTATTGATTCGAAATGCCAGATATTAAAGATGCGTGTACCGGTGAATTTAATTTACTTGCTTGCTGACTGATGGTCATTGTAACTGGATCCAAAATTAGTTTTGTAGGGAGCGGTATTACCAAGCATGGATTTGACTCAACTTTTCTCGCATAACTCTGTATATTTCCGTGCAATAAATTCTCCTTCTTCTTCTTCTTCTCATGCTATGCGGTATAAAGTTTCATGTGTGTATTATATATCAGTTGGCAGAGATTTATTTGCGTCCATTCTGTATTAATTCAATTATCTGCAAAACTAAATGAAAACTTGTAGAGTTGGAAAACAATAACTAAAATATTAAGAAAATGATTTACTGACTGTGAGTACCTCTCTATCGAGAAAGAGGGAGGGAGGGAGTTGGGCTTCTGCTGTGTTCACATATTGGGGCATGATGTATGATTTATGCGGTCAGCTGCGGATTATAAATTGTAATAAATTGAAAAAACTTTTTCTTGACCTTAACTAACAAATTGAAAATAAGTTTTTTTCAATATTTGCACGTTGTTTTAATGTAATCAAAAACAGTTAAGTGCTCTCGATGGCTTTGCCGTTGGCCGTTGTTTGTTTATTTTTAACTTATCTAAGAGTTCTTTACTTTGTTTTTTTTTTTTCATTTTACGTTTTTAATCTAATTAAGTGGCTATTTGTCAATATGTCACGCATGTGCACATACGTACGTGCAAAAAAATACGAACAACAATAATTGTTGCGGTAATTAAAATGATGATTGACGACTTTGTCCAAGTGATAGAAAATGGAGCGAGAGCATGCCTTACTTGTTCACATACTTAATTATACGATAATAGGTTGGAAAGAAATAAATTTCCGAAGATAATTAAAAAAAAAAAAAAAAACACTAGTATTTCTTGTTCGGCAATTTAATACTTAAGAGAGTATGTGTTACCTTAAGATATGTAAATTTGTTGAATGTGTAAAGGAAATAAAATGCAATGGAGGTCTACTTTTTAAATATCAAAGTCATTGTACCCAAAAAGGTTTAATTCAAACTAATAGTTCAGCAAGGCCTCTTTTGTTTTTGTTTTGATTTAGATCTAATTTGATTAAAACTAAATTTATGCTTTAATTGGAAAATTGCTTGTAAGTTTATAGATAAAATCTTGTTATGCCCAACCATTTTTGTTTCTCTTTTCGTAATAAGCTGCTTTAGCATAAGCGAGCATAGACGCAACATATTTCATTTTTATATTAAAAAAAGCCCTTCGTCAACTGAAAATAGCACCCGGCGTAATTGATATATTTTTTGAAATGGACTCTCCTTAAGAATCACGTCATCTTCATCTCTAATTTTTAATATTTGCAAGGATATGAGATAAATAAATTGAAAGAACT
Source organism: Glossina pallidipes (assembly GCA_000688715.1). Classification (NCBI taxonomy): domain Eukaryota; kingdom Metazoa; phylum Arthropoda; class Insecta; order Diptera; family Glossinidae; genus Glossina; species Glossina pallidipes. The sequence goes on along the minus strand of KK499789.1, from coordinate 1,333,509 downwards.
ATAAATAATAAGGTTTTTTAATATCACTAAGAAAAACGTAACAGAAGTAGCGCTGTTGCTGTAGCGCGGTCACTTGACAGCCTTATTATTCCTTTCTATTATGTATTTCTAAAGTTGTCTTAGAGTCAGAGACTGAGTGACAAGATGGTCCAAGATTTTGTTCAAAATTCAAACAGCAGCAGCCAACGTTGCAAATTTGTCTGCTTGTTCTTTCATTCTCAACACTCGTATGGGCATAGATTCCTTTAATAGTCTTGAGGCGACATTGCGTTCTCTTAAACGTTTGCAAAGTAGAAGAACATACAATTCCGCGCTTTGAAGTAAATATTTGCTATGGTGTATGCATACGTGGGTATGTATGAAAAATACCAAACTGTAGGTATGTATGTAGCGAATACAATTTCTTTTCTTTTCATCGTTTATTTTATATTGAAGAATTCTAAAGTTTCTGTTCGCCAAATGCTTTAATAAATTTCACTGAAAGTTTTCATATAAAAAAAATGAGGAGAGATTTTTTATTATTAAAAAAAGTTATGCTGTAGGAATAGTTTATCTTTATCTAGTTTATAGACCATAATAGGCATCCATAGACTCATATACCACGCGAGTTATTGCACACGGCGTTTACTCATATTATGTTATTATTATATTGTTTATATTACAGAACTATGCTCCATTATTTTTTTACTTTCAATATAATGTGGTACCCAAGATAATTATAAAATAATTACAACAATTACATAAGTGAATTTAATTTTAAAAACTAGCGCTTTATCCCAGCTTATGCAAAATGAAGTATATCAGAAAATTCGCTGCTGGTACGCTGGCTGTCGGGCCAAGAATTTCGAATTTTTGTTCACTAAGATTCTTAACGTAAAGCACAGTAAGTAGCAGTGTCTATGCTCGCTGCAGACAGCGTCCGTGGTAAACTGATTGTTTATTTTCTTCATAATCTTATCAATATTTAATCTTGCCATGAAATTACCAATTGAGTAGTCAGGACGTCGGTGACGATACTAATGTAGAAGAAAACGACTTCAATACTGATTGTGATGATGAAGCAGACGTAACGGAAATGTGCAGGTAGTGCAGGTAGTTAAAAAGAAGTACACTGATTTTACAGGCAGCGTAATTTTCACTGAATTTTATTCAGCCATTTGTCGAACACAAAATTTCGAGCTAATTATGTTTGTTAGGTATATACCTACCCTTTGGTTTTTCCTTACATACACACAATGAGAATGAAAGAGCAAGCAGTCAAGTTGCTGCTAATTATCAGTGTTTCTACTGTTACCGATAACAGAAACACACAAAAAGTCCGTAATAATATCCTAGTTTGAAATTTGAACAAAATGTTGGACTATCTTGTCATTTAAGTGTCTTTGGTTGTGTTAGAGATTTCATGATATGACGTCACGCTGAGCGATTTTAAGTACACATACGCTATCATATACGTTTATGTGTAGCAAACATGACGTGGGAAACGTAATTTGTTTTCCTTCCACTGTTGTGTATTAACTAACAGCTTCATCGTACGTTCAATAAATGTTCGTGAAAATTTTCAAAGGGGCCTTTGAAGACACTTTTTCCTAGTTTGAAAAACACTGCCTGCACCATAGCTCACTTAGCTTAAAAGTTATGCGGTACAAAAAAATGCTTAGACAACAATATATGCAATACATGTGCAAAGAAAAAGGTATTCTTTGCCGAAAGTGCATTATATTGCATTTAAAATAATAAAAAAATGTAAAAATTAATTTGAATTAAAAATTAATTTCTTCAGATTCTTCAAAATGATATATAAGTCTTTCTCAGATTTCAAAAATGTTTCTGCAAAATGTGGCTTATACTCACTCATCTTTTTAAGGCGTTTGACAGAGTTCCCCACAATCTTCTGATTCATGACCTAAAATTGGGGGACGTTGAATCGAGAGATGTATTAGAAATTGTCGCTTTTGTGGAAAACACTCCTGCCTACATATTATCGTGTTGATGAGTACACACTAGAAAATGTGTCAAGCTTTAAGGATTTAAGACTTGTGGTTGATTCTAAACTTAAATTTAACCTCTGAGTTGATGCTGCAGTGAACAAGGATAAATCTGTTGTTGGTTTTGTCAAGAGATGGTCGAAAAGGTTCAAATATATATATGTTTCTAAACGCCTATATATCTCGTTAATAAGGCCGATTCTTGAGCATTGTGGAGGCATCGCTTGCCGGATGTTATAGTGGCAGTTTAGATTCAGTTCAACGTGGGTTCTTAATGTTAGCATTGCGTGGATTAAGTTGGGACCCCCGTTTATCCCTTTCACTGGATGAGTACAGATTAAAGGCGATTGATTTACCGTCGCTTGTAAGACGCCGGGAGATGTTATTCGTTTTGTTTATTGTCAAATTACTCAGGGTGGATAGTTTTCCTTTGACCTTGATTGAATATGTCTCCTTTAGCATATCGTCTAAAGTTTCCAGGCATTATTTGCCAATAAAATTGTCACAACTTCGCACCAACTACCAGCTTTATAAACCGTTTCGAATTCTTTATAGATTATATAATGGCTATTACTGTCTGTTCGGTCTGTCTGTTCATTCCCTTAATTACATCGGTGAAATTATTTCACGCCAATAATTGCCAGATTATTTAACGCTATTTGTGCATATAACGAGCTATATGACGTATACGTACACATCATAGGATTGTAGGTAAGTACTTACAAAGTTCTGCTTTGCCAACTTAGATAAGATTGGTTAAGTAGTTATTTTGCTATGTGAAAAATGAAAAAAGGATATTAAACTGAACTGTTTTATTAGTTAGCAAGTTATTATAACGCACTATTGCTAATTTTTTGGTTAAACATGCGGCGTATCATATGAGAAGACAACTCAATCATGCTTTAGAGAGCATTTCTGGCCTCATCTTGGTTTTTTCTAAGGGCGAAGAAAGGAGAAGGTTAAGTATTTGTAAGAAGAAGAGAAGAGAAAAAAACGGTTTGGTCTGAAACTATGTCATGTACTATTGAACCTATAGACATAAGCGCAGATACTCATTCACACGGTTATATAGTACCAATAAAAAGATCTTAAGCAATGCCGACAGCCCCTCAGTCTGGGTATAATAACCTCAAGTCTTACGTGATATGTACGTGTGACTCTAAAAATATATCATTTTGTTCTGATTTTGCTCCAATTAGAGAGTCAACGGTTTTGTGCCTTACTGTTTAACTGTTACTGAAAGTTAGAAGAATTGGATACGCTATGGTAACATTGTAATGTAAGCCGCATAAACAATGGGCAACGAATTGAGTTACTGAAAAGACAGTCTACTCGATGATCAATGTAAATAAAAAATTGGAAAAATTCGTTACTATTTATATTTGTAAAATGTAAATACTTGCATAGAGACATAAATAAAATGCGCAGAAATATTAACATTTTTCGTTTTAGTGTAGCTTGTTTCAAAGGGCGTCTTAAATTTCTTGACAGCATTTCGTAACCCTTTTTCCTGCACTAATGTTTTAAATACTGCGGTGTCCGTTACTTTAAGTTTTTACTTTTTTTTTGTTTTCATTTTATTTTTTGCCTTTTGAGCAACATGATTTATTGATGTTAAAATATTTATTGTTGTTTTTTCCGCGACTCTAAAAAAATAAATGGAGAAAATTGTTTCTCGAAAAAAAAAAGAAAAAAAATTATTTGTGTTTTTCTTTCGGTTCCCTTTAACATAAACAAAAGAAAAATCTTTTTTATTTTTTAAAAATATTTTTCTTTATTTTTGGGCTCAATGTGAAAAATTACAAAACAATTCATAAAAATAGCTCAAACATCCCTTTATCCCGCTCATAATACATCAAAAAAAAAAAAAAGTCCTTCACACCAACTAAAAGTGGCAGTCGGTTCGCGAGCTTTTTTGTACACACATAAGTTGATAAATACACATACATTTCTTCAATGTACATGTTGGCATCCATATGTATGTATGTATGTGCTCATGAATCTAGGTAGAACAACTTGCGGTCTTGACTCTGCTGCTTTAGCTGCTTATTTATATTCTACTTGAATTTTTTACGGTTGTTGTTGTTGTTGTTGTTGTTTGTACGTTTGGGTCAATTTCTCCGGTTTCATTTAATTAAAAAATAAAACACAGCCTTTAATGTATGCATGTTTGTAAGTTGTTTCTTTCTTTTTTTTTTTTTTGTTGCTGTTTATATGTATATGTAAATAATCTATAAGTCTATACTTTCGGTTCTTTATATTCCCTTGGAATTCTTGTGTCTATCCACCCAAGTACTTTTATTATATTTACATAGGATCAGGTGTGAGAGTTGTGAAGGGAGATAGCAAAAAAAAAGCCATATTGACATAAAATACGTTAAATATTACGATAGAACAGTGATATTTATATTGTTTGAATAAGCGGCTGATATTTTTTGACAGCTTTATTGCGTCAACCGCTATATCAAAGCCACTCAAGCACCATACATTTGGCGAAAGAAGAGCTACGGCATTACAAGACATCATATCGGAAAACTATAATTGCTTCTGGACAAATCTTACGAAACTGTGCTGGCCATACTAGAGCGCTTCGCCATTCACAGTCCTAAAGCTTTCGGGAATTTCGGACACTTATCATCTTATCACCCTAAGCATACCATATATGCCAATTTGTCAATTATAGGCGCATCGGTAGGCGAACGATCTTAGTGATTTTTTTTATTTATGATCTTGATAAATACTTCCCCCTTATATTGGATTGCTATCTATTCTAAATTAATTACATTCGTTATGTTTTGAAATGTGGGCTCTTTATGTTTCTTTATATCGACCGCCGAAGGATGGGGAGTATATTAATTTTGTCAAAACGTTTGCAACGCCCAGAAGGCAGGATCAGAGATCTCACAAAATGTTGATCAGTCTCAAATTCTAAATCGATTTAAGCATGTCCGTCTGTCCGTCTGTGAGTTTGTGAGTCTGTCCCTTTGTGCAATATCTGTTGTAAACATTCTCCTGGTCGCAAAAATTAAGCTGTCGACTTCATATTTGGCAAAAATATTGGAAATTCGTGCACACAGACTGGTGTTGAAAATGGAGCAAATCGGGCGAAGGATACGCCCAATATATATGATAGGATCAATATTTAATTTTTTTCTTAAAACCTTTATAATGCAAAGAAACAAGCTTCAAAATTTCCATACAATAGATAAATTCGTAGCTAGTTTCAAATTTGGAATGCACCTAAGCATATCTGCCTACCCATCTGTCTGTGTGCGCAACTGCATGCTATTTGTGGTAAACATTCTCCCGTTAACGAGGATGAAGATATCGCCTACAGATTTGCAAAAGGATTTGCAAGTGACTTAAGTTTTTCCAAGGACACGCCTACAACGCCCACACGCTTATTCGACAAAAACTTTTATTTCGAAAATAGAAAAAATCAGCCACTGCATATTGTAGACATTTAGCTCTTTTAGTTGTTTGTCTTGTCAAGGATGACCGGGATGGATATAAAAGATTCGGTCATGACCGAATATAATTTTCTTACTTGTTCAATTTTTCGATGGTTTTTCGATTTCGCCTGTGAGCATTAATTAAGATTTTATATGGCAGATGGCTGACACATATCCCAACTTTTTGGCGATTTGAAAGATTTCACAAATAGACTGTAATTACGGGATGGATAATCAATCAAGAATAAATAAAAAATAAAATAAATAGTTTAAACATATTATATCTTGATTTAGTGATCTTGATTTTAACTTTTCGTTTTGTCTTTCTTTATTTGATCCGTCGTTACTTATAGTTGCGGTTAAATTCAACTCATTTTTTTTTTTTTATTATCTGCTTATACTGGCTTCTACTCATTATCTCACTAAACAAGGTTGCCACATTACGCAAGAAAACTTTTTTAAAATAACTTTTCATTTAAGTGAGCTAAGAAACAAAAAAAAAAAACAATAATGTGATGCCAGTCACTTTTATGTAAGTGCACATAACAGAAAACATTCAACTGCCAATTTAGAATAGCGGCACTTAGCTTGGTGTATTTTATCCTTTAAGTCCTCTTATTTGACTTCGACATTAAAAGAATTGGTAAGCAAAACGATAATTCGCCACTCTGTAGCGCTTGCCATTTTAACTATACAGAAAGCTGGATAATCGCCTATATTGCTGGTGTACACAAAATTTCACCATGATTGGACTGCAAGGGTCCGAAATATTGCCTTAAGTTTCGATACTGATCGGAAAGCAACCTCAATAAAAGGTTGTGAGAAAATACGATTATACATTGATCAATAAATGCCGGGACAAGGGATCAAAGCAATTTTCCTTAAGGGAAATGCTTCTCAAAAATTTCAAAGTCGTTTTTACGAGACGATCTGCTAAGATTCTCAGAATGCTTTAGTTTTTGCAGTGACCTATCTAATCAGTTGTCTCAAATTTTTTCCCTAGAGGAGCCTTTTCGAATTTTCAAACAGATTATGTCGCTGGTAGTTAAATCTGGAGCCAACATTTCGTTCTTCAATTCTCGTTTTGCGTTTTGCTATTGCTATTCCGAACTCAATGGTAGTGGGTTCCTATCTTTTTTTTTTTTTCTTGAATAAAATCGATTGCCATAGATGCTAGTGCTTTAAGATTTTAACTTTAGAGTTTATTTCTCCGGCTAAAAAGTTAATAATAATAATAATAATATGTGTAATTCTTGGGACTTATTGATCGATACTCTGGCGGGTATGTTTACAATTTACAAATAGACTGAAAAATGGATATATCACAATTCTTCGATAGATCTAATAAATAACGAGGCTCGTCTGTAAGCGAGTTACGGAAAGTAATTGGTACGTTGTTTAAGACCATCCACGTAGGTTTGCTAACTGTTTGTTACGATTCTCAGATGGCTATTCAGATGCAGATTTACTGCATATTATCATTATCAGATAAATGTTAAAATAATATTGAAATGCTTTATGAACAAGCCTCGCCTATTTTCAATTTTTATCTCAGAAGTAGATGCGAGAACATAGACGCAAAGATTGAATTTTCCGTTAACTTTCTATTTCAATTTTTATTTGTGAGCATATTAAAAAAACTACGTGAATAAAGGTGACATGTATCAAGTCGTCACTTTTTTATATCAACAATAGACTTTGATAAACAGCTGCATCGATAATTAATAATTTAATAGATTTCAAAAGTCTTGTCAGACCACGCAGCTAATTCCTGAGTATTGCAAAATTCAAAACATAATTATTCCGTATATATTTGAGCAGCCTCTTGAGGGCTGTCTCCTATACATAAAAGTTTATAGGTAGAGGACAAAGGTAATATGACATCGAAAGTGTTCCAAATCAAAAATTAACTTTCAGGACTGTTCCTGTAAAGACTGCAATAAAGATTTTCACGATCCGAAAGAATATTCCTAATAATATTAAGCAATCGTGTAAAGAGCCTTCGGTAATAGACGGTAGACTTAGAAGAAAGAAATTAAAAACTGTTTGAAAAACACTACACCTATTCTCTTGAACCGAGGAACAGGAAAGAATATCTTGTACTCAATCGACCAACATTCCGGAAACATATTTTCATTTGCAAGCCTTCGATGCAAATGTCGGGCTGTAAAAAATTTATATAAAATTTTGATACGAAATAATTTCAATCGTTTACAAGAAGGTAGGTAGCCTAAGCTTAATTTTTTTACAGGAACTATGCACTATTCAGCATTATGGTCACATAAGTCTAAGTGAAAAATGTATGCAAAGTGATAATTGATTAATTAGCCGTCAAGACGAAAGGAACCGTTGTGTCCTTAAAATCTTAATTTATCAGTGGATGAGGAACTTTAAGTAAATTCATCCATAAGTCATATTGGTAGACATTATTCTTACTAAGGTAATTATTTTATAGAATAGGTCCACATAATTTACCAATTGGTGGGGGGAATTCAAGTACCTTTTAATTAACAATTGATCTTCAAAAAACATTACCAACAAAACAAAAAAAAAAAAAAAAGGGGGAACAAAGCGTGCTGCGTATTCATAGAATCGGTAATTGTTTATGGTTTGTTGATCACGCCCACTTGAATCAGTTGTGCTTTTCATTGACATTCTATGAGGCAGAAATAATATTACTTTCATAATGTCTATATACATATACATAAAAATATTTTTTATATATGTATTTTGTTATTTTTTTTTTTTTTTCATATTTCGCGAAATATTTAAGAGTTTTCTTTTTATTTGCATTCGTTTCAATTTTTTTTTTTTCATATTTGAAACATACTTGAAGTAAAGAGTCCTTGAAAAATGGCAAAAAAAAAAATTGAAATGAAGAAATAAAACAAGGGAGAAATTTATTAAATACCAGTGGAACAAAAAAAAAAAAAAAAAAAAAGAAGAGAAATACGGAAGAGAAGGATTTCAAGGAATTTAATTTTAAATGAAATTTAAATAAAACTTTAACTTCAATCAAACGGAAGCAGATGTTTAGTTATGATGAGGTAAAGACAGTAAAGTGTGAATTTTATCGCTTAAAATAGAGAAGAAGTAAAGTAAATGTGTTTTCAAAATTCGTACATACAGACTACGTCTGCATAATCTGATTAAATTTGTATGACGTGAGTACGAGCCTAAGTAAGAATGCGAACACAAAACGTATTTCATGTGTTTGGGGTTTCCGTTAGCATTGACATTAGTTAATAGAGCTTAAAATGGGTTAATTTTCTGCTGCCAGGTTTTCCTGCGAAACACTTTACATCGCATAATACCTAAAGAAGAAGAAATTCTAAAGCGTGTTATCAATACATGTTAACATCGGCATACACCGTTCGACAAATATAATATTTAACTAATGTATTCCCTCCGACTCCGGCAAAAAATTGCAAACATGTTTAGTTTTATTCACTTGCCTGTACATATACATACAGGTATAATATTATAATCGCATCAGACAATCGTCGTTCCAGGTATTGTGAAACTTTTTAATGTAATTTCACAATTGAAGGAAAACTAATTGAATTTCGTTGTGTTATATTAGGTTTTGGCAATTAAGTCAATTTCAGCTTCAAATTTAAATGACACATTACTTGTACACAAAATTGCTGAAAGAGTTCAGGATGCTAGGATGGGTTCAATCTGCTAGAGAGAGCACTAGAGAGAATATTTGAATTTTTAATATTTTATATCGAATTTTTTGCGCTATTTTATGCTATTTTATGTTGTCAACGATAATCGGTATTATTAGCATAATCTTTAATTTGCGTTATTTAATTAAATCACATCTCATCACATCTTCGGCATATTATCTGCACAACATCTTCTCGTAAGGCATTATATGATAAATAAGCATAAGTTAATTTTAACGGCAGCAATGAACCAATGAACTGGTGAACCATTAATAATGCAGCACCATTGCGTAGTTTCTGTTGACACCCTGACGGAAATCCAATTGCCGTTTTGTTGGCCACATCCACATTCGCATATTTCCCTTCGATTTTCAACGATTTTTACATTATGTGAATATCAATTGGTTTACAACTTCTAATTATACAGTGTGATGGCTGATATCATGGCTGTAGGTCATTATTATGAAAGAATCAGTGAAAAAATTAAATTCGTTTTAGACGGAATTTCAGACACCTTGCAACCATAGGCATGTTTTGTTAGTTGAATATCGCGACTTTCTTAGAATGACATTTTAAAAATGTTTAACTTTTACCATCAATCGGGATAACTTGGAAACATCCTTTGTGTAATTCAGCAAAGAGCAACAAATATTCCCCTTTTAATTGAGAATTCCATTTATGGTCACTCAGATATTGTGTATCAAGTAAAAAAGGAGGGACAATGAATGAAAACAGAGGGGCGTGGTCAAGGTGGCAGACTAGTTAAAGCAAATTCGGTGCGGTTGGCAGGCGATCTGAGGCAAAAGCTCAGAGTTAACCGGATGGTCAAAGGGATAGATTGAAAGGCCGCCGATTATGGGGCTACAGACCTTTGGAGAGAGGAGCTTTGGTGTTTTGCCCACTTATAATCCTATCATGATGAAAATTATACAAATTGTAGTATGTCTTGTGAAATCTCTTGTCGCTGTTGCTAAGATTACAAACGATGTGAGTTTATTCATATATTTATGTTTGCTTCTGTTGGGTATAAAAGTAGAGAAAAGTTGTATGTATTATGAATGTTGTTATTGGAAACACAACATGATTATCTTGTTAACATAAAAGTCAAAGTGCCAAAATTTTGTTAAAGAGAAGGAAAACTTATTCTAAAAATTTTCTTTCAAAACCGTGATGCATGCTATTGACTGAGCTTAAAGCGAAATGCAATTTTTTTTTTTTTTTTTTTTTTGTGGATGATAACGAACAACGTGAGAATATAAATGAGTTTAAAAAAATTATTTTTATAAAGAGATTTTAAAAATATTAACAAACAGCAGAGCATCCCACAAAAAACCCATTTGCCTTTTGGAATTTTTTGGTTTTATTTCCGATGACGTCAGCAATAGATCAGTTGCTCACGACTTATGGTCTTGTAAATGAGCTAAGCCAGAAACGATTTTAATGAGGTTTATGGAGGAAATAAAAAAGTTATGTTGATTCGCTTCGCGCTTGAAAAGAAAAAGAGAAAGAGAGAGAGAGAGCTTTGGGGTCGATTAAGCCATTTTCGTCCGTCCACTCAACGAAATACCACGTATTTGTTAGTTGTAGATGTGGCAGCTGGTTCATAGAATCTTTATCGCGTTGACTTTTTAGAAGTGAGCCCAAGAAATGTTTATATGAGTTTTAGTTAAATACGTCGTATAAGTCCAAAGCTGATGTTTTTGCCTCGTCGTGGTAGCATTTGTAGGTGGATAAGGCGTAAAATTGCATTGAAATGTTATTCGGATTCGGAAAATGTTTGGTCGTAAGTCTTAAAATTAAACCTGCCAGGAGCTGCATAGAATAGATTACGCTGTCTCTGCATACGTCAGTCTTATGTTCAAACTTAAGCTTTCGCTATCAACGAAGTATACAAACTAAATTTTACGATTCTACTTTGCGATCTTGGGCGTTTCAACCATAGAGGTCAGATTATCGGATCGCGTACTATTATTATTGACAGACTTATTATTTTTATTTTATTACTATTGCTATTATTATTATTGTTATTGTTGTTCTTCTTCTTACTATTATTAATATTGTTGGATTTTCTTTTTTATTTCTTCAATAAATTTCATGATGTGTTGACAAAAAACTATTCCCCTCTGATCAGTAACACACTGAGATCTTAAAAATTAAGATTAAAGTCTTTTTTAAGATAAATTTTTTAGAAAATTCATTGTATTTACAAACAAATTTGATGACCATACAATTTTGCTTTACGTTTATTTTCTTCAGGTGCTTTGTTTCCAAGAAATTTTTTTTAATATTTCAATTTCTAAAATTTGTACCGTTCGCGTACTCTCTTTCTCTCTCTCTATCTCACTCAAACAACGATTCCAATGGCTGATGTGCTTGTTCGACAGCGAAAACAAAATAAAACATACATTATGTTAAAAAAAGATAAGCAAGAAAGAAAAAAAAAAATCAAAGCAGCCACGAAATGGAAACATAATGAGATTTTGTCGCAACACGGACTCGTTTAAATATGTTTTAGCGATTTTTATTTTCATTTCAATTTAATGTGATTTTTTTGTATTTTCATTTTTTTCTTTCGTTCATAATTGGATAAAACGAAAAACAACGTGGTCTGCAACACGGCAGGTGCTTGGATACCAATGACAATGATAGCAACATATAGCACAATAATAATAATAATAATAATAATAACAATAGTGACGGTGAAGAAATTTACAAAAAAGTAAAAAAAAAAAGTGGAAGCGGGAGGAAATAATTTTTACGATATTTTTAGAAAAAATTTTTCATAATAAAAACTGAATATGACCAAAGCAGTCAAAGAAGGCTTTGTATGATAATAAGATGGACGTTTGCACGAACATACAAGAGAAAGAGAAAGGCAAGTTCCTTGGGGAGAATTATATTTTAAAATAACAAACGTTGACACATTTAATGACAAAAGTCGGTTCTAAGAAGATTTAAAAAAAAATAAATAAATAAATAAATGAATAAAATAAACTAAGAAGTTGAAGTACAATGTCTTTGTTTCATTAAATAGCCGACTTGATGACATTGGCGTTTGTGTCAGAATCGCAAAAAGAAGAGGAAGAAGAAGAAGAAATTATTATACAAGTTCCCCTTATATTGACTATGGGTAGCTTAGTAATATTCGCTTCTTCTGGAATTATTTTCATAAATTATTTCAGAGCAGTTTTCTATTAATTACCTTTAATGTCTTTCTTCTCTTTCGCTACATTAATAATTTCATGATGTCAACCATTTATTTCCGTATCTCTAACCATCTTACTTTTTGCTTTTCATCACATTTGTCTCATATGTTTATATTATGAAATTTGTCCTATATTCTCATACAACGAATGTCACCCGCACTAACATCCGCCCTACCATCAGCATCATAAATACATTATCAGAGTATGCCATAGTGGCAGCTGTTAACTCACACATCAGTAAAGCTTTTCGCATTAAATTTACGTGATACTCCGATACTCTATATAAAGATATATTATATAAATATATTCTTGCATGACATGCACTTGGCTTGTAGAAGCGGATTGTCATTTCAAAAAATTTTGACGAATCAACGATAACAACGATAAATTTCAAACTAATGACTTAAACAGATGTGTGTTAAGGTAATGAGATTTTATCCTACTGAGTTGGCAGTTATTTTTTGAATAAAACAAATCAAGCATGATTCGCCTGCTTAAAGATATACTACATTTAACACCTATGTCGACAAGTTTGTCTCAAAAGTTTCGTTTTATTAAAACCATTAGAAATTTCCCGTAACACTTAGGAAATTTGAATTGATTTGAATTCGCTAGTGAAACACTTTCACATTCTCACTACTAATTAGCTTACATTTATTTTCCTTATAAAATTCATTTAGCGATTCACATATTGGAGTTACAATACAATGGTGCATCGATGTTAAATTTCGTTCGAGTTCGGTTCAAAAAAGACGAGAAGTATGGGCGATTAAGATTGTGTTTGAAAGATTTTACAGGATAACTTTGCAGGTAATAAAAACGAGGATTTTTTGCTTTCGCTTCAGAGCAAAACTTAACGATATGTTCAAATATGTTGGATCTCCCTTTGTATTGTTCGGCTCGCAGCAAATATTTGAGCACATGTTAGTTCTGCCTTACAAGCAGAGCTTAATTTTAGCATAAGCTGTAGTTTGATCGAATTGGTTTTTATGTGTAGGGTTATTTAATACTTAAAGGCATATTGTTACCAATTGTCTACATTGCAGTTGTCTATTTTTGAAAGTAAAATAGAATTTGAATGTAGACAGTTGGCAACACTACGCATTTAAGTATTAAATAATCCTACGTTGACTTCCGTTCTCATTACTGCAAGACAGAGGCAGCAGGCAGTTAATTTTTACAAAGGCGCTTAAGCGGCCGGAGATGATGGAAACGAGTCCTACAATTACCGCTACTGTTGCATTCAAATCTTGTATCACCGAGTGCGGACACGCAACTTGCTCTCATTATTTTTAGTTGTAAATCATATCACATACACACACACACATACACGCAATGAGTTTTCTTATTATATTGCTTCATAGAAGACCGAGTAAAAGACCGGAGCACATACTTCATGAATGGCGGAATTGATTTAGGCATACATGCCTGCGTATTTATTGTGACTGCTAAAAATTAGGGATAGGAGTTGTTTTTATCACTTGGATCATGTCAAGTGCATATACAAGCCAATATCGAGTCTTGGGATTTGGAATTTCTTTTACCCTAAATTATAAGTTTAACGTTTTTTTTGGAGTGCAGAATTTGATCTCAAAGCTCCCTTCTTAATTAAATCCCGCAGTAAATTCCAAAATGAACAGAATCGATACGCGGCTTAACCTAAATTTACATCTAAGACTTTCCATGGAAATATGGTAGTGGTGTCATCAATTCTACATCCCGACGTGCGTGGTTCGCTCAGTAGCTCAGTTTTAAAATCAAATACAGTGAATGGGTGTATAATTCAATAGCCACGGACGGACATTAAAAATTCGATCAAAATTATGCAAGAACAGCTAGTAAAAATATGCCATGGAGCATAAGGTGGCTATGTTCACTCTTTCCATAAAAAAACATAGTCGCTAGCCGAGCCATCTCTTCTTACCAATAATGGTTCGAAATATTGCAATATTCCGGCATCTGTAACATATTTTAGTACAGACTGCATAATGGCACAAAGTGATGTAATAGTATTCAGTGTTCAGAAATGAATCTTAGTACATATATATTCTTTTAAATGTACATATTTACAACGTGTCGTTGATTAACTCTGCAATTGGTTCTATATGGCTTATCAGCATACTGTCTGTAGCTAAAATATTCTAAAACACTATAGTGGACCGCGGCCCGCTATTAAATACCATGCACCACTCTACATCTATTCATATATCGGGTTTTTCAACATAAAGCGATATATGGAGAGTGGTTGACAAAGTGGCCCGACACGAACCAATTTCAAATGCGTTCATCGTTGAGGAGCCGCAAATTTCATCAAAATATGGCAAAAATTGTGGCCAAAAGATTGAATACAAGAAGAGAAGCCCGCCAGACAGACAGCAATCTTAGATCGATAATTCTGCATCAATCGGTATAATAAAAGACGGCTCTATCTCAAGTCCTTCTGTGTGTTGCATACATCGGTATAAACTCCATATATTTTACACCACAAGTAATGCAAGTTATTACAAGAATATTATATAGTTAATCGGTTAAAAAAATAATGAGTTTTTCAATGACTCAAAAAAAGAAAAAAAAAAAGAAGAAAAGAAAAGGAAGTGAATCCTTAAATTTGGGCTTGGATTGATTGATATGATGTCGATTCAATTAGATTAGTTCAAGAGTTTGTTAAAGTTCAAGTAGTCAAGTGGAAGGTAAATTCCGGCATTATGATCGATCACTAGTAATAAAACGAAAGACTATGTGTTCTTGTTATAGTTGTTTCGATTTTGTGTCAATTACGATATTGCTAAAGGAAAGTCGTCCGAACAAAACGTTCCGATACTTGGTGTGAAAGTGCTCAGAATACGATTGTAAATCTAAGCGCCCCATAAAAAATTTCGTGGCTGCGGATCTGCAGGAGTGTTTCGCTTTATTGCTCTCACTCCGTTTAT
The DNA here is from genome assembly GCA_000688715.1 of Glossina pallidipes. Lineage (NCBI taxonomy): Eukaryota > Metazoa > Arthropoda > Insecta > Diptera > Glossinidae > Glossina > Glossina pallidipes. Next base: position 1,318,262 of record KK499789.1, on the reverse strand, counting down.
TCCAAGATTATTGCATTGATAGTAGGTAGACCTCTAATGTAATCGCAATTCTTCAGAAAGGTGAAGAGCGAAAATGCGAAAGGGAAAATGGGTGGAAGCGAAGTGAGAGATGGCCGAGGGAAAGGAAACCTTTTTACACAATTGAAATATTAAAATAACATCATTTGGTCGCCAAGTGTTGACAACTCGAAATAGAATTAAAATTTAAACGCCAAACGTAAGTGTTCTTAACAGACACTTGACACTTTGACTGAGGGGTTTCCATATGTAAAGGATGTGTTTGTGTGCCAGTGTATGTGTTAAATTTGTGACGTCCTTCACGCGTACTAACATTAAATGAAGGTACTCAAGTATTGCAACAAGAGGACATTATGCAGATTAAATGGCTTTATAGCGAGAGTGAGACATCAGCGTCAACATCAACAAATTTACACATTCATTGAAAACTCCAACCCCTGCTGATTTAGCTGCTAATTTTTTGTGCCAATTCTTAACGTTTCGTGTTCATATTTTTTGTTTTTGTTTTTTTTTTTCACGTTTGGGTCGTTTATTTATACATTCATGATGAAGTGAATCTCACACGTTTTTCGTATCTTTTTGGTTTTTCCTTTTGTTGTTGCTGTTGTTGTTGTTATTATTGTTGATTTCTTTCGGGTAAAATTGCGAACCATTTTTTCAGTTTTCATGCCTTCACTGAAGAGTCGTTGAAATGTTGACGGAATTGCGGTATGCAATCGACCTCACCGCTCAGTTTACCGTTTGTCTTTAAACTTGCTGTTCAACAGCAACGTTAAGTGTCAGAATTTGCACCATATGACAACCAGTCTGCGGAAAAGCGCATGCAATTCGTTTATTTGTGAACGTGGACGCGCGTAAATGTACGATTGCGATATTCATTGCTGACAACTAAATGTGCTCATGCATACACTTTGGCTGATTTATATCAACTTATACATACATACATACATACATATATACATACATGCATAAGTACATATACATATGGATGATGACAGTTATTCTGAGAATGTATATTCGTTCGAGTTTAAACGTTGAAAGGACATTTCTATAACTTATCGGATTTTAATTGCTATGTATATGAGTGTGCAAGAGACTAGGTTGTCTGATTTGTTTTGTATTCGCAATTTTTTGTTGGTTGATTTTTCGGAGCAAATATATGTTTCTCTTTTGTTTGTTTCTATGTACGCGTTGAATGTGTTGGTATCCTTTTCAACAACTGTCAACATTGATGTTCATTTTCAAGTTGTTGTACTCTCTGCCTCTGTATCTACATATATATGTAAGCCTTGTTGTTTATGCCAATTAATACATAGAGTAGAGTAGTTTGAGTACAAAAATCTAACCATGTATGAATGCACATATAAACGTGTATAGAATAGTTTGTGTATTTGTGCGCGGGTGTTTGTGTAAATTTTAGATGCCTTTGTCATCTAGTCAGTCAACGGCGTCGTAATGTTAATTACCCTGTAACAGGGGATCTTTACACAACTTTAACATACTGCTTGCCATTACGATTACGTTTCGTAGCTATAACGCTCATATATATACCGGCAGATAGCAGATAGCAGACAAATGCAGACAATACATACACGACAGAGCAGATTATCTCCAAGGACCTATAAATCCAGTAATTAAAGTCAAAGTCACAAGAAGACGTTCTGTTGTGTCTTTTAAATTGAGTTCGGTTTTTTTTTCGCTCTTATCATAGCAGCAGTTGTTCTGTCGTGCGTTTACTGCCAGTGTCTGGCTTATAATATGTGCTTAGGGTATGTAAGATACACGCCGTGCACGCTGCACACACACACACACATAGACACAATAACATAAACATTCTCCATTAAGATATCCGAAGACCTTTACAATAACATACAAAATATATACATTTTTGGGCTTTTTTAAGAAATTAAGCAATTTTACCGGTTTTATCTTTGTTTTAAACTTCACATTATAGGAAAGTGCGTTGTTATTTTATTGCTTGCTTTTTTTCTTATACAGTCTCTCAAACTTAATCGACTGAAATCCAGAAGCTGGTAAAGCACATTCAGCCAAAATTTAAACCATAATTCACTTATGCCAAATGTGTTCACGTGTGTGAATATTATGGCGTCTTTTCCTGGTTGTATTTTTTATTCTGTATTTCGATTTATCTGAAACACCTCATCTAAATGCCATAAATCAAGTGTAAAATAGTATATATATTGCTGGAGATGCCAGCCACTGTGATTTATCAGGTAAACTAGCGAAGAGTATTTTATTTGAATTATAATAATAAAAAAAATAAAAAAAAAAAAAAATGAAAAACTTATATCCACATGTCCTGTCATGTAAAGCTTACTTTATCCTACGTTCAATAAGTTGCCTTTTGGAATTCACATTTCTCTTCGACTGTTGATATTCACATAAATAACCGTCGCTGCATTCAAGTGTCGATCGTAATCGGTACAGGAATTACGAATGTAAATACGAAGGAAAGATTATTATCGCCCTGGAACGAATATTTTATATCCATCTTTCACCTTTGTTCGACAGTAAGACACTTGTCTGGACTTTTCATTTAAATAGATATAACTTACAAAGTATAGGAAACAGTATTTGAAAATTTCGCATATAAGTGAGAATCATTGAAATACTGTTTAAAAAATCCGAACACCCTTCTCGTTCGCATTTTGATTCTTCTCGTTGGCTGAGTGGAGGTTTTCGCCGCAAAACGTTTGGACAGTCGGTCAGCTCTTGAAAAGACGATCATTAGCAATCCTTTTGCGTATAGCTGCGCTTCCGCACCTCTTACGGGGTTAACACATATGTCATTATGTTATAATGGAATCCAGTGGGGTAAACAATTGGCATATATTAAAATACCGGAGCCTCTACAATTCACTTTAATCCTTGCAGCTTGAAAAAATGGTCTTCTAACGGCATTTGAAGTTTTATATTCAATAGTGGATTTTACCAGAATCGTGGAGTCAGTATTAGCTCCTTTTTCAGAATATATAAAATTATCTTTTGTTTTAAATAGATTTTTATTTTTTGTTTTGTTCTTGTTGTTTTGTTAGATGTGTGTTGATGAGAGTGGATTTTAACACTTTGCGATTGTGATAATTTCCTCTCTAAAAGACTATATTTGGATATTTAAAAAACAAATGCAATAATTTTTTAAAGATTTCTAGAAGGTAAAGCAGACGATGCCATTGTACCGTATCCCACTCGTGGTGCAAGGGTATATTAAGTTTGTGCGCATGTATGCAACGCCCAGAAAGACGGCAGATGGTTCCACCTCTTATCATGCGGGTCAATTCCGAATCATTTTCTGTTTTCTTGTGGTCAACCTACAGGTCGCAATTTTTAGAAATTTTGATCAAATTTATTACAGCGATCTTGGCCTAACGATGAACGCTCTTGAAAATGGTTTGGACCCGGATACTCTTTCGACCACTTCTCGTTTATTTTGAAATGTCTTTATATGAATGACTGTAGCAAGCGAACTAGTATAGCGTATTTAATGGTAAGTCGTGTTCCACTATAGTGTTTTTTCTTTTTTTTGTTCGTATAGTAAAAATGCTGATCAATTAAACGATCAAAATAATATTTTATAAGGCTATTTTCATTCAAATTGTAGCTTCCTAGATTCTAGACGGAACGAATTTGTGTCTAACGCGAACCTGGTCCCCTAAGAAGTCAATGTGAACGGAGGTGTTTTCACAAAATGGCGAATTTTTAGACTAAAGTATTCCAAAATGTAAAGAACAATTCTAAACAAAAGTTCTTAAGGAGAGTAATTGTACTGCGTAGTATAAGAAACGTTGTGTTACTGAAACACAAGTATGTTCCAAGAACTCTTATTGCATACAACTTGTGGTCTACGTTGCTGTTAAGTTTATTCAGGTACTAAACGAAAGCATTTTACTTTAATAAATTTTTTATTTTAATAAATTTGCTCTGCATTAATAGATAGACATCTTATGGCTATTCGTAAATATTTGGAATTAATTACAATTGTAAACGTGAATTATATGTTCGTAGAGAAAAGCAATCGGAATATAAGAAATTTTCTTAAATCGAGGACATATTTTGTGAGAAAACAAAATCGTCCCTCCTTTTAAACTCACGTGTCTTCTATTCTGACCGAGAGTACTGGGTTAAGTTAGATACAAGTTAATAATAATAAGTTAAATTTAAACCCTCATGATGTACGACGAGGTTGATCCGAATCATTTGTAATACGGCTGAGTATGTAATAGCAAATGATTCGGTAACTTTGCCTGAGCCAAAGTAGACGAATTAAGCAAAGTCAAGAAGTATTCAAATTATCGTCATGGACAGCCGCATGGGGATTATTATCGAAATACTCTAAAGTCATTTAGTGAAATCGAAGTCAAAGATCGTAAAAAGAACAAAGTCCAAGTTAAATTAAGAAAAAATGGAAAATCAAGTTACAAAGCAATCCAGGCTTAAGTTGAAATAAAACAAGTGAACACTTTATAGTCAGGCTAGGCCTTACACCACATTGTCCAACGCAATTTTTATTTTTTACATCGTACATAAAAATTGTATCCTCTTTTTACATGAACTTACTATTATGGAACTGTAAACTCGATATATATATATATCTATATATTATATAGATAGATATAATATTTAGATATATATATATATATATACATATATATATTATATATATATTATATATATACATCGATATATAATTGAAGCAAGAAAATATGTTGCATATCTTTACCTTGATATTGTATGACCTGAAATGTGCCACACCCTCTTACTCTACGTATAAATTTTTCAGTATATATAATTCTAAGGGGTTTTGTCGATATTATACTAATGTGCGAGTGAGCTATATAGCGCTGGTGTAGGGGATCGAATTATCGCAGTTAAATAAGTTTTGTATAATTAACAGAATGCTTTTGTTGTCCACAGTAAGAAAAAGCTAAATATTCTGCTAGACCTGGTAGTTATACATACTTATGACAATCGATATATGTACACAGAAATCTACACAGTATTCTTGCCACGAAATGACAAATAAAAGTGTGACAAAAGACGGCACAGAAACAACTACAAATCGTGTCTCGAAAGTGCGAGACGAAAAGTAGAAAATTCTCTCTGCCTGCGGTTTGTTTGCTCAAAGAATTTGATATATTGAAATAAATTGATTGAATCAATAAAAGGAACAAATCGAAAAGAAAAAAAAAGCGTTATAAAAACAATAGCCGGAAACTCTATTCAATGCGGTGATGAAAAGTGAATGAGTAGATATGATTACAGACTATGAGATGAGAGATTATTTGCATAAGATTTTCGAAGCAATAAAAGAAATTTTTTTTTTTGTTTTAAGTAAACCATAAGACATAACGAAGCTTCACTTGTTCTAGGCTATCTTCGGGGAGTTCTTACATACTCAAAAGCAATGATCTCATATAACTTTACGTGCGTATAGTTATAGTGTAGTTATGTATATAGCTTGTATAGTTTATATACTAACATGCAATTGAAGTATAAATTGAATTAATATTAGTATAAAGAGGTATTATTAAAGTACAGAGACAATTAAAATTTTTCAGTCAATTAAAACCTTTCATATATAGTTTTTCAGTTTTCTGATCTTTGCCTAAAGTGGTTTCTAAAATATATATGCGAAAGTATAAACGAACTTGCTCACAGTTGCATATCACATCAGTATCTCGTCCATAATGACCCATATCACCTGTCTAGCATTTCATTTTCAATTATTATAGTCAGTCACTAGAGTTAACTAAATCTGTAATTTCAAGCGATACCGAAAGTACTTGCCATGTATGTACGTATGAGACTAGAATTTTTGTAGGGAAAATATATGTTTGTTGTACGAAAATGATAAAAAGATTTTATTCGAAGCATTGTCCATCGTCAGCTATTCATTTTGCCTATCTGTCTGTTAAATCACGGGGACATCACCGAATAGCCGATATTTTTTCAAGGAAAATCATTTATTGAGTCATTTTCGTACGAAATTTTCATAAGAGATGATGTTGCTGAATAAGCGACATGGGCTAGCACTTCCCAGTTAAGTGTTTTCAACGTATCGCATACTGGCTTTGGCGTATGGATGGATGGACGGAAGTAATGCAAGAAAAATGAATTCGATTTTTTGATATTTTCCTCGTCTTTTGAATAAAGAACCTTTCAAAGTGATTAAATGTTGTTAAGAGCATTTGGTATTCAGCGTTTCGACAGACTTTAATTGTTTTCTGGTCACGCCAAACATAGACTATCGTCTCCCGGTCAAAGCGATTCAGTCTCGCGTCACCTGCGTATATCCATGGATTTTTACGAATGAATTTCGGTTTCTCAAAACAGATACAATTTCCATTCCCACGATACGATGCAGAACAGACGTTCTTCTTTCGTTCACCCAAAACGCGAAATTTTCCTTGTTAGAGAACATCTTTTTGCGTTCTGATATCTCTTGATTTTACGACTGCTTATTGTTGCCAGTTGCCCAAGCTACAAAAAAAAAAAAACACCACTTCAGGCAGTTATATCCCCAACCAGTGGGGCTTAGGCCGATCTAAGGGCAAGTTTTGATTTCATATTTACATGCCTGGTGTAGAGCCCTTTCACAGGGCCGTACCATTGTCATCAGTTCTTTCGAACTTATATCGTGCTGTTTGCTCTAACTTATTTTGAATTTCAACATTTAATCGGATAAAATACTTCGTGACAACATTTACCGATTATTTTCCAAGTTTTTACCAAAATTTACATATGTTCATTGTTACTTTACATTGTTACCGTAAGCGAGCATCTCGCTTGAAAAAATCGATGCGACTTGTACCCATTATAAGTTTCCCAAGGCAACATTAAATAACCTGTGTGCCTATTTCATCGCCTGTCCTCGTGGATTGAGGTTGTACGGTGTGCATACATTAAGTAGGTCCAGGGAACAGACTGTAAATCACAGCGAAGAAAATGGGGATTTTCATCCTATCGGATGTACAATTAAGGTTTTGCTTTTTTTTTTTTGAATAACAAGAGTGTTCGCTTGTTAAAAAGAGAGTGGTATATACAACATTTTATCCTAAACAAAGAATTCCTCCTTCTTTGTCATGCCACTATGTTATGTGAAAGACTTTTCTCTTCAGGTATTTTTCCAAATCATTTTCAGCAATAAGGGTAAAGTTTGTTTTAACAGATTCTTTAATAAGTCGGATTTTCGCATTTGGTTACACGAACAAAGTAGCCTGCAGTACTAAGTCTAAGGCATCGTCAGGCTGCATTTATTTTAAACAATAAATAGTAATTTGACCAGCAATTCAGTGGGTGTCTTGCATACGTGTGGGCCAGGTGGTGATTGAGAAAAGTTGCAATTAAGAGAGGAGGAAAACAGTAAATAGCAGTTGGCTGTCATGCCATGTTGGCGAATTATTATTTGGAGAAACCGAACGCTGCGGATATGTAGTCTCAATGAGACGGAGGAATATGTCGCACAGCAGTTTAGTCTTTAATTATATTTATGGAATAGCGGAGAGCGCATAAGCATCTTTGTCGACGTATCCGCTGGTGTTCAATTTTTCTCTTTTCGGAATTCCCAAACAAGCCAGAGAAAATAGAAGAACATCTCTTAGAGTATATACTTCTCGTTCGATTTTGCAACTGGAATATGGAAATAGATTCGATCCGTTTGCAAGTATGCTGTACAACTGCAAGATAAAGATAAAGAAAAAAAAAGTGAAACCATTTTATGATTCATCATACGTTAAGTAAAACTTTTTCTTAATTTCGTAACAAGAATTTTTCTTTGATCTAAAATCAATAAAAAAATTGTGATATAATATATATATATATATATATTATGTGATGAAGATCGAAGATTTGATTCAAGATGAATATAAAATGTCCAGATTTACGCATATTTATTGTGCATTAATAATAATTTAAAAATAATTTGAATAAAATTTTAACGGGCACTTCGCGCACGTTGTTATGTCAATATATATGATGGCGTGCATGTATATTAAAATTCATCTGTTGCTTAAGCGCTGCGGTAACTATGTGTATATGTGAAAAGTATTTTGTTGCTGTTATTTGGTTTGGCGTTTTAGTTGCCCAAGAACTTTGTTGGGAAAAACTTGGTTAAGAATGACTTTGAAAGTAAACTTTTGTTTTAAATTAAAAACATTCCGCTTTTCGTTTCATTACTTGCTAGGAAACAGTAGAAGAAAACGAAAGATGGTGGGTAGTATATATATGTGTGTGTAAACACATATATAGGATAACTTAGAGTATAATGGAAACCCCATTAGAGAGAAGTTAGAAGAAGAACTTTTCATATGTTTTATGAGTTCAAAAATCTTTGGCCGACTTTTGTAATTTTTCTCTGCTTTTATTTCATTATTATTGTTATTATTATTTTGTCTCGAAATAAGCTCCTGTTTGTCTACTTAAAAGACTTTAAAAAAAAAAATAAAAAAAATTCAAAAAAGGAATAATCAATAAAGTTTAACAAATTTTAGATTATTTATAAATTTTATATAAAACAACTTAAACTCGAACAGTAGTAACAAAGTTGTGTAACAGAAAAAACATTATGAAACCTTAAAAAACCTTACGCAAGCGTTTCTAATTGTTGCGGTTAGCCGCTAAGCATAAATCCAAGTCAGTGACACTATATATGAATATACATATGCATATGTGTGTACAAACTTCACATAACAATACTTCTGTCTCACCTGAACGGGTATGTTTGGGGTACCGTAACGTATGCGTAAAAATAATTTACATAGAATTGTGTGTACATAGAGTTGTGTGTTTAGAAGAAAAGTAAAGGTTTCTTAACTCTGTAAAAATTAAACTAAAATCTCGGTCGTCGTTAGTTTGTTAAAATTGACAAAGGTACTCACTCACTCACTTACCAACTGACTGGTGGCGCGACGGGAGTTTTGGGGGAGCAGGGCAACCGAGGTATTAGATTGTGTTGTATTTCGTTTTTATTATGCTTCTCTCTCGCCAGACAAATCCATTAAAATACAAATTAGAATTTCGGTTTGTGTGTTAGTAACGGTTTGTATGTTTGGTTGCGGATTTTAAAATAGAAAACTTTACACACAAATGCATGCACACACACACACACACACACACACACAAAGACACAAATTAAAAATTGCTTCCAAAAATGAGTTAATACTTTCTGCAATAGAATAACAAGTATTTTGAATATTTTGAACGTAAATGTATGCATTACAGTTGTTTACGTATCAAATTGTTTCATGTACGCTTTGAAATCCGTATTACTTGCTGTGTTATTAAAAAAGGTTTTTTTAATTTTGTTTTTCGCCCTTTGTTTTTCTACTTTTTATAAACACTTCGTAAAACTATTCGAAATGAAACAAATACTTGGTATTGTATTACGTAATTTAGAATTAGTTAGTTATTTAAAGTGGAATTGTAATCAAGTCTCATGTAATGGTTCACGAAAGAAATCAATCAATAAAATCTTTTGATTCATTCATATTATGCGTAAAATAACATTTTTTCATCAAATTTTCATTTGCTATCCCACAATGATTTTATGGGCACGATATCAATATCGTTGTTATGATTCAAAATTTCTGATGCGTAATATAGGAAGCAGTTCTTGAATGAAAAAAGTTTACAAATTTTGATATCTGGCAGCGAGCAAATTCTCTTTTCGTGTTACTTTAAAGACAACGTAAGCAAAGTAAGTAACGGTACAGAATGTTGAAGAGGAAATTGCGTTTAATAAATCTTTCTTAGAAGATTCTTCACGCTCTCTTAAAAGCTTATACATAAGCACATGACTGCAATGATTTTCTTGTAGCACTGTACCCATGATTAGCTTTAAATGTAAAATCAATGGAATGCAACTTTTTTCGTTTTCTGTTTCGAAATCGAAAGCTTAATGTGTTTCGTTTTGATAACTCTTGGGAGACCTAGTTTGAAAAGCGGCCGAGATTTGTCTGGGGACGCGCCTCCAACAGCCGAGAAATCGAAAAAATTCGAGAAGAGTGAAAACGTTATCATTGGGAGAAAGAGAAAGAGAGAGAGAGAGAGAGAGAGAGAGAGATAGAGGGAGGGAGGGAGGGTGGGAGAGAAATTGTTTATCTGCACTGTTTGGGCCATTGTAAAAATTCCTAGTAGAAGGTTCAATCGAATCTAGAAGCAACTTTCTCTAGAATCTATTCGATTCGTTCGAAATTCAACGGCAAACGGTTTTTGTTTTTCAAAGGAATCTTTTTACAAATTAATTTTTCTAAAAGCAGTAAATGGATGAAAATGTAAAACAGTATCTATCCTTGTTTTGTTGTAAATATAACCAATTCTTATTCACCTCAATAATGTCTTGCAACAACTGAAAAGAATGCAAAAAACTGCATACATAAAACACATAGATATTTACAAATACACAAGCCAACCGTACAAAATATCATATATTATAAGTAAGTGAGTGGGAAGGCGAAATTTTTTATGCTTGCAATTCAATTTGTTTTTCTTTATGATAATCACACACACACACACATACACACACACACACACTCAGAAGATTTACAAACAACCCATACATACATACACACACACATAAACAATCAGATATACACACATTAAGTAAACCTTCCCTGTGCAATATATCAGTTGCTATATATATATATATATATATATTTATATGTACGTGTATGTACATATGAGTATTTTTAAATATTTTTTGTAGCCCCTGAGAAAAAATTTACACATACATAAGGAGGTGTATGTATTTATACATGTATAAATATGTTCTTTTATATACATACATATATATAAATACGTATTTTTTTCTGTGTATTTTATTTGTATCTTTTATTGTGTGAAAAATTCTGTTCTTTCGCCGTATATAGTCAGTCGTCGTTCTTCTTTTTTCATATATATGTATGTACATGTAGTTTTTCTTTTTTTTTTGAGTTCTTCTTGTTTTTCACAGTTTTTGTCATACACTCTTTCTTGCGTGTTGGTGTCACGTTTACTAAGTTTCGATTCTGATTGGACGTGTTGGCATAGTTGCTTTACTTTCATTTCCACTTGTAGATGGATACCTACATCGTTGCTTTACTATTCATACACATATGTATATATCTATAAATAAATGTATGTGTATATGGCTTTTGGCCATTGGAAAACTCCACCCATATACTCAGGAATGCTTGCTTTTGTTGCTAGAGCATTCCTACACATGTCTACATATGCATGCACGTTCCATTGAATTTTTAAATGTATATGTGTATCTATGTATGCAGAATGCATGCAGTGAATCGATAAGAATTGTAAATGTATGGTTATATGCATATGAATGTAAAAGCACGCGTATGTTATGCTCTTCTATAGTTATTTGAACACTGCTGTTGTCTCTTATACAAATCAATAGAATATCATAGCATTCATCAATTTTCAAAATTTTCGTAATTGAGAAAATTATTTTTCCTTTTTCGGTACGAGTTTTGGATATTTGTAGAAAAGTCAATCCTAAGGGTTTGCAAAATGTTCCTCTTCTTTAAATATCATACATAAAAGAAATCTTTTTTCTTGAATACATAAACTTTTGTCTTTTCAATATTTGCATCTTAAATGAATTAACGAATTTGTAATTTCTCTCTAATCTATTTCACCCAAATATGGCCTATTGGCCAATGCTAGAATTGATTAATACGAAAATCACGAAGTTTATCCGCTATTCTAATTGCTGTAGTCTTTAAAGATCAAAGATATGTGCATATATTTTAAATTATTTATTAAAAAAGAAGTGAAAACACTATAGTGAGTCACGGTGCACCATAAAGGCTTTTCAAAATGAAGCGTGGCATGGGAAGTGGCCGAAAAAGTGATCCGAACCGAACGATTTTCAATTGCGTTCGTCCGTCCTTGGGCGAAAATATATCAAATTGCATTAAAGTACCTCAAATATGTAGGGCATGTAAGTTGAACGGAAGAGACCAAAACGGACAGACATTAAAGCGATTCGGGAACTCAATATACCCTTGTACCAAAGGTAGTGTAAGGTATGACAATATTACGGAAGTATATATTCGAAATATTGTTTGGTGGAGAGGGGAGGGGGTTTGTAGAGCTTGATCCAAATGGTATATGGCTCGATTCATTCCAATAATCACTTTCCATATTGACTTCATGTGGTAAATGTATAAAAGACTCCCCCCGTTTGTAACTAACTAAAGACGCACATTATCTCTGCTGCGTCAAAACTATTTTATTGGCCGCTTCTTTCTTCAGTTCCAACACCTAGTTGCTGTTGTCGTATGCAGTTGACTTTAAAAATGTCCCTATTTTCCCAAACAGACCAATACTTTTTCGCCACTTTTTTTTTGATTCATTTCATGCCAGTCTTGCTTATTTCCTGCATTTGTACTGGTGGTCTGCCGTTCGGCGAGTCTTATCTGCGTACCTTAACTAACGTAAAATGCTACCGCGTAATTTTGTGCATGGCTTATATATGATATATGCGTCCAGTAGGATATTATTTTTTTATTATTTTTTTTTTCCTCAAAATTAGTTATGGAAAACATAAAAACGTGTCCAAGTGAGAGAGTAATAGCGGTTGCTTAGTATCGTTGCGTTCCGCTACTAGTAACCGTAGTAACATTTTCGAATCGTTTCTTTAGCGACCTACACAGCAATCGATTAAACAGTTTTGGAAAGTTTAAGAAAAGTTAGTTTGATGTTTGCCTAATAATTTTAAAATGAAATTCTTTCTAAAGAAATGTCTACGCAAAAAACCCCAGGAAATGAAACCTGGAGCTATACTTGATGCCGTTATCTCTCAATCATCGGCTACTACAAATAAATGTTTACTGTACAAGTTGGCAGATTTTAAACGGGGTATATATATGAATTTTTACTTTAATTCAAAAAAAAAAAAAACTTTTATCAATCGTTTCTCTCGTCACTTTTCTAAAGGAGGCGATCTCATTGATGCCATCAATACGGGTGGTCTTGTTGCGGTAGAGCAATTGATACGCGATCAATTCGCGGTTTTTATGTATAATGACGGAAAAGGTCAAGTAATTAATCGGGCAGAGTTTTTACGCTGGAAATATCGAGACCATACTGAAGTCACTATACCCATTGAGGCCTCACTTTCTATACACGATCCTTTGGGTAAATGGCAGGATCATAGCGCCTGTTGGCAAATGCAATATCGTGGTGCTTTAGGTGAAAGTTTGTTGCATGTGTTAATCATATGTGATAGCAAAGTGCATACGAAATTGGCTCGCATTTTGCTAAGAGTATTTCCACGCTTGGCTTTGGATGTAATGGAAGGAGAAGAGTATTTGGGTGCTAGTGCTCTACATTTAGCCATTGCTTATAGTAACAATGAATTGGTTGCTGATCTAATAGAGGCGGGAGCGGATATAAATCAAAGGGCTGTGGGTAGTTTTTTTTTGCCAAGAGATCAACAGCGCTCTAATCCGGCCAAGTCTACTGATTATGAAGGTCTTGCTTATATGGGAGAATACCCTTTGGCTTGGGCAGCTTGTTGTGCTAATGAAAGTGTCTACAATTTGATTATAGATCATGGTGCCGATCCTGATGCTCAAGATTCATTTGGAAATATGATCTTGCATATGGTAGTAGTGTGCGACAAATTGGTGCATATATATTATCGATAAGATGGAATAGACTTCTTTCATTATTCGCTTTTTTAGGATATGTTCGGTTACGCTTTGCGTCATCCGAAGACTCCCGCAAAAAACGGTATCGTTAATCATGGTGGACTGACACCGCTAACTTTGGCTTGTAAACTAGGGCGAGCGGAGGTATTTCGCGAAATGTTGGAGTTGTCAGCTCGTGAATTTTGGCGTTATAGCAACATAACTTGCTCTGGTTATCCGTTAAATGCCTTGGATACTTTACTACCAGACGGACGCACGAGTGAGATACATAGGCTTTAACGCAGTTAAACAGTTAAAAGTCCTTTTTTCGTAGACTGGAATTCGGCTTTGTTTATTATCTTAAATGGAACAAAAGAAGAACATTTAGATATGTTGGACGGTGGTATCATTCAACGTTTGCTTGAGGAGAAATGGAAAACATTTGCTCAAAACCAATTTCTTAAACGTCTTCTAATTCTTATGGTACATCTGCTTTGCCTCTCGGTGTCCGTCTACTTAAGGCCGATGCATGATACAGATGACGACGATGACGATAACGATAACGAAGATAGCGACTATAAAAATAAAGGGGGAGAAGTTAGAAAAGTAAATCAGGAGGCAGACGATTATGATGTCCAAACTATAGCTCGTTATTGTGCTGAGGTGGCAACGATTGCAGGTGTTTTAAGTTTCCTTATTTTCCAACAGGGTGATGAAATAAAAAATCAAGGGTTATCAGCGTTTCTTAAACAATTGGTAAGAAATGTAAAATTTTTACTTGAGGTAAGCTTTACTTTTTTTAAATCATTCCTTCGCGATTGTAGTCTCACGCTCCCGCGAAAGCCATATTTTTAGTGTCGAATGTATTGATTTTATCCTGCATACCATTTCGTTTAATGGGTGACACCGATACTGAGGAGGCCATATTGATATTTGCTGTACCAGGGAGTTGGTTTTTGCTAATGTTTTTCGCGGGGTACATTTTTAGCGTCATGCTTACTCGAAATTGATTCCGAGTTTTTTTTTATAGTGCTATTCGTCTAACCGGTCCATTCGTGACTATGATTTATTCGATGATAACTGGCGATATGTTTACGTTTGGCATAATTTATTCGATTGTTTTGTGCGGATTTTCGCAAGCATTCTATTTTCTGTATAAAGGGCATCCTCAGTTGCAATCTACAATGTTTAATACATTTTCCAGCACATGGATGGCCTTGTTTCAGACCACTTTGGGCGATTATAACGTAAGCATAAACAGTATTTGATGTTCCATATACTATTTTGTATTCTTTCTTTCAGTATCCAGATCTGAACCAGACCACTTACCCGAATTTATCTAAAACAGTTTTTGTTATGTTTATGATTTTTGTACCTATTCTACTCTTGAATATGTTAATTGCTATGATGGGCAACACATACGCTCACGTTATTGAACAATCGGAAAAGGAATGGATGAAGCAATGGGCAAAAATTGTTGTCACTCTCGAGAGAGCTGTACCGCAAGCAGACGCGAAGAATTATTTAGAAGCTTACTCTATACCGTTAGGTCCTTCAGACGATTCAGGTTTTGAGGTGCGAGGAGTTATGGTTATTAAAAGCAAAAGCAAGACAAGGGCTAAGCAACGCAAGGGTGCCGTTTGCAATTGGAAACGGGTCGGTCGGGTAACATTGAACGCTTTGAAGAAACGTGGCATGACGGGAGAAGAAATGCGACGTCTTATGTGGGGAAGAGCATCTATATCTAGTCCCGTTAAAATTACCAAAAAGAAACTCAAGGATCCTTACAATTTGCATCCCGAATTGGCCATGCAAGCGAATATTACAAATGCCATGGATATGTTAAACTTTGCAGCAGAACTTTCCCCTGGTGTTTCAACTTGTTCGAAGCCGGCAATTGTTCCGAAAGATGACATTATACCACCAACTGATCCGATAAGAGATTTGATAATAATGGCTGAAGACAAACCTGATGCATGCATGCAAGACCCTCAGTTTTATGCTGGCCTTGTACAACTGGCTAATAAAGCTTTTGAGTTGGTGGAACATACCATGAAATCGCAGTCTGGAGAAATGCAAATTGGAATGACGACACTCCAAGCCACCGATCAAAAAGACGTAGATATCATGCAATCCGATGAGATTTGCTTGCAAGAAGAGGATATGGTTACAGAAATCGGCCTGTCATTGCCTGGCAATTTGACAAATTTGTTTCAGGATCCAAAAGATATTGTAGATCCTCAAAAGCTTGAACAATTTTTAAAAATGGTAGCCGAGGTAGAAACTGAAGAAAGCGATGGAGGCGGACCTATATTGGGAAAATTGTCACTGGCTCGTAGAACTCGTATGGCTTTATTTAAAGCTACACTACCTGAAAATAACTTGGAAAGCAGTCCAGAAAATTTAATCACGTCAGTCTGGGATCACGTGTCACAGGAAAATGCCGATGATATACCGGTAAGAAATAAAAATATTTGAGTTTAATCCAATTTTAAATCATATAATGACATTTGCAGAATTTCGATTTCCAAGAGGCATTAGCTATTGAACATGTACTCACGGTGGAAGAAGAGCCTGAAGTTGAAACCGAGGATGGTAATGAGCAAACGGGCGCAAGTAGCGATGATAAACCCACAGCTGAAGAGATTCATGCTACCATGAAACAGTTTCATTTACGTAAACGACAATATCAACAAGACGATGCAGCTCGTCGCGCGAAAAGTGCTAGAGTGAGACGAAAGAATCGGTAAGTTTTATAAATTATCCGTGCAATTTGAACAGATTATGTTGATGATGAACGTAGAGTTTCCCCGGAGTATTGCGCTGACGAAATGGATTGTAATCGGGGCCGTTCAGCGCCCTTAAAATTGAAAAGAGATGAAGAGAAGATATCTCCGCCCGATCCTTTGGAGCCTTGGAGTACACGTGAATTGCAAAATATAAATAAAATATTAGGTGCAAAGTAAACGAAACTATAATTCAAATCTTTCAAGCAAAAAATATTTCTACAGATAAGTAAGTAATCGTTCCTAGTTATTGTTATAATATTTTTGGATATTGAATTGGTCGCAGATATACGTGGGCCTTGAAACTTTGACTTTTAAAAGAACTCACGAGCAAAAAGGAGGAACTTAATGTGTTGACTTGCACTTTCGCGCCTTCATTCTGGCACTCGTTGAAGATTGACAGAACCATCTTTGGCGATTTCGGGGAAGTGCTATATAAGAAAATAGAAAAAAGCTTTCTTTTTTAGCTATAGGAAGATGCATGCTCTCAGAAGCATTACAAGTTAAATTAAGTTTTTAACAAAATTCGTTCCGGTTGTGGCAAACGTACTTGCGGTAGCCGTCTAGTTATGGTCACTATAATCATCACAATAAGTAAAGAAGTGAATGTCGTGCAAAATAAATCGAAACAATTTGTAAATGTAATGATGTTTTCTTACTCACTTTTTTAAGAAAAAAGCGTATTGGTGGTCATCACCTGAACTAGTCGAGTATTTATCATTTTCAGAGTATGGATAGGCTTCCCGGCGACTTATTTTTACAGTATCTTTCAGCCAAGGTGGAAGTGTTAAAAGTGACCAACATGCCACTTGCAACATGAGGGTCGCTGTGCGAACCGAAATTCTAAAGAGACCTGTATTCAAAAACTTCACTTAAAACTTGTAAAAATTTCGCAGTAAGAGGAATATCGTGGCTGTATACGAGAGTGCTTATTATAATCCAAAGTTGATGATTATATTTTGTGGCGGGGACTACGAGATTGTAAGTGGTTTTTGCTTTGTTTTGTGCAATGATTTGCTGTTGTGTGCGCATTGAGTCAACATCTTAAACTGAACGAACACGAGAAGTAATACAACCTCAATACAAAATAGCTCTGAGCTACTTGAGGTTGAAGGACTTCTGCTCCGTTCAAGGGTTGCTTGACCGAGATGAACAAGTTGAAGCTCTACGAAATGCAATTATGATCGCATAGGAAAACTTACTGTCTAATGCTGAATTAATTTGCTGCCATCATCTGCAATTCATTGCATTTTGTGTTGAAGAAGTAAGTGTAGATCGTAACCAGATATATTTGAAGTTTCAATGAAAGATATTTGGTCCTATTATTTAGTAGTGCTCGCTATCCAATTCCATGCGAGACGTCCAATTTTGATACGACTGCATACGAGTGGATACTAATTATTGATATTTTGTGTTAACAAGACGACGTAATTTTTTACGCAACTGACTGAAAGACAAAAGAGTTAATTTGTCGCAAACGCACTTCACAGTGAAACAGTGAACAGTGAAAATTTTAAAAAGACTGCACGAGAGCTTTTGCAATTGTAAACTATATTGTGCTGTGTATATGCGCATATTGACTGAAATGATTTTATTCTGTTTTTTAATTATAATGAATATTGAGTTATATATAAATCGAAAATTATCAAAAAAAAAGAATCATAAATGTATAAGAAGGGTGTATGATCCTCGTGATGATTACAAGAGTCTTAATTCCTTTCTGCATCTACATGCGCTTCAGTTCGATTATTTTATTTTCTCTTTGTTTTTACATTCAGTTAACAGCACGTTTCTGTTTGCAAATGATATCCTAAAACATTTTATCCAAATTACCAACACTTAACACTTTCTTTGGTCGTTTCCTTCATTGTTGTTTACTATATGCTCCATGAAATTCATTTATTATTCTAAAGGCATCTGTCGAGAATTCTTGTTTGTGTTAATCTTTAAAAGTAAAATTTCTTTAAATCTTGATGTACAAATATAAAATCCAGGTATTACGATTTTGTGGTTTCAAGTTCGTGTGCAAATATACAAAAGAAAGAAAGAAAGAAAAAAAACTAAAATAAAATAAAATAAAAGAGAAACGAACAGTTCGTGTGTGCGTGTTTATATCATTTCATTATCATTTTCATACACGTATCGGCCAAAGTAGGAAAACTCGTTTGAAAAATTCACAATAAATTGGAAGGAGAAGAAGAACACGAACCGCATGTGCATGCATTTCACATTCAACAAACATTATCAAGACATTGGTCACGTTTACAGTTGTATTAAGCCATCTGTTAGCTGGTATGTATACCAGCTGATTACTAATTTCGGTTTTCATCAACGATGAATGAACTGAAAACGTATGAGAAACTTACGCATTGACAAAAAAAACAAAAAACCAAAAAAGTGGAATGAGTCAAGGAGGGAGAAAAGATAATACGGGAAAAATCTCAATCAAGTTACGCGCGTGCAAAATGAAAGCGATTCTATCACAGATGGACAAGGTTGTTAATGGCACTTGTATTTAAAAAGTATCGAATAGGATCTTAGCTGCTAAAAGGCAGGATAAGTATATCAAAATGATGCTTGATTTCTTTGTGTAGATGTGCAAGTTTATTTAAGTTAATGAAATAACTTTAATTAGTAGTAATGATGAAAATCCAAAGAAGAAACACAAACACAGCTCTGAGAATACACTCTAAGGTTTATTGGTACATTAATTATTTTCTTTCTGCAGGAAGATTTAAGATTATTTTTACTTCTTCCTTGATGTCTTTATAATATTTGTTAAGTGTAGAAAAATTTATTGAAAATTAAAACAAAATTGTATGCTAACATTCACACTTTGTTAAAAACGATTACGTATCCATGAAAATCTGTTCTACAGCGAATCAAACAAGTAAATGTATTATAGAGGGACACGAGCGACTCTCTGAATTTGAAGCCAATGTCTTCATTTTTTCGCCACATCCATCCACATAGACGGATCTATGGACGGATATGTTCAGTGTTTTTCTATTGTAGAAAGCGATGGATGACGAAGTGTATTGCTAACTAAAAAAATGCATTTAATTCGTTACTTTTTGGTCAAAAATCTAAAAAATGTCGTTACTTTACTAGAACAGCGAGTTTTCTGTTTCTTAATAGGGCCCACCACTTAGGCGTTGTCCCTTTTCGCGTGACACGGTGATGAAGTGAGAAAAGAGGAGAAGACGGGGAAAATGATGGCTGCACCCTAGCCAGTGTGTGCTTAATCGAGAAGTGTTATATGCCATTACCGATTGAGTACTCACTACAGCTATGGCCAAAGCAAATTCTACCGGGCTTGAGATTTGAACCCACGAATGTTGGCTTGGTAGTTGCGGCTCTTAACTAATAGGCCCATGGGATCTATTGACGTAACCAATCGATTTATATATTTTAATATTTCCCATCAACGGTAGGCATATAAAACTTATATCAATTGATTATACATAGGGCCAAAGGGTCCGGATGGGCATGCAATTTTTTGCATTCGTTCTGTAACATTCGAAAATACTCATCAAAGACCTGATAAAGATTATTTGCTTTCGGCAGGTGTGATAGTGTAGGTAATTTTAGCCACATTTGCCTGTCCAGCAGTCGATGACACAAACTTAAAGAATTGTGTGTGAAGCTGGCAGTATATAGAAGTATCGAGTTTCTTATCCTTTTACAGGTATCGGCACACGCGATAACATGAAGTTGGGAAAATATATGCCCAAGTCGAGAATAAATATCTTACTAACTCTTCAAGTCATTTATGTGCACATATTCTTTAATGCTGCACTGCTTTATATGCGAGTTTACCGATAATATTTTGATGAACGCATTTGCTTTTCCCTTTCTAATGAGAAAAAAAAATTCCTTTAAAATTATTTATTGGTATATTTCATCTTATGAATGTGTTGTATATACAAGTATGTATATATATCAGAAATTAGGGAAGATTATATTATAAGTATGTATGTTTGTTGGCAATGGGCTTAATGAGTGTCATATTTGGGGCGGTTGTTTTATGCCTTTTTTCTATTTTCGTTTATTAAATTAATGAATTTTTTGGCTGTTGTCTCCAACACTAGCTAATGAGCTGATACTAATGCGTATAATAATTTGAACGGCGACGTGTTGTATATATGACTGCATATATATACTATATATATATATATGTATGTATGTATATGTATATTAGTGTTGGGCTTTGCATTTGGTAAAAACAAACACAAACATATAATAAATATGTTGGCACCATCGTACGCTTTAAATTATACTTTATATTACGTTCGTAGAATTGATAAAGGAAAAGAGAAAGAATATTATTTTTTTTCGAGAAAAACTTGATAAAGCGAAAGTGTTGTATTGTTTGTTATTAAAGCGATCGTACATAAGATATATTTAGGTATATCTATATATATGTATATATATATATATATGTGTGTGTGTGTGTATGTGCGTGTGCAAGTGCGTCATAAGGTCGTAAATATTACAAGTCAACTGGAAGTTATTTTTCTTTGTATTTTCATTTTGTTGCTATAATGTTTCATATGAATGAATAAATAAATGAGAGTAAAGCGAAATAGACGAAGAGAGAAAGAAAGAGAAAAATAGATTTAAAGACAGACTCGAAGGCATGACGCTCATTAAGATAATTGTTGGCAATTAACTAAATTGACACAACATTTGTTAAGTTTCATAATAAATAGTACATATAGTACATACAAGTACACATACACATGCACATATATAGTATTGTATTAACGTGTACGCAAGCAAGCCAGCCTGTGCTTGTAAGTGAGTGCATAGCGTGATTTTTATAATAGTGTAGTTTTTATTGTCTCTCACGCTGTTGTTGCCAGTGCGAGAAAACGCAACAGTAAAGAATTTTACATATTATTATTGTTATTATGTATAAAATCAAATGTACCTACAGACTGGAAATTTTGAAGAGGCTGAGTAATATTTTGCTGTTTGCAACGTTCACCATTTACAAATTTACATATTATCTAAACGTTTATATATTTACGTGAATGCGTGTGTACATGTGTATATATGTATGTATGTATGTATGTATGCATTTTCCTCTCATAGGTAATTATAATTACAATTACATTTATAATTACAATTAGTTAGCAATGTCTGGCGGTAAAAACATAAATTACGCGCTCGAAAAGACATCATCGTTTCCAAAGACAATTATCTTCAATGTTACCTTAACGGTGCATGCATGTGCTCAATTATATGCGAGCAGCATTCTTGTTGACTATTTATTCGGCTGGTTGGTGCTTGACTTGTAGAGTTTATCTGGGTTTCAAAACACCCAGTAAAACTTTTGCTGTATCTTTAAGGAAATGTCAAGATGTACTTGTATATACGTTAGATGCTATTACTGCCGCTACTACTGCTACTATTTACTGCTACTTTAGCTTACTCGGATGTTGTACGATAATTAATCAAAAGCAATTACAGTAAATGTTGTGGTAGTGACAGTTGGAGTTAAACAGGACTAAATACAAAAAAAAAAAAAAAGAAAAAAAAAAGCAGAAACAGAAACATTAAAGTGATGGAAAATTTTTAAAAAACACTGAATATTGGAATTTTCGTTCTTTTCGTTTTTTACTTTGTTTCATATTAAAGAAATATTAACATGAGCTTAGCTTTAGAGTTTTATAATGCGTGGTATTAGGATTTGACTTGAATTAAATTTAGTCAGTTAAACTTCAATGAATGACATTCAAATTTACAGGGATAGGACACAGTAAGACTTGCACATACTACTATCAAGTGCTAAGCCCTACTTACTGTGTATATCGATGAATTATCATTTGAAGCTTATCTTTTTTTCTTAAAGTGACGCGAAAGTTTTCGGCGTTTCTGTTAAGAAATCAAAAGTTTGGGATGAAGTTTTGCAATCGATTACGAATGCTGTTATTGAACTGTATATGTTCTTGTCGTTTACTCCATCATTTAGTAATGTGTAAAACGTAAAGCGTGTGACCCTGTCAGACGATGGGCATTTTCGAGCATAAAGTCGTCGAGGAAGAGGTATGAAGAAGAATGTTTGAACATAAAAAAGCATTGTTATGCTCCTGTTACTTTATGTCCTGGGAATGCAAATAATATAATAAAAACTCATGTCTATAAAACAGTGTAGAACTTTGAACGTCGTTTTCTCGAAACACAATTTTTCAAAACGCTCCACGAAGAAATCTTTACAATTTTAATGCTTTTCGCACCAAGTGTGTTGTACAATATCTTTATAATAACATTCCCTGAAGAAATAAAGGGAAGGGTTTTGATAAGTTACTCTAAAATATATGTAATTAAGAAAAGATGGCCCGTCTGTTCTTTTTGATTAAAATGCGCGGCAATCACGCGAAAAGCAAGATTTTTAAACTTTCCCATGCATTTCCCCAGCTAGGCTAAGTCATTTCTTGTTGCAGCAATAAAGGCGTTGGCCGCTCTGCTCTTTTTCTTAAAAATGGCTCCAGTGTTGCCAAATTTTTAAATTTTTTTTAAAAATAAATGTTTTTAATACTTAAATATACTTACTATCCTTCTTCCCATTCTAAAAAAGATCGAAGAGCCCATTTTTAAGCGGTTAGAGTGAACATGTTAAATAGGTATTCATCTACATCCCAATAAGCATGAAGTTTGACACTTGAACTATGCAATTGACAGGAATATAGTAAACAGTTGAAAATTTTAAAGTGTGTAAAGTGCACACAAAACACCTAAAGAACAAGCTCATGGCTGACTGGTTAAGCAATACGAATCAACAACATTGATGTCTGTGGTGCGAGTGCTTAAATTTCTCATAAGTCACATGATGATATTGCTCTACCAATTCGCTTAAGTCATTCGCTTCATTCTTTTTAATGCCACTGAATTTGTAGATAGTTGCGGACGGATTGTGGATTTTTGTTGATCAGGCAATCGCTTTCAATTATCATATATTCTTGGCTTTTACATATATTAGTTGCCCAGAGCATATTCCCCTTATATTTAGATACCGAAGGTGTTAGAAAGAGTTGTAAATCGTATATGGTGAAAACGGGAGTAATGCTTGCGTACGTTTAGAATTCTGAGAAAGCTGAAGGTTGAAAAAAGACCTGAAAATTTTCGCTTATATAAACGAATTGTGCTCTAACAGGCTCTACATGCGGTGTAAACGGTGCAGATAGCCGTTGCAAAGAAGTAATTGCTTTTAAAACTTCAAATGCCTTGACTGGTTCTTGTCACACTTTGAAAATGTGTTGTCCAACGGACCGCGTGTTTGAGACGGAATTTTCAGTTAACTGAAACTGAAACGTAAAGCATTTGCAGCACAGAACATTCTGTGTTTATATTGGGAATAGATTCCCATTTCTACTGATAAGAACATACGTATTTGCGATTTTCGAGCCTACGTATGTGGGACTGAAATTGAAAAATCCGTTACTTCTATATAGCATAAAAATATAATAACTGTGATTATAATTTGGTTTAACAATTATGTTAAATTTTTAGTTTAACTTTTGTTGAAAGCATACTTTAATCTTTAATGTAATTTCTACTAAATGAAAAGCCAAACAAAGCATAAATTTTTAATATACTCGTTGGCCGCACATGCGGACACCTATTGAATGCACACGCACCCAGCAAGAAAAACACGCATATCCCTTGAACGAAACAAAAAAGTAACGTGAAGATACTTGTTGACGAGGCTTTAAAATGCTCGAGAGTAATGAGGTAAAGAGCACTACATTTTGCATAAAAACCTTTAACAAAACAATTGCGGTTAAAATGTAAATACTCACAGAATTCTGTTTCAATTTGGTACGGGAAACCACAATATGGAGTAGCATACATGAATATATACATATACAGACATGCAACACTTATAGCCAGCCGTTGACCGGCAATTGCTTTAGAAAACATATTAAAATGCTACTTAATGATGGGTTTGAAGTAAGGACTCAGCAAGAAAAAATATTTAAAATATTTGTATAAAGACTGCACTAAATTTTTAAATCTTTTTGATGGAAACACAGAAATACTCTATCATATATTTCTATAATAATCACTCACACTAAGTTTGATGATGCCTCTGTCCGTCCAAGTTAAGATGGTGCTCTTAAAATTGAAAATAAATGAATTGATTTGCTATCAAACGTTTTATAGTCCAGTCGTCCGTGTATACTTTTCTTCCCCTTTCCAGGCGTCCCCTTAATTGTCCTTCCGTCTTTTATCCCATTAGTTTCTGTCCAGCTATCTTTTATACAGTCCAAAAATTTATTTTGCTTAGCATATTAATCAAAATTGCAAAAGAACCCTATATTTTAGCTTGGGCTTGTCAAATTTTGACGTTACCTCGAAAGTGAGTCCAACCTCTCTATTTGTTATAATCATAACAACAGCACGGAATTGGAGTAATTTTTTTATTCATTCTTTGAATTACATGTTTCTGACATTCTGAACCATTACGTTTCGTGTTAATGAGTGGACATAGGACGACAAATTGGTATTTGGAATAACTTCATTCCAAATTTTCATTTTCAACCAGTTCAGTATACTTGGTGATCAAATTTTTCATACTTTGGTTTTTAAAAGTCAGTAATAATATTTTAATTGGTTCGAATTCTGCCACACCCATAGAAATGTAGGAAACCAATAAACCAATTGTATGATACCAGCATTGCAGATTGAAGGTAGCACAAGCAATTTTCCTAACACGCTATCTACCGTGGGCACGCATTTGTGCTTTTCGTTGAACTTCACGCAATGCCCGCATGCATACGTTTGTGCGTCCCAATAACCGTTCATTTTCATTTCCTCTCAAATAAATAAGGTCTACACTCCGGCTCAAAGCTTGTCGTCAAATGAGGGAATAATTCGTTCGCAACTAAAACCCAGAGTACACAAGCTGATGAAACTATATAAGTATGGAATTTTAAATAAAATGGTTATGTTTGTATTATTATTATTATTATTATTATTATTATTATTATTATTGTTATTATTATTTTTAAAATTTTAGATTAATGAAATAAATTCTTGGATTATCGACTCTAATTTATATAAATGTACAGTAGATATTGAGTCCAGTGGTTTTAATAAAGTAATCTATTGAATTGATATTCTGTTCTGAAGCTGTACTTCTAGCCAAGGAAAAGATAAGGCAGTTGAAGAGAATGCGCTTTATAGTAAGAATTTGTCCACAACTGCAGATTGGGGAGGAAGACTTCTTCAAGATCCATTGGTGAGTTGCAATTGTACGATCAAGACGAATTCGGTTATGTTTGTAGCTTCAAATTGTATTCAAGAAAAAGATAGCAATTTGTAGCATACTGTAACTAAAGTATTGGGACAACGTCTGAATAAATGATATAATATTTATGCTGACAGCTTGTATAATAGGGTGGATTTAGTAAAATATTTATACAGTGTGAAAACCAGAATCTGTGGTACCATCAGAATAAATTGTGGACTACCTGCCATACTAAAAACAAACAAATAAAACTGAATGTGAATGAATATATACGTATACTGCCGGAAGGGCCAAGTACTGCTCGAAAAGTGAAGATGCAACAAAAGTAAGAAATTTTTGGGATTTCAAAAATATCTTGCAAACATTAGCGGTAGGTAATCTGTTGAAATTTCCTAAAAAACGTTAAACAAACTAATAAACATATTCCCATAGTCATCTTTATATGAATAGGCAGAGAAGTTTGGAACGGCTAGAAAAACTTGAAATTCTTACACCCTACAATCTTAAATGCCTCAGGCTTTCAGATATGCTCGCATGCAAGTGTTTCTGGAAATCAATGCATTTTCAACTTTTTAGTTCAGTTAGTAGCTTAGCTTAGCTTACTTAGGTCTTTCAAAGATTATCCAGTTCCCAGAAAACGTTAGGTGATATTAATCCCCAAATGTATTCTACGTTCAAACGTGATAAACTAAATAAATCTTGTCAAAGCAAAGATACTAAGACATTGCTGTCAATATGCTGACTTATAAACTATAGTAGGTAGTGGTATCAAATTAAGCGCCAAATATTGTTCTAGGATAGTTTAAGGGGATCCATTGATGAATTCATATTTAGTAGGGTGCTCACCAGATTTTATATTTCTCCCTTCAGATGTTGCTTATCTAAGATTTGCGTCAGAGCGAACGCAGCCTTCTTACTAATGGTTTTTTTTTGTTTTTTTTTTTTTTAAATTTAAAACGATTTTTAATAATTTTAATATTTCGCTTGTGTATAAGATGTTTTTTTGTATTTTACAATATTTTACTTTCATTATCGTTTTTACACAGTACGTGCAGCGAGTGTATATTTATGAATTCATACAAGTGCTGCTCTTGAGTAAAAAATTTATAAGCGATCATGAGGATGGCCGTGTAATGTTTGGATTTTAACTAAGCCGCAAAAGAAGCGGTAGTAGCGTTTAACCAAAATGAATGTTCTTGTCTGCCTTAAAAAGTAATATATATATATATATATATATATGTGTGTGTGTGTGTATATGCATACATATTCATGGAGCCTGATTTGCATAAGCATATTTTTGTTCAGAAATGTGAAATGCGTGCACTTTGGTGCTAGACAAATACATCCCTAGTCTCATGCCTAGTCAAGCTAACTTCCTAATTTGTGGTTCATTCATATTTCCATTCCGCTTTCATTTTTTCTAGCTGTTGTTATTGTTGGCGTTTTATTAATTTCATTTTATGCTTTAATTTTGTAAAAGAAATAAAAAAACAAATCTCAAAACTTTACTTTACTTCATGAGTATTGTGGGCGGCTGGTGCGGCAAATTCTTATTCAATAGCGGTTTAAGATTCTGCTTCATATTTTATTTAAATTCTCCAGCTTACATATAGTTGTCGATGCCTTATGTTGCGTTTGCCATCGCAATGCTATTTAGCATAAATTACCACAATTGGCGTTATTGTTATGTTGAAAATTGCGGTTGTGGTACTTAAGCTTAAGCAGACTGCTTTGCGGTTGCCGGGCTGAAAGGCGGTAGGAAACGACATTTTTTTTTTGCGATTTACTAGTACTAGATCAACTGTTATGTTATGTTATGTTATGTTTTTATATTTGTTTTTTTCTTTCTAGTTATTTATTTATTTATTTATTGTTTTTTTTTGTTAACAAAAGCAAATATTAACTTTCTGAATAAGATTTCCCGACGGATAAATTCATTAATAATTGCTATGATTTCACCCGCTTTCTTAATACTTCGTATGTAATGGGAATAATAATAAAAAAAAAAAAAAATTGAAAAATTTTATACAAAAAGCAAAGGAAAAGCAGTGACATCCACTACAATAGGCTAAGAATTTTATATTTGTATACTTTCGCAAAGTCAGAGAAGATTTCTTAGGATTCCTCGTGCTTGACAAGGACGGAGCATACACTTTTTTCTTTAGTAAATATTTTTTCCACTTTTACGTAAATTTGCAAACATTTATCAACACAAGATCTTGTTCTGAAGAAGGTTTCAACAAACAAAGGTTTCTATTAGTAATCCAAGGCAAGGTTTTCCATAATTTCGTTGACTCCACTTACATGCTGTAGATATGCAATTTTTGTGCATTGTGCGAAACTCACCAAACAATATGGCCAATGCATCTAAGCGTCTCGATTAGTCTCGATTGTTAAAAATCCAAATGCAATTCACTAAAGGAAGGACTTATTTATACCAATAGAGCTAATATGGCAAAGGTGAATGGTTTTGTACAACTTGTAAACGTTACAAAGACGAAAGCAAGTAGAAAATACGGCAGCACTGTTAAGCCAGTGTTCACTCGGTGCCCACTTGACGTCTTTTATGAAAAACTTAATTTTTCATTTCCAGAGTATTATTATTATTATTATTATTATTATTATTATTATTATTATTATATAAATTTAGCCAGGGAATATATTCTAAGACTAAAGTCTTAAGGCACTAGCATCTAAGGCTTTCAGCTTTATTTTTATTAATAATATTATTATTATTATTGTTATTATTATTATTATTATTATTGAAAACTCTACCGCACTTGAGATTTCCAGAGTAATTTATTACAAATCTAGAAAATAGTTAGCCGTTTTGATTCCCGAAATCGACGTTGGGTCTTACTTTTTGAGCACAGCAGTCTACACATATGTTTTGCGCCAAATAGACAAATTTAATAGAAATATTTGTTTTACAAAATGAATGATGAGCGATTTCGACATCTAATCTTTGAGGCATTTCATCGGATTCGAAAGGTCACCGAAATTATTCGTAACATTTGGATCGTGTACGAAGGAAATATATATCTACTGTTTAAAAATAATTTTTAAAAATTAAAAATTGCGACGTAAAGGTCAACGAGACTTTTTATTGTTGTCGACCCAAAGTTTGTCAACTTTGACACGATGCATTTCAAAGCGATTACATAATGATGAAAATGAGCCGGAAACTCTTTACATAAAGCAACTCGTTTTAAAAGTAGCGTCACGAAAATAGTTGTTGCTTGTAAACTATGGATTGGAACGTCACGAAGTTTTAAAAAATATCGGTTGAACTTTGGTGTTATCTAAAAGTTGAAAGGATTCGTTGATATTGGTGACATCTATTTGTCATACTACGAACTTGTCGATTGAAGTGTTATGCATAAGTCAGTTTATTTGGAAAATGGAGCAATGTCGTCAACATGAAACAGGAGAAGGATGGAATGGAATGGTCGCGACCCTCCTCCCCTAAGGAACTATGAATCATGTTATGTAAATTGCGATTGTCTAGCGCAGTCTTGCTAGCAATTGCTCAAAGCCTACTAAACACCCGAGCACAGAAAGGTACACGAGTTTTCAAATGAATTTCGAACCAGTTTCTAAGAGAGTAGCAGATGTTTCATGGTGTTTGGAATATTATTGAAAATTTTTTATTAAAAATTTGTTTTTTGCAACTGCAATTTTAAGGGGGTTTCTGTAAACTGCAGGTCTGGTGAAAATGTTTCATTTCGATAATATTTTAATAGTAAGTGTAATCGAAATAGTGCTAATATGAACTTATCAATAATAATGGATGAGTTGAAACGGAACAGCCATTAAGCGCGATCTAGTTGCGGTGAACCATGCCAAAGAGGAAGATTTTTATCGAAAAACCATCCTAAGCATTCGATGAAGCCAGTAAGTACTCAAACAGGACTTTTAAGTAAGCAATTGTCGCTTTGTTGCGGTATCGCAATGCCAACCGTATCGTTGGTCCCGTTGGTTCTTTGTTCATTGAACTAATCTAGGCGGGAATTGACATTGCAGAATGCTACCTTTCCCTGTTAGTTAGCTTAGGTAAGCTCAAGTTGATTCCTTATTAAAACGCTGTAAGCAACTGGATATAAGCGAAGGCATTCTCTCTATTCTTATCTTGAAGTTTTTAACTTTTATTTTTAACTTATTAACAAGTTGAAAAGTTTTTCATACGATGACCTTGACTTTGAAAATGTTTTTACTTAAAGAAAAGTCAATTATTTAACAGAACATACAAATTTGCTTGATAAAGAATCTAAGATTAAAGTTTGTGTTTTTAATGAAATAGAAATTTTAACAATTTTTCGTAAGAAAGAAAAAACTTTTTTTAAAGTACGAGAACTGTTACTAAAGAATTTGTTGGCGGGAATAAAGTTATTAAAACATGATTTTGTTAAATGTAAACTTTGCTTGAAAATTAGTGATACTCCGTAAAGAAGGAAATGTTTTCTAAAAGTGCAAAATCTGAAAAATAAGTAAAGAGACGAAAACAAGGAAAGAGAAAACCCTAAAATCAGAGAAGTGAGAAAACGACCATTTGTCAATTTGTATTTACCTATACGCGTATTCGTGTTAGACTTTCGTGAAAGTCAAAACAAAACTTTAAAATTTTATGCAATTGCAACACTGTGCGAACCCTTACATGCGTATCGAGAAAAGTTACGCGTACCGACTACTCGAAGATGTTGTTCTCAACGGAAGCAAAAAAAAAAAAAAAAAAAAAAACTTGCTTACTTGAAACTGCAACAATTATGATAAAATTATTATTGCAGTTTTGATATTTCGTTTTTTTTTTATTGCAATTGTTGTTGTTGTTTCAGTTGTTGTTATTATTATTTGTTTTCAACAGATTTTTGTAAAAGAAAAAACTTCAAAACAGCGAAAAGAAAACTTTGTTTGTTTTTAACATTTAATTGCCAGTCGGCAAATGGGTAAAGTTTTTTTTTTTTCTCTGCCGCTTACCAACAATAACAAAAACAAAACTAATAAAATTTAAAGTTTTCAGAACAGAACGTCTGCCTATGGTGCGTATGCGCAATTGACGCAATTTGGCCCAGTTTTCGTCAACGCAAATTGTAGCAGTACGTCTCGTCGCAAAACTTTTCTTTAATATACATACATATTTTCGTATAGTTGCTGTTGTTTTGCTCGTCCTCTAGTTTTACATGAACGTATAGACGCATGCACGTATTTATATATATAAATATATAGCATTGCACGAATGTATGTTTGTGTTATGCTGCTTATGGGCTCATCTCCTGTGCTTTTATGAAATTTTTGCAAAAGTTGTTGGTTTTGTTTAAAGTTTACTTAATGGGTTTTTAACCGGAAACACTTTTACTCACACACGAGCACAATGAAGCACGAAAAAAAAATCAATATTTTATTTATTTAATATTGTCTAAAATGAAATTTAACATTTTTACTAAATATTTAAATAAAGTCAATACTCTCTCCACGATGTTTTTATTTATTATTATTTGCGGAAAGGTACACTGGCCATACAGAATTGATATGCGAACGGAGGTGGGCTTTAATTTCTCATCAATCATTCCTTGTGTGTTTAGATAAAATAAGTTGTCCATGTAATGACTATTCAAAATAAGGCGTTATATCGGAAGTGGTCGAAAAAGTGGTCCGATCCGAATCATTTTCAATAGCCCCGTCCTTGGGCCAAAACACTTCAGTTCTCATCAAAATATCTAAAAACGTGCAATCTTTAGATTGAGCCCCAGGAAACAAGACGGACTGACGGATCGACGGACCAAAAACTTTGGGTCGATTCAAAAAGTAAATATATTGTTATTATTAATTGTGTGGGCAATTCGTATCGCGACCTACACGATCTATTGTAACCGCCGCTGACCTTAGTGCTTCCACTTTTACGATTCTTGTGAATTCCACCAACTTCTTTGGTTTGCAGCCGCGTATCTTGTCGGGGATTATAAAGCGTTTGCTAAACACTTGGTGTCTGATTCTGCAGACAGCGTCGCATTTACATAGGATGTGATAGGACATGTCACTCGTTCCTTGGCCGAATACTCATGAGTCGATATCAGAGATACTAATGTTTTTCAGGTGGTATCTAGGGGAAGCTTGAACTTAGTTTCAGTAGTTCGTGTGGTATGCCGGAAGATTTTATAAATCTTTTTGCTTGCCGTTGTTCTGCACGTTGCTTCCAATGGCAATCCCTTGGCTTATTAGTGTGCCATAGAAAGGTTCACGACCTGTCATGGTCCCTCCGACCCCCTATTAGCTAGACAATCAGCCGTTTCGTTGCCCTCAATACCGGAATGGCCAAGCACCCCTATTAGGTGCACGTCATTGTGCTTGCCGAACTCATTCAATGTTTGATGGGACTTCAACACGAGCCCAGATGTTATCGTTTTCCCTTTCGGTGGTTTTATTGCGGCTTGACTGTTGGAGTAAATATAGATCACGGATATAATCGGGCATGGGTCTACTTTATGTCCTCCAGTGTGTTGGATACATCCGCACAAATTTATTATGCCCCAGTACCGCATGTGGTGTTGGATATAAAAACCATTTAAAATAAATGCAAATTTCAGATATAAAGTTCAAGGCGAAATGGCCTGAATTTAATGAAATTTCAATCCGTCCGACTCGGTTACATTTTCTTTAGTCCTATACGACCAGTTTGCTCTGGTTGAGCCTTTTCTATATAGTTCGCTACTCCTTCAATTACTTCGATTTTGCTTTTATGAGCCGCTATTGGATTTCCTTAAATTTTACTCGAATCTGTTCTACCTTCCGACTTGCAATTCGTTCCGATTCTGCTTTCTATTCTATGTCCATTCAGTTGATGTTAGCTTCACTTGTTTTAATTGATTTTGTATTCCTTCTTTACTTATGCCGATCCATTTAATTCACGTCAATTTTATTCTATTCCGGTATTTTTCGGTTTTGTTGAGTCTCTTTGACTCACGTCGAATCTTTTTGTTGCGACTATTTTCGCCAATTTCCGTTTCTAAGTGATCGGCATATGTGTCAGCGTAATCGATCAATTGGCGTACTTGAGGAAGAGGAGCAATGTGGCAGAAAAAAAAGATCGAAACATTATAACCTTGTTGTGGGACGTCTTCAAGGGAAAAATTTGGGCGCCTGTTTTTTTTGATTGTACGCATTACTCACTGAGTTGAGAATTCAAACAAGCACCGGGCGGAAGGAGAGATAACGCATAAATATCTAAATTGCAGATCTTTATATCGTTCTATATGAGTTTGTGGCGGTTTCTTTATTCACCTAATCTCTTAATTAAGCGACCGTGCCAGGAGAAAAAGAAACGCATTGCAAAAATTCTTTTCGAAAAACGTTCTTCTCTGCACTAAGCTATTGCTGTCATTTAATTTTAATTCATTTAATTGAATATTATTATTGATATGTATATGTACTGTCTCTTATACACATCTAGATGTGTATAAACGTTCTTCTCTGCACTAAGCTATTGCTGTCATTTAATTTTAATTCATTTAATTGAATATATCTTCACTTTATTATGCTTGAGCATAGTTTTGATCTGTTCTTAATGCGCGGTAAGTTAGGTCTAACTAACAAATATCTGAGAGCCAATTGTTAAGTATTCAAGGTTCGTTCTAAAGCATTTCTAATTTGCTCATTTATTCCTTTTACGTTTGTTGATTTTTCCTAATCGAATTCTGCACTTTCTTAAGTCCACATTAAACCTTTTAAAATAACGATAAGAGATTCGAAATGTAAAAAAACTTAAAAAAAAAAAAAGGAGAAATAGGGTTGGTTTGCACAACAACAATGTTAACTAGCCATCATTAGATGAGGGCTGAATTAAACTTTACAACAAAGAACACGAAATCACCTTTACCTTCACATATTCGTATACTTAATATCTGGGTGAAATGGAAACATTTCCTCGGAGCGTAATATTTTGCTCAAGGGCTCAAAGCACTTTAACGAATGTGTACACAACTAGAATTAAATAAACAACTTTGGCCCAAGTCGAACGTGAAGATTCAACTCTCTCGAGTTGCCTTTGTTCGAAAGGTCAACAAAAGGCTATGGACATATATATGTATATAAAGACATATCTCACAAAAAAAAAAAACAAAAAAACCAAAAAAAAACAAAATTTTGATAAAAATTAAAATATTTTTAATTTCAATTTAGATCATATCACAGATCCATCTTCGATACAAATCAATCGATTTGAATATGTATTAGGCCTACAGTGTTTTGTTTATTTATGTATTATTTTTTTCCTTCAAGAAAACTAATTATGTGGCTGAAAGTTTTAAGCTTTTCGTTCATTTTTTTTTTTTTTTTTGAAACAAAACCTTTGTTAAAATGAACGAGGAGGGGCAACAAGTTCCAAACGAGCCCAGCACAATCACTAAAAATGAGGATAAGGCAAAGAAGAAGATTATGTAATTAGTCTGCTGCTGATTGATGAGTGTTGGCAGACCAGGCTTAACCGCATTCATTTGCCAACATTGTCCAACAAAACAAGAGAGTCCTTTAAATGGCAGCGACAAATTTAAAATCCACACCCAACCAAATTATTGTGCCATCACTCATTTTTGATGGTTTTCTGTATGCGAGTGTTTATGCTACATTTGTGTGTGTGCGCGTGTGTTTGTGTGTATGAATAAGTTTTTATAATACTTTGCTGTCAGTAAATAAGTAAACAAATGAATAAAACAATTTTGTATATTTGGGGTCCTCTTCTCTCTTCGCACTCTTTCTCAATTCAATCTTATTTTCAATGTCACTTTAACTAAGAAGAGATTGCCTCTCTTTCGCTTCTATCTCATTCCACTTTCGCTTCCTTCACCTCATCACAACTCATTAACATTTCTCATTTAACTACCACTAAAGTTGCTGTTGTTGTTGTTGTTGTTGCTGCTGTTGCTGTTCTTATTATTATTGTTACTTGTGTTCGTTTTTTATAAAAGCCATTGTATATATGTTCTCATTTAGCCCTCAACTGTCGTCCTCTTCATTTTCATTCATATCCTTATTGGCTTTTTGGCTCAAGCTTAAGTTTATCAAGGATATGCAAATATTCTTAATTCGAAAATGATTTTTAATAGGATCGAATGGAATTAGTTTATTACTTTTAATGAATTTTTTGTGTTCTATTGTCGCTGGCCAAAGAAGAAGAAGAACGCAAAAAAAAAGCGACACAAAACATCTACAAAAAATAATTATTGTGTCGTTGCTTGCGTTAGGGCAATAGCAGCAGTCGCAACAATAAGGTTTCGTCGTGTTCCATATAAATTTGTATAGAGTATTACTTAAACATACCCAAAATCTTCATTATGGCTATGAGACGCATCGTCTATCTTTAAAAGCTAATATTTTATTTAAAAAGTCAAGAAAGAATGAAATTAAAAAAAAAAAAAAAAAAAAATCGTTTATTTAAATTTTATGATTTCGCCACTCGATAGGGGAAAAATGTATTGAATACCCCGCGGATTTAGTGCTGCAATATACGCTTGCATGTAAGCGCCTACTATTCTGAATAACAAGAATAAACTTGAAATGGTCAAAAAATACCGTTAAAGTTAAAGTTAAATCGTTTTGCATTGGAAGTAGGACTCTTAACAGGATTCTTTGCTAAGGAGCTGTCATAGAACTTAAACGATCTACAAGATATTATGTATTATCTATCACGCGGTCAATGAACGTTTATGGTTACTAAGTGTCAGTCAACTGCATCCCGTCTATTCCGAAATGTCTTTAGAAGTTTCATTATAACTGCACAAGTGCCCAAGTAAAGCTGTCACACCTTTGAAATTTATCAAAATACGCCTCGAAAGCAACGTATAAAGTATGTTTCGTCTTGATTAACATAAATAGTGACAATCTGTTTATCTATATATGCACCTATTAAAGATACTTATAAAAAGTTTTGGCCTAAGCCGAATGCGATTTCTCTCCTGACATGTGAAAAGTGTGCAAAGTGTAGAAATATGTATTGTTGACCTCATAAATATTTAGGAATTTAAAAAAAAATACCTCTCAAGAATATCCAAAAATAGAAGGGAGTTCGCATCTTGTGGACTTTTTCTTGTTTATGTTAACGCAACAGAAGCAGCGCTGTTGACTTTTTTTGATATCACTCTACCTACACCGTATCAAGCATATCAGCCTAATCAAAAGCACATAGACTTCAGTGTTTTTCTAGTGTATATAGACTATGGTGTACATAAATGTGTGTGTGCACGTACGATGACTTATCAAATGTAATATGTTTTCATTGTTTATATCAATTGTCATTAAGGACTTCTATGTCTGTTGGTCAAATGCTTCAATAAATTTCAATAAAAATTTTTGTGTACGCCTATGAAGACTATTCATATTAAAGACCTGTTTTAATTATATTATTTGAAGCAGTTTGAATTGCTTTCCATATCTCCGATTAGTAGTAGGATGCTCTTAATTGGCATATTAACAGGATTTTTGAACCTTTGTTTAATAAGACTTTTATTGTAAATTCCATTGCGCGGCGATGTTTATTTGTTTCA
Organism: Glossina pallidipes; assembly: GCA_000688715.1. Lineage (NCBI taxonomy): Eukaryota > Metazoa > Arthropoda > Insecta > Diptera > Glossinidae > Glossina > Glossina pallidipes. The sequence continues at coordinate 1,282,024 of KK499789.1, read as the reverse complement.
GTCATCGTCCGAGATAAATCAATACTTGTTTACCTCTACACATTTAAACACAAATTAATTTTCTAAAATTTAACTTAGTTTTGTTTTCATCATACAGGCACCGATCTATTTTAAAAGTTTCGAGCGTAGGGATTTGCATCGACAGTTCTTCGCTATAATAAAATAAAAATAATCTTTCAATATATGTTGAAAACATCCCCTTTGCTTTTTATTACGGATGCTGTCGTCACTATAAAGTAATCAAATGTTTTTACTCTAGTTTTACGTGTTACTACGACGCCTTGCAAGTCTTGCTGTGCCTTCAATAATTTTAACTTCTTTGACTAACGCTATAATTTAATTTGAAAACATTTCTTACAAGCCAGTTAAGACAATCGTAATTGTTGAGGAAGGGTGCAACAAATTTGCAAAAATTCTACAAATTGGAACAAGGAACAATCATGTATCAAGGAACAATGATGTATCTTTTTGTACTCTTGTTTATAATAATCGTTACATGCAATAGAAAACGAAGGCTCGTTTAAAAAGTCCAGGAGGTTATCAACGTTGTTGGTCCACGAATTCGAAACTTAGCCATGTTTAGTCGTTATTTTTAAACTCAATAACGCAAACGCAAAACTTAAGTCATTTAACTGTATATATATTTTTCTCTCCCTCTGTATCTCTCACTCTCTCTCTATCGAACACTTTTGTCTGACATATGTATTGCAACACTGTTGACAGAGAGATCCATCCGATTTTTAAATAGTATCAACTTCCAAACGATACATGTCGAAATTTCATGGCATCTGGTATCAAACCGAAGACTTATTGAGTGATAAGTCTTTATTCTTTACTTTCAATTGAAAAACGTAAAAAAAAAATTGCTAAAATCTAAATAGACATCGTATGGATTAATTCCATAAACACACAGCACACCTTTAGTATTTGCTTTAGTTCGGCCTTCAAATTTCTTATATTTCCATAAGTTTGAAAATTAGTTAAATCGGCGTAAACATTGTCTTCCAAATATCAAAAATCTCTATAACTTTCGGCATTCGTATATATTTGAGACGTTGCTTAATTAAACAAAAATTCGATTCCAAACCTCATAGTCAGGGAAATTGATAATTCGTCCGCGGCAGAAAGGTTAAATCGATTCAGATTCAGATCTCACTCAAGTCGTTGAATACTCCTTTTTAATGATTATTACAATCACTTCCGAAATTATGCGGAACAACAGGGATATGCTTATAACATCCAGATGTTCGAATCATAAAAATCTTATATTCTAAATCTGTGCATCCGTCTGCCGTCTATTGTTAGAAGTGATGTGGAAAAAAATTAAAACTTGGTACTTAGTGTAGATGTAATCGAACAACCAAGTCAAGAGTTATATAGGAAAGTTTCAAGTTTAAAGCTTAGTAAATGGAGGCACGGGTTACATTCAGTTGAAAAACAATCGGAACGTGACAGGTAAGGCCATGAAACCTTTTCTGTTATCCGTGCTATCAACCTCCGTAAGCAAATTTGCGAAACATGGCTTGCGAACTTTCAAGTGGTTGGTGGAAAAAGTAGTTGGCTGACAATTTTTTTTGCGGCCAATTCTTTGTTTTCTGTTTACTGTCTGCTACTCTTGATATTGATACTCAAAGTATGCCCGTAGGCTATCTCTGTGTTATCTCTAGCGTATGTCAATCTGACAGTGTTTAGGCACTACCAACAGCTACATGTTCCAGTATGAGCTAAGAAATAAATTTTAATTTTATTTTATTTGTGCATATTCGACTTGTATATGGTACAACCTTTGACCTTTGAAAAATGCGTAGAATCGTCGAACGATACTTAAATTTCATCTTGATAGCTGTAAACCAATAGGATGAATAGGATTTTGAGGACTACTTGCGAACCGATTTCTTAACAACAATTCTTTATAATTCATAAAAGGTGACTACGGATCTTGATGTAATCTAATCATGGATATCATCTAAAGAGAAAAATGCCTACGAATTCCAAAAATGAGCCTTCGACGTTTTTAGGAATAAATCATCATGTATTACTTGTGGTCATTTTTATTATTTTATTACAATTTCCGTTTCCGGATACGTGGAATATGACAGAAAAAAGAAAATTGAAGATGACCAGGAAAATTCTTCGATGATTGAAGAATGTAGCAAATTATTTTTAAATGCAGCCTATATTTATGAAGATAATGAAAATCTTAATTACTATGCGCGGAATGAGTTATATATTTTTTTAAATTTTTTGGTACTTCTTTGACACAATATACATTCAAGCTTCAAATGTTCTTTTCATTCGCTCAGCTCATTCAAAAGTCATAGGTGTTTCTTTCGTTCATTCAATTCATCCGCATATATGTTGTTCGGTGCTCACAGCTAATTATTAATCTTCATAACTTTTAGATTAACTGTAGTGGGTATCCAAGATTCAATACTTTTTTGTTTATGTTAATAAAGGTTTGACAATGTCATGACAAGTGTCCAAGTCAAAACACGTATTTCCAATTATGTATAAATTTGGTTTTAGCATTTTGAAGAAACAAGAAAAACCGCACTACATCCATAACTGAACTACGACTGCACAACAACAATGTCAGCAATTTTAGATAACAAGATAGTTTCTAACGGCAGCAATTTATATGCGAAGGACTTGTGTTTTCGTAGTCTTTCGATACACGCGCTAACATTGCACTTGGATTGGGTTCGCACACCTCCTCCCCGAACCGGCAGAGCTTAGTTGCAAAGTTGACTCACAACTGCACAATAGCTTTAAGCTTTTCGAGAAATGTTCTTTCATTCGGTAGCGCTTGGTGAAAAAAGTAAACTACCTTTTTGGTGCTATACGAATTTCCTTAATTGTTTCGGTTAGCCGCACAATCTATTCTTGGAATTTTGAAAATATCCACAGTAAACACATGGAAGGAGACATAAATACATAATTTCGGCTAAGCACGTACAACACCATCACCCAGACCGAATATTATAGAGCAGGTAAACCGCAGTAATAGAAATCAAATTTTAAACATTGAATTGAGGAGAAATTCAAAAAGCATAGACACGAGCATTTTACGCTTTCATGAGTTGCATTGAAATGATGCGAATGTAATGGTTGAAGCTACACGCGCTGGAATGCGGGTATGAGTTTAAAATGTTTATTGTACATGTTTAAAATTTATAATAATTTTACAAATTATTGATAATAATTGTTCTTGGAATGAAAGAGAACACCATGACGGCAACGAGACTAACCCGCCTCTGTATAGAAACCAATCAAAGGGTTGTTAAACGTTTGCAAATTTAAAAGACATTGGCACCAGAGGATGAGTGCTTGTAAGAAAAAGAAATTATAAAATTATTACTTAGGGCTAAACAAGAAATTTTCTAATTTATCGGAATTGTTGTCTAACGTTTGAAAATGCTTAAGATGATAAAAGATCAACACACATATACTCACATATATACGTATAGCACGTTAATAACAAGTAAAACAATGGAAAAAGGCTTTTTTCTGCTATTTTTTTCTAAAGAAAAGGAAAGAAAGGACGAAGCACAAAAAAAAAAAAAGAAAAATATATAAAAAGACTTCCGGCGCCCATTTACAATATCCGCAAATGAATTAAATTCCAATTTTATTAAATTAACTTGGCATGAACACCTAAAAATACTTATAAATATACCTACACATTTAATTCTCCAATATATGGCAGTGGATGAACTTTTCAACGCCATCGTCATAATCACCATCATCATCATCATCGTCACCATCATCAGCATCATCATCATCACCGTCAACTACTACCCGAGCAATAACAGCTACTGATGATGTCCAATGTTGAAGCTGCCAGTGGCAGCTTTGGTTATGACTCCTTACAACTGCTTTCAGCCATCTATCCATCCATCCATCCATCCATCCATCCATCCGTTTCTTTTTCTCGTACATTCAACCACTCACCGACTAATTCCATCCATTCATTTTATTTGTTCGTTCGTTGATTCATTTACTGGTTGGTTGCCTTAAAATTTTGAAGAGTTTCAAACTTAACCAAGCCAAGCCAAGCAAGCAAGCATTTAGCAAAGTAGAGATGCTAATGTTTGTTACATTGTTTTGTTGTCGTTGTTGCTGCCTTTCCTTAAATGTAAATTTTTAATAAGCATTTTTGCTAATGGCCATTTACAACAACATTATACACTAACATACGCACAAACATACCTATTTCCAAATCTACATCAATTTCAACACAAAGTTACATTTTTAGTTGGAGCACAGTTAACAGTTGCTGATGTAAGCACGTTTACATTCATACACATACGCTATATATATATGTATATATATATATATATATATATATATATACACATTATATATATATATATATATATATATATATATACACATTATGTATTTACAACAACAACGATAATAATGCTCTATAAGAAAGTAATTTTCTCTTATTTGTAAAAAAATATTCATTGAACGCAAAAATTCATTTTATTCTAAATTGAAAAATTATTCAACTTGAAATCGCCGAGGCTACATTAAATGGCTTGCATACTGCTTGTATTCAGCATAACCCTTTTACGAGCATAATGAATAGTTAAGGCAATCATAGAGATAGATTTAACATCATATTTTCAATATATGCTCTTACACTATTGTTTTGGGAATGATAAGACGTGAAAGGAAAGTTTGTAATTAACTTTAGAAAAATTTCACTGCCAGCCGTGAAGTGTATTAATGAAATTCTTTTCAATGCAACTCATTTCGTGCAGAATTAACGTAAAAGTCATTTAGGTTATGAAACGATAAGAACATAACTTTTCCGAATATATATTATCTACGCTTGATTTGACCGGTTTTTCGTCATCTATAACCATTGATTTCTTTGATCGAACTTCATTTTCATACTGTAATTGCGAAAGATCATCTATTGAATGCTTTCAATATTGAAATTGATGATTTTGCTTCTGTTTTTACGTGCGATAGAAATTGCAACTATATGTAGACGGCACAAGATTACGCTTTTCAAAAAATGTTAGTTTGACAAAAATACTGATATGATTAATGTCGATGCTCCTTCAAGATCTCTCTTTATTTGTTCATAAAGTTTATCAGAAATCGAACTTTTTCTATACCGATATCATTGATTTCAGGCAATCGAAAATTTCAAATTCTGATTATATTGAATTTAAATTTAAGAAATCATTCCATTTCAGAATATTAGTTATGTAATGCGTAAGTAAACTTAGCTGTAGTAAGTAGTATATTGCCCACGAGGATACGTCCATTTAGGTATCTGTCTATGAATTATGGTTCTTTGCTCCCAAAAATTTGAATTACTGGTTGTTGTTGCTTTCTCTCTTCTTTCTTTATCTTTTTCACTTTAAACTTCTTTCGAAATGTAAAAGGCTTTCTCCTTCTCCCTTTTCCTTTCTCTTCTCTCCTTTTCTTTTCTTTTCTTTTCTTTTCTTTTCTTTTCTTTTCTTTTCTTTTCTTTTCTTTTCTTTTCTTTTCTTTTCTTTTCTTTTCTTTTCTTTTTTTTCCTTTCTTTTCTTTTCCTTTCTTTTCTTCTCTTTTCTTTTCCTTTCTTTTCTTTTCTTTTCTTTTCTTTTCTTTTCTTTTCTTTTCTTTTTTTTTTCTTTTCTTTTCTTTTCTTTTCTTTTTCTATCTTCTCTTTTCTTTTGTTTTGCGTTCTTTCTTCTTGGCGTTATCTTCGGCTTAATAAGTGAATTTTAAGACAGAGAAGCGAAGACAAAACGAGGTAAACAATGAAAAAATATTGCAAAAACCATTAATAATTGAGAAATATCAAAGAAAAAGCAGAACAGGTACAGTGTCTTTGCTTTTTGTTCTTTTCTTTTGTTGCTTTAATTTTTTATTAACACTTTGTCTCTCCTTTCATATTTTTTTGCCCATTCCACTAGGTCTGTCTTGTTGACGTTCCCCACATTTTACTTCTTGCTAGTAACGAAACTTTTCGTAGAACGTGATGCTGATATTATTCATAACTTTCATTCTTCCCTGATATTAGTCGTAGCTCTTGCTTAACTAAAGCGCTGTTAAAAGGAAAAAAGTATATAAAAGCCCTATCAACATTAGAATGAATGGTAAATACCAATATCGCTTAAGGCACCTACCTATATGTCCACTTTATGTGCGAAAGTAAACAGGTTTGGGCTGAAGAGACGAAAACCTTGGAAAAATATAGATTGAGAGACAAGTATGTGTGTAGGGATTGAATATAATACTGAGTACACGATATATAAAATAGTAATAGAGTTCTCTCTTAACAGTTTTACTGTGTTGTCTTCATGTCAAAATGCACGATTCTAGTCTTACTCGAGCACACAATAATCGTAATCTCGTTAAATTTTGGCATGGTTTTCCTTTGGCGGCGGCTGACTAGATATGTGTTATCCGTAAACTGAATTTCGGGTCCGCGGAGGATTTTAAGGTTCGTCGCAAATCAGCAGATTGTCTCATTTTATCTCATTCGGCACCGTACTCTTCAAAATCATTTCAAAAATCAATTTTTCTGTTGAACGCACTGCACACGTGCATGCTATTCCACCCATGATTGTTAAATTGCGTGCTGATGTCTGCCATAGATCATGTTTGGCTTTTCAAGATTTTCTCATAATTTCTCTTCTATAAGTCCATATGTGGACGACTTTAGTTCATTGTGAAAATAATACATATGTGGAATTATTCTATATGTTTATAGTAATCAATAATACGTAAAAAGGTAGTATTCGAGTCGGCCCACAGGGCGCATACTTATCACCATTTATTTGCATTTTATTATGCAAACACCAATTCTATCTTATCTTATCAAGCAGCGGTACTATTACTAGATCACTATTGAGAAGTTTTAGAAGTTCTAGGTGATTTGGGTTAGGCATCTCGTCTATTTCCATTTTTGGAATGAAACATCTATACAATCTATATATTTTTCTACAGTACCTTAATAGAATAATGACAAAAAAAAAAACCAGGAGCGGCAATGTAGCTTCATGTGTAGAATGTAGAGAATAATTGCAAACATTGTGTGGTGCTTACCTCATAAGTAATAAAGAGAAAACGTCTGTGAAAAACAGTGAAAATTTTACTAATTATAACATTATAAAGGCGTGGCTAACTGAGTCTAAATAAAAAATGTAACTCTTCTATCTCTCGTATATAAGGAGTAATCAAAACCCCAAAAATGCTTACTTAAAAATGCAGAAGTGTTTCCAGTTTACGATTTGCTGTGCGTGTGTGTGCCATTCCATTTCACCCATTTTCAATACCAACCTGCGCGCAAGAATTTTCAATTCTATTTCCATATTTGGACCAGAAGAGTTTCGACGACTCACATTCACACAAACACACACGCACGGACGGACAGAAGTGGCTAGATTGTTTCAGAATTTGACGCCGATCAATTCTATATATAGATACTCCACAGCGGCTTTTAAGCTTCCTTTTGAATCTTACAAGTGTTATGGCGAGTATACCGCTATCTTTGGAAAATTGGGTACATTGATTATGTTAAGAGGTTTTCACACCAATTGCATAATTAAAGACATCTCTTACATTATGTTATAGGCGCCTATTTCCTTTTGATTGCAATATAACTGATGAATCGAAATTATTCATGGGATCCTAGAGTAAGGGTATCGAGTGGAGGGGAGAGACGGAAAAGGGCGCTTGTTTTTATTTTAATAAAATGAAATATAAATTATTTTACTTTTGCACTCATTGCCGCTTGCGGTCGCCATTTCAATCCCGTTCCAGAAATAATAAATATTTTTGCAATTCATTAGAAAAGTAATTTGTGCTTTAGAAGCTGTTAAGTATTATTTTGGCATTTAATGACTTAAAATGCGATTTAAGGTTATCTTTCAGTATTAATCAAATTTCTCTTTCTTCTCAGTCTTACGAACAAAACAAAAAAAGCAAGCACAATTCTTTGCCATAGAGAGTCCGCAAAAAACCGGGAAACCAAATGTAATGGGAAACATCCTGTTGCGATAATTTCAAGTAAATGAATTGGCACATTTTTCATTTCAGACTGAACACCTAGAGACGCGCAATCTAAATAACAACAATTGAAACATTAAATAATCAAGCGCAGATTACGAACAAGCAACCACATAAAAAAGCACAAAGCAGCGATATTAGCAACACCGGAGTAAAGGCGATAAAAATCATAAAAAATCCCTCTTAAGTGTAGGGTAATTTATCTCGCGAGATTGTTGCTTTGTGTTATTTTATTTTTCTCATTCTCTCATTTAAATTTTCTTTTTTATTCCCCTTAACTGGTGTGCTTTGGTTTACATCGCAGTGAATTGTGCCAGCAAATGCCACACAATTTGGGTACATGTTCTTTTATATATGTATGTATATATGTATGGCATGTATATATGTTGTTATTGGTCGTGTGTCTTGATTGACTTAAAAGGCATGCTAAGAGAGGGCGGGAGATTTTGTTACGTACACAAAGACGCTCATTGTCAGTCATCGTTTTGATGTTTCGATGAAATGATAAATGATGAAAAATTTCAAAAGATTTAATATTTTTTTTTTCATTTTTTTTTATTTTTATTTTTTTTTTTATCGCAATATCAGCGGTAAGACTACATAAGTTATTTGGATTGAAGGGGAGGGAAGGGAGGCGCGCTTTTCGGTAACTGTGGCAAGGAGAAGTATGTTTTTGTTTTAAATGCTTATGAGCAAGAAGATAAAAATAATCGTGTATCGTTGTGCAATAGGTTTAATGTTTACGAAAATTTTCGCTAAACAGATGGGAACTCATTAAATTTGCCAACGAGATGACTTAAAATAATACATTTTCTTTAAAGTTTGAATATCAAGCTTATATTCTTTTGTAAATTACTTTCCCTCGCGTTTAAATATTTAGGTAAAAAACCAAAAATGCTTTAAATCCATTTTATTAATTAAATTCACACCAACAATAGTAGTAACAAGAGCAAGAACAATAACAAAAAAAAAAAAAAAAAAACAAAAAAAAAGGCAAAAGAAAAAAGGGATATGAAAATGAAATTAAGAACTACAACACCAACAAAATAAATATAAAATAAAATATATATAAGGAAATCGCAGTCATCGAAACAATACCGACGGGCGAGAATCGTTCACACTCAATGATTTGTTTCATTATTACAAGAAATTTTCATTAACAATAAAAACACAAACTGAACGACATTTGCCGCGACAAAAAGAGAAACAACAACAACAACAACAATAATAATAACGGAAAACGAAACGAAACTCAATGACCATTGAATCTCTGAACATTTTCCATTTGATTACAAATCCAGTTGGGGTTATTAGTTCATACGCAACAAAATTTTAATTGCGAACAATTGTTGTATTGTTGTTGCCTGTCCAACTGATGCTTCCTACTCGAATGTCTTAGTCATTCAATTCATTTGGCGATGGTAGCAAAAAAAAAAAATTTATGACAATCAGTTCTTTTGGGTTTGATTTCATGAAAATTATTACGAGAAATTCATGTAACAGCCGGCGTTCTTCGAAAATTATGGTTCGCATATTCTTTGCACACTCGACTTTGACGATACATACTCATGAAAGAGGAGTTATTTGGATATTCATTACCGGAAGGTATATTAATTTTCAGTTTGCATTTTCAACGCCATAAAGAGAAGCGAGAAATAGTCGTCTTCCACGCTACACTATCCACACTAAAGAAAAATAGATCTTAACCTAATGTACCGCCCTACTATGTTTTTAAATTAAATTTACTTATTAAAATTATTTTTTGTTCAATTTCTAATTATTGCAAATATTTATATATTCCCCGGAGAAATCTAAGATTATTTGCCTAAAGCAGGTTTAAAAGTGTGAATATCTTTGTGTTGCCCTTAAATGCATTTAGATTAGTAATAATAAAACAGATCGTAGGTATCGAACAATTCGATTCTCACCGATTGTAATCTATTTCTTATTGATGCTGTTATACATTGAAACGCCTTAAAGCAAAAAAAAAAAAAAAGAATCATTTAAATCGTTGTCGAAACCATAAAATTGCTAGCCCTAATATAAATAATAATATTTTATCCATTTTATTCAGGAGAAGAGTAAGGTGCAAACTGAAATAAAGAAGACCCGAAAATAATTAATTACGCCAAAAAATATGCAACGATATTTATTTTGTACAGCTCCTTTTAATAGATTCTGCTAAGCTTTTTATTTTCTTAAATTTTTCACAACAATTCTGTGTTTTTAGTTAACTTATTTGATCATAGCTTGTGATAACATATAAATACAATTTAACCGTTGGTTGGTGAAGATATCGTTTAGTTCGGCAATTATTAATCGTCGTTTTTTTTAGATTTTTTTCATTGCCTTTTCAAAGTTGTTTTTTTTTAATAGTAACCCTAAGTCTGCCATTCAGTTTGTTTCGGTGTTTCTGATTGCAAGCTGCAACGTTTGTTGTACAGAGTATATCAAGTTTAGGCGGACGTACGTAAAACGCAGAAGCGCTTTAGATGGATCCACCTTTTATTATACCGATGTAAGGTTGCATGTCCGTATTCTTGTGTTCAACCTGAAATTTGGTAAACTGATGTGGTTTGTCCTACGAACGAACACGATTGAAATGGTCCGGATTGGTTCATTTATTCGAGCATTTTCTATGTAATGCTTTATTTTAAAAAATCATTATATAGACAAAAATTCCAATTTTGAAAATTTCTCGACAAAAATTGCTGAGTAATAGCATTTCGATATTCTAATGTGCTATCAAAAGTTTGGTTCGGCAATTTTTTCAAATCCCTCTCCTGTAACCAACCATTCCTACGAAAAGTGAATCTCGGGATCCACATAGGTCTATTTTTTAGACCCTAACGTATATAGAGGTTAGCATGGAAAACAAGTTTTTATATGGATAGAAAGCCTACTTTCTAGTTTTTATGATGGAATCTGTAAAATAATAAAATTCCTGGGAAGTAAATTTGCCAAATTTGGGCATTCTCCAATACGCCGTCTGACTTACAAGAAAAGTTCAAACGACCGAGTCTGCATTGGGTAGAACTTGAGCTTACTCCAGCCAATCCGCCTGTAGACTATTTACTACACAATATGCAGGAATACTGGAAGGGGCTTACATTATTTCTTAAGTAAAAAAATGGAACTGCAGCTGCTTGCTTTTCGTGCTGTTTACCTCGAGACTATAATTGGACGGAAATTTTTTTTTAGCTCGCGATATCAACTCTTAAATATCGATAATGACTGCTATTATGCGTTGCGATTCACCGGATTACTGAATAAATTGACTACGGCCGACGTGAGATTTCAATAAAAAAGTGCATGATGCCAGATAGACACCAAACAAATCGAGTTCCTTAAAATAGGTCTCTACTGGCGTACGTAGAAAATTTCTAGCAAAACGACATGCTACAGATTTTACCAATAAGTAAAATAACCCAACGTAAAGTTAAAGAGCCTTTTAAAAGACAAAAATATGTATGCTAGAGTAAGATGGTCCATCCAAAGAAAAGGAGCAATCAGGAAACTAAACTTCCTATCGTTAAATTTCAACAGTTTTGTCAACTTATAATCGGATTATATGTGTATACGAACAAGCATTAAGCTACGTCTTATATTCAAATACCCAATTTTAAAACTTCAATCCTGTCATTGCTTCTAAACTTATGTTTAGTCCATCGTCTTTAAAATTTAAATATCCAATGAAACAACTTTTTTTTTTTTTATTATTCTTAGAATTTACGTCGAGAGAACTTTTCATCCTTTTGTCCTTACTCTCTCGCAGCAAAGCTAACCGCATCTTTGGGTATCATTGTTTTATAAATTGATTTATAAAATTTCATTACCTTTAGTTTAGTTTTATATCACCACTTCGATCACCGAAACCAAAGGGTACACCAGAAAGAGCTAGGGAGAGGGAGAAAGATATTTAAAATATTGTTCAGCAATGAAAACGCGTTTCTCTCTGGTGTAATGCTTCATTTTTACCAACGCTAAACTGTCAAAAATCTTCTTATTTTTTATGGTTTCCAAGACTCTACTGCACAAATGGCGGCAAAATCACATCTTGAGTAAACTTTGTGACACCCTATATATCTTTAACGTAAAGGGAATATATAATATTATATTATATATAATATAATTTATAATACACCTTTTACCTTTCACTATTAGCTGATTACTCTGTCAATCGTAACTTATTGACATATTTGCTATTGTTTTCGCGTCCATTTGTTGAACAATAAATCTAGAACCCTATTGCGGTTGCTCGAAGTTATTCCAAGGCATTCCTAATCAGAACTTTCGGTCCTTATTAGTTAAGTTTTTCTGCACACGTTTCTAGACTAGATATTGAATCCCTTAAAAAAGATATTTTCTAACATTAAAAATTTTATAATGAAAGTCATTCCTGGATTCATCTTTATATTAGAGCAGAGCACTTTCTGTCAATTTAATCTTACTTTGATAAGCAAAGTCATACTTTGTATATATTTATTATTAACGAAATTAACTTTAATCTTTTTAACTACACTGTAAAAGACTCTTATTCCCATTTAGAAACGTCCACAGCGTCTATATTATCGCGTCGTTGGCGGATTCTCTAAATCACATTAATATCAAACTTTCCAACTTTTCTTCGTTGCCGTTATTGTGATATAATTTAATACAAGTTGCCAAACTTATGCATCTGTCTGCGTTAGTTATTGATGCGCTACTTTATGTATTTATACCTTTAGTGTGGATATTTTTGAGGATCCATTCCTTTACTTTTTTCATGGTTTTCGGTTTATTAGATATTCACCTAAAGCATGGGGATGTACTGTTAATTCTGTTAAACCGTTTGTAACAGCGAAATCTGCTTAACAATGCATTCCTGTCTGTTTTTATATGTTTTCTGCAACTTTATCATTGTTTTCATTTTAAACATTTATTTGTTCACCTGATCCTTTTAACGAACATTAGAGAAAATTTCAATTTGGAACATATATTATTGTAATAGATGGACGGACTGAATAGTCTCAATTTTTTTGTTTTTGATGATTGTGATTGAAACCGGGGAGAGAATTATCCAACTTTGAACCTTGGACCTGAAAATGTATTTTTTTCACTCTAAGCAATGTGTTAAGGGTGTATGTAACCTAAGAAAAATAACTATACACAAATGTAAAAAGTTTTGTTAGCTATGGAAAGAATTAAGGACCGATTTACGTTTTTCTTTTGTCTTTTGTTTTTTATACACTACACCCACTTGTGGTATAACGTTATATTAAGTTCGAGATAGACCCACCTTTTGTTATATCGATCAATTCAAAAAGTGATTCTAAGCTTTCCTGTCCGTGTATCCGTCTTGTTTTCTTGTGTTCAACCTACAGGCTACAATTTTCGAGATACTTTGATGAAACGTTTTGGCTCAAGAACGAAAGCTAATGAAAATAGTTCGGGACGGACGACTTTCTCGAACATGTTCTGTATAACAATTTTAAAGAGCGTTTACATGAATATTTTTTTTTTTTTTTTTTTGTATAACTAATTAAACCGATCACTTAGAGGAGGTCCTATGTACGTATAGTATGGTGATGGTCAGAAAATAGTGAGGAAATAGAGAAAAGGGCAGTTACTGGCCACAACGTAGCGGGCGCGGTAAGTTTTATGCTGAGTATAGTTACGACCAAGCATGCTTTACCGCGCTGAATACAACTTACCGGGGTTGATAAAATACATTTTCAAAGTTGTCAGATTGCAAAAGTATTTCCAATAGATAGGAAAGCAGAAGCTTGCACTTAAATCGAATCCGTCGTATGTACAAAAAAATATATACGTATATATATACTTTATGCAGGAAATGTGAAAACTTCGACACTGTTACATATTTTCATTTGTAACTCATCATATATCTCTAACTGAGATCGACATAAAACTTAGTACAAATGTTTATTCATTTGATTTGGCGCACTCTTCAAATGCACCGGAGGTCCGCTTCCGTGCTTTTTTACTTAAAAAATAAATATTATAGACTTAACTTTGGGCATATTCGAAAACCGATTGGACCCAATCATCACAAAATTTTTAAATGGATCTCTTCAATGCAGTCTTTATTTGTTAATTGCTTGGAATATCCTCTCCGTGATCATTCATGGGCTGACATATAAATTGTCTGCAAGACTGAGTACCGTTGTGATATAACCGATGGGTGCGGCTAGTGTTACAACCGGAATGACAAATTTCGTATACCATCGTGCTTGAATAGTTGCATTTAACAGTAACAGTAAGCGGACAAATATGATAAAATATGCGACATTAATGAAAATAAATTATAATAAAATGAAGTAAATATTTTTCAGTTTTATTTTTGTAATTCATTCTTTTTTCTTGCATATTTAATAAAATTTATTTTATATTCATTGCTTTTCTTTATATCATTTTCCGTTTTTATCGGTTTATTCTGCTGTCCAACAGATGTTGTATTCGGTTAAATTAAGCCAATAGATAATAGGATATCAGTTTTTCGGGACGGACGATAAGAAAAAAAATTTTGACTTTTGTTTGCAAAACCGTGGCAGGTTAATCCGACTCTATAATGAACTATTGTTAATTCAACTGGAAAAGTTTCTTCTGAATTTCTTAATTTGAAAAATTAATATAAAAGAATATGTGTTCTATAGAATCCCATCTGTGGTATATTATTAAAAGAATCGTAGTATTAATAAAAGGCATTAAGGAATAAGCTATTAAGAATGTATAGTCAAAGTCCTCGATAGAACTGCACTAGTGAAGCCTATAAGCAGTTTTTAGAAATTTACTACGCTGATGTTTAGTATACGACAAGATCCCCCATAAGCAAATATCTTAAGATATTTATTTTGGCATTTGGTTGTAAAAACGTTTGTACATTCATAGGTAACATTTTCTGCTGACTGTCGAATAGACTTTCTTTATGCAAATATAGCGTAAAATTGCCTGATTTCATATACCGTCTTATATATACGTCTGATGGAGTTCGATATTGTGCTGAAATCGAACTTTTTGTAATTCAAAGCCAGATGATCTTTGCAAAGAATTTTCAAAATCAGTTAAATTTCAAAATATTTTTGATTTTCAAATTTTTTTTTGTTTTTTTCTTCTTTTTTCAATATAACTCATATGCAATATATTTTTTTCCTTGGTTTAATTAGATTATTCTCGAAAGATATGAAATAGTATTAAATTTTTTATCAAAACCTTAGAGTATACCTTAAATTTCTATTATGCTCGTAACATATTACACATACAAGTAGAGTGTGTGTGTGTGCGCGCTTATGAGTATAACTTTTAGTCTAGTAAATGTATAACAGTAATTGTGTGCAAGTTTGCATATACACATGCGAACATTCAAGTGCAGAAGAGCAATAGCAGCTGCATGTGTATATATTTTCTTTACATTTGTTGTACTTTCTTGCAGTCATTTTTTTCATTTTTGCACAATTTCATTTTTATTGCTTTTTGTACTATGAAAAAAAAAAAACAAAACTTTTTTCTTTGGTATGCTGTTTTTTTTTTTTTTTCTTATATTTTTATTCCTCTCCTCTAGCACTTGCTTGCTTTCATTGCTTATATCCTGCATAACACAAAACAGTGCATAACATACATATGTAGATAAATATATGTGCGTACATTTCCATTTAAAATGGTTTACAAAATCCAGCTTGCACAACCAGAAAAACTCTTACATTATTACAGTGAGCTCTGGTTGCCTGCCAGTGCATTATTGTATTTCTTCTTCTAGATTTTCATAGTTGCTGTTGCCACACTTTTGTTGTTATTGCCGTACTTGTGTTACTTCATGCGCTTTTCATTGTATTTTTATGGTTGCCGTAACGATGGACCCGCCTTCTTTAACTACCAAAAAAAAAAAAAAAAGAAAAGAAAAATAGAAAAACAAAAACTAAAAAAGGAAAAAAAGAAAAAAATAATAACAAACGTATATATTCACCTATCGCAAAACGAGTTTCTCTTCTCTCTGGATAAACTTTTTTACTCACTTTACTCATATCTCGCATAGACGTGAATTTTCATCATTGAATAAATGGATATCGTAGTTGTTGTTGCAATTTTGGAAATAAATGTTTGCATCCAGGCCAGAGCCATAGGCGGGTGGTATTTTTATTGTTGTTGTTACTGTCCTTTTTGGTGTGTTTTCGGGAGCTAACTGGCGAGCTAAGACCATCACATGAAAGAAAGAAAGAGAAACCAAAAAAAAAAAGAAAAAAAAGCATACGAAACTATCGTAGTGTGGGTAAGCTTCTTGTCTGCTTTGCAACTGCAACCAACCGAGTAGTGCATGCGGCAAGTAGAAATGTTCACACTCCTACTGTTTATCTGTATGGTACTTCCAGTTCCAGTTACTTGAGGCACTTGAAAAATCTAATAACAATTGTACAAATGGATAAATGCTTAGCGAGAGTTGTGTGCCTTCACACCCAACATCGCAAACATGGTTATAACTATTAAGTATGTATGTATATGTGTATATTGAAGACCAGTAAAATATACTGCCTGTCACTTGTCTCTTCTAGTTTATGTGGTATTTTCTCGGTATGCAACTAACAGTTGGAGAGTTTAACTTTGGTTTGTGTGTATATTTTGTATTCACATTCACACATACACACGCACATGCATACACGAAACGCAGCCATAATTCCCATAATAATGGCCCTAGTAATGAGAACAACCATGATGATGATCATGGAGCTCCTTTTTTTTTTTGATTCCATATTGCTGTTGTTGCATTTAGTAGGATGTCCTGTGCAATGGTTGGAATTAATTTATCGGTACAGTAGATTGCCATGTGCGACCTGTATTTATGTACATGCACATTCACATAAATTCACACTCATATATACCTATGTTGATACATACATATGCATATATATAAATGTATATATTTAAATGTATTTGAGCGTGTGTACGCTTGTTTGTTTATATGCATATAGATACTTGTATATATATATATATATATATATATATATATAAATATTTGTGTGTAAATGCTTAGAGAATTATATTGCCACAGTCGTGCAACCTTATTTCCTCTAGAGAGCTTAACTGACACTCCGTATAATGCTATAGATTGTGTTCTATGTGTATGCCTTTAATCGAATGTACTGTTAGTCAAGCGTTTACTTATATTCAGTTCAAATAATATTTCAGTTTTTACCAAGAAAAACTTGATATCGTCAAGTACACTGAAAGAAATTATAGATTTAAAGCAATACGAGCACCAAAATGGATTTATACTGAGCTTGACCTGCAGGTTCTAACATCTAAGAATACATGTCAGAAACCCTTCAAAGCATATATATTTTTGACAGCTTGAAATCTGCTTTATTGTGTTAATGTCCGCTTTATGATCATATATATGCTGAATGCGGGGGCATACGCCCAGAACTACACTTAAAACAGTAAAAGTTCAAAATCAAACAAGCTATACCAGATTTGAAGAGCTAATCCAGAAAACCATACCTTTGTTTGTTTCGTTTGGTCGCGCATTAACATCAATATTTTATTTATTTATCATATCTTTTAACGGGAATGGATGTACACTAAGTTTTCTACATCTAAGTTTCGTAACATCTACGTTGAAGAGTGAGTAAGCAAGTGGATCTATTCACCTTTTTTACACCTACCAATAGTATTAGATTTGCAAAATATTCCTGGTGAATAGAAATATACGTTGTCGGCATAAAGATTGCATAAAGTGTACATCATCTTGATCAGCGTGGATGCCAAGTTAATAGATTTGGACACATTAACTGAATGCAAGAAGGATTCTAACGTTTTGTTATCCAAAATCGTTTTCGGTATAAAAAAGATTGTTCTTTCTTAAGCCAGCAAACGAACCCCCGCACGTAGATCAAAAGCTTAAAGCCCAAAATTTAAAATTAAATTTAGGCAGCGAAGCAATTTTTATGAGAGAAGCTTTAATTTTCATAGGCACCCAAGCCTAGTCGCGGCAATCTTTTTTATGATTTTGTTTTTTTTCTTATACGTGATTGGGATAAATCCAAGTTTGTATACAATATATGTAATAATATTCAAGTTTTGCTGTTAACATATACGAAGGCGTTTCATATTGCGAATGTTGAAAACAAAAGACAGTCACAGATAGGTCATCTTTTAATTTTGATCAATACATGCCACTGAACCATCTTTAAGTTATATCTGATTGCTGTTACATCCGTCGGTTCTTATCACTGTCGGGCGGCCTCTTTGACTTGGCAGGATTAAGATTGAAATGAAAAATTTGAAAGCACCCTTCGTATCCCATACGCGATAATGATTGTAAGAAGAAAGATCAGACTTCATGCAAAGTTTCGCTTTTCTTTTTCTCTTTTTTTTATTTACATATATATATACATAAAGTGGGATATTGAATGTGTAACTAATGTGTATATATATATATATATATATGCACATAAACATAGATATTGAATGTGTAACGGGAGTATAATTTTGTGATATGCATTTTTTTTTGTTTCTCAACTCGAGGTTGATCGTTTGCACAAGTTGTAAAATGTATTAGTATTCGGTTAAATTATATCAAAGAAAAGCTCGCTAGACACTCTGACTGGTTGTAGAAGAGTAGTAGTTTTAGCCAAGTTAAAGTCATTTAAAATAATGCTTAAATAACTTAAACCGCTTGTCACTCTGCTCGCTGAGGTAAACTGCATAATAACTAAGTTTAAAAATTTCGAATATAGTGGTAATGAACGAATTTTTCTTACCATTATCATGCTAATATAATACTGTGTTCAAGAAGCAAGGCCAAGTTACCCTTTTAACTCGCTTGAAGAGGTACAAACTGAATCGCAGAAAGCTATGAACGACATTCCGGAAGTCAACTGTAACAACTTTTCCGAGGATTAGAAAGAACTGGCATAAGTATATATAGTATCTGAGGACGATTACTTTGAAAGTGATAAAATTTATTTGGAAGAGTAAAAAATAGATTTAAAAAAATTCAATTGATCTGAATTGAAGACAGTCGTGCAATAAGGATAACGATTATTACGATGTCTGTTACTACACTGTCCGCTGCATTTGCTATACTATAACTGATTGTAACAATTAACGATTACGTGCAATTGACCGGTAATTGTAATAATGATAATAATGATAACAATATTTTCCCTTTATTTTCAATTGCTTCGCATAAAATAATGAGTTGCGGGTGAAGTAATCACTTTTGAAGTGCGATAATTTATAACAAAATGTGAAAAATCTACAGCGGTAGTGGGGAAATAATATTCAATTATGGCTAATGAATAATAAAAAAACGAGTGAAGAGCGGCTAATACGGTCTGAGATGTGATATAGCGGTTAAGCGGCAATAGTTAACTTTACTAACTGATAATAAATACCAGCATATTAAATCTGTTCTGAAAAAAAATATTTAATTATTTCTATAAAAAAAAAAAAAAAACAAAGTTGATTTATTTACTTTTTCAAATATTCCTTACTACGTCTTCTATGGAGAGTTTTAATAAAGGAAACCTTTTTCGTGTTCTTCTTTGGGATGCGAATTTTGTGTTTGTTCCTTTTGAAGTTTCAAGAGGTTTTCAGCCATCCCCTAATCAGTGAAGATTTTGAAAAAAACATGCAAAATCTACGTTCACTAAAATTGGCATTCGTGATATGAAAAGTTCGTTTATTGTGACTTGATTTTTATCTTATAGAAAAGTTTATTATAATGTTTCGACGAAATTTTTCATTCAGTTAGGGATGTGTCGAGAGAAACTGCTATTTGAATGTCTTGAAAAATAATTCGAGTCGGTGTTTACAGTTCTGCGACTATGAAGCGAAGAAATGCAAAATAGGGAACAATAAAATGGTTGTACTTAAGAGCCATGTTCTGAACGTGTTGCTAATGCGTAATAACCGGTCTAGATTAAGAATACGATGTAACATGTTATGCAGGCAGCGAAAAGTTTGAATCACTGAAAATGATATTTGAAGAGATGCGTTTCGTCTGTAATTATCCTATGAGTGTTATGGAGCAGGAGTCTTCCAATTTTATTGCTGTGGTTGTAGGTTAATGGATTACAGTTTACATTAATGGATTGCACTGCAATATCTGATAGATTTTTCTAAATCCCCTTAAAGCTTCAAAGCGGCAGTTTTTTTTTATTTGCCGATCACTCAGAGAATTTCCTTTATACGTGCAACACGATAACAATCGGAATGAAATGAGAAAGGAGAAAGAGATAGGAAATGGATGCAGTTTAGTGGACGCATTTCCAATCGGTCAGTAGTGTGCCTTTAAAGGTTGAGCCCGCACTATAGCTACGATCAAATATAGTCCACTGTGTTGATATTGGAACCCGCGAACAGTGACAAACGGATTGGACAGACCCTCACTTATTTAATCTTTTTTTTTCATCGAAACTTCGGCACTTTGCTGACCGCACCCTGTTTCTATCTTCAGCCGTAAATAATTCACCTAAGTTAGCAAACACGGTTACTATTATTGCAATCAATTCATTTGCAATAGCTTTAGTCAGTCAAGTAATTAAATTGAAATATTTTTTATAGCTTTTGTAAAAATTTCTTATTACATCTGCAAATTACCGAACCATATATGATATTGCGACTGCTGGTAAGTACGTTAGGTAACTGTAATAAAAATGTTTTCCAATTACTTAAAGTTTCTCAAAAAAATGTGGAGAGGTATGGATGCAAGGCAAAGCCTTTGTAAATAGCTTACGCTCGATATCATCAATAATTCCCCAAAATAGAAAATCTTTGTGTGCAATTAGTCGAATCTGTAATTTTGAAACAATTCTCTATGATGGTTTCATATTAAATTTTAGTTTTCTTCATATGAAAATACTATTGGCCTGCGTTGTTTTTCCACGTCGGTCGTCTGGCCATGAATCATCAGGAAATTAAACTGTGGGCCTTTTGTAATGAAACTCTGACTTTAGTTAAGATAAGACCGCCATTGGAGGAGGGAATATTTCCCGTTCTTAGTTGATTCGGTTACAGAATGGAGGGGGAGAGTTTTACTATTGATTTTTATATAATTGAAAAATAAAATGCGAGAGCAGAACCCATCGGCCGTAACAAAGTATTGCGAATCACATGAAAAATTAAGCATAAGTCCAAAAAAAAAAAAAAAAAAAAAAGAATATAAAAGGAAAAATTAGCTGTATAGAAGACTTGCAATTTATTGAGCTTACCTGTCGGAAATTTCAAGTCATTGGAGATGGTATTGAAGTGTAACAGCTGTGCCAACGAACTGAATTAATGAGCTTTTCACTCTATTCACTCGGCATTGATGCAGAATAAAAAACGGTTTTTTTAAAGCTTAAGCAAAAGAAAAAAAAAACCCATAAACTATACTCAGCCTGTCTCTTATACACATCTAGATGTGTATAAGAGACAGCAAATATATATACATATATACTCATACAATAAGACATAATTTCAAATTGGTATTTGTTTACTTCTTCTTCTATTCTTTTTTTGTTTTTTGTTTTATGTTTTTATGCTTTTAAATGTTTGTTGAAGGAGTTTTGCATATGTATGAGATTTTCAATGTAATTGAATATATACTGAATCGCATATACGCCGATATACACGTACATGAACTGATTCTTTGCTTATATGAGAGTGTTTTTGTTGCAAGTCAACAATGTAAATTAGTCAAAAGCGAACCGAAAGAGAAAAAGTTTATTATGCCATTTGTGAAAATGTGAAAAATTAAGACACAGACTCATTTGCATAAGTAGCACTCACACACTTTTTAGATTTGTTGTTTAAACATACGCTTTGTGCTAAGTAAAGTAACAAAATACAAAAAAAAAAAATCATTTTGCCACATGTGTTGGTACATATTGTTAAGAATTTATAAGTAACAGAAACAAAAAAAAAAAAAAAAAAAGAAGGAGGAAAAAACAAATTTAAATAAAATTTCAACATTTACTTCTATCTAACTTTTTATAGCATAACCACACCACCAATGGATATGTTTATATTAGTTTCGTAATCACTTTTGTAAAGCGTACGAAATGCGCTACAGAGCGCTTGCCAATTGATTCATTTCCAACCTTTGATTTATTTAGTAGATTGATCACGCATTTGTTGAGGGAGTTTTCAAAATCAATCTCAAATATTTTGCTCCACAAATGAAACGCTTTGGCTTGCAAGGCCTAAAATATCGCACCACCAGTTAAATGTCAGCAAGGATCCAAACAAATTATTGCATAAATTTCTCACAAAGCAACGACTACACGGTGTTTATTTGTTTATCGATCCAACGAGAACTGGGCAAAACGTGATATTCTTCATTATGTGATATTTGACTGCTGAACGGGAGTAGGGAAACTATTTCGAGATTTACTGCATATCGGATAGCCTGGCAGATAACAAGCTCAACTATTCAGTCAGCATACGTGGACTAAATTCCCAGGGCGTTAGATCACGAATAACGTGCAATTATAGTGAATGATTAATCGGTACATCTCGAAGGTTGCGGTCGCATCCTATCCCTCTCTTTCTACCTCTTTCCGGCTAATTATCGCTGTATGCATGCACATGAAGCTAATATTCCCTGAGTCACATCAAAAAAAAAAAAAAAGAAAGAAAAAGCAGCAGAACCAAAACGGCGACACTAAATATCTACCGGCAGTATAGTTCGATACCGATAAGTTCGGCACCAACGTGTATACTGAGTTACTGTCAGAAAATAAATGCATAGATTTCTACCAAGTTTGAAGTCGTGTGAAGTCATGTTCTGTCTTGTCATGAGTGACTATGAGAAGTTGCACTTAAATGCCGCAAGTAGCCAATCGTTACTGGTACAGGCCAGTTGTACCCAATTATAATTTCCACGTGAACCAAAAAAAAAGAAAAAAGCCTCGGCTCATAGGACGCATAGTAAAAATTGAACATTAGGTAGTGCGTATTCACACTCGGTCCTTAGATGAATAATAAAATTTTCTTCCTTTTTACACTCATCATCGACTACCCGTTACCTTTATATCTTTCGTATAAAATGTACAAACCATGTCGTACACAGTAGTTCGCCAAGTACATCAGCCTATTTTATTGCCTATTTATATATATATATGTATATATATATATATATATATATGGATATATACATGTACATGGCTTTATAGGAGAGTGTGAGAGAGATTGCGATAAACATAGCAAAAATGAAAATGGAAAAAAAGTGTATACATGGCTTTATAAACAACAGCACATATACACCAAACGGCAATATAATCTTCCTGGACGCTATGAAACTTTTTTCGGTTTAAGCTCGATGTTTTCCGCCTTTTTCTGGCTGGCTGCTTACTTATTATTACTCGCAGTTTTCTGCTAGAATATCATCCGCTGTATTTGAGACTGGTTTCGATCTGTCACGATTATATTGTGTATTGAAATTATCGGACGGATTGAATCGTCTTTTGAGACGACTCATTAAATTGTCTTTTAAGTAACCAAACTTCCCCTTTAGCTCATCTCAGCGTGTGCGTGGGCAAACAAAATTTTAAAATATATCAGCATTTTTCTGAAAATTTTGTCATGTACATGATGTAATGACTTACCTCTGTTCATGAGTACAAAAATTCCAATAATATTGATGCATCTTTAACTTATGCCTCTAACATCAGACAAACCTAATGAAAGAACGAAAGTGTAGGAATTTACGATGTGTTACATAAGAATCCGTAACAAATATCGGTTTGAAACTTTATACATATATATATACACATATCGTTCAATATTTTTTCGTGTCGCCACTATCGATGAACTCATACGATTTTTAGATAATACCGATGACATGACATTCCGACCGTTAGTTTACAGGTTGCAGTCGCTTTAGTGACGCTGCTTTCGTTTTTGTACAGCAATAGAAAAATCCGAGTGTCGTTTGTATCGTAATAGGTATCTAAGATTCGGTTTAAACTGAACATATTATATTCGTTTCGTTTTGTCTCCACAATGAGTCAGTTTTTCAATACAATGAGGGATTACTGTTTAATGGAAATCCCGCCAAACAGCAGCAGATTTTAACAATTATTTAATGGTAATATCAACAAAGAATAAAATATAAATAATTTCCACCAGCTGAGAAAGGAATTTGGTCATTTGGTTATTGTGAGAACATTACGCAAATCTTCAAGCAACGTCCCAAAAAACGACATTTATATGTACACAGCTTTCATATGATGCATATGTATGTGTATATGTAGGCGTATTGTGAACATGTATATGTATGCGTTACGTTCTGTACGGGCAAACAAAGTTTCGAAAGCCAAACGGAAATGGTTTACAGTCATACCACACACACACACAACTGCAGTCATCCGCAACAGTATTTCGTACCGGCTATTGCTTACTTAGCAGTTCTGAAAGCATTGTTTCCCTTAAAACAATGGAAATTAAAGTAAAAAAAATGTCTCATAAAAACAAAAACATATTTAATCTAAATTGCATTTAAAAGATAAACACATTAAATAAGCATATATATATATATGTATATATATATATATATATATATATAAATGCAATCTATATGCGTAAATTTAATTAGTAAAAAACCCGGATTAAGACTTTAATCCCTATGAAAACAGAGGATTACAGACACTTTACAAGATATTCAGAGAGTGGATTTTAAAATTCAAAGATGTTTTTAACCGATTTCGATATATTAACGTTGTGTGTGTCAACATTTTTACGGCAGAAAGTTAAGGCTATGGATCGAGAAGATATATACTTTTGAGATCTTTGGATACATTTTAAATTATGATACGCATTGACCGCCAACACGTATACGACACACAATACGCGACACCGTTGACTTTAATTCTTTGAAGTTATTTTAACGATAAGCATAAGCAATTCAGGGCACCGTTGTCGACATTTTCTAGCAAAGAGTTTCAACGAAATGGACGTGATTAAGTAAAAGTCTTATGTCAAATATTTGGAATTCGTTCGAAAAGTTTTCTCCTTCCGTTGGCCGCGGTATCAATAAACATGAAATTTGATAAATTTGCTAACCGCGGAATATAGTTTTCACAAAATGGCTATCAAAAAACACTTGACGTAAGGAGTAACCGCGCTGCAAATATTATAGAAAAAAAAATAAGGTCCTTCCACTGGCTTAAAGGATGCCTTGAACTTTCTATGGCTTGAACTTTCTGGCATATGGTTCTTTATTTACTATTTACCGTTCAGACTACGTACATCTTTCAAATGTTGAAGCGATATATAATAAATATAATCACAAGCTTCACTATAAAAAATTTGCATTGGAAAGAGAAACTACGCGTGCCTTTTTTATTAGTCCCTTTTAAAAATAATGAAAATATGACATCGAATAGAAAATCGAAGCTCGTCAAAGAAGTCTAACAAAAGGTCAACATCATTGGAGGCATGGGTTCAAGACATACTTTATATTCACTGCTTCATCGCAAAGACATGTTGAACTTTACGAACTTTTCAAAAAAGTTTCATGAGAATTGAGCGAAAGCAGTTCTCTACAAATGAAATATCGCTGCTTTGAAAACTAACTCCACAAAAGTTAGTCACGAAAGGTTTCCTAATAAAAAAAAAAAACGAAAAAAAAGAGAAAAAAGCGAGAGAGAGATGAATTGTAAAATGGTATAAAATCATTTATTGAGATTCTTTTATATAAATACCCGTTAGTTAAAAATCCTCAATGATGCCGAATAATTTGTCGACATCTAATTTCTGACACCTGAAGATTGACTTCAGTCAAACGTGTTCCGAACTTTACAAAAGATATCTCGCGTAGCTGTGAGAGTTTTTAATGCTAAGCACTTATCCAGATACGCTTGCGAACGAAACAATTAAAATCTCGGGCAAAGATTTTATTAAAACATTTGCAAAAATTATCAGAAAAGAATTTTTTTTTTAAGAAAAACAATTCGCGACTTTTTGTTAATTTCATTCATTAGCTCAACGCTGTGTTTGACCTTGATTTCTAAGTTTATAGACTTTTCTTGCGTATCTAACTACTCGTTTCGTCCTCTGCATTCCGCTCCTCTCAGCAAACCACATGTCTCAGCAAACTTTGAAAGTTTTGCGATCTTGTTTTTTTTTTTTATATTTTTCATCTTCGCTTCACTCCACCCGCCTTTCGAACTTATAGTTGAATATAAATATTTTCTTCATTTGTCTAGAAAAAGTGTCTTTGGCGTTGTCTACGCTTTTATTAAAATAAAGAAAAAAAAAAAAAACAAAATTCAGTTTTAAACTTTATATTCACTTTTACTGCAAAGATTTTCTATTTTAGCTGGTTTTGTTGCTGCTTTTGCAGCTCTAAAGGCTGCCGCAAGTTTTTCGGGTAGTTAATAATAAAAATTAAAAGAAACTTTTACGCCAAACAGAACAGAATAAAAATACAAAAAAAAAAAACAAAAAAAAAAAAAAGAAAAAGAAACTTATTGCAACTCGCTCACATACACACACACTTTTTGGCCTAATTTTAACGCTGAAAATTAGCCCAAAAGTTTTTGAGTAAAGTCTAGGAAACTTTTCATATATATACACACACGCCATTCGTATAATAACTTTTCAAAATAAAAATGAAAAAAAAAAAAAAAAAAACTTAAGAAATCAAGAGCAGTCTCTCTCAGATAAAATCGATATATTTAAAGTTCAAATAATGGAAAGAAAGCTTTACAATGAAAACGATTGAATTAATTTTGTTTTGTTTTTTTTTTTTGTTTTTGCTAAAAACGAAATAAATTTCGCGGACGAAGCATTGCTTAAATATTTTAAAGTCGTTTGCTGCGATTATCATATAAAAATTTTTTGGCAGGCCGTTAAATTATTAAAAATGAAACCATAAAATTTCTTTGTTTAACCGAAGCCCGTTAGCCATGCTACACCACAGCAGTAGTCAACAGTCAGCGTTCGTAAACGGCAGTTTGGGGAGTTGCGTGCCTTCAAAACGATAGAGGATACAATTTTAATTATCACAATCCTTAGCTTATGGTAAATAAATATTTAAGGTAGTACTTGCAAGTAAAAGCGTAAGCAAAGTAACCGATAAGAACGATTTTCATAAATAATGCTTAACAACAAAATCTTACTGGGTACGAGTATATGTATATCGCTAAAGCTGGTAAATAACAAACAAATTTTCTGATATATACAATACGTAGGCAGACGTATGTATACACTTCATGATAAGGGTTGAATTTGTACGGTAGCAGAAGAGGAATTTCGAAAATTATTGCTTACGCAATAATCAGGAAAACGCAAAACAAAAAAAAAACAAAAAACAAAAAACGAAAAGAGTTAATTTGTTAGGCTGTGTGAATCAATGTCAAAACTCTTCATGTTTCCATTAAGTGCTTCCGCCAATTCTTCGAGAAGAGTGAAAGCAAAAAATAAATGAAATTAAAAAGTCTTACTCGTCTTGACACGAATCTTAGATACCCATCATCTTGACTAAATTGGCTGATTACGCCTACTGTTCCCTCCAATATCTATGGAAAGTTGATATGTCAAGCGTCAGGATGGTCGCTCTATTGTATGTTTTCAGGTTAGATACAGTTCAGATGGCAACTTAAAATTGTAACGCGCTCATAGTAGATCATTGTGTTGTGAAATACGTTTTATTGGCACCCCAATCGGGCAATTTGGTTACGCTCCGATAGCGGCTTACTTTGTATCGCAAATTTTTGAAATTGTTCCTTGAGGTATGCCTTTGTGCTTCAATTTACTCTAAGAAGAGGTATCAGACTGTTAACGATTATCTTTACGTGTACACACAACTTTATAAGTTTTTGTTACTTTGTCCATATAGGTTCTTGGGGGAGCAATAACGCCTATTAAGAGATGGCATATTTTAGCCAGCGAGAACCTTCTTTGTAATAGTGGTGAAATATGAATAATATACAAGGACTTTATAGCGTTTCTGCTTATGCTACTGAACTGTTCCAGGCTTGTCTAATCTTTCCTTCAAAGTTGTGAAATCTTTAGCCAAACTAAACGCTTAGTAACAAAATTCTAGTAAAAGCTGAAGATGCTTACCGATATATGTGCTTATCGCTTATGTGTGCATTTACATTGAATTGGTTCCTTTAGATATTGAAATATCCCTCTGACCGGACGAGTAGGCAACAACTTAATGATCGCGGGCAATGGTGATGGACTCAAGTGTGGCAGAGTTTTCAATAATGCCGGTAGCTTTAGATGCTGGTGCTTTATAAGGCTTTAGCTCTAGAATTTATTCCTCTGTCTAAATTAATAATAATAATAATAATAATAATAGATATTGAAATAAAAAAGTAGGTAACTTTTAACTTTAACTTAAGATCCCGCTAAGCGTTGGTATTCCGCTTAGTTTCGCGGCTCATGTTAATGGTCTAAACACTACTTCAAGCGGTATGATCGAGTCCCTGGAGAACTTCGTTCAAAGCGTCAAGACAAGTATTCTTACGAGTGATCGCCAAGTTAAATGGAATTCAAGATGCTGTTGGTCAAGTGTTTGTGCAACATAGAATGTGCGCGTGTCAGTGGTGCGCTTGAGAATTTCATCCTAAGCGAAGAATAACGGATTTTAGATGACCTTCGAAAGCAAACGCACTTAACTACTTTAAACCATTAGCCAAAGCCAATATATCTCTAGATATGCACTACGCCCAGGGTTAACTTTATCTAATCCTACATGAAAATTGAAAATTTGCTAAAGATTGATTGGTATTCGAATTTTCTAAATTTTTCCGGCTAAGAGATAATATCCATATACTATGACTGTGATCATAAATAATTTTCTTAAAGTTTAGTAATTTTTTTTTAAATACAAATACTACGAAAATTATATGTATTTGTTATTAATATTTTTTTCTTTTTTTTTTTTCAGTGATGCATAGAAGGTGAGGAATTTAAAACACTTTCGGCTACTGTAAGCAAATAAAACGAATTCCATTTTGAACATTAAAAATAAACTGATAAACACCAAAAAACATAAGGTAAGCCTCCCATTGCCTTCGCCGTGCCATATAGGAAGACGTTAAACGATAATAGCAAGGGTTGAATAGCGTTTGCGTAAAAGCAAACCTCAAGCAAGTGCGTGAGTTCTTATTTGATTCATTCATTCGAGATGAGTTTGTTACAATTCATTTTGCGAGTACGTATTCCAAGCTTTTTTTTTCTCCTTTAAAGTTTCCTGTGTACCGCTATGTGCGTTAATAATGCTGGTAGATGTGAGATAACTATTTTAAATCATATAACATACAATACAGATTGAGGTTTAGGTTATGTTTTGTTTTTGTTGTTGTTATTTTATTTTCTGAGTTTTCTCGGTCTTATATATGATGGATGGATGCTCGTTAAACTTATTTTTAATTTGGTTTAAAGCGCTTACGTTTCAATGTACTATACTGGATGAATATACCAAAGTCGTCGTGTCTTTTGTATCTGTAAAGAATATGTATCGGGGAGCTTCTACTCCTCCTACTCCTATTTAATCTGTGTAAGGCTTTGCGTCAATTCAATAACATTGGTTGTCAGCTTGTGAAGACCGTTAACTGACATAAATGAAAGTAAAATATGCATGAAGGTATGTTCATTATGCGACTAAGCATATCCGTAAGCCACTCTATAAGACCCTTCTTTAACTGCATGCGAGAAAATCGATCATTCGTATGAGTTATTTTTATGTGTTTCGGCTGAAAATTTATGCTAATTTTCATAGCGTTCTCTGACTTAGTTAGCAAATTGCTAAACAAAATATATTGAAATTTCCGTGTCTTTATATTAGCTGTCATTTAAATAAAAAAAATCGAAAACTTTGCACTAAACAAACATCTGAATACGCTTATCGATGTCTGCTTCATTAAAATTATTGCTGGCATACTTGAAAATAACATTGCACCTCCTTTGTCTTTGAATGGGCGGGATTAAGCAATAATTAATTTTGACCATCCTATCCAATATCACTGCCATACATTTAAAATCTCATTTATCTCTCAATCCTTTCAAAATTACTCTGCATACTCTGCTCAGATAATTCAATGATTCAATTTAGTCTGTGACGCTTCAATTTTCTAAGAGACACAGAACAATAGACAGACCTGGTTAAAGAGGCTTAAAATTTTAATTTGAAGATCAAGATCTTTGACTGACAACGTTGCCTGTGTGCCCTCATCATTGTTTCGTGTTTGAAAAACATTCATTCGCTACTGATGCTAAATTTTCC
Organism: Glossina pallidipes; assembly: GCA_000688715.1. NCBI lineage: Eukaryota > Metazoa > Arthropoda > Insecta > Diptera > Glossinidae > Glossina > Glossina pallidipes. The sequence continues at coordinate 1,251,792 of KK499789.1, read as the reverse complement.
CCGATTGTTGTTTAGAAAAGCACAGGCTATAGCTGATCAGCAGGGATTCATTGCGGTTTGGAAAGCTTTTTGCAATGCTTGCGAAAAAGCCTGAAATTTCAAGGAAAATTTTTTTTCACATATTCTCACCGTTTCAAAGCATCTTCTAAACTAATGAGACACAAAAACAAAGAAAGAGTTTTGTCTGAAAAATCTACGATGGCTTTTCCCATTACCAGTGATATTACGAGAATACAAAGATTAATTCGAAAGGAAAGAATTAGAAAAGTAAAAAATGAATACGTAAACACACAAAGCGACAAAAAAAAAAAGAAAAGACGAACAGAAAAGCAAAGAAGAGAGCATGTATGCATCTAACTCTAAAACACGCTCATAGATGATATTCATTAAATTTGAGACTATATCGCTGAAACGGAGTAAGCAAACAAAAGCTTGGCAACTGAACATAGCAACTTTACATAGTATGCTGAGGGACGCGTAACACAATTTTGACAATGAAAACTTTTAGCTTAGTTAAGCAACCAGCATACACAAGTATTAGCAGAAATAAATTTAACGGTACGTAAGGAATCCTTTAAAGAGCTCCGCTTCCAAATGGCTTAGTGGCTTAGACAGTTCAGAAGTGAATTTACATTGGCTACGTTTAATATGGGAAAAGTTCTTTGAGGACCCGTATGCAATATGTTTAATAAAACCGGCCCATCAGTGACACCATTTATCAACTTTACCCATAAGAACACACTTGTTACACTTCTTCGCCTTTTTAGTGAAAATAAGGTCATGCGAAAAGTCTATATTAGGCCTCAACTTATTTTATTTAGCGCAAAAAACACGACTTGATCCTGCAAAGATTGAATTAACTCAACATGGCAACGATGAGAAGATGACCATGCTCTAGTGAAGTCTAGATCAAGAGATCACATTCGACATTCTCTAATTTGTGCGATTCAACACCTAATTCTTTCTTTACACAATTTTTTTTTAAACGAAATTTGCTTTAACACAAGTTAAAAAGAGAAAATCCCTTTTTACTCGAATAGTTTTGTTTTACTACGATTTTCAATATCTTCTGAAGTTTTTTAATGCATTTTTCAGATGAATTTTTTTTTGTGTGTGCAAGAATTTATTCATTCGTACTCCTCGCAAATACGTGTTGCAACTTCCCGTTATATGTTTCAGAATTCAATCAGATAATGTCGATTATATGCGTATATGAGTGGGACTTACCGAGTTATGCATAGAGTAAAGACGAAATGTATTTTTTACTGAATTTAGTTTGATTTTTTAAAGCATAATTTATTTTTTATAATCTATTTAATGAATTAAAATGTGTAAGCACTAAATAAATTCTTAAGTGAACTTTAACAACAATTTTTTATTAATGTTTATTTTACTGTTCAGATGCTTTTTTAGGTCTGAAGTCAATCTAAAATTTCTCCATTTAGCCCATATCTTCTTTTCCACGAGTTTTTGCAGAACGTTTCTATCGCGTAAAAAGAAAATTTTGGCGTATTCGCTTACAAGTGAATTTTGTCTTGGAAACGACTTTGTCTTTTTCATTTTGTTTTGGTTTGTTTTTTCTTTAAGGTAAAAAAATTGAACAAACCCTCCATTCATAACTAAATTATTTCAAACACATTAAAGAAGATGTGAGAGAAGATGTCCTTAATGTATAGGATGTACAGTATAGGTCCTGAGTACTTTGAGAAATTCTTGATGTAGCGGGAATTCCGGTTAATTGAAAAAAAGCGAAGAAAGATTTAAACGATAAGTGTAAGAGGATAGTTAACTACTTGACTATGAGGATAAGCCCATAATAAATACACAAATATACGCGCACCTGTGGGTGAACTTTTAAACATTTACCGCAAGTTTTGCATCCATAATAAATTGAGATGGAAACACCCTTCTGTCTACTCAAAAAAGTATTGAACCTCATATCGGTCATGAGATAGTATTAGTTAGTCCGAAAACTTCGGCTTCTGCCCATAAGAAATGCTTACGTGAATTGAAATTCTCTGAAGCTAAACTATCTTTGAACTTCCTATTATGTAAGAGATCGGTGATGCGTATTCTTAGTGGTGTCGTATTAAAGTAAGGAATTAATTCCTTGGCAAATGAAGCTTTTCACGTCCATACGGTGTTCATAGTTTACTAAACCGTACGCGATTTTTGGGATCTAATGTCCGCGCGCGAGGACCACGAAATGGACATTTATAGTATAAGACATAGTTTATGTGAAACTTTCCTGCGATTTTCCCAAATATTTGAATCCGATGAAAGCAGACTTTTTCTATTATAGTCCTAAAGCTATTGTTAATTTAAAAAGTTTTTTTATGCACAAGAATTGTTTAAATAATAAAAAAAATGTTTTAACAATTAGTGTTCATACGAAGAAGTGTTTTGTTCAAATCAGTTTTACTTGTTTACGTATAGGTATGAATGATTTGTGTAATGAAAGAAACCCGACCGCATTTTCTATGAGTTGATTTGTATTTTATATACGATTTTAAAGATACTACTGTCAGTTTTTCCTTTTACTTTATTTATAATGAGGGTTTTTTGAATTTGGAAAAATCTAAGTTTAAAATGCTCGCTCTCTTTTATTTACTTATTTTAATTTATTTTATTTTTTTTTTTTTTTATTTTGGTTTGGGTAGCATTTTGTGATATCATATATTTTCATCATGAACCTACGGGCTTTGGTTGATAATGAGTTAACCCCATCACGAATTATAATTTATGATGCATGCTGATGATGACGACATTATGCCCTTGAGATCTCCAGTGAATAGAGATGTTGAAACCTTACAGGCATGCAGTAGGTACTTATTTACATTTGTATATGTAAACACATACGTAAGGCATGTGGGTTTTGTTAAAAATTTGATTTAGGGTTTTTAATATATGTATAATATATATATATATATATATATATATATATATATATATTTATGTATGTATAAGAATGTATACATATATATATATATATATATTTTGTTTGTATAGATTTTAATTATATGAAGATGAGCTAAAGAACTTTTTATATATACTTTTTTAATTAAATTTCTAAACATACATACATACATGCATAGACACAATAGTGTACGTAGACGATGATAGATATATCACGCGCTCTAGGGATTGTTTTAACGAACATTATTTTTGCTATATTCTTAAGATTTTGTTGCTTAAGTTGCGATGTGATGATGGCATTAAATCAATCTGAGAATGTTTCAAAATTTCAAAGACACAAATATTTAACTTACGTGCAATCGTTTCTTTCTTTAGTTTATTTTTTTATTTATTTATTTTATTTCGCGTTTTTTTTTTTTTAAAGTAGAGAACGTCACGATTTCACAATTTCATAAAATAAATATTAAAATTATAATTTTTTGTGAAAAAGGAGATGAGGACTATAACTATGTTAGGTTTTATTAATTATTGCATATTTCTATAGCAAAAAGTAAAACTTTCAACTCATAAATTAACTACATCGTGCGCTTATGCATATACATATATATAACAAACAAACGTAATATACCTGTGTCTGAACGTTATTTATCTGATCTATATAGTCTTGTGTTGATACATGCAAATCTTTGTCGTACATATGGCCTGTCTGTCTGCTTAGCTTTGCATATCTACGCTTGTCTTGTGGCAGTTCATGAATTTCCATGTTTTCTTTTTTTTGATTTGTTGCTTTTTAAATTCGCTATGATTAGGCTAAACGTATAATAAATTTGTCGCCTTGTTCGTAACGAAACTACATCCATTGAAAATTTCCATATAACTTATAAAGATTGAGGCGATTTTCAATTTCGCATCGACTTATAATGTCCGTCTAACTTATGCTAAAAAAAAACTTTCAAAATCGCAAACGTATTTATTTTGCACATCTCAGGGCGGAATCGTGGTTGATATTCCTTAAATCGATCTCAATTGAAAGTCGTGGCCGTTACTGAATCAGATTTAATTGAAGGGGACCACGGTGGCAGTGTTATCGTTAGAAGGTTCAAAGGTCCTATCGGAAGAGGGTTTTTTTTCGGGACACTCATGCTACCAAAGTAGGAAATACGCGCCTAGGTTGGAGAGTATGAGAAGGCGTTTGTAAATATTACATTCTTGGTCACTGGGAACTCTACGGCAGCGTAGATCCTGCTTGAGCTATTTAAGAAAAACAGGTATTCGGCAACCCCCGATGCATTATTTATGGACCTAACATTTGAGGACGGCTTCTTAAAGAGCTGTGTGATATGTGATTTCATTTGAACTCGTCAGAGGAAGGACAGAGAGAGAGAGAGAGAGAGAGGAGGAAACAGCACCGAAATATAGAGTTGGAATGTTTGACACAGTGAAATATCTGTTTCACCAGCGGCACTACTTATTCTTATTTGCATTGGGTGACACTCTTTCAAATAACTTTTCACGGGAGAAATCCACGTAAGATGACTATAGGCATTTGTTTCTGACGATTTTTTTTTGCCAACAACGCTTTTGTTTTTTTACGTTTCTATATTTATAGTCACTGTTATCCCCTAGCCACATAAACGAAGTACGAGGTATTTATTACTCTAACCTATTAATGAAAGTATTTTAGACATTATGCCGTATATCGTGTATATCGTGATAAATTAAATAATTGCGCGGAACGTTATTTTGATTAATACTCAATGCATCAATTCAGCAATGGTTTTAAAAAATTTATTCTACGCCTGCCTCGATTAGTAAGCGCAGTCCAGAACCACTGAAGAAAATGTAAGTTGTACAAGTCTAATCAGAGGCTTTTCTGGAGAAGGTTCTTCATTGAACCATATATGCTACAACTCGACTCCTTTCGTCCAGTTCTTTGAGTACTTTGCTCTGACTTGTTGATATGAAACTTGAAGATTGAGATTGAAAGTTCAAATATAGCTGACAACACACATTTGAAATACTTTCACTAATCAGTGTAAGAGGTATTGGTCCGAGGCAAATGCAAGTTCGCATATCGAAGCTATCTGACCCACTAAACAAAACATTTTATAACGAAACTTTGAACGATTCAAAGTTCGTTTAATGGCAAGATACCTTGTGAGTTTTTAATAACCCAAATGCTTGGCTGCACATATGTCTACAGTTCTTAGTCCAGCGAAACTTAACTAGCACATAAAGAAAACAAAGCTGCCCTCATAGGTTTCATAATTTTGTCCTTTTAGCCGACAGCGCCTCCCAATAATTGAATTTAAATAAAAAAACAAAACACGTTTAATGCACATTTATATGATGGGTATCCAAAATTCACTTTAATGTGACTAAGTGCAGATTTAACACTTGCTTTTCATGTTCGCTTGCAAAGAAAGGAAATGTCAGTTTTATGTTGAACGACAACAACTTTTTGCAAATGCAAAAATTATGTTTATGCGTTTCATGTTGTTGCTGTTGTTTTCTTCGTTTTAAAATATATTCTCGAGGTTTATAGCAATAATTTTTCATTTCAGATTCCTAGGGCGGGGAAAAATGTTAGGAAAAATGGAAGTAGGAAAACAGCTAAACTTGCATATATTTGGTGGGGTTAATTGTGTTTTTTTTTTTTTGTTTTTTTTTTGTTTTCTTATTTCTTTTAATAGGTGGTAGACCGGGAGTGGGTAAAGATTTTTACCTTTAGCATTGAAGATTGTGTTTATTCAAGTGACTACCGTAGAAAGCTGTGTGCACTGCATGCGCGCATAATTACCCAATTAAACTAAAATTACGTTGCGTGCTCAGACATATTAAAGAACTGAAAAATCCTTCATTAAAATATTTACTATTTTGCGCTGAGATTTCAACAAAGCAGACAGCGATGATGATCGCTAACCAGCAGACAAGAAGTATTATACAAGTACAAGTACAAATTGTGGGTAAGTGTTTCTGTTTCTTTATTTTCGATCTAAGTACGCATGCATGCCTGCATGATATGCATATGATAGAAAACTTTAATAAAAATCGATATGAAACAGAAAAGATAGGAAAAGTACTTTATATAGTGAAATAGGAAAATTTAATTTAACAGCTAATATGAGACTCTTAGAGGAAGCCTTGAATGCTCCTCAAATGAATTTATTCAATCTATAAAGAATGCATAGTCCTTTTGAAGTTTATTTGGGAGTATTTATATGAAACCTAGGAACTGAAAATATTTCAAAATTTTCTGCTTTTCAGATTCGAAATTATTGTTGAAGTATACATGACGTGATATCACATCATATTAATTTATATGATTCTACTAAGAATGCTTGGCAAATACATCCATTTTTTTAGCTTTCTACCACAAGTTTTTAGCGAGCCAGTCACAGGATAATGGGGGTAGCATTGGGGTATGCACGATTTGTAAGTAGAAACATTTGAAATTGTGAGAAACGTCACTGTAAACAAGTTGTAGGTTGTTCCAAAGTCGGGCAACGCGGTTAGAGATGGATGAGTCGCGGCATTATTGCGTCAACTTGAGCACACTTGGTCCAAGTCGTCCTGTTATATTGAATGACTTGAATGGTGATCAAGTGTCAGTTATCTTGGTGGAAAATTTACCCTGGATGTGCCCATACACAACAAAAACACAACGCACATTACGCTGACGCTCAAGGATATCAAGGTTGCAGTCTACTTTCGTTGTGCATAAGCCGTCCCGAGATGTGCACTGTAAGCGGTTGAAGATTTCCTGACAAGATCGGGAAGCTTTCACCCACGAATTGCACTCTAATCTTGCCTGTGTCAGTGATGCGGATATCGGCTGCTGTGTGCTGTGCAGTGATGTATTTTTTGCACTTTGCACAGTCTTTTAAAAAACGTTGGCTCTTGATTGCATCTTTTGATAGCATGAACACATCTTTCGTCCAACGAAAGTCATTTTGCATTCTCACGCCTAGAACTTTAAGTACATTAAAGAATATTTTAATAAAACAATTATGGAAAATCAATTCTGTTACCCAGTCCACTCAGAGGCTTGTAAGATAGTTATCTACGTTTACTCTAAGGGAGAACTTTAACACCCACCACGTACAATCAATACGTTAGTGCTGCGAAAGATTTTAATAATTAATTCGTAGATCGGAAACATTTAATTGGCTCCAAGATGCATTCAGACTTTACACCACATTTTTCTTTAAGCTTCGTCACCTAAATTTCAGTCCATTATGAAGAAGCTTGTAGACTAAAAAAAGTATTCTGTAGCGTTGTGACCGCTCAGTGGAAATAAGAGAAAACAATGTGGTTCCTTGCCACAGCTTTTGTGACTACGCGCCTTTAAATTTGCCAGTTCGGAATTACCTATTGTAACTCTTCAATATCAATATTGTTATGAAACGAAGTTGTTGAGCCAAGAAAATCATAAAAAGAAAAAAATAGTGCTTATGACTGCTCTATGCTTTCTCACTTTGCTGTGATGCTGCGCGAAATATGGCTGTAAGAATACTTATACCTAGTTGTACTGTTTGCGATCGTTTGCGATCTAAGAAATGAAGGCAGACGGATGGATAGACGAACGTGTTTAAATAAACTAAGAGTCTCACTCTGATCGTGCATTTCTGACCCACTATGTTGAGTGCTGAGTCATAGAAAGGCAAGTGCATTTTTCGCATAGTAAGAAAATCTTGTTCCGATTGTTAGGATACTTGAAGATCGTGCAACTGAATTCAAAATGAAGTTTAAGTTCGCTTTAAAGCACGTTCTCTTATTGATAATGGCTTTATACGCAATTTAACACATTGTAATGGTAAATGTGTTACGTCACTGAACAGATCATTGAAAAATTAATGGCGAACTGCTCAGTCAGAGGTTAAACTATAGTCGATGTATAAACATTAGCTATCTGTTTTTACTGCATCGCGAGCGAACAAGATGTTGGGCCGAGTTTAAAGAGTTTAGAACTATATTTTAACACAGTTGCTTATATATGCTTACATAGGAGTTTCATGATCATTTTCATATTAGTAAAAAATTTTGATTTTGAAAATTTCTAAATCTCGAATTCAGCTTATGTTTAGCTAATATATCCCCCAAAAGTTTCGATTTACTTGAGAATTTATAAAACCGTATGTTTTTCTTTAAGATGTATAAAGGTATACGAAGTTGAAAACTTAAATTACCTTTACTCAGTATTTCGAAAATGAATGAAGAATTAATCGCAATTTAAAGCATTGCCAATGAGCAAACAGAGTTTAAACTCCAACACTACACTAGTCGGGATAAATGTATTGCATCAGTTTAGGGGTAACATGGCTGTAGCAGCTTAAAGAAACGATTTTTCTTTTTCTTCTTTGGCAATTTCCTTAAGATGAAAGGAAAGATAATCGAATAATAATATTTAAGGAAGTAATTAAGCATGTATTTAAGTATTAAACAATTCTCCTTAGAGAATTTTTTAGATTACTTTAAAAATATTGCCAACAATTGTTAAAGTTACGCTGTTTGCGGATTTGAAATTTGGAACTGTGTTATGCGCCTGAAAAAATGAAAAACTCAGAGATATGAAATTTGATATCCAGCGGTCGCTAAACCTGCTATTCCTTGTTCAGAAATTTTCACCATTCATTTTCCCTGAAAATTTATATTAGAAAGCAACTCCGTTATTGCAAGCGTTAAGGGCAGCTCAGGGTTCATGATCCCGCTATAATTATGTTGAAGAAAACATTTGTGTAAAATCAAAGTATCGTCAGCACTGCATACACCTATAGCCATGCCTAGAAACAAATTATATCTTTTTTGTGCAGGCGCCAAAGGCATTCTAACCCACTTTCATCTGAAAATCGTTTTAAGTAAAAAAACTCTCTAAACATCTACGTTAGCGTAGTACAGAAGTTCGATTTTAACAAGTAAGACATTAAACAGTACCTTTTCACCCGAAGCGGGTCGCGAAAAAGCTTCGAATTTTAAGAAAAGGATTTCTCTTTGGAAATGAAATGTTTTTCCACATATGCTAGAAGATGCAAAACAAGTACTAAGACAAAAGAAATAAAAAAAAAAAAAAAAATTAATTTTCGAAAAATTTTCGAAAAAATACTTCGACTCTCGACATATGAGTTCCGGTCGTTTTGACGAAAGCGAAAAACTCAGGAAATGGTCTCGCCATATATGTGAATAAAATAAATCTTTTGTGGATATCAGTTATGGCAAAGAATGAAAAATCATATACGAAAGCGTAACAAAAAAAAAAAAAATTTATGCTAAAAAGATAAAGGTGGAAGGATCAAGTTCATGAGAAAAGATAAATTCCATTGCAGTGAAAGTGTTCTCGTAAAAGCCCGACAAGCACCGCAAGCTATCACCTTTCGATCCAAGGCTATATAAATTAATGTGTCGGTGTCAAAATCTGGATATTTAAAAAAGGGAATCCTTTAGCATCGGCTTCATTGTAAAAAAATTCGATTCTCTAGCAAACACTTATGATTCGATTTAAAGCTAGTGCCAGTTGGCTATCGAGAGCGAGGCAGTGGGTTTTATAAAATCAAAAAAACGCTTTTTTTTCATAAAAATGTATCGAATTTAATATGATATCAAATCGTACTGGATCCCCAACTAACCGCCCAATATGAACTTTTTGATCTGAATGTATTTAAGTTTTTGTTACAAAATAACCAAATACATTAAATATATAAGAAGAATTGTCTCAAGCTAAGTAAAATTTTTCCTATGTTATGCCTTTTTATAAAATATATTTTGGACAAAATGCCTTAAAAACAGCGCCTAAAAGTAAAGTTATAAATACAACCTGTGCTTCTAAAAATTTCTATTTAAGTGTCTGAAAAATCGCAATAGCAATAGCATTCAGTAAAAAAAGCCATTTTATCAGTTGATGGTTAATGATGATGATGATGATGATGATGATGATAAAGAAGTTGATGCTGATGCTATTATTATATTTGCTTACATTTTGTAAACCAAAACGAAACAAAATCGAGACTAAGCAAAGCTCGATAGCTTGTCTGCAAAAACCAATTGCTTTTCGATGGTCTTTTTTTTTTTGTTTTTTTGAATATTTTTCAATATTTACGATACAAGATGAAAGTAAACATAATAACCTAACAGTTTCTCAATAAAGTGAAAAAAACAGAAGAAAAAAGAAAATAAAGCAATACTAACATGTATAGTGAAGGACAGACATATTAGAGATGGAAACTAGGAAAACATTTTGATATTGAAATTTCTAACATCAATTTAATTTAAATTGCATTTCGGGCAAAGAATAATTCACACTTTTTAGTAATAATATAAATTTTTATTCTCTTTTCCTTCACTGCTTTATCCTTTAAAACTACAGCAACGTAGAGAGAGAGAGGGTATGCCCTTAATTTGTTTAGTTCATTCCATACGGTTGAAGACGACGGTTTCTTGTAAATATTTGAAAATATCCGCTTAGGCGGTTAATACTATTGTTCTGGTGACATCAACATGAATTCCATTCATTGCTTAAGATGACAAGGAATAAAGACGGAGAGAGAGAGAGAGAGAGAGAGAGAGAGAGAGAGAGAGAGAGAGAAAAAACAAAAATATTAAGAAAAGAAAAAAGTGGAGAAAATATGCGTTCTTTAAAAACATATATTTCCCATGATAAAGTGTGTTAAGTGTACCCTTAAGGCCATCCGCAGCCACCATGATTTCAATACGAAATGAAGAGATGGAAGAAAGCTTTCAAGTAAGTGAGTAAATAACTTTTAAGAATGTCCACCAGTTTATGCAGGCAAAATACTTTTACTAAAGCTTCTATATCATAATTCTATTTTAATGCGTGCATGTGTATATGCCTTTGTGTTTGCCTATGTATGCATATATATATATATTTATGTGTATGAGTGTGTTTGAGTGTGATGTAAGCTGCTTAAATAATGCGCTTCATAAAAAGTAACGATAAAGATCTTTTTTTTTTTTTTCTGATATATACTTTCGCTCTTCTTTTATATGTTTTTCTTAGGATTTTGGCGTTCTTGAAAAACAATTCATATCAATGACAATGGAATCAAAGTTAAAGCGCGGGCAGCATACAACACGCACCACACAGTACAACACATAGCAGGGGCAGAATTTTGAAATAACTTAACTTCCGAGAATGCAAAGGAAGGAAATATGGGAAATATGAAGTGGTTTCGCATAAAAATTTATTGCTTCAGCATATAAACATAAATAAATAAATAAGTAGGAAGAAATAGCACAAAAAAAAAAAAAATTTGCTGAAAAAATTAGAAAACTCGAAGAAAAAAACCAATGAAAAAAATAAAATACATACTTGGTGTGTGGTGGTTCAAAATGGCAGGGAGAGGAAAAAGAGCCGATATCAACATGTGAATAATATGTGCGGTTATGCATGTATGTATGCTTTAAGTATTGTGTAAGCTTGGAAACAGCCAACAGCAATAATCTCTGCAAAACAAGAAAGTCCTTTTAATCTTTGGGAAAAGAGAAAAAACAACAGCAACAACAGCAGCAGCCACAATCGAAAGAACATATCATATGATGATAACAATTTGGTCACTTTAAGTGAAACAAATTTATTTATAAGCAGTTTTCTGTTGTTTTTTATGCTTCCCTGACTCTTCACTTCTCTGAGTTTTTAACCTCGAGCTATACGCAAGGATAACTGGTTGAACGTGTAAAGCGTTGTTGTTATTCCTTATTACGTATACGTACGTAGTTTTAGTGAATTTAACTAAATGTGTTTCGATGTTCATGTTACATGATTTTTTATATCTTCTTTCATTATTTTTATTGTTGTTGTTGTTGTTGTTTTTGTTGTGGGTGTCGGTGTCGATGTCGGTGTCTTAATCGTGTTTTATGTACCGTTACACATTTTGTCTTTCAATGCCATTCTCGGTCATCTTATATAGATTTCTTTGTATTTTTTTATTTATTTATTGCATATGAGTGTGAGGCTTAGTAATTTCATTAACTTCCGTTTGTTTTTTTACTTGCTACGACAGAGTTTCCAAACTCGCCAATTTATCAATCAGTTAAGAAAATTTCGATGCTAAAAAGGAAATTACTTAATAGGGTAAAGCTTGTAACGGGCTTAAAAAGAACATTTTATTTTTATATTCAGTTTAAACCCAATTTTTTATACCCTTATTGAGGGCACAGGAAGTTATAGTACTAGAACACTTTTCATTGAATTACGAATATTACATATATATATATATATATATATATAAACTTATTTCATCATTCTGGTCGACTTAACTGCATAGCAGTTCAGCTGGGTTTCTTTCGTAGATATCGTAGGAGTGCAACCCTTAAACGGTATCAGAGCATTGTTGCGAGATTAACGAACTCGGGACATGTTTGGCAAGATTGTCTTGAAATATTGTTGGCTTAAAGCTAGGAGTCAATCATATATCCAATCGCGATTTATGCTAAACAAGTATCAATGCATCTATCCATCTTAAGTGTATTTGTGGGTGTATAGCACACAACTTCAACTTCAATCTGTTGACTTAATCTAGGTATCCTTGTATGAAGTTTCAGCAAATAACAGTCGACTGTAACGAAGGGATAACGGGTATACGTATAACCTCATTTAATTCAGTGGGGAAGAACCGGCATATAAAGCGCCTCCCGTGGAAAATATTTGAAAGCTTTCCGAAATATCGAGCAATTGAAACATTTTTTAATTCGCCATTATACCTTGCATCACTTGTTTAACAAAGCTACATTAAGTTTGTGCGGATATATACAACAAGTAATTATATTAGACGAAATGGTGGTGTGCCGGGACCAATAAAGCATTTTTCTTGTTTTTTTTATACACGGACATATTTCCAAATGTGCATAATTCAGCAGGACTGTTCGTAGTCCAAAAAACACATATTCTTACAATGAACCGGTTCGTAATAGCTTTCGTTAAAATATAATACCTGTTGTTGTTGGCGATAAGTTTTTGCGACGACAGTCGTTTAATCAGCATAAAAAACACCATACAAAACCAGTTTGAGTTGCGCAGATCATCTGTTCCAATGCGGTCTTGAAGGCATTCGTACTTCAATGAAGACAAGTTGGTGGGAATTTTGGCACTTAAACCGCAGAAGATAATTGAAACCCCTAATAAGGTACATGAAACCCGTAAACCCTCACCTAATTTGTGGTCATCTCAAGTTGATGTTCATCGGCCAATGATAATTAGAAAATATGTAGCGTATTTTGCTAGTTGCCTGTTAGCGGATCGGGACTGGTTACTATTTATGGATTAGGGGGGTAGTTTTAGGTTAACTCCGGCTATGGCTTTCAAGTTTAATTTCCCGTAACGTCGTGAGAACAGTTTTAGTAAGCAAAATTGTAGTCTAGCTTTCAAAAGGCTCCGAACCGCCGAAGAACCCAAGACCTAAACATGATATATATATTAGTGGCAATGGCACTCACATTTTAAGTTAAGTTTAGCAATAATAATTCTTTGCATTTACATTGCCAGTTAAGACATTGGAAATTTTGGATAGACACCCTTCGGTCTTATTCTTTAAAGGTATTTTAAGAGTTAAATAATTAAGAAATTTCGCGTATATCGTCAGGCGAACGTCCTCGTTGAATGATTAAGAACGTCTGCCTTATGAAATGCTATTGACATTACGTTTTTTACGTTATATATCTTGTGTGGAGTGCGTTGACATTATAGTTAGGGTATGTCATGTGTAACTTTATTTGGCACTTAAACAGTCATAAATAAACAATTACTGCTTCTCTGTTTTGGTAGCGTAATGGAGTCTCATTAATAACATATGAACGGAATCTCAACTAAACTAAGGTGTTGCCTGTGGAGATTTAAAACTAAAACGAAAAGAAAAACACAAGAAGAGATTTCTGGACTTTAGAAAGAAAGAAGAGCTGACCCAAAAAATATAATGCATCCTTAAATAAAAATTGAAGGCATTCTGTTGGAATAAGAGAATGGGTCCCAGTATTTTTTCGTCAGACTTTAAACACATGTTTCTTAAATTTTAAATTTACTTTTGTTAAATCAACGATGTGATCGATAGCCGTTTGCAACTTTCCCGGTAAAAATCATTATCCTGTGAGTGTAAAACTTCTGACATTTCTATAAATAATTTTCCCAAGCGTCCTTTGAAATCAATTTTAAATCAGCACTGCACAGAGAGCGAAACAGACGATACTCGGAAGGGGCAAGGTCTGATGTATGTAATGGATGCATTAAGCCTTCCTAGCCAAGTTGTCTTTACTCTTGTGAAATCAGTAAAGGTACGTATGATTTGGGGGGCAAGGTCTGATGTATGTAATGGATGCATTAAGCCTTCCTAGCCGAGTTCTCTTCACTTTTGTGAACTCACTAACGGTATGCATGATCTATTGTTATTGTGATGGACGCCTATTCTACTCATCAAATCTATAGGCTTCACCACAATTGTACATTTGGGGAGCGTTAGCTCTTGACAGTAGAGAATGAAATCAATCGTTGACCAAACCTTCGAAATGTTATTGCCTAGGACGGAGTGATGTGCCAAAATACAGCGCACTTTTTTGCAAAATTTTAGCTCCTTTTCTAAGCGCATTGGCTTTCGACGGCTTTAAGAGACATCACAGCCGTTTGGTTAAAATTGTGATATTTTTTTTAATTACAGTTTTCATCCTATTTTATTATCGATGCCCTTTGGTTAAATTCTCTTCGTATTCTAACAATTTTTTACCCAAGTCCGTGTTTGTTTCAGGAATTCTTTACGGGATTTTTGTGTATTTTCGTTGCTTTGCTTTCATGCATTGAAAATGAATTTTTATACAGAAGTCGATTGTCGACGCACCCAAGTCGTCTTTAGTTATAATTATTATCAAATGGCAGCCAAGTAATTACCGTAATCATAAAAATTAAGCGAATTGAGGAAACGAACCAATTTCGTTCGGCATCGCGCCGAACATGAGATGATGAAAAACCCCGTACTCCTGTACCGAAGTCCAGCAGACATGGTTTAAACACTTGATATGGGTGTTCATTTAATAAGTGTTCAATACCCATGGATTGCTTATTCGGTTCTTGGTTTTATTTTTAATTCGTTATTCAAAGTTCATTATAGGCATATAGGGATGGTTTTAAATAAAGCATATTTTGATTGATTGAGAAAGTATCCGATAAATATTTAATACATAAACAAAAAAACATAAAATTTTTATTTAACAATACTTCGTTCGATTATAATAGAATGTATGTGAATGTACTTGTATTTGACGCGGTTGAAATATTACGCATAGGAATTACAAAACTGTAGAGTGAAACGATATAAAGATATATATATGAACATACATGCAGTTAGGGCACTGAATGCTTCTTGAGTGTGTTTCTTCTTCTGTTCGGACTCGTTGGCGTAATGTCCATATGGCCATATGGACAGTCGCGATATATGCCTTTCGATTTATTTTGCTAATTTTGTTTTCTCTTCTTTTCTTCCGAATCTTTGGCCACGGGTTTTTGTTTCGTCGGATTCATCCTTCTGACTTTGTCTTGCATATTCTTCAAGGAGTTTCTTTTTAAAGACATTCAAACGAAGAAATTCATCTCTAAGCTCCGCGGCTATGACAATTTTCGGTAAGCTTCATAAAAATATTACAACTAGTTGTTCATCTTGCACCAACTTATGCGAGTTTCAGTAAGTTTTGCAGCCGCATCATTAAATGCATTTATATGTCGTTGTAAACTTTCGTTTTCGCTTTCGTTTTCACTTTCCTTTCAAGCTTCGTATTACGTTTTGCAATTTGTGATATATGTAAGCGGAATCGGCTTTACACGTAAGCTTACAGTTGAAAATCAATTCACCATTGACTGTCCTCCAAAAATCATTAATAATGCGGACATTTTTCATCGGAATACTCGAACAGTTAGTTATAACTGCCATCATCCAGTTTCTCAGTTTGATATGATGACTTAATTTTTTTTATTATTCTTACAAAGGAAAGTAAGTGAAAGTCTCTTACGTTTATAACCTGATGTGAATGTATATTTGACGAGATTAAAATATTGCATATGGGAATAACAGGAGTGCACAATGACAGACAAATCAAGGAAACATCATAAAAGTTTATATATGTACATAGCCAGTTGCAACTGTATGTTTGAAATCAGAAGACTCAGCTATTCAATAGTGAAAGTTCTGGTCGCATCAGATGCAATCGCTTGTTCTTGCAGAATGCATTTTTTCTTCGATGTTTTCAATTGTTTGAATGTTTATTTTCAAGTTACAGCTTCACACTTCACACACAAATCAATGAATTGTCCAAAAGAACATCAATCGAACAGTAAGCATCAAGTCAAATAATGTTATCGCGTAAAAAAACGCGATCATGGAAGCTTTCGTTTGGCGTTGTGTCATATTCCACATTGTTCGTTACATCTACTTATCCTTCATACTCTTGCGTAATAACTTTACACCACTTTTAAGTTTCAGTTTAAAATTATTTTACATTGTTGTTCCAGGCATTAGGCGTTAACTGCTCCTGTGACTAATTAAAATGTGTAAACAGAATGCGATTCAACCGTCCGTGAAAACGTGCCTCAATTATAATCAACGTGAAATTTTCCATAAATCCGAGTAACACACATTTGTGATTTGATCGCTGGCAAGTTCTGCAAATTTTTATAGAAATTTTAATGCTTTTTAACGCTTATTAAAGTTAGATGGACTTAAAAATTTTCTGTAGAGGATTTTTTAAATGATAAACAATGGGTTGCTTTACCTTCTCTCTTTAAATTGTTTACGATAATTGATTCAATTCTGCTGCGAATGTTATCTCAGGATTGCGTTACTTTAGGTTTTTATGATTAAGTAAGCGCTGCCGTTGCTAAAAGATTTCCTACTTTCGTTTTCATTGCAGATATAAGAAATTTTCATAGAATTGTTAAGCATACTAATCAAATTTATTCATTCTATTTACAATACATATATGCATATGCATATGTGGCAGACATATGTAAGAGATTTTCATCTGGAATAGAGAAGAAATAAAACATCGTTAACAACATCTTAAATGCTTTAAAACATATGTTGGCTGAATAGCAAATAAATGCATAAATATTTGTACGTATGTTTTGGTACAACGTATGCGAATGTAGAAAAAGTTAAGTGAGACCACAAATGAATAAATGGTTGGCTAGCTTCGTAACTACACACGGAAGGCATACGAATATATAAATATGTCTACATTCAGTTTAATACCAGGTAGATAGTCTAAAAAGTATTCAGCTTTCATTTGATGGGCGAACATTCATGCAGCCATACACTTAGTGCGTTATAGAGATGAGTGAGGTTTTAGTAAACCTACTCGACATTTTTCACCGCGGAAATGCTGCATTAATCCATAACAAAGTTGGTGCTGCGTATCGCCGGATTGCATAAAAGGAAACCCCCACTGCTCATAGCAAAGTCTATCGCGGCAGTGTGTCTAATGCTACTGAGTTTTTAATATATTTAGCAACGCAATGTGTACTGTGAGAGTGCTATTGGCAGAGCGCGCTTGAGTCTATATAATCAGCAATAATGGAAGAGAGTGCGTATCTAGTAACTTACGAGAAACGCGTGAAGCGTAACGATAAATAGGTTGTCGCTAGAGCAGGGTGACAACGTCAGAGCACATAAATATTGAAAGATCAGACAAAGGCAATTTGTTTGAAATGATTGTCTTATCATCCATTCTAAATGAAGATATGGTGTTGCTGAAAAAAATGACCAACGCTCATCATCAAATCAAGTGACATAATAGATATTCGATTTATTATAAAAAAAAATAATGATCTCAAAATGCTCGATACTTTTTAGACGAACAATTGTATAAGTGTTTGATACTTTAACAGTCTATCACCTGTCGTCCATGAAACAAAGAGAAAGAAAAAAAATGAAATCTCAAGGTTTTCATTAGACTGTCGCCTGGCAAAACTATTATATGAGCTGAAAAACCTATCTAGGAAATGACTTGACAAGGGTTCTTTTAATGATGCTACAACAAAGGCACTAACATTAAAAACAGCAACAATACAACTAACACATCTTCGTTAGTAAATGAAATGACTTTGAAGTTTTTTTTTTTTTTTTTTTTTTTTGTAAGGATATACGCAAGTAAATGGATTGTTTTACCACCGGTGTTTACACAAACATCTTGTTCACACTTGTCGCACTTAGAGATATTTTGCCGCAATACAGAATGCAATCTGAAATGTAACGTACATGTGTCGGTATATTATAAATAAAATTTGTTTGTTATGCTTACCTTAAGACATTATTTGTTGTTGTAACATCATTACATTGCCTTAAAAATGGGAAAGATGAGAGAGACAAGTTACAATTTGGCAAATGACAACATGACGAACACAAAACGGAAGAAAATCCGGCATATCTTGGTACAAAAATTTCATAAGTATGAGTTGTAGTTGTGACGGAGTAGTGCCGAAAAGTGTCAAACATTCAAAATAGTAAAATCAAGTGTCCTTTTGTTTTTGCACCCAATACTCCCTAAGACTATGCCATTCTATGTCTCTAAGTAATGTCTCTGCAACGGCAAGGCTGGCTCCTTTTCCAAGGGTAGTTAGACGTTTCGTACAATGTTTGGACACTTAAGGTAAAGTTTTTACTAAAAGCTAATTGCTTATTTTGTGGAAATTAAGTGCTTTAATTTTATTTACTTGAGGCTTTTGTGAATATTGCACAACATGTCTTTTTAAGCTTTTCAATTTTTACTTTCTCTTTAAACTGAAGGAAGGTGTTTTTCCCTTTTTTGTTTTGCGAATTTGCAAATTCTTGATATTTCGTTAATTTCATGATTTGAAATACGAAATTTGTTTATTAAAAACCGCAAGTGGTTATGGCAACACATTGAGGAACTAATGGCTATGGTCTATCTAACTACATTTACCCACCCCGCTTATCGTCTAACTGATTGTGTAGCTACAACAACTATAAGAATAACAACAACATTAGGCATCATAGAAAGCAAAAAAAAAACAAAAAACAGTTACGTTAAGACTTAGACACCAAATCGAGAACAAGGGAAAAAAAGCGATAACAACAAAAGTAATAGCAACAACAACAACAACATTTACAACAGCAGTTAAGGCAGAAACTAAAAGTGTGGTTAATTTGCTTAAATGTCGGTTCAAATTCCTTACGATAAATAGAGCAAAAGACTAAAGCCTTTTATACCCTAATGGTGGCTATAATTTTTCGAGAACCAAAAAAAAAAAAATTGAAAAAAAAGAATCCAAAAACACAAAATAAATAAACAAAAATAAAAGAAAAAGCGCTAAAAGACAAATACAACAACATTACCGAAAATATTAAATACGCTAACGTATACAGTCCCTATACACGCACATACGCACGTTAATTTCTGCATGTGGTTATATTAAAAATTTCAAGATGTTTATTTTTTTTTGTTTTTGTTGTTGCTTTCGGCTGTGGAAAAGCACAAAAAGGAAATCCCACGTAATGACCGTAATAATCGCAGTTAATTAGTCAGACAACCAACGTCTCAAGCTGCAAGCGTCTACCAACTACACCACATACAACAATGATAGTACGACATGACTACATTGACGGCGTTACACTGATAATGTTAATGATAAAATAGCGGCAACGTTAAGTAAGAAAGAGAAAGGCAATAGGAAACGTACAATGCTAAGAGATATGAAAACGGAAATGTTTCCTAAAACATTGAGCTTTTAGTCTTTAAACATATTATCATAATTTAACGTTGTTGTTGTTGTTGTAAAAATTTTTACGACAATATCAGCACTTATTTTAAAATCGACATTAATTCTAACGTCGCTTTTGGTATGAGTGCAAAAATGAATTACTTACCCCTTCGCTTTTGTAATCGTGAAATGGCTGAAAACTGCCGTTCTGTCTGTCTCGGTCGTTTATTGCTTGCTCTTGTTGTTCGTTGTCGCTAATGCTATTTATATATCTTAACTGCTCAAATGTGTGGTTAAATGTTTTCTGCAGATAGTTAATGTTGATTGCCCGGCTATAGTGGTTCATTTATGTGAAACGTTTTATAAAACCAGAAACACTCCTTTACTCGAACAACGTTTGTCGATTCTGTATATGCCTTACATTGTGTGGCAAAAGTTTTTCTTATTTAATATATACATATATATATACATATACATACATATATATATATATATATATATATCGATGTAGCGATCGATTCGGATGCTAACGTTGTAACTGATGTTGCGTGGATGTAACCGTAACTGTTTATGAAAAAATGGCAATATAATGTCAGACGTGGGCACAAGAAATAAATCAAGCGGATTATCATAAGCACAAGAGTCGATTTAGTTTTATTCTTTTCTTTACCAGTTAGACCGCTCATCCCGTGTCCGGGAATAAGAAATCCCACAATTTTTTTCATATGACCGTTAGAAAGAAGTGAGGCGGTAAGTATGATCCCTTTACCGAATGACCATTTATTACAGTTACACCCAAAGAAAACTCTATCGAACTTGAGATTTGAACCCACGAGCAGTGACTTGATAGTCGCGGTTCTGTCTGGGCGGCTACTCAGGCGGATCAATGCTTCGGAATTTCACTAATCTTGACATATGCCTTTAGTTAAGGGGCAATGTAAAGTTTTTCCAAATGACGGCAAAGTTTAAGCAAATTAAAGAAAACGAAAGCCCTTGGTAACAACTTCGAGTATACCTGAATATTTAGCAGGTTTTCATAGCAAGAATAGTTTTCACGGGTTTGCCAGCATCTGCGCAATTCACATACAGGTCTTGCGTTTGTCAAGCTCATGCTTGCTAATAATAGCGGAGATGAAGGATCTCCAGGGCCGTAACTAAAAGCTTCTTATTTGTTTTTGATCGATATGGATTGCATATCTGGCCTTTTATTGGCGTCTAAGAGTCGAAAAGTGTAGATTCAATTTGTAATTATGACGTCCATAAGTTTAGTGATAAATGTCCAAGCCACACTTTGCATGTGCTTCTAATTTGTGTCAGATAAAAAAAGAAAAAATTCGTTTTTATATCTACCAGCGAGCGAAGCTTTTATCCTATCTGCCAAAAAGTCAGAGAGCTTCAGATGTCTTACAAAATGTATATAATTTAAAATTAAGTTGATTTAAACATCCGTCCGTCTGTATAATATCTGTGGCAAACATTGTAATGGCCGTAGATGTCACGCTGTTAGCTTCAAATTGGACGAAAACTTTAAAGCTTCTTGAACGCAGGTGAGTTTCGAAAATGGGGCAAATCACTCCAAGACATGACATCATCACGCCTACAAGGCGACGTGTCACTATTCACAAACTCCAGCAGATAACAGTATAAAAATTTTCACATAAATTCTACAGGCGATCCTATAGCACATGGACAGAAATAGTATAAAGTATCTTCCAAACCCGCTCAATATTAAAGTGTTTGCACTTTTTTCAAAATATTGGCCACAAGCGAGCGGTCCAAAGACACCATAAAGCGGATAAATTCTTCATCAGTATCAAATTGGCGTGACCGTCTGTTCGTTTGTCTATCTGCCTCTCTGCCTACTTGTGTAATGTCCACCGAAAATAGAAATAGACAGCTACGCTCATCCAATATTACAGAGCATCATACGTAATCAATACTTTGTATATCTATTTATAAAATATACACAAAAATGTGTTTTTTTTTTTGTATGTCGCTTGCAGCCTTTTTTTTCTTTTTAAATTTGTTAGAAACAACTACACTTTACCGTCACATTATGTTTGCGAAAGAAAATTACAATTTATTTGATTTAAAAAATAATGCACAGTGTGACTACGTTTCGAACCTGCGTCCCTCTTAATGTTGAGATTCTTTTAGATTTTTTATACGAGACTTGAGCATTAGTTGATTGAATCGCTTAGATTATTTGTGAAGAGAAATGGAAAACGAGACGTAAATTGTTGGACTGCCCGGCCATTTTTCCACCTTTCGTTCTTATAATTACGAATGCAACAATTTTATCGTTTCGTTTACCTTTTAAAAATGCAATAATATACATGTTGTTGTACTTTTTAGCCAAATTCCATTTCTTTATTAATTTTTAGGGCTAAGTTTGCAAATTTACTTCATGTACTTCATGTTTACATTAAAGCTGACACCCGTATGTGCAACACGCTTCTTTATTTACAAATGAAAAATGTATTACATATATATATATGATAACTGGTAGCTTGTTCAATTTCCAGGTGAAATTCTGTGAAAAAAATGTGAAATTTTAGTTTCCTTTCAAAATTTAAACACAACCATCAGATTAACAGCAAACGTTTACTTAAAGCAAAGAAACCTGGCAATGATCAAGCAATTAAGTGATGCTCTTTCACTTATGCCTTGCGCAGAAGTAATAGGAACGCTTCATAGCTGGAACCCCTTAAATCGATAATGGATTGATTATACAATAGTTTTTTATTCGCTCTAAGATATCGTTCGTTATTATCTGTTAGATATAATGAAATTAATAAAAAAACAAACCTTTAATACTTCCGACCAGACCTTCAAATTGATGCTGACGTTTTCTCGTATCAAATAAGTAAAAGTAAGGTACGAGTATGCTCGATAAGATATATAGATATATACGCTGTACGTAGACTATATTGAAGTCTTTATTATCCGATGCAAACGAAAAGAGAATAAAGCGAATATCTCAATTAATGACCCCAGTAAGCAATCACTGCACACGCCTTTATTTAAGAAGCAAAAAAAAAAAAAAAAGAAAGAAAAAAAAATGAATTGCATATGTATCGAGCTGTATGTGGCTCTTTTAAAGCTATAATTTTTGCAATTTTCTTTAATGATATTTGTGGTTTCCTTTTACTGGGAATAAAAAACAAAAAAAAAAACTCAGGAAATTTTCCTGAAATTTTCATAAACACGTGAATATTATACCATTTGGTTGTAGCCTCGAGAAGGAAGAAAAATTTAATTGTTTGGTCACTTGAGTCTTTTATGTGGTCGCTCACGTACGCGTACGCACACGAGCTCTCTATATACATGTATGGATATATATATAATCAATATTTGCATATGCAACGCCTTTTATAAAACAATTAACTATAAATTACATATATAAACATATGTATTCACAATCGTGTGTTTGTTGCGTGTTTGTATGTGTGTGCATGCATTACATTCAATTACATTCACTTAACAAAAACAATTATAATTATTATTATGTTAAATTACAGTACATTAGTTAAATACATGCATATGCATAAATACGTTTGTTGTCTTCGTACACATATTGTTTCAACTGTCCTTTCGCTTTATTTGGTTAGCTGTTTGTGACCGGCGAGGAATTCTCATTCTGGTAATTACAACTTCCGTTGTACGCCTAAAACGGCGACCTTCCATCCGTTGACCATTTCGGTTTCCGTTGCGCAAAATGACCCCAAGACAACTGAATAATAACAACATAGTTTATGTATGTATGTAGTACATGCATACACAAACACATGCACGGTACAAACACAATGGGAAAACACCTAATTTCATTAGTAATACCACCTCTTTATTATTAATGCATATCCTGAATTATGAATTTTCGTAGCAAAGAGGAAGAATAAGAAACGTGGCTTGTGCTTTATTTAAGCATAACATTTACTTGACCGTATTAAATGGAACTACTTTTCGTTGTGGCTTCAATCGGTTATGAATAGTTAATGTTTAAAGTGAAGAATGAATTAATTTGTAGAAAATAAAAAAAATAAAAAATGAAAAAATTCTAAATTCGGCTAAATTTTGTGCAAAGAAAAACCACTGTTCACAAGTATTCTAAACAAAGAGTAGCAGTCATAATCACTTTCAAAACAAATCGTGGCCACCGTTTTTTATGATTTTGATAAATATGTCCGAAAATTGAGATGACAGTCTGGCCTTCGTGTTCATAGAAACGATTGTAAGATAGTGTCAATCGTAAATTTCTATCAACTGGAAATAGCAAATATTCGGAACAATAGCGAGCTTAAAGAACATCAGATCTTATATATATACATGTATATATTGTATATATATTAACATATAAAACTATGTAAGCGTACTATTAAGGCCTATTTTTAGGATCGTCTCTTTCAAATGCCTTTGTTCACGTAAAACATCGACTTACAAACTCGATCCGATGACGTATCGGGGCAGCCAACAATGATCAGACGAACGGACGAATATGGCCCAAAATGATTTACTGAAATTTCAAAGTGTTACGTAAGGTATTTGTAAGTTAGTGTACCTTTAACCTTGAATGATGATTAGATAAAAAAGTATACCTGCATGCATCAGGTATGTGTTTGTTTGTTTGTTTCGTCTATCTTCTTGTCTTCTTCAACAATTAATTTGTATCAATTAACATGTAAGGGTTAATTTCTATGTAAACTCAGCTGAGCACTGACCAGTTATACTACCTACTGATTTTTAACAAAAGATTTAACAGCGAATATATATATATTCCCATTTATGTTATACCTATGTAGTATGTGTGAGGGGAGTAATTGTAGTGTATTTAGCGTAGGAAATATAAACGCACACACGCGCACACAAACACACCGCACTTAGGGTGAAAATGATACGACTTACGTACTCTGCAGGTCGGTATAATGACCATAGGTGGAGGATATCAGTAACAGAGCACAGAGCACAGAGCAACAACTTGTTTAACCCAGTCGGCAAAATGCTAATAAATCAAGAGGTCATAGCGTTAAGTATAGTAAAAGATTTTTGCTTAAAACAACTCTCATTTACAATTTGTTAACTGCTTGATGGGTGGAGGTGACGAAAGAAAATACATGACGTAAGTTAAGAGAAAAATTACATTAAATGGACGTAAATTAAATACAAATTCTTTATTCCTTGCGTACGATTTACGACATATTTATTAGTAGAAATCAGACATGTCTCAAGTACCGATGTGTGGAGTCCTTAGCGCCAAGCTAAGAGCAGCAATTAGCCTAAAGCAGTGATAGATATGCATTCATTTTCCTCAAGGAGTCTATTACAACAAGCGCGATGCTACACACACAATCTAGGCGTAATCTTTAAGATTTTATGTAAGCTTGAATGAGGAAAAATCTTTTGATTTCTGACCGTAAGACCAGTGTATAGCATGTTTCAGTAGGAGGTGTCTTGAGGCAATCAAGCAATAGACACATGATTTCACGAGCTATGTGGCATGTAGCATCGTCCTGTTGAAGATAAATGTTCTTTAAATCCGTAGCATTAATTTCAAGACAAAAAAATCAGTCAAAATGGCATCAAGATCTACGTCGTTGGTCCAAAAATAGCACCAAACGCACTCGTCACTCGTTTTAATTGCAGATCTTTCCCTTAAGTTTTCGGAACACTAGGTGCGTCAGTTTTATTTGTTTACGCATGCAGACAGATGAAAATTAACTCTGCCAGTCAGAATAGTTTTGCTTAACAACTCATAATCCGATGAATGCACCGGAAGGACTCTCGCTCTTATTTACCAAATATCATTGCAAGGATGGCTGTATGTTGACAGTTCAAAAGTTGAGTGAAATTTACTTTAGTATATTGTGGTAAAAGACTGCGTTTATCTCTGAATCGACGCATAGGATGCAACTTGGATTCTTTAGCTTAGATATATCTATCAACTAAGATCGGAATTAACCAATTTTGCCATTTTCTATGTAATAGTCAACGAAATCGACGCCCGAAATAAAAGCCCGTAATATTTGGAATTTACCAATAAATTATCGACATACGTACTTAGCATCGCCATGAGTGGAAATTTGAAACGGAAAGGAATTATGGTTAGATTTTTCTATGGATTCGGGCACATTTGAAGGCATAAATGTTAATATAAAATATCACAGAATTAAACATAGAGGTTTTCTCATCCATTTAAGGAAAAGTAATTAAATTCTAGCCATAAACTTTTGTATTTAATTGAAGATAATGAGAATCCCTATTAAGAAAAAAAAAAAAAAAAGCAGTCACGTAGTTTCAAGTTTTCCCAAAAATATTTGCTGGCTTGTACCGTTTCACAGAGAGAACAGTTGGCTTAACTTATTTTTTTTACATTTCAAAAAAGGATATGTATCTTAGTCAACTGAACTTAAGTTTAATAATCGATTAGGAATGACTGTCGCGCATTTTTCGCCGAAACAATCTCAGTATTTTGGAAAATCTTGAAGAAGAAATAGTTTGTTATGTTGTCGCGGCTCTCTTTCTTTCCATGTTTTCCTCGATGGGACAGTTGAGAATTATTAGTTGTAATTGAAACCGCCGCTAAATGCTTGCCATAGTATAATACATGTGAAAATCTCCACCGTAAAGTACTTGCCACTCACATAAGTTAATTTGCTGGTAGAGAAAAAACGCTTTGTAATATGTCGTAAAGTGGCAGATAATTATATCTGATCAAAATGTTTTCGGTAAATGGTAGAACTGCCTGTAAGCAAGCGTTTATAGAACGAGCCTGCCGCGAAACTAAAAATATATTAGAACAAGCAATAAGGTAAACAAATGCCTAAATGCTGTAAGCATAAGCACTGCTAAGTTTAATAAAAACGTAAACAAGTTATAAGATAATTTTATCCGGCTGTAGCCGCATTTTCTGTACTCGCCACAAATATGTTAAAAGCACAAATAGAACAAAAACAAAATCGAAGGAAAAAATGCAATTTCAATACTATACAATAATGGGCGAGCCTTTTCGGTATTTTCAATTTCGCCAGGGAATATAAGGACACATTTTTATAGCTGCATCTCTTGTAGTTTGTAAGTAGTTTATAGTGTGTCTTGTGTATGTAACGACCAAGACACAGATTTTTTTTTTTTTTTTTTTGCTTTTGAATACATTGGTGCTTCCACTTTTCGTTGTAGGAACTTTCTGTGTTCTTCTCAAGTCGCAAATGTACGACTGAGAGTACATTTGCAACACCCAAATGGACAAACAAACAGATGCTTAGATGATTGAGATTCTGTTACATAGTAAGAATACTTTAGATACTTTACAGCGTCTCTGAAACGTCCTTCCGTGTGTTGCAAATATCTTGTGACAAAATGAATTTGATCCCCATCCACAGGAAGTGGATATGAAAATAGATCTCCATTAGAGTGCTAGTTGAGACTTCTTTTTCTAAGTAAAACGAAACAAAGTATCATTCATTTAAATTCAATACTTACCGAATGAATGATAAAGTGATTGAATTACTAGATAGATTCGAACGAAGTTTTAAGCCTAAGAATATGGAAATCATTAAGGATCAATATATTTGTTTCTTTTTGATTATTTCGTCAGTATTATGCCACAATACTATCTATAGAGTTTTAAGTACTTTTTAAATACAAGATAAATATGAATTTTTATTAAAGCATTTTACAATAACTTATTATGTGACATTAATTTATGTCAAATATGTATGAATGTATGAATACATGCATATATACGCATACTTTATTATCATTATTTACATATGATTTCAAATACGAGAACAAGCATGCCGCCTGTACGTGTTAGAGTCGTACATGACTTTTTGCTCTAAACGTTGTAGATTTATGAGCGATTTACGCTCTAACAATTCATAAGGTTTTCTCTCATAAAAACATGCGATTATATGGCGATACACAAAAAAAAAAAAGGGGAGCAAGGAAGAATTGTATATTATTTGGAATTTCTCTTCAGCAATCTTTAAAGTTAAATAATTCAAATCGTGCTGGGATGTGCGTAGACAAAAGAACACAAAAATGCAAGCAACTAGCTTAAGGCTAAAAGTTTATCAATCTTGAGTATGTGATAACAAATATGGTTAAAAAATCCAGTGGAACAAAAAAATTTATTTCTCTTTTCTTTTTGCCTATTTTTTTTTTTTTATTTTGTATTTTTTTCCTTAAGATATGTGTCAATGATATAAGGCATTCATTCTTTCTGGTGTTTCTAGGTAAGTTATCTGTTTTTCCCCTCTTTTGTTTATCACAACATTCATAATTTATAACAAAACACACATCATTAGTTATCAAGAACCCAAACCACTTTTAACCCCTTTAACACAGATGGTAATAAAAATTCTATTAACCGCATGAACATGTATCAGTTTTCTTTCTTCTCCAGCTCCAATAATTCTAACAACCCATAAAATATCAATCGTGACGAATAAACATCGGCGTATCCTATCCTATCCTATTCTACCCATGAGGAGTAAAGAAAAGAAACCATAAGAAAAATTATACTTGGTTTAAGTCGAATTTTCTGATACTTATTATGTACATATATATATATATATATATATATATATATATAATTTATATAATTTAAATAAATCAAGAGATGTCGTAATTTCATTTCCCCGAATTTTATGACATTTTTGCATTTAAAATATTATGTTATCATCATGAACATTATCATAGGGTTGCTTGTAAGCGTATGATTACGATTAACGTAATATAGATGTGAGCATAGAAACGACTATCCATCCACAAATATATCCATAAGACAACATATTGGGAGCCTAAAGGATATATAAAGGAATAGCAGTATGTATATAATAGTAAGATAACGAGAAGATTATTGCTTAAGTAACTAATAAAAATTTTAAATTCCTATTAATCGTTAACAAATCTTATGATTTGAACTTAATTCGTTTTCCAACTCCTTTTGAAGCCAGCGACATGCGACAATTTAAAAGCGATCATTTTCGTGCGTAATTAATGCAATCAAGCGACAGACATTCAGGCCTAAATTGTCTCCGCTATTCGCGTTGATGAACATGATATATCTCTGCGTTGGAAATAAAAACCTTTCCACAGAGAGTTATCAGGAACAACAAGTTGCTAAATGAAAAAAAAAAAAAAAAACCATTACAACGTTGAGTATGTATGTTAGTGATGGCATGCAAGACACCCGTTAGACAGAGAGAGTTTAAGAGTAGTATACGTGCTTACATGCATACATACGAACATACAAGCATAAATATATGTAAGTTTAATATATTCAATCATCTATCAATGTCATATTATGAAGTGATCATATACAGATTTATGCCGCAACATGTCAATAACAATAAACAACAACAACAACAACAAGAACAAGAACAATGCAAATATATAAACGAACTCAACGTTACACTATTGAGAAAGGGGTTCAAATCAAGGGTGATTGAAAATGTTATTTTGCTTTGAAAAAAGTTGAAGGAGTTAAAACATTTAAGTAAATACTTGAATATTAATGATAGAGAATCGAGTTTTTCGTAGGAAATTTTTTACAAATTTCGAGGTTTGATGGTTTATTAGTTTATCATTTTTTGCTTTTTGTTTGCTTTTTTCCATCAATTTTTCCATTTAATTGAAAAACTATCCTTCGCTAACAACAGATTTTGCTTTTATTTTTTTCAGATCCTTTGCAAAATGATAATAACACGACGACGTAGTCGAACCATTGTTTCTAATCGAAAGGTATTAGTTTAAATTAAAGGAATTTCTACTTTCGAAAAGCAATGGTTCGTAAGTGTCTTCTTTATAATCGAGTACAGTACAATACATATACATATAAGTTTTTCATATTAACATCAGCTTGTTAAAACTTCAAGTGCTATCAAGTACTACAAAGGCAGTGACAAAAGCTAGTGAAGCCATATGCTATTCATAACATATTTACGGTTATTGATATTTGAAACGGCGGAAAATTTATAATAAGCGGCTTTTTAAAGACTCGCTATGCGGGTTATATGTGCACGTTTGCTTGTGTTTGATTGGTAGGTAGTATGAGTTAATATGTGTGTCCTCTAAGGTTTGCTTTTTACGGTGCCATAAGCTTCAAAAATA
This sequence comes from Glossina pallidipes, assembly GCA_000688715.1. Lineage (NCBI taxonomy): Eukaryota > Metazoa > Arthropoda > Insecta > Diptera > Glossinidae > Glossina > Glossina pallidipes. The sequence goes on along the minus strand of KK499789.1, from coordinate 1,222,061 downwards.
TTCAATCAAAAATCGATTACATATTGGCTGCTTATAAAAGTTACAGCATTAAAGGTGTTATGCCAGGAGGATATAGAAAGCGGTAGCAAGTAAAGCGGAAAGATATACACATAATGCAAAGGCTTTAGATGTGAATTGCGAAGAAGGTCGTTCGATACAGACAAAAAAATAACTTTCTAATAAACCAGAGATTGGTTACACATAAGTTGAGCAGAGCAACTTTCCATGCCATCCGATTAGCATGAGAAAGTGTGAGTCATTTCAGGATTGCCTTAAATGTTACCTTAACAAATCTATGATGTCCCAATGAAAAGACCAATTGTGCCTAAATTATATTGCATTAATTAAAGGCGATCGTGATCAACCATTCGGTTATTGGGGAAGATATTTTCTTGTCAGCAAGTCTAGTCGGCATAGATAAAGAGATGAGGAAGATGAAGTTGAAAGAATTTGATTCTCCAAATTGTGTTTGTTTTTTGTCGTTGCATTACCGAATTACCTCTGTCGATAGCTAATCTAATTTAATCCTTTTTGCGAATCGCGAACTCTACAGTTGATAAGTGGATACCGGGATTTATTTTTCTATTTTTATTCGTATCCTTGCTGGAGCGAATCTTTTAATGCTGACTAACTCTCATCTAATACAGTCAGTTTGTCTGTAACAAGTTTTTTTTAAACTGGCCTTAGCAAATGTGTCTACCAAATTTTAGATCAAGTAAGTAGCACATTTCTTCCACCGCTACCTGTACTTGCTTACACAAATTTTAAGTAGTTTTTGTCTACAAATCGTAAATATTTCTATGCAGATTAATGTGGACTTTGAATTTTGACCTGGAGTGTTTTCCTTCTCGTGGCCGTAATTATTGGCGGATTACACTCATTTGTCAGTTTGTTAAGTTTCAACGTTTTAACGTTTGCGTCCGCACTAAAAACAAACAACAATAGGACGAACCGATTGACAGATGTGGCTAAGTCGAATTTGGATTTTCTGATGGTGTAGGATATACATATATGTACGCCTTACGGGTTTGCTGATGCATTTTCGGATATTACAAACTGAGCGGTAAAAAAAGGGGAGAGAGAGAGAAAGAGTGAAAGAGGGAATAATCTGACTTTCGTGTGTAGTGTTATTAATACAACTGCACGTTTCAAGCTAACGGTCGGAAGGTTATGAAATTTTGATACATGTCGTTTGAAGGTTCGTACTATCAAACGCCATGTGGTTTCTTCTGTACACATCCTACATCTATATCTCATCCTGTGAACTTATTGAGTAAAGTGTTATATATGCAAAAACATGTGTACGGCTATTTAATAAACATAAACTAAATGTCCCGTTAGATGTGATATGAAGCATTGTCGATGGACAGAGAAGATTTTGATGTAAATTATTAAAAATTTCCAGAACTTCGTTCCCGGGGGAGATAAAAGAAAACGCTGGTAAGAATCGTTAAAGGATCGCTCGATTTTAAATATCTACACAATTATGTCAGTGAATGGTTTTTACAAGTGTCATTATTCCCTCGCGTATCGTTTAAGAAACGTAGGTATCTCTGATACCGATTCACGCAGATTCTGACAAGCAACAAGTGAAAGATCCATGCAAATGCGAGGCCACCTGGAGACTCAGACACTAAATGTGTGGCGAGCACTTCATAACGGATTCTTAAGAATCTTAAAGCTAGAGAACCAGGAGCATGGACGAGTACAACAGATCTCTTAGATCACGATATACATACTGTTCACGCAATAGTTCTAATATAAATAATAACAATGTCATCGGATATTTTTGGTTCTGTGAAGAAAACGGCCTCATCTGGCTTCTTTAAATAAAACTCAAGACAAGAGACGAAAAGTGACGGTAGCCTTAGTTACTACCATAACAATGCATATAATTGAGAAGCGAATTGATCGTTTCAAGGCTCAATATTTTAGAAATCAGGAATGGAGGCAAATGCTAGTTTAATCTAACAGTTATTAATATATTGTACATCTTAGTAGGCCTCTGAGCTCAATTTTAGGATGCGAAATGGGAAGACCTTGAAGTTGGCTAAATTTTGCAATAAGTTTTTTTTATTTATTTATTTTTTTTTTGCTTTTTTATTGTATCTTGAGCTAGGTAGGCGAGCAGTATGTTCTAATGCCAGACCCCTTGACCCAGCAGAGTTTGCACTGTCTCGGCCTTAACGTATTTTGGTTTTGTAAAGACCTTATTGTAGCAGAGGTGCGTGCACTTTTATATATCAAAAGATATCGAATATGCTTTATTTGAACACGAGATCGGAGATATGTTTACATACACACACATATATATATATATATACATATATATATAACATTAAAAGATTATTTTCACTAGTGCGTCAATATTTTTTCAAGTGTACATTATGCGAGAGGAAAACGTGCCACATGTAGATGTTTTTTCTTTTTTTTGTTACCTTCTTTAAGCATATGGCTTTGACAATGAATTATAGGCTGTCATGTAATTTACACATATTTTTTGACTATTTGCACCGGGAACCGAGAACCTTTTTTTCCATCCTTTTGTTGCATACGGGACAAAGGCTCCTGACATACTGCCTTTCTAATGGTGCGTTACGGTTTTTTTCTTTTTTCGTTACCAAAAGCAAAACAAATCCAACGATTTTTATTTATGTATGTATAAAATAAGCAAAAATTTTTGCTGACTACCGTATAGTTGCGGCGCACCTGCAACACTTCGATCCAGGTTCCAAAATCGAATTATGAATTGTGTCGGTGTGTTGGTGTGTTGGTATGTTGGTTTGCGTTATAGAATGCTTTGATTTATGAGATAAATTACAATATGCCAAGTTATTGAATTTACATCAAAGTCTGCAGCGTTAAAACGAAGTCGAAAATTTGTACGCATTGAAAAGAACAAAAAGTAAGAGAAAACACAAATGAGAAAAGCAACAAACGGTTATCTATTAAGTAGGGGTTTCTCGTAAACAAAAATATTATCATTATGTCGATTCAAATGTGTTTTTTTTTTTTCTTATGTCTTTGCTATTGTTGTTGTGACAATGTGTGCATTGGCCCCATGATGTGGTTCAAAATAATTCACTTAACGCGCTTCAAATCATTCTAAAGTACTTCGTTATCCAATTACAAGTACAGAGAGTGAAGCAAAAAGAAAAAAAACAACGGTAAAAAAGAAAATAAAATCCGCGAAATATACCATCCCTTGTGCTGCTACGAATACAACAGCCCTGAACTGAACTAGAGAATAAAAAATGTATGCGGTATGTTGTTCTTTTTTGTTTTTTTTTTTTTTTTTTTTTTTTTTTTTTTTTTCTTGTCCACATATATGTGTGTTACGCTGGCATCTTCTATACTTAAAACATTTGAAATTCTGATTTATTATGTGGAAAAGGAGAAAGCGTGGGGTAACCGCGAAAAATCAGTTAAGCATACACTTCCGCCCGTGGGCTGCGCTAAGGCGAAAGAGTGCGGTAATTTGCAATTTAACCACCTTTCAGGTTCAGTAGTCCGCGAAAAGCTTAGACTCCTAAAAATTTCAAACCGCTGCTTTAAAAGAGAATCATTTATTTGTACACAGCTACCGGTTGGCAAATTTTTTCATTATAGAAATTTTATTTTCTTCTTAGTTGTTGGTTTGCGGGAGTTAGTCAATGAACAACAAATTAAATGAAAATTTCTGCAGTGACAGTCTCCTTTTTTTTTGGATTTTTTTATTCTACGTCCAACCCCGGAGTAGGGAGAAATTATGTGATCCTTGTTGTTGTTTTAGTATTTGTACGCTTGTGTTGTCGTAGTCATGTATTATTTGCGATATGTAGGAGTGAGTCGTGACAGGTAACTGTATGTACCTTTCAACTAATATGCAAAATGCTTCTACAGTACATCCCAAGCAATTACGTAGTCTCCCCAAAAAAAAAGAAAGGAAAAGCTATAGTTGAAATCCATATTTTCAAATAAGAGTTAATCGCACTGATGCCAGATACCTTCGCTTGTTTCTAAGATTCGAGTCATTACTGAGAAAAATCTATGCTATTGGCCATGAATTGTTGCTATTGGCATCTTAGACGACATTCTATGACATGGAACATCATATGAAACAGTGAACTGTCGCAAGCAATCTGTGGATTGTATCCAAGGAAAAATGGTTTCCTCTTAAATCCGAAAAAAGAAATGAACATTTCATGTGTTTTTCGAAAGAGCATCGACGAAAAGTTTTGTTTCGAGATTGAGTTTTATACTTGAATTTTGTAAGCGAAATGTCTGTAAATGTTGAGAACTGTAGATGCGAATGAGGCATGATTACTATAGAGGGAATGATGCGATGCAGAAATAGAAACAGATACATTTCTTAAACGCCACCCAATCTTCATTCGAGTTTTAACTAACGGTAGCTTAATATGGTTTCATATTTTATGAAAATCCTTTACGACTTATCGCGCGGAGTTCTGTGATCAGCGCAAGTTACTCAATGACGCATCGACGAAATGAAGGATAAAGTTAGGAGCCATGTCGCGAGGAACCAAACCTCAGTTTAAAAAGGTTCGAATTTTGTCATTCCTTTTATATTTCGTTTTTTGTACAAAAAATGTTTACCGATAAATACCTCCCAGTTTTCATAGAAATACCATACAGAGTTTTGTTTGTTGGAAGCAAAGCAAATGCGAAAAAGAAATTTGGGATAACTAACTTTGGTGCATTGCAATTACAGTGATTAACTGAGGAATAAATTTTTTCAAAACAACTATAAATGATGTTGAATGATATTAACTGGAGAGTACTGTATATTATTATGTGCTTGTTTGGTAATTTTTATGTCTACGTTTGTGGTAACTTTAGTTATGATTTGTCGACTCCTGCGTTTTTTTTCCACACAGTTTAGGTCTCATGCAAATTTCATCATGAGATAATATAAATAAATAAAATTAATGTCTATTTGTGAATAATTTTCGTGGGTCGCGTCGTGAGGGCTCGCGTTCTTGCAAAGACAAATTGTCAGGTGTACATCACATACGCTGTAAATCAGGAGCATTCTACATGTGTTTACGTACCTATCTATCGTTTTTTCATGACTCTTTAGGAGGTCCATGCTTTTTTTTTTTCAGTATTCATTTTTTTTAATATATTTATTTATTTTTTTTTTTTTTGTAGGAGAGAAAACAAAATTTTAATAATGAGCTCTCGTTGCTGTCTGCATTTGCTTCTTTCTGTACATGACAACCGCAAACTTTTGGGGAGAAAAATTATTATATGTATATATATATATATATATATATATATACATATACATATAAAAAAAAGTAAAATTAAAAAAAAAAAAGATACGGAAATATAATAAATTTTCTTTTATTTTTTTAATGAAATCCAAAACTGTTGTAGAACGGCATTGATTTTCTTCACATATGCGTGAAATTAACCAAAGTCACGTAAATTGATTTAAATTAAATGCAATAAAATATTGAGATTGAATTGAGGAAAGATCAAAAACGGAAAAACACAAATAAAATTAAATTTTTTTATATGAATTTGCAAAATTAGTTTTCTTTCTCTCTTTTTTTTTTTTTTTTTTCTTAATTTAAAATTTTTCAAGTCTTTGCTGTGGTTTTTGGTTTTTACTTTTCTGTTCTATTTTCCTTGTTATCGAAAACTTCTCTCAAGTCATTCATTAATGCAAAGCATCTAAGAATCTTTTAAGTTTTCGGTGTGTTATACCGCAAGAATTTTCTTTAAGATGTCAGCTGTGGTCACTTTGACTTGCAGTGCAATAGCTTGTTAAACCAGACGAACCAGATATTGTAAATGGAAAATACATTCGTTTATCTCCCCCCATCAGTGATCCCATGCAACTAGCTCACGCACTCACCCCCACATTTACTAACTTTATCGATTGAGTACGAGTTAATCTTAAAAGATGTTTTATCATCTTATAATGGATTTTTGGTTAACAAAACATGTGTAAGGAACTGAAAAGGTTTTTATATTTAAGAAAATAACGGAATGAGACAGAAATGGTTTCTTTAAAATTTTCAAAGCACTAATTGGAAATTCTCTAATAGACGGAAGAACTTCATACATGTTAGTGGTAAGTTTACTCAATCTTGGATCTAGTTTTGCAGTTGTGCAAGAATCTGACTGGAAAAATGAGCGGTCAGGAAAACTGCCACACTGCAGGACAGACGGATACTCACCATATTCATCGGTAAAGGTACGAATGAAGGGATGACTGGAAAACAAATGCTTACGAAGAGAACACCCACAAAAGAAGAGACATGTACTTGTAGATGGATAGACGGGACTAGAAGGTGGTCTCGAACAATTGTCTCACTGAAAAAACTAGAGAAAATTCAACCGACATTGGTGAACAGATAAACGAGAATCTGACTGGAAAAATGAGCGGTCAGCAAAACTGCCATACTGCCGGACAGACGGATGCTCAGCATATTCATCGGTAAAGGTACGAATGAAGGGATGACTGGAAAACAAATGCTTACGAAGAGAACGAAAGGCAGATGGTCGGATAAATGTATGGCTGCAAGAAGAGCCAGACAGAAGAGCGGGATAAGTACAAGGAAAACGTTCTGGGGCGAAGGTGGATGAAAGCGGGCAACAACTGACACGAAAAGACTAAAAAGCGATTATGCGAAAAAGCAGAACTTTTGGCGGACATTAGACCGAAACTACGCGAGGTCAACAGGCGGATAAGCGAACATACGGAGAAGTGAAAAAGCCGACAGATTAGTAGACAAATGGAAGAGAATACATTTGAAAGGCAAGAGACCCCAGTAGACCGATTACCAAATAGATGATTGAAAATCTAAACTAATCAAAATTTTACTTTACGTGGATTTATAGCACACATCTTCATCCTGACAACGTTTCTATGCTTACTGAGGATGCGTTTAATAAGCCAACTAACTTGCGCTCATTTCAATTGTCATTGCTCTTGGCATACTACACGTCGATATATGTACGATACACTGCCTCAAATGCCATATACATGTAGAATGTACGATAAGTAAAGGAAGTTTAGATCAAAATCCTTCTTAAGGTGAAGACACTATTGTTATTAAATTTACTTTGACTTACATTGATAGGCACATCACGTGACTCAATTCAATTATTTTTTCTACCTTATGAATGTGTATGTAAGCATAATAACTCTTTCCTACTCAGAATGACAAGTAAACTCTTCTCTGTTTAATATAATAATTGGACAATTTAATTAGAGGCTTCCCGTAGCCAGCCAAAGACGGCAGTATGTAACAATGCCCTATGAAAAAAAAAATCAAATAAAAGGGTGTTCATACCGCCACTTAAGACCATGACCTGGCACCTGCTAACTACTACCCATACGCAACTAAACAAGAACAGCATTAGTAAGATAATTATTGCTCGAAGAATTGGTTAGAAAAATATTAATAACAGTGGTCAGTGGATGATAGCTGGGGAGCGTACAATAAAAAGCAAAGGGTTACGAGCCCAATATACCGTCGGCTTATTAACGCATATGTGTGCGAGTTAATTGATACGTTGGCAATGTTTGAATTGTGAAGGAGTTAGAGGTAAGGGTTTAAAGTGAAGTTAATCAAATAACGTCTATGGTTAAATGGGTTAAAGGCTTTTAAGCTTTGATATTAAAATTCATTTCAACTTGTGAATATTTCTATTAAAACATTTTGACAACTTGTTAGGCTTCATCGAGTATATACCTACATACAATATGTATACAATACAATATACAATATATATATATACTTATGCTAACTTATCATTGTATTGTTTTGTTCAAGTTTAATGCTTGGTCACGCATCATTTTTGTTGAAAATGTTAAATATTTGTTTTCATAGTATATAGCAAGCAAGAGAGAGTTTCCTGTAAATTTGAATACATTTATGAAATTTGAATTAAGAAATCATGGTAAAGAACAACAACGTTTTAGTTTGTTTTCATTATTATTCAAAATTACTATTATTGTAATGAATTTTAGACTACTTTCAGTTTAGTGCATTAATCAAATATGCATAAAAAACGATAATAATAACAATAAGGAGGCAATAAATTTCCTATAAAATGAAACAAAATCTTAATAATTACACACATGACCGTAAAGCGTCATATATGTCAGTTTCCTATACGTTCTTAGATACGCATATATATATATACTGTATATAGTGTATAAACGCTATATAAAATGTTGAAAGGATTTTATTGTGAAACCATTTAAAGAGATTTCGGTTATAAATTTTGTAACAAAGTCGGGATAATTTTGTACTTACGTACTGTATATGTATGTATGCCTGCAGATTTATATACATTTTATGGTATAAAGATTATTACAATGTTGATTATTTGGCCATGAAGAGAAAGAAAACTCAATAAAGTAGCGTAATAATCGCACATAAAGCACTATTTATGGGTTTTAGTTGGTTGTGTTCATATTATAGATAGGTAAACTAGTTGTAAGGGGAGGAAAGACTGTGTAAAATTGTTGTAACCCTTTTCTGTTTATATTATAATGATGTGTGTATGTTTGTGTGCTTGGTAAGAAATATTTGCATAGTAGCACTTACAAACATACATATATTCGCATATAGTTGTAGTTACGAACTAAATCTACTTTCAGTTTCTTTGCAATAATTTGAAAACTGTTTGTGTGAATGGCTTTGTTTTTCAACGTTCTGCAATCACAATACACACGAAAGCGTACTCATACTCGTATGCGTATTTGACAAAGTCAGACGCGATCTTTGAATTTTTCTAAGAATTTGCTTTCTATATCTTGTTTGCCTAAGTTTAAGTAAGGGATTTAAATGGAAGGTAACGTCACAAGCGCAAGCCATATGACTTAATTCTAAGGTTTTACAGCCGCTACAGCATTGATGCAGGCAGTAGGGCCACGGAAAACAATGAATTTTGAATACATTTTATAACTATCATAGGATTAGCCATAAACACACACAAAATACATACGCATGCACATACATACATGCATATAAAGCAATTGGTATGTTTGTCTATCAGCTAGGGTTTGCTTAAAAGTTATGGCTTCTAAAAATCATCTAAAATTTAGTTTTCGGTTTATTTTTGCTGGCTGGCTGGCTGGTTGGTTGGTTGGTTGGTTGGTTGGTTGGTTGGCTTGTTGGCTGGTAATATGACAACGTGTGGGAGAGGCTACCGTCTGAGCTAGCGATTTATGAAATTACAATAAATAACCAAATTAGCAAAATGTATTGCGGTGAGAGTCAAATATATACATAAATACATTTTTTGGGTATTTTTGCTGGTGTAGGATTTCTCATGAAATTTAAATACAGGCACATAGACATGAGCTTTAAACGGCCTCGTGCCTCGTCTTCTTTACTCTTCTACACTTAGGTGAATAAAAACAACAAAAACTGGCAATCAAGCAATTCTTCTTCTCTCTGACTTCGCTAGCAACGAAGAAAATGTACACAAGAAAAAGAAAAAAAAAAGAAAAACTATACACGGTTTCGTTTACCATTACTGTTGTATTCATGGCCGAAACCGCGATTGAAATCTGCTTTCGTACGATGAATCTATAAAATAGTTACTATCTTTAAGTTTAAAAGTAACATAAGGCTAAAGTTATCACTCTTTCAAGTACTTGTTAGGTAATAGAGTCAATTTTCGATTTAGGTAGTGGATCTGGAAAAGTTAAAAACGACTTGCATCGAAAATAATAAAGAAAAAAAACAGACAATCACATAAGGAAATCGATTCTGAAATAATGTTGGAACAGATAATAGGTAATAATTGAGGTTTCCATAGAAAAGTTTGAAATCGCTTTGCGGTGTGTGGCTGGCACACTGGCCGTGTGTCGTTTGGCCAATTGGGGCCATTTTCAATATTAGCCTGCATACGTGGACTTTAAATAGTTATACCAAATTTCGATTCATCATCTTAATCCTTGCAATCAGTGGACACAGGAGACAAGAACACATATTCATACGGATGGACAAACGAGCAGACAAAGTCACTAGATCGATTCAGAATTTGATGTTAATTGAGAATATATTTACTTTGCAGGGTCGTTTCCAGTCGACATTGCAAACATTATTACAAAATGAGTATCCTTTGGTGACAGTAATGTTGGAAACAACCAACAGGAAGGCATTTCATTTGCACTCATTGATATATATATTAAAATGCATTTTTTTAGATATCTTTACATTATATCCCAACAATAAAATTTTATTTTACGATGTCTTTTACAAAAACAAAAATCGGAATAGGTTCCGTGACTCATTTAAGTTCGTCACTACTAACTTTATATGGGGGAAAGATATAAATTTTGGTATTTTATGACAAAAATTATTGAAGGATTTATTAAATTATGGTCGTTCTTGCCCTTATAAAATGTTTTTATCGACATTATAACGTCACCTCCCAAATCCCTCTAAATATTGAATTCGTTGAAAAGACAGTTGAGTGCTTTACAAATTTCAGAAGTGATTTTGAAAAAGGAAAAACAATGGCAGCGCTGAAGATAAGAAAATAAAAGCATCAAAGGTTCGCAAAAGATAGCGAAGGGAATACGAAAGATCGGGAAAATGTTTTGCAGGGCGCAGGTATGTGAACAATGACTAATCTGTGCCATTTTATAGATGAGTTCATTTACGCTTTATCATAAAGAAGGAAACGCTATGATAAATTTAAAAAGATGTACGGGTGTGTCCTTGTTGCGTACGAGCTCCCATATCATAGAAGATATGGGATTTTAACTGCTTTGAAGAAATTAATAGTGAGATGAATAGTTTTATTATAAAAAGTAATAATAATACTGAAAGGAACCATGAGAATGAGAAGGAAGTAAGGAAATTATATTTGGCTGTGTCTGTGTCTTCTGCAACCACCGCCTTTATAGTTGCGGGTGATGTGTAACGAGAAAAAACGCAATTTTTTTTTTGGTTTTTAAAAAACGAGGATTTCTCCCTTTAGGTTGTACCGTAGGCGTGTCTGCCGACTGATTTAACAAATTTAAAGCCGTCTTTTTATGCGGGCGGACAGACGGACATGCTTAAATCGATTCAGAAGAGAAATATTTGCACTTTATGTGGTTTTTGCAGCTTCCCTTTGACGGTTGCAAACTTTCTGACAAAGTGAATGCATTCTCCGTCCTTCGGCGGTAGATATAAAAATTGCTCTGAAAATTAATTCTGCGGTATAGGAGAGTCTATCGACTATCAAGCATAATATGTGGAAAACCAATCAACTTTAACCTCCTGATTAGTTCCATGTGCAGCTGTTCGTTGCTTGTACAACAACAGTTTTATTCGCAAAACGAAATCCTTAAAACGCCATCTACCGGAAAAGAGGTAGGGAATGCGGTCGCAAAATCGTTTACAGTAAAAATAATGTAAGTCGGATAAACTATATTTTAGAAATATTTATATAAATATTTGCACTAAAGCTCTTTTTCCCACTTGAGATTAGCTTAGAAAATATTTTTTTACAAAATCAAATTAAAGGCGATCATCATCATTTATCAGTTTACTCATCTGTAGACTTCTTTTACAAATTGCATAGATTTAGAACCGATTTAGCAAATTAATGATGTGAAAGTACAACATTTTTCATTAGAAAACTTTGACTGACAACATTTTTCCAAAATTTTTCATTCGAAAATGAGAATTTCGATTGACTGAAAGATCTTTCCAATTCGTTACGAAGACCTTATAGTCTTCAGTTTTGTTATTGTTAAGTTTACGTATCCAAGCGTACCTTACATGATTATAACTATGTATGCGCACACTTATGTTATGCCCGCCTTAACCTTAGCAGAATAAGTGCAAATCAAATTGTGGCAATTACTACTTAACCTCATTTATTGTATTCTATGGTGTTTATGTTCAATTTATATACTACAACAACAGCAGTAAGTCTGATTGCCGTGCATGTTCATTTAAAATGTAAAAAAAAAAAAAGAGAAAGAAAACTTTCTATCAACTTAACTCAATTCAAACTAAACTGAATAGAATTGTGCGGTTATAAAACTCGTAAATACTAAATATTACGTTATGGTTTAGATACACTACTCAAAGCAACATATAGATAGACAAGCATACACACCTATTTATGTATATATGTGTCATCACCATAATAATATATGGTGTACACGACCCAATGGTAATGGAAAGCAATTGAGTTACTGGTATTGTTGGCTTATGCGGTTTTTATTGCGCGTTTCATTTTACTGTGGCTTATTGTTGATTGCTAGCAACCTATATAGTTATTATTATTATTATTATTATTATTATGATCAAACTATTCCAAATGGTTTGTCATCATGTGCGCGACTGCGTATGTGTGCGATTTGCAAACTCGCATTTCTTTAAGTGCTTGTAACTGTCACTATTTATGGTATCTGAACAAAGCTATCATTCATAAAAAATAACAACAGGAGAAGCATTAAATTTTTTTATTATTGTTTTTGAAAAATATTCGATTTGTCAATAATCTCGTGCTTCCTTGGACAAGCGTATAGAAATTCAATCACTTTCAAACAAATCTCTGCGTTAGAGAAAAGCAATTTATTTTTAAATGAAAACGATTAAAAAGCAATTGGAAACGCATTTTGCAAAATACGCTCCATGTGACACCTAAACATTAACTATCGGGAGAGATATGTAGAACATACGGCTGCAATATCAACAAAATTTACAGCCAGCGAAAAAACAATCATCTCATACATCGGAAAATGTTTAGTAAAGAATAAGAAAACAAAGAGTCTCGTGATTACATCATCATCATCATCAGCTTGAATTACGTAGCGTATGGTGGCAGACGGAGGCTTAAGGAAAATATCATATCGTATCGAATGTTGTCGATTACCCTCTTGGGTAAAATTTATTTGCTGTCATTGCAACAAATTCGTACACACACACACACACACACACACACACAATTCCCTTAACCCACTCTTTAATAGGTAAGGATTTTCTTTAATATTACGGGGAGTGGTTATAATCACACATTTAACTAAAACTTTAAACGAAGCTTTCTCACACTTTTATTTGCTTCCCTTTGAGTACAAGAATCCTTTAATTTTTCCACTTGTTTATACTGTTTTTCCTTTTCCTATTTCAAAAAAAAAAAAAAAAAAGAAATGTATTTTTGTTTTTATTTTCTGATGTGAACACAGGTAGTTTCGCACATCACTAATTAAATGTTGTTTTATTTTCCTTTTCCTTTCCGTTGTACTTAACGGGTACATAATTTCCTTTAAGAGGCACCTTCCAGGCATAACGTCTTCTTGAAATTTTCATTACTGTTTTTTTTTTTGCTTTGCTGATTTTTTTGTAATTTCAAGAAAGCAAAAAAAAACTGTAGACAACATTTTCAGTGCAACTCTTTGTTGGCGACAGAATACATTGGGTACACTTGAAGAATTTTTTATATACAAATGCTTTCGAGGAAGATGCTTGAAAATTTTGGGAAAAGAATTTTCTCAATTTTTCATATGAAAATAAAATAACGATTGTATAAAAGTTGCTATATATGGATCACAAAAGGCATAATACTTGAGATCGATAGAAACGTACCAACTGAAGGAATCCATTGTATCACTCTCTCACTTTTACTTCTGATTTTATTTAAGATTTCATTGCTTGTAATAATTATCAACCCGATAAATTATGCTCCATTGAATTAGAATACTTTACCGGCAGTTCCCTACAAGTGTTCGCTTTGCGGCAAGCAGGGTAGAGAGGAAATACCTCTTACTAGAGTTGAGGGATGTATTGAGTAGCAAAGAAGGATAGCTTAATGAAAAACTGCAAGCAAAAACACTGCTGAGTTAAATAAAAAATTTCACTTAGAAAAACTGTAAGCAAACACACTGCTGAGTTAAACACGGTGAGGAAATTTCACTTAGAAAATCGTTACTGTCGAATTGTATGCAATTAGTTTATACTTTAAAAGCCACCACAATTGTAACTTCTATTGTCGATTTGAGTTCGCCATCCACCAATATATGTTGCGTCAATAAACTATGGTTCTTGAAAAAAAAAAAAAACACCAACAGCATAATAACTCTGATGAGGAAGGCATGCGAGGGTAGATAAGCATTTTTCTTGGTCAGAATTACTCCTGCCTCTACTTAGTAGAGGCCAGGAGTGGAAAAGCACGTAAAGAAATTATATTTCAAAATATTATTCGAAAGGTTTCAGCGAGATTGTGGAGGAAGGGTGCTCTCATGAACTTTGTTGAAGACAACGTCTCTCTAAAGGCTTTTTTAAAACATATTTTTTTACAAGCCTTTTTATATCCCTCACATGGATTTCTCCAGTTAATGCCAATATTTTATATTTGACTGTACTATAAAGACACTTTCACTTCGGATTCATATACGATTTACGATGTTGTATATTTCTTAAACAGCTTTTTCGACAATTCAGAGTAAAGAAAAAATTTGTTTTTTTGCAATCATCAACTCATGCGAGAGTCCTTGTCATGGTTATCTGTGCGCTGATCGGAGTGAATAATATGAACAAATGAGTCTCATAATAAGTTTTCCTTTCTTCGTAAATTTGACAATCCAGTGAAGCGATGTCCACTAAACATCTTAGTACCGTTCGGCAGAATTGTAGGTAGAGAGCGTAGAGGAAAGGTCAATAATGCAAAAACGTGCAAAGCATTCTCGATTTTTAAGTTCGTCCACACCATTAAGCCTCCTTCGTTCGCCACAATTAAACACAAAGCCACTGTATACGGATTCTAAAGGACTAGGAAAAGTAAAAGTAAATTGACTCTGCCCGTGTTTTTGCATTCGTGTATTAAATACTTTTTTCGTGCAAATTATAGTCTTGAAGTCGGTGAAACTGAAGCAATTTCTCGATTTCCCTAATGGAGTATTTTAAGTAATGTGTACAAGAGTATGAGTACTCTATGCGCCATCGCACTAAATTTTGTGTACTTATGCTTTTCGTAGGTATTATATAAATTATAGGACCGTTCGTTGTCACTCGGACGTATCGTGTCAAGCTTGTGTGCTCATATCATATCATTGTATGTGTTAATAATCAGGAAGAGCTTAATTGCGGATGTGAGGTTTCATACGCATAATGCTTACGCTTTTGTTGTGTGCATGTTACGCTTGCAGGGCTGCATGTAGGTTGTGCTAAAATAAAAACATTTTATTAATGTTGAGTATAGTTTTGTTCAAATCTTTTTATTTTTTTATTTTTTGTTTTGACAATATTTTGAAGCCGAGTTTTATCCAAAATATTTGTTAAGAAAAATTTTCACTTATCCAAAAAAGTTTATTTGTAAGAACTTGGATTTTTTTCTGTGCAGTTTCTTTTTAATATTTACCAACATTTTTTAATTCCTTAAGTTTTTTTTTTTTTTTTTTTCTGACATCGACGTGAAGAACATACAAGTGAAAAAGTTTTTGTGCACCCGTAACTATGGGGTTTGGCTTGTGCAACAGTGCGAAAGCAAGTGGTGCTAAATTAACGGTGTTAGTAATTAAATCCTTTGGCAGCTAATGAACTCGTCTTCTGCAGTACAGTCATGAAATTTAAGTACTTTTTTTACCTTTGTACTCTAAGTCAACCACTGCATCGAGGAGAGATATATACATATTTTTTTAATTTTTTTTTTTTTTATTTTTATTTCATTTTCCAACGAGATGTTGTTTACTTTTGTTGAAAAAAAAAAAAGTCGGAAAAATTTATGAAATACACGTAAAATGAGCAAAGCAGTTTGTTTTTTCCTTTTTGTTTTCCATTTTGTCTTTAAATAGAGCAAACAGAAGTTTCTGGTAGAAGCGAAGATATGAGAGGAAAGCGCTCTTGTATCACTTTGGGGCTCATATAATGTCCCATTTGTGGATGCTGGCGAGAAGATTTGCGTTGTCTGCATGTGTGTAAATTAGTGAAATTGTATTACACACATACACATAAATATTCTTGCCCAAAAACTATATATATATATATGTATATAGATAAATTTTTGTTAAAAGATATAGTATGGCAGCTGATAATTTTCCCTTGATAACAGTTTAAATGTATAATTCGTCTATAGCTGCAAGCGAGGACATTACACATGCAATACCGAACATGAAATGTATGTTTTTTTGCTTAAAGATTCTTTTTCTTATATTTGTGTGTGCGACATAGTACACATACGCATACATATACACATACATATATACATACATACTTACGTATATACAAACACATAAGCTCATGTATATGCAAATATCGTGGCTATGTCGTAGATACATATACATAAGAATATATATATAAACAATACGAAAATATTTAACTACATCCTAAACGCTAAAATTAACTAATACTTATGCAATTGCACAATAACGTGCGTTGATAACTCAAGTTATGACTTTTCTGGGGTTCTATGCACGCTCTGCATGGTTTTACACACTTATAAATGAATGATGATGGGTAAGTGAGTGCTTTAATCTATTCCTGTTTCGGTTACTGTACCCCAATGGCCAGAAAGACCATCTTTGCACAGTTAAGGATATAGATATACATATGAAAATTTATTAAAATTTTACTCATGCTATTCTGATGAGGTGGTTGGTTCAGTGCTTTAAAGTAGAGAAAAGAAAAAGCAAGAAAGTAACATTTTATTAGCATAACGAGCTGAATTTTGATAAATGAAGTGTTTATCCATTTTATGGCCCTATGTTCTTTGTGCGCAAACATCCTCAAACACCTATAGGTTTATCGATGTTGTCGTTGGTCTTTGCGTTGTATGTCTACTATATGGTAGTCGTAGTAGTTAGTAGTAGCTTATCTGCACGTACTCATAAAGTGTAATTAGAATTTTAACATCGCACAAACACATACATATGTACGTACGCTGTATAGAGGCGTTAAAGGGGTTTTCGTATGCATTACTCGATAATCTAAAAAATATTGAACGTTGAATAGACTCTTACTCAAGAAAATTCATTCTATTCATTCAAGGTTTACTTATTAGGCTCAGTATTTTTTAGTTTACCTCGTATGTATATTCAAAAACAAATCTTTGTTCGTTGTAAAGGTTGTTATAAACTATATTATATGTCGTAAAGTTGTTTTCCTTTTTTTTTTCAAAAATAATAAATTTGGCAAAATTTATGCAGCATTTCTATAAAGTTTAATTTTGATCATATGATTTGTACATAAAGTTTGCAAGTTTTCATGTTCATAAAAAGGAATTTTCCCGTTAAAGTATTTACTTGTAAGTATCATCTAATCATCTAATATCGGAATTACTTCTGCTTTATTAATCGTTAATTCACTTGTAAGTGATACATTCGGGTAATTGAAATCAATTCGGGATGTTTTTTGCTTTTTTATTTCCATTGTTAAGCGGCAAAGTCAACAAAAAAAAAAAAACAACAAAACAAAAAAAGAAGAAGGAATAAATAAACTAATTCTTTTGGTCAGTTAAACAATTTCACGTTATTATGTCATCAAGCGTTCACTAGTACGGCCGTTTGCCTTTCAGTTTTTGCCTTTTTTGGCGCCATTCAAGTTGGTTAGAAACACCCCCCGTTCATAGAGTCATCATCAAACATTCATAATTTTACAATAGGAAAAAATAGACAAATAATAAACACACAAACGCAAATACATAAATAAATATTTATATAAAAGCAGATAAAAAATCACAACCTGTGGTTGTCGTTTCGGGTTTCTTTTTTTTTCTTCTTACACCACACAAAACGTCCAACGACCATTGAACACAATTGAGTGAAAAATCTGAAATTATACTTATGTATGCTTGTATGTATTTTATGTATGAGTATGTGTGTGTGTGTGTAAATTTTCTTTACATTTCTTTGTGATTATTTTTATTTTTTTTTGTCATTTATTATTTATGGCGCTTCACAGATGAACGCTTGATTGGACATTCAAGTGTTTTCCCCATTGAAGTGTTTTCTCAATAGACTTAGCTATTCAGTGGGGACGAAGGACGACGGACAACGGACAACAAACGGTTCAGGCTAGCCAAGCAGAAGAGGAGCAGAGATAGTGATCGGAACGGATGTTTTGCCCCAACAAAATTGATTGGTGGCAATAAGTCAAAAATATGCTGATGATAATGGTTATTTCCAGAAGGCGGACTCTTCGATTGAGTTGTTAAAGAGAGAGAACAAGAAAAATACAAAAAAATGAAGTATTTTTGATGGAAAGCGAACTTAGTAGACAACACATTAAACAAGCTATATTCGCATTGGCGTTAATGCCCACCAAGTTACCTCTCGGCAACCGCGAAAATGACGGGAAAAGGAACTAACCAGACCATGAATTTTTAGACGATTCTAATAAACATTGAAACTAAACTCCACATCGATAGCTGCTTGATGAACGTACACAAGAGTTTTTAATTTCTTCTTTTGCTATTTTATTGTTTCCTATATTATGCATGTATTTGGAAGTTGTATCTTAACTTCAAATATTCCGCCCGAAACCGGCAACAAATGGGCAGACAAGATAATGCGGATGACTATAGCCTCGAACTAATCAGGAATACACACAACATAAGAAGTCTATAGTAAACGGGATTCTACTAAAAAATATTGAAAAAAAAATGGAGTTTCACCACGAATTCGACCTAAGGTGCGTTTAAATGCGTTGCGATACTTCAAGCAGACGATAATCGGTAATGGCGGTGATACTCTTCAGAAGAATTCTTTATCGAATTTTTTAAATCCACATCCCGAACCGACTGGTAAGATACGAAATTACGGAGTAGTGATGAGGGCAATGAAACAGCTCTACTTTAATTCGGCGGCTTCACAACGAATTCGAAATTTTCTACAATTATGATAAGCAGTCTTAAGTTTGAAGACCCTTCGGCAGTACAAACGTCTGCATAACGAGTTTTTTAAATAATAAAAATTTTTACAGGGGCTATCGGCATTACACATTCTGCGTAGAAGCATCGAGATTATAACATTAATATTAAGCTTTCTAGAACTTCGGGATCATGCTATCTCTTTATAATTCAGGATTCTGACGTCTTATCCAAATATGTGCGGACGCAAAAAGCGACATCTCTAATATCTTTTTAGAAACCAAATGTTAGGACGATAGTAACAAGTATCGCGGACTATCTACATTCCCCGCTATGTCGTTAATACAAGAAGCTGCAGTTCGAAAGCTTTTTAAAAGCGCGAAAGTTTCTTTCCACGCTATGAGATCGACATTAACGTCAGTTCTTTTCCCCTCAAGACGATACTTTATACAACTTTATGAGGGACGCCTACTTAAAAGTCAGACTCTTAAGTATATACCAAATTTGCCTATCAAAGCGACAAATCTACTACGACGGCAATTCATGGGCTATTAACTATCATAGAGGGCGCAATAGAGATAAAAATATTACCCTATTCACCTTCATTGACATATGGGGAGCTCTTGATAACGCGTCATGCAGACTATTGAGAAAGTTATGGAATACAGATACATTCCGAACATGATTGCTAATTGGATAATCACTATAAGGGCCATTAAGGGCAAGTATATGACCTTGGATTCGGAACATTAAGTTATTCTCAAAAAACGGTTATAGCTCCTTTCTCTAGAGAGAGAAACCCTGTCACTGAATAACGTATTCCTAAAAAACGTCGAGCTCAATTAGTCAGATGAAGCGAAGTATCTGGATGTCAAATTTGACCTAAATTCGATTCCTCGCACAAAACAGCTGATCGAAAAAGTGACAAGAGCTCTTCTTGTTGCTTATTCGCCAAAACTGAGATATAAATCTTAAAATGATATATTGATCGTATATTACCATAATTCTACCCACGCTAACCTATACAGTGCTGGACTGGTGGTCTAAAGTTCAGCAAGAAACAAAAAAAACTGGCTGATCTCAAGGAGCGGCTGCGACTGATGAAGGATTTCATAAACGAGCCTGCTGTTAAACGGATCAGTGTGCCGTTTGGCTTATGTCTTCCTACCGATTCAGGGTGACCGTATCACAAATATTTGGACGGAATGGTCATATTATTGAACTTGGAGTAAGAACACAAAAACCGCAACCTGACGGTTCAAGGATGGAAAATAGCGAAACGGAGATGGCCATATATGACCCGAGATTTCAAAAAACAATATCGTTGGGACATGCTCCCTGAATACGCAATATCTGTATGCGCATCCGAACTTTTGAGACAACAAAGCAGAACAGAGCCAATCTACATTCACTCTAACAGTCAAGTTGCCCTAAAGACCTTGAAAGGACAAACAATAACCTCTAGGCTTGTGTTGGAGTGCCTGATTGGCTGAGGAGTAATTAATATAGATACCAGGACATTCATATAACAGGTTCAGAACCTTTTTATGGAGTACCAAGGAGCCGTATTATTAGGCTGGTATAACGACATGCACAGAAAAAATCAAAAACCCGTTGGAAACAGGATGAAGATTTCTTAAATCTTCCCGCATAGCCACCTGAAAAATGTGAGTATCTGGAATACCAGTTTGTGCAGATTCTGAGAGGGGGCGAAAAAAACGTCTCTTCATATTCTGCACGAATGCGCGGCCATGCGCAGCAGTCAGAGGAATTCTAAAACTATGTAAGTGTAAGGGTCATAAGTAAGTGCAATTCTAGCTCGTAGTACGGATTGCTCGCTATATCACAATACAGTATAAAACAATGTCATTTTATTTTCACCAACTTACGTCGTTAATCAAGCGTAGACGTGATCAACTTACAAGATCTGTTGATACTTCTGTGGGAAAATGATAAATAGTTTAGGTGCAGAGATGTATGTGTTACGCAATCATAGAAAATTTTTGTGATGTTTACGAAACTTTGTCCAAAATTTATGAAGGAAGAGAAAAAAACTGGCAGAAGGAAAAAAGTAGGAAAGAATGCGAAGATGGGGAAAAATGTAACTTAATCGTTCAAACACGAATACGAACACGACTCTAATATACAATTTTGAGTCCTTTGAAGAAAGATTGTATGCCGACGTGTTAGTTTAGAAGACCGCAATGAAGGAAATGCATCGAAACTTTCGATCTGACGGCAAAATAAATGAAAATCGTATTCATCATCAAGGAATATTTTGGGATCTTGAAGAGGTTTCTCTAGCGAACTACATTGCAAGGACCGAATCAATAAATTAGTAGATACTAAGCCACTTTCCGGATTTAAGGGATGAAGAAACCAGAGGCAAAAAAGTGTATTGCACCAAGGTAAGGATATTTTAAGTGCCTAAGGTGAGCCGCACCTTCTATTCGAGCTGAGAATTTTTCGCTTTGCCCCTACATAAGTTACCTTCGCGGGTGAAAAATTTGAATACAATATTTGATATGTAACTGAATATAGTAACTTACTAATCGAGTTCTCGTCAATATTTGAAAATATGTGTCTTGCGTTCGCTTTGGAATTTGTTAAGGCTGTGCTTGATCGCGCATTATTTTATATCGAAATGTGTTTTTGCTTTCTTAGAAATTTGAATTTGAAAGGTAAATACCGAACAGGCATTGGTGGGCTTAGCTCTAATTTTACAAAAGAACTTTTCCTAGCTTAATGTTTCTAGGAAACTAACATCATTTCACAAAAACCTGCTTTGTAGATCCTTTTCGTGGCCTCATTTCCGTATATGCATAAATTGGTAAATATTTTGTTTTCGTGGCCGTCGTGTGATTAACGCTCGCTTCAAAGTAACTGGCGAGATAGCTAAGCACCTTTGCCGCTTTTGGAATAAGTTTCTTTTGAAAATGATGCCGGATGAAAATTTGCTTTCTTTTAAAATGGCTTTACTTTCTTATAATTATTCGTTCAACTTTTCATAAGAAAAAAGAAAAGAAAGAAAAAAAACCACAAGTAAAAAATTTTGGGAAACCGCTGAAGCGCACATTACTGTTAATTAGGAAAACAAGCACATATATCGACACATAGTCTGTACTTAATTTTTCCTAAAGGCTTCATATAAAAAACTGTTCGGTTTTCTTCTTTTTTTTTAATGTGATTTTTGATTTTGCTTTTCATAGGAATTTCTTTTCAGAAGGGGATGCTGTTAATTTAGTGTTGTTTGTTTCCATTAGCAAGCAGGAACAGTCAGCCATTAAGAATGCAGTACACAGCTGAAGACCAACCAAAAAGCTAATAATGAACGCAAACTTATGTTTACGATAAAAAAAGAAGTAAATAAATAAAAACAGGAAAAAAAAAAAGAGAGAAAGAAAAAGATTGAGTACAAGACATTCATCAGTCATTTTGACAGTTAGTTAACAAGTGGTGGTCACTTTGATGTGGTGCAGTCTGCGGTAAACGCGTAATTTATTTTTTAATTTGTTGAGAAGCAAATTTTTTCAAACAGTTTACATACACACACACATACGCACTAAGGGTAAGCATGCTGTACTTCAAAACAAACGAAAATTGTATAAACCGCAAAGTTGAATCGTCATAAGTTTCAACCATGACTAACGATGTCTCCTCACGATTCACTTATACGTATTGAGATTCCCATATATGAAGCATTCATCATGAAAATTACACGAGATCACACGAGATTTTCTAACCGACATTTACAAGTTTTTCTTGTTCTTAAGGAGAACGTAGAACGGGTAAATATTGGAGCTGTCTGCTTAAGTTCTTTGCAGAACGGTCTTAAGTCGAACCTGCACCTCGTATAGTTGTTTATCGATTATAAATTATAATCTTAACTACATTCGCGATACTGTCGCTTAACTTAACTGTCATTGTAATAAAGTTGATAAACGATTCGTTGAACATTTTGCGAAAAATCCTTTCACTCTCCTACCCACTCGCACTTCACAGTAAAGCGCTGCCGATAAGGTCTAGAAGAGAGAGAAGGATAGTGTATCGGTAACGAAAAATTAATGGATCAATCGCCAAACTCAGAAATGCATTTCCCAATTTCAATATCCGCACTGAATGTCACAGTAGGCGACAAGGGTGGCGAAAGAATCAATTTCTTATAAAATAAGAAACGTTTCACTATTTTATTCTGTATAACATGGAAAATGTTTGTTGGGTTTTCGTGTTCCATTTTAATTAAATAAACGCAGGTTTTCTTTTAGCTTAAGTTTTTTTCTCCTTTTTTTTTTTTCTTTCTTTATAGCCAAGAGTCTTTCGTAAGGAAAATATAAAAATTCACTTTTATTAGTATGTAATGTTTGCGTGCAGGTCTGCGTATGTTTTTGACTTTGATATGCAAATTATTTGCAGCATCTTCAACAAAGCACATGACTGGTGTCCGGTACAAGTCTGTAAGGTTGGTATGTAACTTGAGGATGTTAATTTCTTAAAAAACAAAAACAGATAATCTTCTAAATAATTTCCAACAGCATGAAAACTAGTGAAGATGTTGATAAACAACCAACCGATGACCAAAATCAGTCATGCATGACTAATATCCAAGCGTAAGGAAATGTTCTCAGAGCTACAAATTTAATGGTCACAACACCAAATAATTGAAAAGCAACTATGGAATGGTGGCCTTAATAGTTATTATAGTTGTTGTTGTTGTTGTTGTTGTTGTTGTTTTTGTTGCTGCTGTTGTTGTATTAGTTTTCTTAAAACCTTAAAAGGAAATTGAAGATTTTGTGGCTTCCAGTCTTATAATATTGAAAATAAAATCACTCTTCGGTAAGGAATGAAAAATACTGATTGACTGAATGAATGAATGAATGAATGAATGAGTGAACGGATGAATGCATTACCTCGCTGAATGAATACATCAGAGATGTTTAATATGCAACGTGCTTTAAAATAAAACAAAATTTACATTTATTGTACAGCTGGTATACACATACCAATCGTTCGCATATCTTGGTTATGCAGAGAAGCGTGGCAAGAGTTTTCTTAAGCCAATATAATGCATGTACCTAACATATGTCTACTTAATAAACATATACATAGCATATATATATATATATATATGCATATAAGTGGGTGTGCAAATGTTTTCTGAGAAAACACATATTTATAGTTAAAGTTCTTATAATTCTTGAGTGCACATGCAAACAAATAAACAAGAAATGGTTTGTTGAACGGCAGCAACAGCAAGAGTAACAACAGAAATTAGTATCTACATGTCCTGTTTACGGATCCACTTGCCCACACATGTCATATATGGTAAAATGTATGGTAGAATCTTATGTACCTATATATATACACATAGTTATAAAGAACATATATATATGTAAATAAAGAATATATACATATATATATATATACATATATATTTGTCCTGCTGGGTGATGTTATTTGTGCAATTTGTATGCTTGAAAGCATTTTACGACTTTCCACTAAACTTAAGCCAAGGACCCAAAGTATGACTACATATGTAATAGAGAAATATTCCTTGACTACAATGTGTTAGTGTCAAACTGTTTAGTATTTAGTTGTGTTATTCTTAGAGTGTTGTTATTGTTATTGTTGTTGTCTTAAGAAATCCTTTAACTATTATCTTGGTCTTCGCTTTAAAAAGAATTTTCAATTTTCCCAAGTCATGTTTCCTTGGAGGCAATATTATACTTACATATATATATATATATATATATATATATATATATAGAAATATATATGAAATATCGTTCTTTAGCTATTATTACTGTTGTTGTGTATGTTGCACAGGCCGTAGGTTTTGACTCAACTTTCAATTGAAATACGATTACATGACCAGAAACATGCTTCTAAGTGCAGGCTTAAGAGGTCATTTTGTGTATTTGACTTGAAGTTTTAGTTGTTATTCTTGCTCTTATTTTTATTCTTATTATTATTGCTATTATTTTAGTTGTTGTTGTTGTTATTGTTGTTGTTGTTGTTGTTGTTGTTGTTATTGTTGGATTTCGTGCATTACAGTTTTGATAAATTTAAATAAATTTGTTTTCTCAAATATTTTCTATAGTTTTATTTATGAGCTCAAAGGCCGAAGGCAAAATTAATACTCTTTGTAGGGATTTACAATTTTCTTTCTTTCTTTTTTTTTCGTTTTTCGAAAAGATTTTTTGAAAGTAATTTCTTAACAACGAGTTTTAAGATCATTTATATGATAAATTTTTAATTCGAATTTGTTTAAAGAACTGCGTTTGTTCGTGACTTTAACATACCTCTTAACATATTGCTGACCTGGTAAGGGAAAAGGATTATTTCAAACTATTGCCATAAATTTTTTTTGCGATTCCAAATTTAAAACAAACAATACGAAGGGAAACTACTATTGGCAGTCGAAAATTATAAATGTCGATCAGATAACGCTTGATGGAATAGGTAAGTAATGAGGTAATGCGTCTCAGTGTCTGATAAAAACGAGAATTTATTTGATAGTAACAATTAGACATTTGTAAGCCATGTTTCATTTTAGACAATCCCTATAATACTGTTCGCCTAAGCGGAATTCGTTGAGCTTTTCAAGCGATCGCTGTTCGCTGCATAATTGAGAGAAGCACAAGTAATAATGTGTGTTCACTTGAACGGCGCCAGTTAGCGTAGTCGGCTGTGGATTCTTGCACGATTCCATGGCGATATTACTTACGCAAGAACTCGGCGTTGGAGGAGCGGAACTCCGAAATCTGATATTGAACCGAGTAAAAATTTTCATTTTATATGATTATGGCAACTGTTTTAATTGTATGCTAAAGGGCAAGAAATCTATCTGCGCATTTTAAATTCTGAATATCTTCGACTTAATGATTCATACAAATTATCGACGTAAAATACCGTCACATTAACTGGATAACTAATAATTTAGCTTAGAATCGTTTCACTTCCCTCTATCTCTCTTATCGGGTTAGACTCAGGTTAGTAGATAAGACTTGCAAACTAGTTTAACTCTGATGATACTACGACGTCGAGTGGTGTATACGGCCTGCAGTATTGAAGGCAAGCTGTCTACCACTAGCTTGTTTGCCAGCTGGTTGTCTATAGGATGTACCACAGTATGATTTGATCGGGTCGGTTGTGAACTTAATTGGATAAGGAGTTCGCCGCTAGTCTCGTCAGGATGGTGTAGAGCAGGCAGAAAATGCGGATAGTAGAATGTCGGGTCGAGTACTTCGTTATATATCATTCGTTATATATCATTCAGACTTGAATCAATCTGTCATACAGTCTTAACCGGATCATTTATTTTGGTTTATTGGAATAAAATACTGGCATCAAATTCAAATCGAAATATCAGCAGCGAAGAGAGTACAAACTCCTGCTGATTGATTTCAGTTTTCAACTAGAAAATAATTTTATTAAACGTGCAGAAGAAGCTAAGCTGGAACTCGAAACATGTATGAAGTTAAGCAAGAGGTGCTGTTCGGATGGAGTTGAAATTCTTGCCTTCGTTTGTTTGTGACGATGTGAAAATGTGAACTCACGCATGAAACTAAATTAATCTTGAAGTTACGATATCCATCTATATATAATAAATGTGGCTTAACATGAAAAGCCAAAAAATATATCAAAAGATCATTTTCAAGTACAATCGAAAAATTTGCGAAATTTCTTTTATTTAATTTCATAATTAACGAAGCATTCTTCTTTATGCTCTTGTATTCATCCCACAAAAGTGTAAACAATAAAATGGAAAGTGGTCAACAAACCACAATTAATGTGCGATCCAATAAAATAATGCGTAACATTATTTTTAAATTACTCGTACTCGCACTCGTTTATTTCATTTCGAGTACGAGTTTTGTGAATACTTTTTTTCTTTTTTCTTTTCTCTTTTAATGCAAAAATAATTCATTAAGTAATAGAAATGTAAAGAATTAGAAAAAGGATATAGAGGAGAGGAGAAGAAGAAGAAGAATGTTTGGAAAAGAAGACACATACATTTTTGCGTTGTCTCATCCTTCATCGAAGCGATATACTTGAGAGCAAAAATCACATTAAAAAGCATACACTAAAAAATTTTAATCAGATTTACGCAACCGAAAAAAAGGAAGCTGTGGTGGAAGAAGGTCTTTACTCCTGCTACATACACATATGTTTTTCCAAAAAAAAATTGAAAAATAAAAAATTAAAAAACAAAAAAAATGAAAAAGCGAATGTCCTTTTTTTGCCTGTCTGCCCAGTTTGTCTGAGCACATTTCCTACGTAATAGGCACAAATAAGATTGCTGCTGCTGCTGCTGCTGCTCTTCTACAGCTTAGCATATAGATATATACACGCTTTAGAAAAGGTATGCAGACTCTTTTTTGTTGATATTTTGTAAATTTGTTTGTTAATGTGTCGTTGTTGTTGCTGTTGTTGTTGTTACTATATTGTAATCCAAAGCAACGGCCAAGTGCGGAAATGTCCCAAAGCTAAAATAAGTCACACACTGGTTCAAAAAAAAGGGAAGAAAAAACCCTAAATAAAATTCAAGTAAAGGATGTTGAACGCTACTCGATTCCTTTATTTGGTTTAGTGTCCAGTGTTAATGCGCACATAATACGTCAAGTGTCCCGTTTTCACATGCACACAACAAGGCCACAGATGGTTTCAAGCTGCTCAGAAATGAACTTTTGTCAGCACAAAAAAAGGTTCTCCCTATAAAATCCACTTTAAAGCACAAGTTGTGGTTCCAATAAAATAAAAACTAAATTTACGTTAATATTTGTTTGCGTTTTCTTTCCCGGGCAATGCTACACACGTAGAGTGAGCGGTTGATGTGTTGTATGAGTGATGACAATTTAAATGAAATGTGTAGAAAACCTCGGGTTAGACTTTAATTAAAAGGAATTTGCTTTTTTCATCTCGTAGTAAAAAGAAAATTTTTTTCCTTTTTGTTTATATTGTTAGACAAATTGTTTTAATAAGCAAAAAAATTTGCATTTTAAATAATAGCTAAAACTTTAAACTGACCTAAGAAAAAAAGCTTGGGTTCTTTAAAACGTTAAACTACATTGAGCTAATACGTTATTAAGCTAAACGATTTGCAATGCAAGAGATTATGGACTAATATCCAAAGTTGTCATGGTAGTCGACGCGGATTGCTGCAGTAACAGTGGCTTTACTTACCACCTAAGTTAATGAACATTGCTGCTAAGCTGGACCAATCAAGTGCTTGATGGAGCGAGCTAAAGGAAACGGCTTAACTACAGTCGGTTATCCCCTTGCGTTACATAGGAATCATATTTGACAATCCTGCAGACTAATACATTATGCGGTGTAAATTTACGGCTTAAAAAAAAGCAGGAGTTGGTCTACGGTTCCCCTTATCAAGCAAATTTCATATCGAATTTGCATTTTGGGTTAATGGCGCCCTTACGAACGTATCAGTGTTTGGCCGATGTCGAACGCAAAATATCATATTTTAGCTCGTAAGCAAAATAGCTATCGAACTTCATGTTCAATAGGCAAATATATTGTCATGAAACCACATATTTGGCAAAATTTCCGAACATAGAGGCATTACCTCATCTCAGAAGTTTTTAAAAAGTTAGAAAAAAATGATCGAATCGAATAATTATTTTCGGTGGTTTTCGAAGTAACGAAAAAATTTGTTCGAATAACAAAAAGGGGAGATAGAGGATTGCTAGAAATGCAAGCAAGTAATTTGGAAGTGTCAACTTCAGTACCTGTTTTGTCGATATATAATCAGGCAGGAGAGAGGGATCGCAGTTTAACTCAAACGGCAGGAGTTGAAAGCAAACCTACGATAACAACACTCAGCCAAATTCCCAACCATCCAGTGCAAAATATCAGAAGAAAAACATAAAATGGATAAGGAGAAACACCAAATGGGCAAAGAGGAACACTGCAAAGATATACAAGTTATAAAAATCAGTTTAGCTATTGAAAAAAAAGAGTTTGACTATTTAAATAAAGAATGACATAATCAATTTATTAAACTTTGCTTTACATGATTGCTAATCTGTTCACCCATTTCGTTTTCAAATTTCATATTTCATTCATATGTCATTCATTTTGTTAAAAGAATCGACTTAGCCGGAGCATATTGAAATCATTCCATCTTTCCTCCTAACTCTGATCGAACTGTGTATTCTTTATTATTCAACTGCTGATTCCGATTTAACTGTTAAGTATCCATATCAGAATACTAACTCTTCAGAAGGGATCGATTGGATCGCACTGGTGTTTCAATTTCCACATCTGCTGCAGTCCACTCATATCCATTTGAATTTCCTAATCCTGCAGACGTTTAATTTATTGCCATTCGGGCGAAAATTTCCAGTCAACACTTAAGTTGCGCCTATATTCCCCCATATGGAGATAGATACCTTTACTTATAAAAAACATGCTGCTCTCATTTTTGACGTGGCTGGAAAGTCTCAACCTACTGATATTGTCATAGCATAGGGGGTCTGCAATTTGCCACAAGTCACTTGGTGTTATAGTGATAATTCTGGCTAAAACGCCTCTGTTGCGTGGCCTCCTTCCTATAGGTGTTATGCAAATTGGATTGAAACCGGTAAGAGCAATTTTTGCCTTTTGGCCTTAGGAATTTGAGCTGCGGCCCGCTTGTCTCTCTGTTTCCTTATGGAAATACATTGCTTTCGTTGGCCTTACCATCACTTAATAAACATAGATTTATTCTTGGTGTTACCTTCTTAACTAAGGTAATAAAAGGTACCATCGATTCGTTCACTTTACTTGGTGAGATAAACTTTAATGTCCCTTATCACTTCTGTAGCAACTTTATCTTCATTAAGCTGAGTCAATGTAAATACCATTATGAGCTTTTCAACCCGTTCGGAGTTGTTTGCGGAAGCCTAAATGATATCTGTCACCTAACTTCAACATTGGACTCTTTAAAATCTATCAAAACAATTATCCTTAAAAACTATCTTGAAACCTTAACATCTCACAATGGTTCGAAAATCAACTGGGGTCGTTTACTGTGTCGGTTGGCAAGCTTTTGTATGTTCACAATGGCTTATGGTTTCATTCGTAACTTGGATCTGTACCGGTTGTGGGTGTGCCTCTGTGCTAGATGTAGACATGTTTTGCCAGGAGTTATAATAATCCTTGTTTGGTTGAACAGGTTGCTAGGCTGGACAGTGCAGATTACTATACAGGATGTTCTAGGTTAGCAGGATGCTTTATACTATTAAGCCGGACGCTTTAAGACTTTGTAACTGGAAAGAGTATTCTGTTATACCAGATCACGTATTTCGATAGATTAGTGCGTTCCACCGTTTACACTGGACCATTATTAATTAACTGTACTGGTATTAGTTAGTACATAGATATATGTAGATTACTAGACATTACTATGCTGAAAAGCGGAGGCTATTGCATTGCTATAATGAACATTAAGATCACCTGCAATGCTATATTTCTTGATTTTGAAAGTTCGTATTCATGACGATGTGTATGTACGTTTTCAACGTCTGGCGTTTGTTAGAAAATATTTAACTACGAACCATTTTTAAATATCTTGTAGCGTTTGTTTTTCCTACTTATCAGTACTTTCTTGCAGCTGCACTTATCAGGTTTTTATAAATCATGTTTGCATATTTTCGTCCGTCATAGGGCTACGTCGTGCTGGTCAAACGTTTCTTATTCCGCAATGTATTCAAATTACGTGAACATAGTCGTCGCTGCACAATTTTTAAAACTTTGCTGCATGCTGTAGTGCTATTGCTACTACTACTAATTTTACTATTCTGCTTTCTGTTCTAAATCTCCACAGAGTTTCATCTGTTGTCGATCTGTTGGTACACTTATGATTTCTAATGAACTTTTTAACATTTTCACAATGCAAATATATTGTTACCACTTCGGATGATATTTCTATCTGTTGCCATCTTCTAGCATTTCCTCAAAACATATCATTTTGTGATCTAAAAGGCAAGAGGCAAATTTATGGATTGCATCATTGCTGCCGTTTTCACCATTGTTGGAACTTTTAGCTTTAAGATTTTTAGTTTGTGCACTACTAACGTACTGTGATGGCGGCATACGTCCAAAACCCATTTCAATATTAAGCAAATTAATAAGTGTATTAACTTCCAAAGAAATTACGATGACAACACTACGCTCAGTATATTCACCTACTTTCTCGTTTTAAACCAAACTTCATGCCCTTTTATACCCATCACCTGACGATGCATTTCGTCCAAACGTTTGCAACACAAAGACGGAAGCTTCAAAGACCCCACAAAGTATACTCGATCACCATTAAATTATGAGCCGATTTGAGTATGTCCGTCTCACCGACTATTTGTTTGTCTGTTTTTCGATGTAATGACTTTGGTAAAAATTCTCCTGGTCGCAACTATGACGCTATCGTCTTCAGATTCGGCAAATGCATTGTTCGCAAGATATCCGCACGTTATTTACTTGCAAAGCTGAAACTTGCTAGATGCTTCCTAAGTTCGATTCGAGAGATCAGTTTGAAAACTCGAAAAACCTCAGGAAAAACACAAACAAGTCTAAAATTATTTTGGGCACAATCCACAATACTTGTCTTAATATTAAGATTGTAACTAAGCTTTTGGCTTATTTCTTAGTAAAATGGAATGTATTTTATAAACAAAATGTGGCGACAGATTTTTTAGAGAAGCTGTTGCCTATTGGTAAGCATTACTTTTCAAATTTCTTAGGCAGAACATGGCTTTTTTGCCAAAGAGAGTAATTTTTTGGTCATCGCCATAGAAATGGGAGCGCTGCTCGACCAGGCAATAAGTCATCGATTAACACCCGTGTTAATTCGAAAACTTACTGTATGCTGATAACAGCGGAGAGCATGTGACAATCCTTAGTGCTTAGTGCTGCTAGCGTCTCCGGCGCGTGTTCTACCATTTCAAGACGAACTACAGTGATGACAAGACGAGTCATCATGATGAAAAGTCACAAAATGATGATCTTTACAATACGCACGCTTTAAATATCGTAAGCCATTTATCATTTATCACTCCTCACGATCCGGCCATCCTTCGAATTAAGCAGCTAAAGCTGCATTGTGCGGAAATAGCTTTCTCTTAGCACCCGATCTCGATTCAAAGTTCCACAAAATTGTTTTCTGTAGACTTTCCGAAACATCATTTACCATGATATAAAGCTTAAAGACGGTACATTTGGAAGGAAAGAGTTAGAATCATTGCTCGATTGTACTGCTTACAACCACCGTCGGAAAACAGCGAATACTTACCCAATGTCCTAACAGTTGCCGATATAAGATCTTGCATTATTTTGTGCTTACTATCATGTGCTTAAAAGCGGATAGTAAGCAAAAAGCTGTACGGCCTTTATAGCGGTGCGTTTGTTTTCATTTTAAATTGATAGGCAAAGCACACTGGTCATTGGTGATAGACTTTACCTTGATAAAGTGAACGACCTAAACTTATTTGACAATGTTGATACCGTCATAATGGCGGCATATTATGTGGTATATTTTTGTATTGCTGGGTAAAACTTTAACAAATTGGCTTTAATTTCATTAAAATTATATACAATGAATAATCGGGCAAGCAGCAACGAAATCACTTGTTAGTTTCCAAAAAAATAGATCAGAATGTTACTTTTCAGCATTTTAGGCATGCAACTTTTTACATTTTCTACTGTTCAGAAGTGATTTAATTGTCGTTATTTATTAAGAAAAATTCGGCAAGTACTGGGTACATGTTCGTGTAACTACGTTTCCTTTTTCAAAACTCTAACGAGTGTCTAATGAAAGCAAATTTGACTCATTTGATGCTACGAAAGACAATTTGAAGAAAGTATTGCACTTGACTAGGAACGTGCCGGGGATTGCATTAATCATGTAATCAAATCAAGACAAAAGCTTTCGAACGCTCGTGAATAATAAGAGATCATCCTTAATCGATAGTCAAAGATCGTTGTTGGGTTATGTACAATTTCGTAACTTAATGATTATCTCAAGACAAACTGAAGCGAACCATTAGATGCAAACAAACCATCAGCACCGACATGAGAAACGTTTCTGTCTTATCGAACCGCGTATCGGGAGCTATACCTAAAATGATGTAAACTTGTAGAAAACTTAATCAGATATTTTAAGTCCCCTCACGCGCTCTCATGCAACCAAAAAGAAAAGAACAAAAAGACAGTGAAGGGAGGAGAACATATATAAATACTAAGCGAATCCAATCCCTATAGTATCATCAACATATTGACACAATTTACCAGATACTTAACACACAAATTGCCACTTCAGTTGATCCCATACCCAAGCCAGTATAGAATATTTCTCATATAAACGCTATGATTTCGTTCTCCAAAAAGGTTGTAAAGTGACATTTCTGGCATCTCGAGTGCAACTTGAGTTTCACAGCTTTACGACTTTGTTTAGATTGGATTTCAAACAATGCCGCAACCAACAACAATATAACTAACAGACGTATATGCTTACACTTTCGAGAATGGTATAGAATATATAGCAACAACAATAATAATGATAACAACAGCAACAATAACGCCAACAAAAATGAGTAGAGCAAGCAATTGAAGCGATCAAAGAGCGTAAAATTATGTAAATTAATTTCACGCCTTTTTAGATAAATAAACCAACAGTCGGTATATTCTTTATATTGTTGATGCTGCTGTTGAATGGGATTTTTTTCTTACACACTTTTTGGTTTTTTGGCTAAATAAAAAAATTTCCATATAAAGCAAATAAAAAAAGCAATTTCAAAACGTTTTATTATGCTTTAAACCAAAAAAAAACGAAGTATGTGTTTACGTACCAAACGTTCGATGACGGGACAAAGAGGATGTTGAGCAATGACCAAAAAATACTCGGTGTTTAGTGTAAAATTTTACGTTTGCATATGAAGAGGTGAAAATTCTTTCCTTTCCATTCCATTTTAAGCATCGAAAATAGCAACATTTTTTTTTCTTTACAAACAATAAAAAAAAAACCAACTTCTTTAAATTGCTTTAAAAGATCTCTTATGCTTGAGATTTTCAATAACTAAAATATGCTTTGAAAAATTCATTTGTCTTGTATTATCTTTTTAGATATATTCGAGAGAGATGAGTAAACTCTCTATATCTGTATATAAATAACAGGTTGTATGGTTGCTTTTGATTACTATTGTTGTTATTGTTTGTATAGGTCTGTTTATATATATATATATATATATATATATATATATATATAGATATATTGTTTAAAAAACAACATCTAACAATTAATTATGATTCTCTATAGAATAACAACATTTTTAATTGAATTTTCTTCGAAAAGCCAACGAGTGGAATTTTCGATATGTCAGTGCTTGTATGTGTGCGCGTGAGCGCGTATGTGTTTCCGTGTGTCTGTGTATATGTGCGTGTGTGTGTATGTGTGAGTGGATGAGTGTGTATGGTGTAGAGATAGTGCATGAATAGCGTATAGCGTATAGTGTATAGTGTAACTATAAGAGACTTGTTCATCTAATGCACACAGAATTGAATGCTATTTCCTTATGAGAAATATTGTTTAAAGGAAAATGACAAAGTTTTACTTGATTGCTAGCGACCACATATGGGTTTTAGAGCGAGGTAAAGCAAGCAAATTAGATAATGTCACATAAGCACATACACTCATATGTATATATATGCAACAGATACACATGCATACACCTTAACATAAGCACTTGCATACATTTTCCAGACAATGTCGTCTTCATCTTCAACTATAATCAATTTAGGACATAACTCATGTACTGAGAATGCAATAAATTCATATGCATATGCACAATTTGTATGTAGATGTGCTTATGCTTGTGTTTGTGTTTATGTTTATGCCAAA
The DNA here is from genome assembly GCA_000688715.1 of Glossina pallidipes. NCBI lineage: Eukaryota > Metazoa > Arthropoda > Insecta > Diptera > Glossinidae > Glossina > Glossina pallidipes. The sequence goes on along the minus strand of KK499789.1, from coordinate 1,187,398 downwards.
AAGTTACTTGAAAGAGTCTTAAAAGCTTTCCCCAATGATTTGTTAAATTTGAAAATTTTTCAGACTCACAATTAATTTATTATTAAATCTTTTATTAAATGAAAGTTTTATTAATAGCTTTGTCATATATTGAATATAAATGAATTTTCTTTCTATACATACACATATTCATTCTTCTTACGTAGAAATATGTAATGAAATTAATCTAAAAATTAAGTGCATGTGCCTATGAATTTGTTTAATTATTGTGCTTAGCATGCAAAAAAAAAAAAATTCCGATTTTATTATAGAAAATTTTTGCTTACCTTAACGCAATCACATATACGTTACTTTGTTCTATGACCTGTCCGTCATAGTTTGTTGAGAGCCATAACAATTTCTTAGGTGTCAACTTTTCCGAAAATTTTTGATTAACAAATTGCCACATACATGGTTTTCATAGAGATTTTGGATGGAAACTTAATGGTGCCAAGTCTACTGATATCGCTTCTGTCATAAAACAATTCATTTGCAGCGTAAAACCACCCAGTGTCGGGCGATATGAGAAACCAACAAAATCAAACAATTTTCACTTTGTTGCTTTGTAATTTGTTCGGAATTCCAATTGCGCGCACGTAAATATAACGAAAAGACATTTTTCCCTTTGTTAAGGGTACAGTCGAAGACCTTTAGAAATTGTACGTTTTCGTGAAATTCGATTCTGATTTCAATCTTAGTTTCGTCTGAATTCCAACTTTCAGTTTATTTTCTATTTCAGTTGCAATTTCGGTTTCGACTTTAGTTTCAATTTCAACTGTAATTTTTATTCCAATTTTAAGTTCAGCTTAGCTTTAACATCAGTTTAATCCTAGTTTTAATTTGAACAACAATTTCTAGGGCAAATTCGAATGCAACTTTAAAAATTAACTTGAATTCAATTTCGACGTTAATCGCGGGGTCAGCTTTATCGTCAATTTCAACTTTCTACTCTTCATCGCCGGTCAAAATACCCTACAGAAAACTCTCATTTCTTTTGCCTGGCAAGCAATGAAACGGCGATGTTAAAACGGTTCAAAATGTCTTTTTCAGTCAAATCGCATGGTAGATATTTCTCCTCGTTTTGGAGCTTTCTCTTCGCATGTAAACGTCTATAAGCATCGTCGTCTAGGCTGTTCGAAAGTTCTTTAAGGATTTGAGATGGGTTGTTGTCTCATTAGTCTTGCAATTCAGTGACACTGTCATTGACAAACACTGACCACTTTTATACGGTCGAAGCCAAAAGCGAGAATTGGGGAAAGAAAAAAACGGCCAGCAAAATTAAAAAGAAGAAGCGAAAATTTTTCTTCTTAGTCTAAAGGATGTTATATATATGGGCAGAACTAAAGTCTGAGTTTAAAATCATTGAAATCGTTACTAATCTTATACAAGCGAAGCCGATGAAATCAATTTGCGAAGACTTTGTTTCCTAAATCAATCTCCTTACGCAGTCATTCATGTCATTTTTAACAGAATGCTTCTTACAACTGCAAGCAAATGAGTTCTAATAACTCCGCAAGAAGTAGTCCAAAAGTGTTAAGCGACAAGTTTTTGAAGGCGGATACGAAGTGAGAATTTCCTAAATATTTTTACGATCATCAATCTTATCAGGTAATAAAAAATTTATTAGGATTATAGTGCTCACGTGTAAGGTAATCGAAAATTCTTTCTCGCTTTTACGGAGATAAGGATCAATAATGAAATCAAATCGAAAACCATACAAACGGGACATGTTTCCGAAATGCAAAAGTATTTTATAAATAATTTGTGGACTGATTTCACAGCAAACGCGAAAATTTGGAAATATTGCAATGCAAATGCGAAAAGCTGGAAATTTGCTTAAAAACAAGTAAGAAGGCTACGTTCGGATCTCGCATACCCACCACCATTAAAATGTTTGGCGCCCCATGTTTATATTTATTGCATTAAAAAACTGACTGCGATAAAATCTATCTCTAAAAAGTATTATTAAGAAAAAATTAAACTATCAAGTCGCGGTGCCCATCGTATTTATTTTAGAATTAACGCATTTTTAGGCTTATGCTCCGACCGATCTAATTTGAAGTCGATATCTTAATTTTTGCGACCCGAAGAGCATCAACAACACTCAAAACATAGACACACAGACGGACAAACACGGTTTAATCAATTCAGAATTTCATGCTGATCAAGAATATATATACTTGCAAACATTACGATAAAATGGGTGAGTATACCTTCCATTCTTCAATGGTGGGTATAAAAATGAATCCAAGAGTTGAGAGAAAACCCAGAGAATAGGAAATTTGTGTTCGATGCAGAGTGACTAAACAATTAAAAATTTTAATTCCGGTTGGAATTGTAATAATTATTGTAGAAGAGGTACAATAAATTCGAGTATCTACCTCTATATACCAACAGTAACTATATGTTGGGCTAAACCAATAAAATTCAATAAATCAATTGCTAATATTGCAGTTGAAAATTATACCTAGTGAACCAAATGTGTCGTTTTCTCTGGACACTTAGCTAATTATATGAGAAATTATCCCAAAACGAAAATTCAAAAAAGGAACCCCATACCTCTTATCTGATCGCTCTTTATAATTGGTATAGTACGACTTCTTGAAAATGGGCAGAAATGGGCGAGCAAAAGATCGCTCACATTGACTTAAATATTGAAAGATGCAGAGAAACATTTTGTGCTCTCTTCGACATTGCACGTTCAGAAAGCGGATGGACTTTCTTCACAACTCCTTTGATTGCTTTCGTTTTCTACTTCATTAGTGTTCAAGTCTTAGCTACCAATCAACTTAGTACTTAAACTGCCTCTTCGCAGAGCAGATGCGATGTGAAAGGACTCAAACAGCTATCTTAACCAATGTGCAAAAAAAAAAATGCTTTCGGTTCTCTTTCTTTTTGTCTTTATGTTATTTTTTATTTTGGCAAAGATAATTTACTTTGTTTGAAAAGCTTCGAAAGCACGATAAGTCATCAAATATGTTTCATCTAATATCATAAAAATAATCTATCTGTTGTTTCGTAAAGTGCGCATCAAAGTAAATACCCATATAACAATTATGTATGTACATACTTCTATGCGATATATTGCATATTTTAGTCACGTTTTCGTACTAAGAAAAAAGCGTACAACAAAATCAAATAAAGTTGACAAAAAAACATATACCCAGCTGCTGGATATAAAACGTTCGGTATAAAACGTTTGATGAAATTTGTCTGTCACTATGTACAGATATTTCGTTCCAAACGAAATCATCATAAGCCACAGCGTGTGGCCATGCATGGCCATGACGATATATGCGTTTCAGTATAAGTACAGTAAAGTATGTTGACAGCAGTGCTTAAGAGATTTTCACATCATTATAAAGAAAAACCCGATTAAAAAGACCGACTAGGAGGGTGCATTGCGTTAAAATTAAAATTAATGATTTCAGTAAAACAAAGAGAGAATCGTTCAAATAGTTAGCTAAAAAACAGCGTAAGCGAAATAAGGGGAAAACAAAAAAAAAAAAAAATAAAGAAGAAAAAAATCAGTATATTTTTTATAATTTTATTAACCAAAACAGACACATGTGTGAAAGGTAGTGAAAAGTAAGCACCAGATAAATGTATGCATCGACAAGATGTTGCTTTTGTATTTTTTTCTTTTTTTTTTTTGTTACGCTCTTAATATTTGGGTATTTTTTTAAAAGAAAGACAAACATGATGGTTTTGCATTAGATCGTTAGAAAATTTTACCTTAAGCTTATATTATGAAAATTTCATATGCAGACGGAAATATGCTCGTGCATATATGCAAACACATACAAACGCATGTACATCTTATCATTAACATTCTTTGGTTTGAAAAATCATCAACATAATCATTATCATCATCAACATGAAAACATCATCAAAACTTAACAACAGTAAGCTTGAACAAAGCCTTCACGTGTTGTTGTTGTTGTTGTTGTTTCTGTTTTATATTAAATTGTATACGCTTCTGTTTTATTTAGCAACGCATATGTGTATGCGTGCGCGTGTGTATTGTGTGTGTGTGTGTGTGTGTGTGTGTGTGTGTACGTTATTACATATATGCCATCACATAGTTAGTTGTTACCTATTGTCATTGTTATCATTCTCTACACCCTAAACTTGGTTAAACGTAACACAGCAACATTTGTGCAGTCGCTTTCATCGTATAACACTGAAAGGAATAATATGTGAATGTTGTTTCTTACTCTTGTACTTAGCATATCATTACCGTTATGCTCGCAAACAGGCTCATCAAGAGGAAGAAGAACATTATTTTTGTGACATGTATGACGAGTTTTAGATACTCTTCTAAAATTTTTCTTAGTAACAAACGGACTTATTTTCTAAAGACTATTGCTATCCTTTTAGGATACGTTTCTGAGAAACGGTTATAAACTGAAAATGCAAATTAAAAAAAAAATTAAAAAAATTCTCTCCCTCTCATTGAGATTTTGGGTTTTGCAAGAATTCGTAAAAGGCATTCATCACAATAAATAGATGAACAGAATACGTTAATGAAACATAAGCGTATGTAGGTAATGGAGCTTTGCTTAGATGTTGCAAACTTTTCAGCAAAATTAATATGCAACCGCTGCTCGATGGCGTTTTCAAAAAAAGAACATCTGGCAATCGTCTTTTTACAATGACAATCAACAGCGCGTGGAGATTTGCTTTCATAAGTTGTGTGCTTTTTTTGTTATGTTAAAGGTCGTGTATCGGGATTTCTCTTTCCATAATTTCATAACTTTCAGCGTTAAATTGGTGAAGGAATGAAAAATATATTAAGTTTGCGATAACATGTTATCCCAGCATTGATAGTCAATATAAAATTATTTATCAGATCCACCTTTTTTATGAAATCGCGGGAAAAAAAGACGAGTAAATAAGCGAAAAATGTACGAATATTTCGCAATTTTTTTCTAACCTCAACACTTTTAATACATTTTGTATTTCAATTTGTATCTATCTTTACACTTTGAAGCAACAATACAATGGTCTTCTGGATTGTGTATAAAAAATGTTAGTTGCTTCCATAAGTAATTAACTACTCACTTGATGACTTGATCACTTGATTTATTAGGCAACTTGATCGGCCAGTCAAGAGATGTCTCTCAGACATATAAACACAGTGATGGTCACGAAAACTTATAGACCGGGAGGAAAGGACAAATTAGGCAGCCTTTGTCTAGGTTCGTAATAAAAGTGGAAGTATCTGTAAGGGCAAGAAAGGCCACTGCAGTATACCGTATGCATGTTACATGTCATATATTGTTTTAAAGGCTGGTATGGCGATTAATGAACGAGTAGCCGCAACAGAAGGGGTCTTTAAAATTAATCTCGGTACATAAATACTCTATGATTTTGGTTTTCATAATTTTTTTGAGTCTGCAAATCCTTACTAAAATATAGCGCGTCACTCGATTTCTTCTTCGTAGGATATCCCTATCGACGAATGCTTATGATTTTTAGCTATGACTTTCTAACCATTCGTTAAAAAGTTACGGTTAATTTTATAAAACACACACAGCGATTGTCTACCATTTCGGATTTCGAACACTTAATATACATTACTACAGCATAGACTGTAGTAATGACGATCCTATCCGAAGATTGTGGAAAGAATATAATAAAAACCGTAACTTGATCGACTTTGATGTGAGTGCTGCTACCGTAAAGTCGAAGTTTATTAAACATTTGAACGCTCTGTAATCAGAGGCCTTATTCGTTCTGGTCGGTGATCAGTCGATTCATGGTGTTTTTATATTTAAAACTACATCTATGGTGTGCGCAATGTTTGGTTAACTTGAAATGCACTTTCAACCAATACAAGTACAACATGATATAAAAAGCAATGGAAAAATCGAAATTTCGTAGGTGGTGTCATTAAGGCAAGCAAGAGTAACTTTTCATTAACTAAACAATTTGAAGAAATTTTTAATAATCAGATTACATCTGTATAACATCTTATAAGCTTAGTGATGAACGATTTATTATACATACAACTGAAATGAATTGAAGGATCATTATAACGATATGCTATGTGGAAGGAAAGCTAAGCTTTTCATGAAATTGTTAGGCAATCGTGCTCCACGAAGCAACATTACAAATTATGATCTAAAGCAATTCAAAAGCAACTGCGTCTTACTGCGCTTACAATGCTAAACTGCTATAAAAAAGGCTTTAGACATTATCCTTGATTATTTTAGGAATCTCCTAAGACAAAAAAAAAAATATACATATATATGTATATATACACAATGTATCATTACCTCTTAAAGAAACGATTAAAAATTAAGCCAGATTCACTGGACAATTTATTCACCGTATAATACGCGCCATCAAGTGCCTTGGCCCCTGGAAACTTCCTCCAAACTGCATTAACATAGTTTTAAGCGAGTTCTACGGGAAAACGAACGATCGATAAAAGTCGTATAATGAACGACAAGCTTGTGTCAAAGTGTCGAAAGTCGAAAAACGGCCGAAGAGTATCGAACCCATCACTTACAATGGGACATCGAGGCGTATTAAGAATATTTGAAAAGTTGAGCGTTCATCAGTTCGTTTATACCTACACGTTAGCAGTTGGGGCTCTAAAATATAGTGTTGTTGTTGATGCTGCTATTGTCTTAATATTTTTTAGAACATCTATGCGTTTGTTATTTTGTAACAAAATTTGAACTTTTTGCAGATAGACATTGAGTGAATATTTTGAAATGAAAAGTATTTCGTAGTTGACCTTACAAAGAAATAAGTTCAGAATTGTACTACTCCTCCTAATCTTAATAGATATTATTTCTCGGTGTAAACTCTTTTGTAAATTTTTCGTGTCAGTTGTCTTTGGTTTTTTCATTTCCGTTTTTACCTTAGATTCGCAGAGTAGGTATACGAAAACTTAGTCTTCGTTATGGTTGCTTTTGTTTGTTTTCTCCGAATATATTGCCCGTCAGGGTATCGTTAGACAGTTGATGCATCATTGTCACGGTATCACTTATTGTTGTTGTTTGTTGTTTTGTGTCAACAATGTTTTTTTGTCAATTTTGACTTTGTTTTTTTTTTTTTTTTTTTTTTTTTTTTTTTTTTTTTTTTTTTTTTTGGGGGTAAAATTAACACAAGTTACGAATGAACGAACGGAACGCTTAAGTAAGATTTTGTGGAATTAATAAACGTGGAAACGTTTTGCAATTTTTTGCTTGTTTTTTGAATTCTTTGCTTTATTTTTCGGTTACTGACAATGACTTTTAAATTGCTGATAAAATTGACCTCAAAATGTTGGCACATCAAAATTCAAAGGACACTTTTTAATAACAATCATCAAGAGCAGCCGTTACTCACTTACAGACATATGAGCAGTGTAGTCCTTAAATGAGCAAATGCTTGTAGGAGGGATCGTTATTAAAAAGCGTTACACAAAATCTTGAACATCTGTTGTTTGTTTATCATGTGTGTGTGTGTGTGTGTGCACGTATATGGGCGCTTGCTTTAGTCCGCCCGTTCCTATATTCCTATTTGTATGGCGTGTTGGTAGCATTCGAATGTTGTTATTGTAGATTCCAAACATGTTTTAACGAAAATTAAGGCAATCTCAACTATAACCATCTCCTTGGGTTATTTTGTACTCTAACAGCCGACAGGCAACAAACAATATCTGACCTGTTAAAGTTTGAATGATGTCCATTTTATTTGTCTTTCTCTCTGCCATATCTGCTGGCAATGAGCGAGCAGATTATGGGTTACGTGTGCAGTTCCCTATGTTTCTTACTGACTAACTTACAAAGGCAACATATTGTTTATTTTATATTTTTTTAATAGGCTAAGCATACAAAATTTGTACATGCACGCGCACATCCATTACTATATATGGTTTTATGGCCAATAAATCAGAATTTATTTGCAACAAAAACAAATTAAAATGTTCAATAAATTCTTTTAAGTATCTATTGCAAAAGAAAAAACAAGAGCGCCAAAAGAAAGAAAAAAAAAGAAAAAAAGAAGAGAGAAAGAAAGAAAAAAAGGAAAAAAAAAGCATAAAAAGAAACAAAAACAATATTGAAACATCTTTTGGCGACATGCCTGTTGAATTTTGAACATTCCTTTTGAACATACCGAACATACACATGCTTGCACAATGATATTAGCTTTCAATTGTGTTACGTGATAAGCATGTTTGTTGGCCGTTTATCAACGTGTACTCCTATTGAAATCTATTAAAAAATTATAAGTTAATCCCTAAAGAAATCAATAAGTGAGCGAAAGAATGAATGAATGAATGAATGAATGACTTGTACTGACTGTTATTGTCGTGTGTTATTGAAGCAATTTAGCGCAAAAGAATGAGGCAAAATTTTTTAACAGACAAATTGTTAACACGTGAGTCAATTATTAATCAGGGAGTTTGCATTTGCATCGATTTGGTGTTTGTTTGTTAATATAATTTTGTTCTCGCCTTTTCACTCAAATCCCAATAAATCTTTGTATTAACTCTTGATTTTTTTTTTCTTTCCTTTTCTTTTTTGCACTAAGAGGAAACATTAAATTTTACAGGCAACTAATTCTTTGCGCTTCAGCGCTTTATACATTACATCAATAACTCCGTGCAATGTGAAAAACAGTCTCATATCTATATATGCTTATCCTTCACTTTGTTCAAGATTTGATTTTGGCGTTAGTTCCTTTGTTTTTTTTTTTCTTCTTTTTTCTCTTTACTTTTTTATTTAATCCATGCTTTTTTTTAATTTTTTCTTCTTCGATTATTGTGTTGGTTGTTTATGTATATGTGCTTGTTTACAGTACACGTACATATTTGAATGTCAGAGATAACAAATGCTTCCCCAGGGTGTCATCGATTTTCGGAAATTCCATTATGTTATTTCCGGTTGGTGTTGTGTCGCCAGACAACGAACCAGCCAACTAACCAACCAACCAATGCTAGGGACCAGGAATATGTAGACAATTTAACCTACCTGTTTGTTGTTGTTTTTCTTCCGTTTTTCTCCTTTTTTTTTGCATTTGGCGAAAATTTGATAGCATCTGAAATGTCAATGAGATGTGGAAAAAAAGAACAAAAACGAAATATTTATAAGAATTTTTTTCCTATAAATTTCAATACACATCAGAAATACTGCACTTAGGTAGGTCGGAATTGTTGTGCCTGATGTTAGTTAAATTCTGAAATTTTTTAATTTCCAAAGTACTTTCCTTATGCTCTCAAATAACACTCGAATTCGAAGTCACGTTTCGCTTTTATTTTGAAAAAATCCGCCTAAGTGGGCGAATAGGCAAGTCTCGATTAGCAACTCAATGGTCATCGATTCGAATTTCAATTTCGGTAGAGTTCTGAATAAAAGCCGAAAGCCTTAGATGTTAATGCTTTAAGACTTTAGTCTTAGAATATATTCTCTGGCTAAATTTACAATAATAATAATAATAATAATAATAGTAATAATAATAATAATAATAATAATAATAATATTTTTGAAAAAAGTTTTCAAAGTCCGCATTATGTAAAAACGTCTTGCTCGATGTGAAAGCAAATTAAATATAACATACTAGAAATACTGTCGACTAATTACTAAGCACGACTGGCCGTGTAGATATGAATCGCGTCTACCAAGTACGCGTGCTCGTACGTGGATGAAAGTCTCAGTGCGCTAGAGCATAGTTGGTCGTAGCAATGTTGAGTCTTCACTCGCTCACAGCATAACGATTGGGCACATACCGTTAGACTGCTGCCCTCCTGAGAATTGGTTCATATTTAAGGAAAAACAACAATAGTTGATGAAATTTTCATTTTTATCAATTTTCCAAACTTGAATAGTCCTTCGTTGCAGAAAAGGATGTAGTTTTCTTTCGAAAAGATTGAGACAACAGTTTTCTATGAAAAGAATTTTACTGAGGACAGACGCAAATCGATGTTTCAAGAACACAAATCGGCAGGTGCAGAAAGATTTCCCGTTTCAACGTGTGAGCTGCTAAAGCATCTATTAACCAAAATGCGTCGTAATAATGTCCTTATAGTGAAATATAAAAAGTTTTCTATCAATAATTGTGGAACGGTCTGTTTGGCAAATGTATCTCTCGTATTTCGTATGATCTTCCAACACTAGATAGAAGGTCTTAAAAAATCTGAAATTATTGTATGTATTTCACCCAACTAAACGTAGTACACTTTATTAGTTAACAGTTTCTGCCAACTCGTATTCTGGTGCCGGAAGATGCTCTTTACATTTTCTTGGTAAGGATAAGTTGTCCGCAAAATTTGCTGGTGGGTGGTTAAGTTCAGCAAATTCATCTATGAACACATATCGAAACACGTTTATCAGAATACAATATAAAAATATTTTATTTACCTGAGATAAAAATACATAAAAACCGGAAATCAATCAATGTTTGTTGTTGTTATTGCTTTTAAATTTGCAGAACATACTTAAAACTCTGTATAGTGAGAGAAATGTATACTTGTCTTTCCCCCTAAAAAAAGTCCCTGAGGAGTCTTGGGGTTACCTCTTGTAACGCATGGCATTAACGTCATATCTTTGTATCAAAGATTGTTGAAAGAATCGGAGACTTATATGTAATGCTGCTAGCAAATCTATGGAAACTTGGCCAGAAACGTTATATTGGCATTGCTTGAATAACATAGTTTCACCTCGAAGAGGCATGCTGTATTTTTGTATGGCATATTGTTATTTGTTATATATGCATACACTACACCACTTGTGATGCGGTTTATGGGGATGTAAGCAACACCCAGGAGGATTAAGATAGACCCACCTCTTATTACACCACCTTTTACATTACTGAACTTCTCTGTCTGGCTGCTTGTCTGTCCTTCTGTCTTTTTTGCTTTCTTGTGTTCTTTTTTTTTAGATATTTGGATGAAATTTGATACACTGATGTATTTTGGCTCAAGCACAAACGCTATTGGAAATGGTTTAGATCGGACCATTTTGCCCGTTACTTCCCACATAAAGCTTTAGTTTGAAAAGTCGTTATCTGACGAATGGCTTTAATGTATCCGTGTAACGTTTTTAGTTGTTCATCGCATCAATCCTTAGAAGGTTCTGTTGAAAGACCTTAGACGAATAATTGTAAGTTCGTGTAAGGTATTTAACGGTGTGCCCTGGCTCGCTATAATGTCTTTGATTGTTTATGTTATTTTATTGCTATATTATGTTATTGTTTGATTACACAAATCTATTATTCCATAGTTTTCTTGTAGATGAATGTTACCTGTGAGAATTATAAAGTCACTAACTGTTGAGGCTGTCAAAGTTGGAAAAGGCTGAGTTAAACAATTTTTACCTTTATTTAATTTCTTATTTTATTGTTGTTTGAATGCAATTAAAAATTATCTGCTTTAAGGTCGTGTTACATCATTTCGCGAAACTTTGTACAAAACATTAACAAAAATTACCGCAATTAGCGTTTTCATTGATTTGTAAAATTAGCAACAACAATAGCAATAACAACGACAACATTTATCACGCATAACCAAAGTCATAAAAGCTCTTTCTTTATGTGGTTGTCATTGTTACCGTATACACTATTGTCAGTATAGCGTTGAGTTGTTTAATCAATTTGTTAATTTTTTCAAATTAAAAAAAAAAAAAAAAAACAAATAAAAAGGAAAACACACAAAACAAATACGCTACACCGCTTTTGGATAATCATCAAATGTGGGCGGACTTTGTACAGTTATATATAAAATATTGTTAATCTGCTGTAATTATGTGGTATTTAATTTTACTTAAAGTTTTACAATTTTTTTTTTTTTTAATTTGTAAACAAATGTTTTAGCAAAACAAGGATATTAGGTGGAATCAAGAATACAAAATCGAATGTTTGCAATACAAAAACATCTGTCTGCGGACAGACATGTCTAAAGCCATTCAATATTTTATGTTCATGAAGAAGATGTGTATGCACTTTATACTGACGCGGATGCATTTATTTATTAACGCGAATAGTAATAAAACAATGATTTTATTTCTTCATTAGTATTGGAATCCCTTCAATAACAGGTTTTCATTACTTCAATGTGTACTTGAAAATATTATTTGAAATTACACTTAACATCGAGGAATGGGGTGCTTCAAATCCTCCCCGGGGTACATATATTCTTGATCAGCGTTAAATTCCAAATCGATCTAACCATGTCTGTCCGTCTGTGTGAATGTGTGGATGTGTGTTTTTATCTCCTGTGTCCACTTCCAGTTTGATAGACACACTGGAAGTTCTTGCACGAAATTTGGTATTGAAAATGGGTCTAAATCGATCAAGGGACACACGTACAGTGAAGCGTAGTCTTAAAGTTCCTCTGTTTCTCAAACATTCGAGTCAGAAGGCTCACATCGTCTAAATTCATTTTGCGAAGGATATTATTAATCATATTCAAAACCAAAAAAAATTGGCCACGCCCACACAATGGTGTAAGTGATTAAATTTTTATTGTGAACTTATTACTCCTAAGGTGAATAACACGGCATGTTAAAAATTATTCTGTGCATTCTACACTAGAAGGAAATGTTAGGAAATATTGAACACGCCCACTCATTATTATAAAATATCAAAATTTAATTAATGTAGTTTTTCATGTTCTTAACTTACACTTGGATAGAGTTGAGAGTATATTGGGTAGATTTTTTATTTAAAAAATGGAATTAAACGGCCACGCCCACCAACAATTATAAAGTAGTAGGATAAAAGAAATTGATTATTCTGAATAAAACCTATTAGTAATGCACTTAAATCTTTAATCTCTTTAATACCGATCTAGTAATAATAGCTTGATATACGGCACAATGTTGCATTGGTATTGGTATCATAAAATAAATGGTTGTAGGTATACAAAACCCGAGTTCAGTCGAATATAGCTTTCTTGCTTGTTTTTTTTTCTTTTTATTAGTGAACAGTAAGCAAAAGGTTTTTATTCACCCACTATTAGGTGGCTGGTGTCTACGTGAAATAAATAAACGGAAACCAATTATGCTTGACACATGCTAGAAAATATGGGGAGTTTTCAGATCGATACTATATTCTAATGAAACAAGTTACCTTATACGTCAATAAAATCTTAAGACAATTGTCTGAGAAATGTTCGAAGTTTAGCGGAAGTATTTCGAAGGAGCTTTTCGCGTCAGAGCTTTTAGAAAAGAATACATATCGTAGCCTAATGAAAGGTGTTCCTTGTAAACAGCAAAACTTTCACATTGAAGTAGGCTTAGTATATTTGAAATGATAGGTGTGCAGTTTAGTTCAGGTTTAAGCAAGATATTGATTCAAAAATTCAGCGGAAATCATAGCGAAATCAATTCATTCCTGAAATTCCTTTCAAAATATTATTCTAACCGCTACGATGATAAGTTAATCGATTTTGCAAATGGGTCATCCGTGTAAATGCTTCAGAGTTTGCTACACAATTATATAGACATTGGGTAACTGAACTTTGTTAAGTAACTTTCCAATTATTATAAATGAAATTTCAACACTGAAAGAAAAAGCGAAGCGAAGCAGTGTTAAGCGACGGATTGTGATATGGATGTAAGGTCTTCAAAATTACGTTTCTTTCAAGATCGTATATGACAGAAATTTGTCTTATACTGTGTTTGTAAAGGTTCGTGTAGTCGTTCGCGCACTTTTGTTATACGGACTGCCCTTTGATATTAAAGAAACGACTTTGAAGATTTTGACTGCTACCCTATTAGCAATGAAACCAGCAAGTCAGTAAACCACCTGTCATTTAATTACGACTGTAATGAAAATGATGGTATCTACCTTTTCTAACATGTCGGTTAAAGCGGTAGCGTCGTTACAGCGGTTGTCAGTTAATAGCCCTCGTGAGTAACACAAAGAAGGCTTTCCGTTTTTAGAGAGCTCCAATCTCGAATCTCGAACGACGCTTGGCAACATTCCCCGAGACTTGACTTTGACAGGCATAATATCTGCTGTTTTTCTTGATAGCAGACTATTTTAAGAATTAAAAAAAAAAAAAGAAACCTCGCTATCTGAAGTCTTATAAACCAATACATTAGTTATGCTTCAGAGCAAATTCCTATTGCTACCCCATTAATCGTAAGAGATAGTATACCTTTTAGTTGGCAAATTTTCTGTTCAATAAACAGTTGGATTAGTTTAGATTAGATTAGTCATCATCGAATATTTTTGTGCACAATCATATAATTATCTATTATTATGTATCTAAGTGTGTGATTGTATTTTTGCTTACAAAAAATTTAACTAAGAAATTTAAACTTAAATCACAATTCGAGAGAATATGAACGTAAGTCCTTTTTTCAATGTTTTTTTTTTTTTTTTTTTTTTTTTGATTTTGTTTTAATTTTGTATACTTTAAAAAGAAACTATGATTTACAAGTGAACATTAAAATGTAAATTACTTTCGGAAGACCCAGGCATTCATATAAAGTCACTTATGAATTCAATGGTGCAGGCCAGCTACGGCTGACTTGGCTTTTACCAAATAATTTTTATGGTTTTCCAAGTTGGTTGAAATTTTACACACGCATACACACACATACACATACACACACACACACACACACAGGCACATATGCGTACACTCATTGTTACTTAATTGCTGGTTTCTACAAACCCTATAAATGCAACCAATTCGCATATAATGCGAAAGGGATGATGATTTAACTACAACAAGTCAAGGCATTGCCCCGTAATTCTGTTGTCTTTCATCAAAACCTTGTATAATTTTTTCATAGTCGGAGATTAACTTGAAAAAATTTATGAGAGAGTTCTTGTGCCTCTGTTACTCCTAGTCATGACTATGCTTCGCAGACTGTGATGTATGTTAGTATGGAATGTACGTGAACCCAAAATATTTATAATTTTTACGATTTTATAATAAAGCATAATATAATCACTTTTTGTAAAAAACAAAAAAAAGAACAAAAAACAAAATCTCAGTAATAATTCTTAATGAAATTGTTCAACTAAGTACTTCGATGATTTTGATATAGACCGTAAAGTACTTGGATGAGTTTTTTAATTTTTTTTTTTTGAAAGAATTTTTATGCACACCAGCGACGTATAAGGAAGAGCTCAAACTAGTTGTTTTATTTGTTTTGTAACAACCAGCAATAGGGATAGCAATAGTTGGGGTAGAATTTTGAATTGGCTCAGCCAAGTCCATATCTTTATTCGCGTTTTAGAAAATATAAAACGTTGTTGTGTTCTTAGTTTAAGTCGACAGACTAAGCTCGCAAAAAGAACAAATTTGCCTGCAAAAACTCCTATAGTTTAAAAGCAATAATGAAACTAAGAGAACACAAACGAATAAATCTAAAATACTTAGGCATGCCAGGTGAAGCTCTTTAAGGCATAGCGATTTAAAATGCGGCAAAAATGCTTACTAGAGATATGATTTTCGAATGCCGTCTTAGTTATTCACTTGACGCCGCTGCAGTTGCTCACTACCACAATCCATGCACTTAATGTCTTTCGTCGAGATCGTCGATATTCAAGGTACACTTTAAAGGAAATACAACTCTCGCACTTTTCCATATATTGAGATATATGTTTACTAACGAAAGACGTACGGAATACCTGCGAAAGCGACTTTTGATTAATTTGAGGTTAGACTGTATATGGAATTTTTGCCAAAGACACTCGGCTTTGAACATCGTTTTCAATAATTCGTTTCTTTCGTTGAGGTTTATATTGAAACCACATAAAGAAGTTTTTAAAAATGTTTGTGCGAATGTGTGTATGGGTGTGTGTGTGTGTGTGAGCGGTAATCAACGAATTTTGACTATCGCCATTGCCTCTGAGCGTGGTCACGTTGTTCTCTTCGCGTCGAGCCTACTTTTGTTGCGTATTAACTCGGACACGAAGTGCATATTGTTTCATCAACTCCTCAATTCTGCATTCATTGAATGTCAATACGAAATTACGAAAGAAAATCGTAGAATTTTGAATAAATACATTGCTGCGAAAAGAGAAATCAAAATGTGACGTCCATATGACAAGTCACTATAATGACATATATAAGCAAAAGGTGAACGAGCGAAATGGGTGTAGAAAAGTTTGCTTTCTTTATTTAAACAGTGTTTTATGTAAACGAGACTTTATAGGGCAACAATGCTCGACTAATAACATATCTTTACCCGTCGGACAAGGCATACTTATGGAGGGACGGCTATGAAGTACAGATGGTGAGTATAAAAAGATTCACGTTAATCCCTCTATTTCTTTCTCTTTCTCTCTTATTCTCATTCCATCTCTCTTTTACGTGTTATTAAGTATTTTTAAATATAATTTTTAAAAGAAAAAAATGAAATTCAATTTCATAAGAAAGAAAAAAAAAAGAAAAAAGAAAACGGCGAAGAGAAATAATAGAAAAAAGACGAACTTTGATGTTATTTCTTTGTTTTTTGCTTTTTTTTTTATAAACTTCGATATTGTGTTACCTTTAAAACATTTTCTCTTTAATAATATGGCAAAAGATTTCTTCTCAAGTTGTTGTTGTATTGTATGAGTTGTAAGCCTAGGGATGTGTTTTACAATCATAATGTAGTTGAAAAACATAAATTTTCATTTGAATTTATGTATGAACGAAAGAATAAAATAAAAACACAATTTTAATACACATTCAATGCAATGCAACATTAAAGCGATACTCGGTTGTTGATAATGACGTTAATGATGACGATGATGACGATGATGATGAAGATGATTATGATGATGAATAAGATGGAGGTTATAGGCAGGCTGTGGCTGCGGTAACACTAGTCAAGTCACTGCCTCGCTCTGATACGAAGGCATATAAATTATAACAAAATATTACGAAAAGCTTTTATAATCGCGCGCAAATCGCGCAAAGTATTACAAAACATTACACTTTCGAACTGTTCTGTTGGGTTCAGCACTTGCCTGACTGCCGCTGTCTAATGTTCAAAATTGCAAAATGCTAAAATGTGTTTTTATCGACACACAAATACATAGATATTTATACATACCGTACAATATTTATTTACTAGCGTTACACAAGTTGAAACGCTAGTGAGTGAAATAAAAAAAATATGTTTGCATTTTCTGAGGTTTGACAAGTTAATGCTGTTGCTGTTGCTGTTGCTGTTGCTGCTACTGTTACTGTAGCTTTTGCTATTGCTGTCGTTGTTAGTCTTCGCCTTTGTACAAAATGAAAAATGAAAAAAAAGATAAAAAGAAAGAAAGTAAAGAATGCCAGGTTGGTGGGAGAGCAATAATATTTTAACATGTCTGTAAAAAATCGCATCATCATAAAATCTACACATGCATACATACACCCATATATAAATTACTCGAGTATACCACTACTGCTACAACTACTACTGCCATTGCTGGTGCTGGGGCTACTACTATTGATGCTTTTGCAGTTGCTGTTGCTTTTATTAGTTTTGCGAGGGAAACACAAAATCCTACGAAGAAAGACTCTTCTCTACAATTTAAACGGATTTTTTTTGTTAGCCCGCATATGCACAGAAAACTGTTCGTCAGCTTATCGAAGAGCACTTTAAATCTTATTATCAAATTTAAAATACATTTATAAACAATATATATATACATACGATATCCTGACAAATGATATTCATTTGTCCTGAAAGGAAAACAAAAAAAATTATGACACACACGCATACGTCATAATTGATGACTGACTATTAATTTGTTTTTTGAACCGATTATAACGAATAAATAACCGTTAACAAGGCCTCTATTCATACAAAATTGGCCTTTAAAGGATAACACAATCTCTGCTTCTCTTCTTCGCTCTAATTCGGTGAGGGAAAAAGAGCGATACAGAAAGTAACCGACCATAGCATTATTAACTGCACAAATATTTGTTAAAATGTCAAAAGTCACATAAACTCTCCATAACATAAACCGTTCACTCATACTGAACCGTTTACAATCTATCTGACCAAACGTACACATCAATAAACCACCAATTGAATGTAACGACAGGATACAACATGAGTTCTCATGTACTGTAAACTCAAACCCGTATATCGCATATTTGTACACGTTTATGTGTACAAGCTCGCATATGCATGCATATGGTAAACAGACAAATTACTCCGTTATGGTGTTGTTTTCATATGAATCCCCACTAACCAACCGTTCAGCCAAACCGATATCAAACCACAAAAATCATCTGGTAAGAAAAAATAAAAAGAAATAGAAAAAACAAAAACAAAAAACACACAGTGTGAAATTGTGGCTTTATAGCTTCCAGCGCGTTGAAGGGGGAAGTTTTAAGCATGCAAAGAATTATTAATGGTCTCTTCAGCTCTGGACACATGGACATGGCTAATAAAAAAAGCTATCAATTTACCGAGAGATACACTAAAAGGGTACACACGCACAAAACAAATGTTCATGATAATCAATACGAAGATGTGGCGGAGGTGTGTGTGGTATGTGATTGATTTTAAAACGTTTTTCAATTCGTATCTCATGCCGTATTCTGAAGAAACGTTAACAATACAGCGCAATGATGTTTAACAACCTCATTTGACAAATGACTTTGCCTTTGCATATTTTAACACATAAATAATAGCCAACTAACCATACGGAGACCACTTTAAATGCCCAAAACCGTTACACCCGTTCTAAGGTGAATCATGTGTACACTACAACCGACATTGCCCACCGTTCTTAATTATGAATGTGGCTGTAGTCGGAGTTTTACGAGGGGTACCAGCAGGATCTGGGCATATCAAATCACATACACCAGCTAAAAATCGTACGAATAAACGCTGTCTATGAAAAATGAATCCAGCTTAAGATCTGCTATTGAAAACTTCTTGCGATTGCGGATTATTTCCACGTTTAACTGAAATCGGAATTAAAATTGTATGTGAAAGCTTCAAACCTCAGAAAGGAAATTCCAATCGCTAAGACCGCAAGTCAGGAGATAGATATACGAATTAAGGCCGGATAAATTGACTTGAAATTTTACATTGACCCAAGGTATGCACAGAAATATGTGTCTCCGCCATCTTCCTAATGGATATACGAAGGGATAGTCATCAAATGATTTACTAAATATTATAACCCAAAGAGACGATCACCGTTGATTTTACTTTGCTTACTTTTAGATAACTTTAGAGAATATATTCCATCAGCCTTTAAATGAATATTTCCTACTAATTGTGTGATATTAGTAAGAACAGAATGTACGTTGTTCAAATTTTGTAAGGGATCTTTCCAGCTTTCCCATTAGCATGGTCTTGCTTGTGGACGGGCCGACATTGTTAGCAAACTAAATTCTACAATTTCAAAATTTTGTAATCCCAGAGTACTTAAGAACTCATGTTTTTAGTTCTATATATTCTGGTTGTAAATAGTAAATTATTTGCTTATAGGCTTTTATATGGCACGCGATGACTTGAAGCTGTCCATACGTTGAAACAGTCACTAATGAGATTTTTCGTTCTGTAAACGCTTTGCTTGTTTTTTTAACAAATTAACTGCAAAGATTTTTCCAAAATTTTTCCCTTTAAGCCGAGTATAGACAAGCGCTCCTTTTCCTACTTGTAATCCTTTATCGTTATGACCAACACATAATATACGAAAGTATGTGAGGTATAAGTGACCAAACATCTAAAAAATCGAAAAATATATATATTGCATCGGCAGGAACATTCTGCCGTACTTTAATAAATAAAAAATATCAATCATTTTTAATTCAATGGTAAATGCGAAGCTCTTTTGCAATTGCTCTAGTTGGGTTAGACGCGGCATAGTAATGCAACATGAGCCCCGAAATGGCATTATCGCTCAGGTGGACGGTCTCCTTTTAGAGTGAAGCCTTCGAAACGAAATTTGCAAACCATCTTTGCCGGTTCCGATCATTTAGAACTTTCCTTTCCAGTAAGGTCAGGTAACCCTTCATAAGCGACTAATGCTTTGCTTCCTTTCTGAAACGCATACTATGTGCAATGTCGTAACTGCACTTTAGCTGACGAAAGTAGTCCTGTGTATATGCCCCGCGACATAGGCTAAATAATAAGATCCTACATTACTCGTTGTCCCTGCTCGCCTTCACTTGACAAGTGAAAATATCTGCAGGTAGTAAAATACGAGAGAACTATGTTCTCAATGTAATATAAACTCGTATTTATGACAACGTAAACCATACTAGTTGAGTAGTTCGTAGAGTAATAAATACTAAAACAAGGATAATATTTTAAAAAGGGTTAATTCCCCGGAATTTTCTCTAATGACTAATGCTTTTATCGTCAAGAATTTAAAATACCGAAATCTTAAAGGCAAAATTTGATCAAACAAATGAAACCAAAACAAAAGTTTGTAAATATATCACCGGAGGATTTGTTATTTTGTTCCCCACAGGGAAGAATACATGTGAGCCATTTATTTTGAAAGGAGCTTATCATCACTTATTTGACATAATGCCATAATGATATATATTTAATTAAATGATTTGTGCATTAAATAGTGGTGGAGGGAAAAAGTGTTAAGAGATATTTGCAAATTTTGTTATTAAATTTTTCTTTTATAAAAAATGAATTTCATTTGGACACATGATAGCCATTATTGTATATGAGCTTTTGGTATTTTTCAGGAAATTTCAAAATCCAAAAAAAAGCTTACGACAAGTAGTTCGCGCAGTTTTTTTTCGAAATCGATTTCAGATCATCGAGCGAAATTTGCAGAGTGCGAAGCAATTGGTAGTCTGCCGGAGGAGCATCCAGACTACCTTGTATCAATCGGTTTAGAGTTGTGGCATATTAATGATGCAGCGAACGAATGCGAATCATATGATTTTTTGGCAGGAAAGTTTTTTTTTTTTACCAAGATTTGATTTTACCAAATTGTGTACCAACAATTATTACGCAGATATATATAAAAAATTGATTCCGATAAAATGATTAGTCCTTTGTGAATTAATTAGAGGAAGTGGACCATCATATTGTGCTACTAAAGTCACCTTATCCCTTAAGGGACCGAAGCTTGGTTATTCCTTTCGAAATAACACATAACGTTTAAAATTAAAACATTAAACCTACGTCTCAGGAGCGAGTGTTAACACATGTTTGGTAAATGGAAGGTCTTTTGCTAATAAATCAGAAAAACCTGCACTTAATACCAAAATGAATAACATTAGATGGCAACAGAGATAACCAAAAGAAACAAAATAAATATCAATGTGACCAATAAATGGTATATCCAAGGCAAGGTGTCGCCTCTTTTGACAAAATTAGGTTTTATTTTTCACCATAATCTCTCTCTCTATACATCGAATTCAAGGTCAGTGGAATTCTTTTTATGTCTTTCACATCCTAAGATTTGTCGTCGGTCAACGCAGAGTAGCCCTTTGTTGCGTGGACGGTTCGATTTCTACTTTCGACGCAGAGCGTTTACCAGGTCATAATGTAATAGCAGAAGGCAAATTTGGATAATGCAGAAGTAAATCATTTTCCAATTCAGACAATTTTGCTGTACTCGGTCTCATGAATGGTTTGATTTAATTTTGCCAGATACATGCTTACGGCATTCGCTACCCATATTGAATTAAGATATTTGTATTAGACAAGGTCTGATACATACGGTATTTGAACTGTCATAAAATAGTGCTTACTCGTAACACAAAATCCACTTTTTTCCATGACAAAAATATCTGCCGCGGGTTGCCAAGCAAACACTAACATCTTACTCAATACTAACAAATTTTACCTATGGTCGCCTGAAGAATTGTTCGATCTAACGCTAAAAAAGCGTTTTTGTTTGCGACATCCTCTCTCCTTAGATATTTTATTACTAATCACACAATAAAGTTTCTTTTAAATAAAACTTTTAAAAATATTTACCATTGCGTTCAGTTCTTGCATTTATAGTTATTCCCATAGTGTTTATTAACCAAGCAAAGTCAGTACAATTTCTTAAATACCGTCATTGTGTTGATGTAAGAAATATGCACGAACTCTTGTCTGTGAGTTTTCAAGCTGATCAAACACTAAACCAATTTTCTTGTGAGCAAAAGGAGTGAAAAGTTCCCGTAATATTTGCCAACGACGAATTTTTTGATGTCAACTTCCAGACGCGGAAATTTGTAATGCCCTGTTAGTTGTAAATTATCGATAAAAATATTGCAACGGTATGGGCGTTTAGGGCCATTTATCAAATCGTGCGCTTACAGAACGTACTTTCACTTTTATATCTCAACACTTAATGCTTGACAACTTTCAGCAATGAACGAAAACGAGTAAATAGATAAAAAAAAAAAAAAATATGAAAGAGTGTTGTCAACGGGATCTCTAACCGTATGCTCTCTTTAAAAATATATATGTCACGCATATTCCTGGCGTCACAAACGGAATGATGAAACGAGTATAAACTTCCTTTTGTCAAATACGAGGAAAGCAATAGAATTCTTATTTATTTTAAGGTTAGAAATCTTTTTAACAAATAAGCAAAAAAGCAAAAAAAAAGAAGAAAGAAAAGGATTTGTTAAGTAGTATTTTAAAGATGATTTTAAATCAGTTTGATGGCAAATTTTTCGAATTGTGCGCCTGAGACTAATAAAATCAACCAAGTGTAACTACAAGGCAACGCATAATGCCGCTGTTAAGTAAAAGACACTATAAACGGCACCGTCTTCGTTCCTTTTACTATAAAGAATGTCCTTTGCATACATTAGATCAGCAATGAAAAGTAGCAACAATCACCCGACCAGCAAAAGGAAGTTGTCTGGCATAATGTATGAAAAGCCAGTAAAAACTACAAAAGAAAGTGAAATATTTTTTCACAAGATAATTTTTGTCTTCTTCTTCTTCTTCATCTTTTCCTTCTTCTTCTTGCTTTTCCTATTATTACTATATAGTGAAAGTATCATTTGGTAGAGGGTAGAGAATACGGAGAAAGTTAAATAGAGATAGATAGATAGATAGATAGAGAGAGAGAGAGAGAGGGAAAAAAATTTTGTGCTTACTAGTCTGTGACCCGCATTATATTTTTTAGTAAAAAGGGTTGCTCACATGCAAGGAAGAGTTATAAAAAAGAAAACAACAAAAAAAATAAATAAATGAAAAGAGAAAATAAAATCTTGGTTCGTTGACGATTTTTATGAGGGTTTCTGATTATGTATTAATCACTTTACTGTTGTTGTAATTGCTTACTTTAGAATATCAAACGAAAAAAAAAAAAAACAAAAATGAAAAAATCTAAAAGAAATTGTTAAAGCCTTTAAAAGACAAAACTTTGTATTTTGACAAAAATCTGTTTCCTTTTCTATCCTAAGATATATATATATATATATATATATATATATATATAAAACAAAAAAGTATTAAATTTAATATGAAATAAAAAGCTATAAATTTAAAATCGTATCTTTGTATTCACGATGGAGATGTCAGTGTATTAGTTGGGTTCATTCGTTTGAGGTATTCACTAATATCCTAAATAGAGGCTCCATTGTCGATGCGCAATCTTCACAAGGGTCTGTCCATCAACGCATTAAAATCAAAACTAATTTTTATATTCATATACTAGAGTAGGCATTGCATTTTTCATCCATAAGGGACACTTCTTTCTTAAATCGATTTGGTCGTCTGCATTACATACGAAGACATTCTTTCGCTTCTTTCAGTTTTGCCCAAAAAATTTGATAATCCCCAAAAATCTCCATTTTCTGCAACAATTATTTGGGAAACACGAATTCCATCAAGCCGTACTATAATGCGTTTGGAAAGTGACAGTCCATTAATAATCAAGGAAAAAACACAGTCATATGGGCTGATTCAGTCGAAATTATTTGTATTTTGAAAATGAAAAAAAATGTTGAAAAATTCGCTTCATCTAAAATATCACTTCGAACAAAGTGATAACAGTTTGCAGGTTCGTAAGAACTTTCGAGCTATTCATGGTGGCGATGCTTTATCAAAGCGCTTCGCTTTCTTCGACCGATCGTTAAGAAAGTGAAGTGAAGTGACTTTTTGAAAAGATTGATGAGGTGCGATAAGAAAGAGATCGCATACGAAAACAATGTGAGACGGAGTTTGTGGTCGGAGATGGGTGAAGCTGCATAATTGCAGCGGACCTTTTGCGTTTAGTGAAATTGAAAGACAATCACACCAGATCACACACTAATTTCTACCGTCAAGAATTAATGCGAAAGTGTGCAACTGATATGCTTTACCTCACTAGAGTTAATCAGTAAAAAAGCTTGGTTGGAAAGTTTTGGTGAATCCAATATATATTTCCTTGTCTACAAAATCATCTCTTGTGATAGAAAGTTGGCTTTAAGGGAGGTCTGTTTTTGTCCAGAAATCCCAGCAATTCTTGAGTGAGGGCATAATGATTTTAATAACAATAACAAAAGAACTTAATAAGTCGACGAGAGTATGGTGAAGTCTCCAATATCTTGTTACATTGTTTCAGTTTTGTAGCCATTATAGATGTAATTGTGAGTGCATCGCATTCACTTTTAGTTAGTTAATATGTAGTTCAATAGTTGATATAGGTATCAAGGTGAGTAAAGGTTCAAAGGTAAGTTAATTTTGCGCGGATGCATGCAGCCCCTAGAAGGACTTCACATAGAGTTATCTGTTATTACATCTTGATTTAGAATCACTTTCTAATTTGATTTAAGCCTGTCTCTACCTATATCCGCCTGTCTGTCTGCCTTGTTTTCTTGTGTTGAACCTATAAGTCGCAATTTTTGAGACACTTTGGTGAAATTTCGTACACCGACACGTTTTCCCCTAAGAACGAACGCTGTTGAAAATGATGTGGATTGGACCACTTTTTCGATCACTCTACATATAAAACTTTACTTAAAAGAATTGTTATATGAATAAAGGTATGAAACGAAGTGTTGTAGAGTACGTAATGAACGTAATGAAAATATGGTTTAGTATGTTTATTCCCTGAATAAACGCCATATGTATGTATATGTGTATTAATTTTATAATGATCAACATGTGTTCGAAAGCAATCTTCAGATATTGCTTCTAGACTATATATTACACGTCGTTCGTCTGTGTGCTAGTTTCTGTTCTGGTTAGCAGGAACGTAGAAAGCTGCAGCATAATCTACTCACCTATATCTCGATGGCATGTAGCAAGAAAATTTTACTTTCGTAAAATTTCTTTTCAATTTCAAAAAGTGAAAGTCCATTTTTCCAAAAAAGAGTGTTCATCGATAATTCAGTAGCTATAGCAGCATAACATAAAATTCCTATACTAAGTTTACGGCAAAGAGAAACAAAATCTCGAAATTAATTAATTAATTAATTAATTAGTGAACATATCATGGAAAAGTGTTCAGTTTTTATATGCTTTCTTCGATTGCGGGTATCTAAAGTTCGACTTAAGATGTGTGTCAGATGTTACACTTGACTCGTTCTTTCCGCCTATTCTGCAAGTGATACACTCCCCAAATTCTTAATTGATTATGAACCAATACCTTTTCGTTTTTGTTGGATTTTATGATCATTTTTAATTATTTTATTCTTTTTTTTTATTATTGAAGGCAACGGACCCTGCCGCGTATGGCGTTGTTTTTTGTTTTTTTAAACATTTCTTGTACGCTTGTCCTTTTTTTAATTTATTTATTTTTCGTTGAGCTTTTGTCTTCGTTTTCTTAATCATGTTGTCGCCATTAATAAATCACAATCATTAAAAATGCAAAAATCCAGCTGCGTTTTCCTTTAAGGCGCGTCTTAGATTATTTAAAAAAAAAAAAAAAAAAAAAAAAAAANATTATTTAAAAAAAAAAAAAAAAAAAAAAAAAAAGAAGAAAATAAATAAAAATTAAAAAAATGAACTTTTTTCATTCGCTTACCAAAACCAACAAACATCAGGTCGGGTAACACCAGTTACCTTCGTACGTCACATCCATTATATATCTATGCGTGTGAACAAGCACAATTCATTATTATTTTTTTTTTCCTTTGTTTCTTAAAAAGGACTAAAGAAGACTATAAGCAAATCTTTGGTATAATAATCTTAAAGTGTGAAAGTGAACACAGAGAGTGCTAAAGGAAAAAAAGGACACTTTACAACCGAATGAATCTAATTAAAATGTAATTATAAATGTAACCATTGAACGGAAGCAAGTAACCACGGGATACTATCGCATAATATCATCAGCTTCGCTGTCGTTTTCGTCGGACATCAGCCTCAGCATCAGCATCAGCATCCACCAGTAGACACATAAACCATAGTGATATCGCTGATTATTATTTTTTTCTTCATTCTTTTTTTTATTGTTTAAATACATATTTTAAATAAAAAGGAGAATGAAAGAAAATTAAATCATTTAGGTTAACGAACAAAATTTGTCTTAGGGATTATTTGAAAGAATTCTTTAATATTCGCTTAATTCGGAATTCTTAGGATAAATGTGTTGAAGAAGTAAACCATGAAACTCTCAAGTGTACATGTTGCATTTTCAGCTCGAGTAGATCTGCTTCTCGAGAAATGATGACTAATCGGCCATCGGAAACCACGGTTTCATTACAAGACATTGAAGAACCTTTGTCGCTCTTGCTCTTGCTAACTGACTAATCATGGAAAATCAATGGTGTTAAGGTCTACCAATTGTTGAAGGCCGTAGGAGTTACTCGTGAACGACTGGTAGGCTGGGAATGCATTAAACTCGGTTTGAATCGAATCGAATCGCGCAATCTTCTTCTTAAGCTATCAAGAAACATTCTATGATAAAAACTTGGAAAGAGAAAGAAAAGTGCTAGAGATAGAAAGAGGGAAGTTGTAAAGACCAGAAAGTGGGGACGTCAAAAAGGTATAAAGGGAGAGCACGTTGAATACCTTTGCCTACGAATTGAGATTTCATTTCAAATTTTTGCTTGTAATTTGGCTGACTTGTTGCTCCATTTTCCAAATTTACTTTAAAAAATAAGTCCGCACAAAGGCTTACATGGCAAAACCAATCATAATCTATTTAGGAACATGTATATTTAGTGTACATGGTATTCCAAATTTGTGGTTTTAAAAATGTCCCTAAAAGTAATTCCAACAGTTCCTTGTTCCCTGGCGCATAGCCGAGTAGATAAACGCAATCTTAAAACTGCTGAGTCTCTTAATCGTACTATTAAGTGCACTGGAATGTTAAACGCAAATAAAATTGTGATTATGAAAATTTTGCTTTAAGATTTCAAACACATTGCCATATGACTGAATATGTTACGCTGACGGCTTGTGAAAATGAATTAAGTGACATTTGCTACGTGTAGTTTTGATCGACCGCCAACGCCGATGAACCGGGAAAGGGAAAATAGATTTAAGAAGCTTACGCAAGGAAATGGTCCCGGGAATCTCGCAAAGTTACGGTCGGATTACAACATTTTGATTAAAACTCTGGTCGCTACACATAGAAAATCAATCAATGTGATGGAAAAAAGGCCGTACTCATCTAATTTGGCTATGCTTGATTTTCTTCTAAGACCCATTCGGGAAAAACATTTCGAATGAATTAAAGTAAATCTTGAAGAATTCATAACAATACTTATTATCAGATGTAAGAAGGAGTGGATTAAGTGTAAGGTAACATTGTAAGAAATTGGGCCGACCCAGTTTGTTGGCGACAAAATAAATTTGAAACAACTTTTTTCTCGGGCTCAATTGCTTGCGTACAACGCGAATAACTTGAGTTATTTCTCTCTTAAATGGCTAATCATTCAGGGCATGTCCTCTATTCGCGTAACGCGGTGAGGGCCTGAAAGAAGAAGAAGTAAAAAAAGGGACTGATATAGGGAGGTGGCCGCAGCCCAGTGTGTCTCTGTGTCCAATCAGCATGTACTATGCCTTAACCGGCTGAACACTCACTGTAGCTACGACCAAAGTAAACTCTACCGCACTGCGATTTGAGGCCGCGAATAGTGACTTGTTAGTCGCTATTCAGCTACTCTTGCCGAACTAATAGGCCACAAGAAAGTCCGTGGCGTTTGAGTACAACTTTATTATATTTCAAATATATTTTGTCAGGCGATCGATAATTTTTTTGATTAATTTCCTGGTAAAATCTTTATCCACATCATTGTGGAATTTCTGCGATTTCTGGACCACCATTTTCCACCATTAAGAAAATTTCGTAGATAACGAAATAAATAATAGTCGGTCGGGGCAACGTAAGGAATGTACGGTGCATTCATCAAAACAAGTAATGAAAAAACGAGGCCTTTTTCATTAATCAGCTCTAGTGAGACGCAGTTGCGTGCTTCATTCGCATTAATTGTTGACAGTAGCAAAAGGAATCAATCGTAAGGTATGATTGACTTTCAATTTCACTAAACGCAGAGGCTTAATGTTCTCGCAACCCTGTGAGGTGTTAGTACATCTATCGAAATGCCATTTAATATATAACGAATTTTGCAGAGCTTTGTTTAATTTTCAAAAGATGATCGGCTGGCTTACCACACATTGTTCATGTTTAATGGTCTATGGACTGTCATTTTTCGTACGAGCTGTGGTTTACCTTGATAGGATTGGAAAGCGCAACTCGTCATTCCCTAGTATGCGTGTACTCTCGCCTTTTACACGAAGTAGAATATAACTTAATAGGATAAGTATTACCATATTACAGGGATCTAAACCTATCTATCTATTGGTAAAGAAGCCGTTCATTTTTCCTTAGATCCAATATTTGCACTGCTACAAAAAAGAAAAAAGGAAAAACCAAAAGTAGAAAACAGCAGGAACGGCTAAGGAAAGACTGAATTCGATTGCTGTGGACACTGAATATTATTATATTGTTGTTTGGCTTTTTTAAAATCCCACAATTGCTACAGGGGCAGACTCTAAGAACAATGCTATGAACTGGAAGGGATTTATCTTTTTTTTGGCGGGAACAAATATATAAAGTCGTATAAACTACATGAGAATTCCTACGTGCAATGATAAATTCCACTAGGGTAAGGGCTTGAGATTGATAGACAAGGCTAGAAGTTCGGTGCACACTGCGTACAGTGCACTGATGACTGTGCAAGCTACGAAAGTGAAAACAATGAATTTTACCGCGTAGTATGAATTAATTTTGATTTATTTATTGCCTAACATTTACCGTTACTTTAAATGTACATTTTTAAATAACGCTTTAACCTTATCGTTTGTACTTTCTTTACGCATAGGTAAACTCATTACTTTTTATCAAAAAATTAAATTTCTTTTGACCGTCTTAATTCCAAAGGAAATCATGTTTCCATTATAAGTAAAGAAAAGTATCATTCAATCCGTTTTAAAAGGTTTAAGTGTTAAAGTGTGCAGCTCATTTTCAGATAAACTTAAAAACAGCAACAGAGCTACAACGACGGCACCAACATTGTTAGATGACTCCTTTTGAGGCTTTTGTTTATTTATACTTATTTCGCCATGCGATACTTAAAGTATTTACAGTAAAGAATCTTAAAAAGACTACGGGAATAGCAAAAGGAAAACAAAATAAAAAAGACTTCAAGCACACAAAAGTCAGTGTTCATACAGCAAAAGAGATAATGAAGATAAGACAGAATCGACCAACTGCTGATCCTTTGATATAAGAAACTTCAATAGAAATTAAAACTATTGATGTACTCGTAATTAGATATTTAAACAGGAAGCACAAAGAAAATCTCTAAAAAACAATGAATTCCCTAAAACGATAGCGAAATGCCTTTCACAAATTCAGAAACGTTGGTAAACCTTTAAAATTAATTAAGTTATTTAAGCATTAAAGCTTTAATATGTTTTTTATTAACATAGAAAAAAAAATTTAAGAAACTTCTTCTGCGTTTATTTATTTTTTTTTTTTTGATATTTTCATTTTGCCCAAAAATAAAAGAATGCTTAAGCACACGTTTAAAAAGAAATCACATAAAAACAAGTAAAAATTGATCAGACTGTTAGGAAAACGGCCCGAATCGGAATATTCACTTGCATGCGTAAGAAGGGTTTCTGTTCATTATTATTATTTGTGTTATATTTATGTGTGATATATATATATATATATATATATATATATATATATATATATATATGTACGTATATATACATATATATATATATATATATAGATATATGTACGTATATATACATATATATATATATATATATAGATATATGTATAAAAGGGTCAAAAAGTTTACTTACGCATACATTTACAGCCAATAATAACACATTGATTGCTAACGAACAAACGAACGAACGAACGAACAAACGAACGAAAAAACTCACCACAACAGTAAAGTCAAAGTATTAATTGTGTTTAACTATTATGTGTATGGATGTACCGACCATAAAACTCACCATGTAATGAATGGAAAACAAAGATATTCATGTCGGAGGATAACAATCAGGATTCAACCGAGCACAGACACACGCACACACACACCAAATATATGTACATATGATGGTACTGTTTCCTTACACAGGATAGACGTAAGAAATGAGATTCATTTAACATATATTTCAAGAGTCCTAACAAAACCGAGCGTCATTTGGGAATGTGAATTTCATTTTGTAAACGTTACGGTATTATGCCTGCATACATGTACACCCATGCATACATACTCTCAACCATTCAACACTCAATTTATAAAATAGAAATTGTTGCGAATAGAAGCGTGTGAGAGCAGAGAAAAGGCTTGGGTTTAAATTCTCTTCTTTTCTTTTTTGTTTTTTGTTCCTTCTCCTCTTTTAACATGTTACTTTTCTTCGGTTATTTTCATTAACTTGGGATAAGTAGAAACCTTGTTGAAAGCAGGGTATGCGTGTTCAGCAAGGAATACTAACAACTGAAGAGTTCAGAGCTAAGAATTTAAACTTTTGACTGAAAATAAATTGAAGGTAAAATTTTCCTTAAATGCGTTAAAAATCAATGTATATATATATATATACATATATATATCCAGATGCATGCAATATTCTAAATTGTACAGAATAATGAATTTGAGGCGATCACTCCCATCTATTTTTCATTACATTACAGTTCCAAAAGCGTTTTTAATGACGATGTAAAACCTGTTGTGATTTAATAGAACTGCACATGATGTCGCACTCAAAGCGATAATAGTGATGGAGAACAGTTTATAAGGGACTGAGAGAAAGTTTTCTCGCCATACACAAGTGAAATTTGATAATCAGATAAGCTATTGACTGGTGGGTGAATCGATTAGTGAAGAATAAATGTGTTACAACACATTGCTATAGACATGAAAAACTCCTGGCAGTTTCGGAGACGATTGCAGTAGAAGTTTATGGATGAAAATTACTATTAAGCGTATAGTAAACGAAGAGTTATTTACACAACAAGAGCAAAAGATGCTTTCATTTTACATAATCGAAAAAGAACATCCATGAGAAGCCCATTTCATTGATGGAAAACGTTATATCTCATGGCTTGACCACAATACATCTATTCCAATTACATAATGGATGTCATTAGAATATTGATATTACCTGATGAGTGCTAATGGATTCTGTAAAAGATTTTGCTAAATTCATAGGTAACATTGCCTTACAGCAACTAAGTTCTCAGTGCGTATGAGAGACATAAAGAATATATGATCTTCGTACGGAACTACTCAGCACGACGAATCATTGCATTGTTGCTTTGCTAAATTAGGTAACCCACAAGTATTGATTGATATTGAAAGGTGGGCACGGGGAAAATCAATTTTTTTTTTACCATTTTACCAACAATTGTGTCGTTTGTAATATAAATCGAATGTATAGTGCGCGTCGGAAAACATTTGAACTTAACCATGCTTTACCCGAACAGCTATGTTCACTTGATTGCATTCCGCATGAGTAGCCGCTTGAATGAAGCAAGATTCGGCAACTATCAAGTCAATGTTCGCGGGATGTGATCTCAATTGCGGTAGAGTTGATTTTGGTCGTAGCTGTAGTGATTGCTCAGTCGGTTAAGGGATAACACTATCACTTTCTCTCTCTTCACTTCTTTCTGACCGTCATCAAGTTACACGAAACGAGGACATTCGTTGTGACAAAGCGGACATACTTATGATTAATATAAAGTTTCTCTCATTTATTAACCTGAAGGTAGCTCGTCACTAAATACCCGTTATGCAGTTATTGCCTTAATTTTGAATTATTGTAAACGGAGAGTGGGACTGCATCTAAGCACTTATTGTGTCAACTTTCATTTTAAACAGATTCCTTCCAAAGACTTTAAATTCATCAGGGATTTCCAATATATTTTATAAGGTTTCTCTTGCACTATTTTTAAGGTCATTAAAAGCGCAATGATGGCGGAATTAATGTACTGGCAGACTTTAGATGGGGGATAGCGTATGATCTAAGTCCGCATTACGAACTTCTCTCTTCTTTCGTTCGTCATACATAGAAATTTGTAAGAAACTTTTTAATTTTCAACGTTTTTTGTCTTTTTATAAGTACTCCAGCTGCTAGTACCACACTGACTTAGCATATATTTAACAGTTTTGTCCAAGTGCTTACTATTTTATATGAATTCTGGCAATTTTTTGTTCATTATTTATGTTGACTGTTTTTTTGGCGGCTAGACTTTCATATTAGAGCCCGTGGAAATAACTGCTGCTTGCTAAGTAATAACAACAACAACAACAACAACAATGGAGAACTGCCACGAGCTGGTACCAGTGTAAAATAAATTTTATCATTATATTGAATTTTGTTATTGTTGCTATTGTTTTATTTTGTTTGATTTTTGTTTTCATTTTTTTGGTTAATTTTTGATAACTCATTTGGGTGTATTTGGTTTATGGCCATAAAAAAAAAAAAACTCTAGAACACCCATACACACCCCCACACTATATTGGCAAGATAAATTACCTAGATTTCATTATGCAAGGGCGAAAAAAATGCACATTTTCTATTAAAATTTTCGTTCATTAAAAAAGCGGCGTTGTTGCTGCTATTGTTGTTGTTGTTATTTTTTTTTTGTTTTTTGTTTTTTGCGTAAAGATAAAATGCAAATGAATACCACAACAACCAAAGTTTTTCTATGATAGGTAAAGATAGAGGGAAAGAGGCATTTGTTGGGCCCTGTTTGGTGTGTGTGTGTACGAGTAACTTAAGTAACGTATACGGTAGGGTGGGCGCTAATACTCATTTAATTTTAAAGTTCGAAGGTGTTGAAGATAATTTCTGGCAAAAAATATACGAAACGAAGTGAACGAAAAAGAAAGGCTGCTATACGTATGAAAGTGTTTAATATACATGCAAGCATAACCTCATGCACACACACGTCTTTACATATCTAAGCCATCAAGGAGACAACGAACGAGATGATCATAAAAATATTTTATGAAAGGTATGCGGATGTGAAAAAGAGTAAGAAAAACCAAAAAATAAAATTAAAATAAAAACAAAAAAAAAAAAAAACCAATACACACTGTAGGAAAATAAGAGCATTGAGAGCGCTGTGTGCATAATACCTACCACCATTAAAGATAATATAATGGTGCCAGACATTGTCTTATGAATAAATTGTTATGGAAATCGAATTAATGAATCCAAAAGCGCTTATATAAAATTCTAGACGATACTCACACGCTTGCATGTACGAGCACACACACAGTAGCATAGAAGAACAGGCACACGCACTCGTCTACATATATCTCGACACAGTAATTCTATGAGCTACTGCTTTTGCTTTACACTTAGGAGGTGAAAGCAATCTATTGCTTACAATCTTCGTGTAAGTAGTTCGAGGTTAATACCTGAGCTTATTTGTTCAACTCTTTCGTTTGTACATAATTTAATTATGTGTTATATGCATAGTGTCTATGTATGAATGTGTGTGCGGTTAGGTTTCTTTTTACCATAAAAACCATAAATGAAGGTTATTTTTCTTATCATCTAGTTGTCTTCGATTTTTTCTTCCTTCTCTTATTGTTGTTGTCGTTGCTATTTCTTGAGGTTTCCGAGATGAGTGCGTTTAAATTCTTTTCGACTTCACTTCTCACTAAGGTCTCGTACTCGTATTTGCGCATCTCATCATTGGGAAGGTATAAATTATAAGAATTGTTTGCAACTGAAGTGATAGCAAGAGGTAACACACTCCGAAGGAAGGCATGAATTTAAAGCGGAGTCATAACAACCGGCTTTTTAATATTTGAAATTTGAATTTGCAGTAAAAAATAAGAGACTTGATTTGCGAGCAAGGGCTATAACATCTCTGGTCTTTTTTTTTTCTTTAAACATCCATTATCAACTTCAAGACGACTCATCCCAATCTCTCCGTTAAATATAATGTCGTCAAATGTAAAATTGGTATTGCGACCTTCAGTGACTGGATCGATAACAATTTATATCTTAATCCGAGTTTGCAAAACTCTCCTGGTATTGATAATACGATAGAAGATTACAACAACTTTATTCATCAAGTCGATGGATACCCCCAGAACATCTGATGAGCCTAGATATAGCAACAATTATGTTAGCCTTGAAATAAGGCATAAAATCAGAAAAAGGAGGAGGCTGAGAAGACAGTGACCTCTACACAGAGTCCACCTTTACGTCTAGCTAAGGAACGAACAAATTACCAACGCATCAATACAAATTAATTTAGGCATGGGTGACGCACATTATTTATGGAGAGCTACCAGACATTTTCCACGACCAACCAGACAGAAAGAGATAGGCCAAGAGACAAATCCGGAAACTGGTTCAGAAGTGATATGTAGAAAGTCGAAAATTTCGCTCAATATTCAGACGAAGTTTTCAGCCTAATAGTGTTTATGGGACTTCAAATGCGGAAGAAATACTAAAATTTGTAGGCAGCCCGAGTCCCATTGATTGGCCAGCCTACCAGGCAGACGTCTGTTCCTGAACATTATTATTTTTTACTTTTTAATAGCATCGTAAGATTGAGTCATTTTCCCACAACCAATGGAAATGCGCAGTGCTACAGTGGCTAAACCTAATAACATAGAAAACGTGGTAACGTCGTATAGGCCAATTGGTTTACTGGTTACTTTTTCAAAAAAGAAATGTGTAATTAATTTGTAAGGGAATTTTAGCTCAAGTTTCTCCTTATAAGTTTACCCAATCCATTTACTCATTTTAGTTTTAGAGGTCATGCTCAATCTTTGAATTAGAGGCCATGCAGAAACGACTTGATTTGCATCCATTTAGCATTCAGTTGGAGCATATTCTCTTTCGTAAGTAAGTTTGCAAATATTTCCGGATAAAAGCAAGTTTTCTCATCAGACGTAGCGAGTTTCCCGATCGGCTTCAGTAGAGCAAT
Source organism: Glossina pallidipes (assembly GCA_000688715.1). Classification (NCBI taxonomy): domain Eukaryota; kingdom Metazoa; phylum Arthropoda; class Insecta; order Diptera; family Glossinidae; genus Glossina; species Glossina pallidipes. The sequence continues at coordinate 1,152,151 of KK499789.1, read as the reverse complement.
GTTAGAATAGGTTTAGTCAAGCTTGAATAGATGTATTAACCAAAAAAAAAAAGTCTGAGCCATCAGCTGATCATAACTACGGCCACTCAGAATCTAAAGAAGATCAAAAGTATGCTTGTGACATAGATATTGTAATCCCCGCAATCACCAGTAAGTTGAGCTTGTAAGAATCGTGAGTCGCGCCCAAATTCGTTAGTGGGACTACACCAACAAACACGGATAACTATTCACAAATTTTGATCAAAACCGAATGAACAAATTTTGAAAATATTGATACTTCTTCAGACTGGCTATAATTTTGTCACAGGTATGTCATATGTTTCACGCTAATTTAATAATTAGAGACCTTATCCAGTGAACGTGTTTCACAGGGATACAAGATATCTGTCTACCGATCATGTGCATTACCACGGTAGAATCACTCGGTTTACTTAGCGTTTTTACCTATACATATTGGAGTTGTCCGCGTACCGCACAACACGATGCATTGACTCCCTGTTATGTGACTGCACTGCATGGACACCCGAAGTAATCTTTCCTACTGTTTTAGATGTTTTCACTTTCAACTCGAACGTACACGAATGCTACTCTTCTACTTTTTTCTTCTTAATCCGCTTAATTCTCCTGCCCACCACCACACCCACTCGCGTAGCAGGGCAGAGAAAAAGACGTGAAGCAAAGGACGAAGCGAGAGATAATTAAATTTAGAATTAAAGAAGACTTCGAATCGAACTATACTACGATCGGGGCTTTGTAGCCTTGGGAGGATCTAGTGCATTAGGTTATCCATCAAAACGAAACATTTTGTTTACAGCTTTTCCCTTCAAGCGGAACAAATTAGGACACGGTCTCGTTTTTGTCTTTTCTATTGTAAGATCTCATGTTTCGTGGTTGCCACTCCAATATCGTAAGAATTTAAGATGGCAGTAGCTCGACAACGAAGAATGATGACAAGCTTAACATGACATCGCGTTTATAAGAAATGTACGGGTTGCATTCCTGTCAGTTCCGGCTTCTGCGAATATAGAGTTACATTGCGACCGGATGCTTAGCTCATGAAAAGGCAAGATATTCAGTGAGGCTGCACGTCTTACCACAAGGTAAAAAGTTCTCATATAGATTGTTTTCGAAGTGGCTTTGTTAGTTAACCTGCGCTGAGTTAGTCCTTGTTTACCTTAAACTCTTTACATAAGGAAGTTTGAGTTCACTCGGTTTTTTCTGGGATTCAATTGAGATGGACGGACAGTGCATTCGTTAGATGATCAACCTTTAAGAGCTCAATAGGTGGCCATCATGCACTTAAGCCTTACTCAACTCTCAATATTTTTTTTTAATTTGCGTTACATTCGGTCTTTAAATTTATTTTTTCCCACTTCGGAAAGTCCTTTAAGTTGAAAACATTTCATTCGCTTGCTTAAAAAATAATAACAGTGCGGAATAGTGCAGAAAAAGAGCATCATATCATTTTATTCATATTCATGATAACGAAGCCCGACAACATATTGTCGCTGTGTTGTTATCTAATAAAACGTAAACGTTGTCGTGTTGAATCATAATTCCTTTCGGTGTTTTGTCTACTATTTTTTTTCTTTCTGTTGTTTCTTGCTTTTATTTTTTTACATACACCTTTGGGTTTTGTACAAGAACATAGACATGTACAGACGTATACACCTATCTGAATATGTTGTTACATGCATGGCTTTATTTCGTAGTCGACAATCCTAGACATTGTCAGAATTTCTTTTGTTAGAGTTTCAAAAGGCTTCAAAATCATCGGTATGCTGACGATTTTATATAAATATGTGAGCGTACGGATGTTTATGTGGTGGGAGAGTGGGTGTTCGTGTGAGTTTGTATGCGAATAGACAAGAAACATATGCATTAGATACTGTTATGAGAGAAGCTGTTGTTTAAGCCTTTTTTTTTTTTTTATTCCAAATAGATTTTAAATCAGACGTCGAATTGTTGAATTTGAGTTTGAGAGGAACATAAAAAAGATCCATATGAATAGCCTGATAAATGTCAAACATGTTATGTTATGTGGAGAAAAAAAAAACAATGAAAATGATTAAAAAATATTACAGGGACATAATTGTCTGAAAGAGATTGTTTTGCTTTTTGCTTGTGCACACACGGAGGATTGAAGAGCGGAGAAAACTTTTAAGTTACGGTAGGTTGTTAACCATTAAGGAAATTAACACAGTTTGAGGAGCTTTTCATTAAATCTTCAACTTTTCACTTTCAATTCTTTTCTTTAGTTGCAGATAAAAGACCGTGTTTTTGACATGCACTCGTACACAAACACACACACACACACACATCCAATCAAAGATATACACACCAACTTCATGTCAATTTAATTTAGTTTGTCACAAACAAAATCTCCTTGGATATGTGCGTCTAATAATAATGTGAAGTAAAGGTGTAATTCCATAAGGAATGTATGTCGATTTTCATTAAAACAAATCTTTTTCTCTTGAACACACAAACAACGACTGCCAACTTTACCAATATCCACGTACGCGGGTGAAGCATGGAAAAAATGTTCTTTTATAATAATGATAATAAATGAATGAAGTAATAATTTGGCAATCAGTTGAAATGACAGGCAGACAGGCCGTTTTCACTAATGATGTTGTTTTGGCTTTGAAAGGCTATAGCAATATTCCTCGCGTTAATAATTCTTCGCTTTACAGTTCTACGAGATTATTTAATTACGGCTCCATTATGTAAGTTGGTTGTATAATATTTTATTAGTTTTTTCACTCTCTCCCCATTGCTCAGCGATTAATTGAATATTTTTGTTATTGACGTTTAAGATGTGGAAAGAAAGCAAAATAATGTGCAGCTCGTGCTTAAGTGCACTACTTGTTACTCAGTTATAAATTGAGGCAAACATTCTATAAAAATAATCATCCAGTATCTTAACGTAACTAATCAATCAAATTATGCTCAAGAGGCTTTTCTTTTTTCGAAGGAACTGAATGTCGGTATAACAAAAATAAATAAAAACATAAAATTTTTCCAATAACTTAGCAATAAATTTCGATAAAGTTACACAAATAAATTACTTAAATTTTTGTACGCAATAGAAGAAAATTAAGTCAATTATTGTATTCCCTTTAAACCGAATTTTGTATACTTCCCACCTCAAGCGAGCATAGAAGAAGCATCTATAAACGAGGCCATGTTATGTAGTCATAATTACCAACAATTGCTATAATTTAATTTATGCCGTGAATCCCGTCAAAAATGGAGGAAAAATGTTCGCAATAGCGAGAAAATCTTCACGTCCTTTGCGCTTTTTTTTTTTTGTATACTTAAGCTCGCTGGCTGGAAAGAAATCAAATATTATCCGCCTAACATACTCTGCTCATATGCCACATAACACAACCGCTACAATACCATATGACAAGCGGGTTTAGTTAACAACATCTGTTGATTGCTGCAACTCATATCCGGTGATAATTTGAGACGTTCGACTCTAAAAGACTCCTATAATCGCAGGCATCATCACGTCTTGTGTGATGATTAGAATGTCAATCGCGGAAGGCGGCAACAAAGCTGCAAGTACGATAGTAAACAAACAGTTGGATGGGCGCAGCTACACGAGGAAAGGTTAGCGTGACAGTGCGATTTTATCGTGTGACTCCGATTCTTAATATAAATATTAAAGGATAACTTGAATCGTACTAGCACAACAGTGATACTCTGCATGATGCCACGTTCGGCTTTAGGTCAGGACGTAGGACCTCGAAACTTTTCATTTTCGTCATGGAGTTCTTTAGGGCTAACATTAGGATGGAATGAGTTGTGTTGTTGTCTCTCTCGATTTAACAAAAGCATTCGACAGAATCCCATCCACTAGGCTTGTATGGAAAATTCAATTTTTCTCCCCAAGTATTTATAAGCTTATGTGGTCGTCTATTTCAACTCGAACACAATTTGTTTTTGTGAACGATTCCGGCGCGGAGACTATGACTGGCGTACATCAAGGTTCCATTTGGGGCCACCTATTCCATCATAATGGTTTTGGGGATTTGGTTGGTAACGACTGCACCTTTTTTGCGTATGCAGATGACATCTTTCTGTTTTATACAGACAATGCTAATAATTTGCATCCGTTTAAAAACAATGTTAACGGATATTTAGCATGCGGTAGGTCCTGGACGTAACGTAATGTACTTTGCATTAACTCTAGTAAGAATAAAGCCTTACTTTTTAACTTCCCCTGAGCCGGGTCACTTAACCTGAATATTGCAATATCTAAATTTTCCATTGATCTTGTGGACTATATGCAATGTCCTCGAGTACTCGCCCTTGATTGCAAACTCAAATTTTGCGTCCATATTGGCAAGATCTCCATTAAAATTTGTTTTGCGTTGCGAAAATTCTACAATCTGAGTCTACAGATTAAACGTAGCATTGCGCGTGCGCTCCTCATCTCGCGTGTTAGCTATTGCATTAAAGTCCTTTCCGGCTGCCCATCGTATAACTTGGATAGGCTTCAATGTATTGTTAACCGTATTACACGCTTCGTTAAGCTAGGAGACCACATCTCCTCCTTCGTTCCTTCTTTCTTAAAATTCTCTTTTCTCGATTATCTAAAAGCTAGATTGGTTATCTACGTCTGTCAGACCATTCCATCTTGGTCGTCCAGCTTTTTAATAGCACGACTACGGTTTTCAAGATGGAATACTAATACTACATATTTTTAGCTGATCAGCTAAACGATCTTTTACCGTTCGCGCAGCCCGATATTGGAATGCGCTACCATGGACACTGAAATACTTCGATGATTCCTTGTACACGTTCAAAAGAAAGTTGACTACATCGCTAAACCCAGAATGTATATTTTGTTGCTGGTAGGAACTAATTACTACGGAGTTTGTGAAGGAAGGTGATTACATTTACAGCCATCCAGTTTACTTGTGTATTCACTTATACCGCAGTTTCTTTTTGCACATGAAATGTTATAGTTACTTAGTAAATAAATAAATAAAATATGACGGGCACTTCCTGTTGTTATAAGATAACGAAATTAATTTACCCGCATGCTCTCTTGCTGAGTGACGCTAGAAAGACAATGAGTTGTCTTCCTATTAAATAAAAAATTGAAAATATTTCTATGGACTTCGATATATTCTCCAACTTCGATATATTCTCATACTGTTACCTAATACTATGAGGATGAACATAAAATTGAGAAAAATGCAGTCTTAAAGCTTTCTTCCTTTTTATCCCTGATTTATAGCGAGAAGTCGGGGAAGGTAAGCGGTATCTTAGTATTTGCTGAGACAATTGTAAGCGTATGCATATCAATTTTGCTTGTTTAAGCCCACAATGTTAACAAGATGCAAATTTGATTTGTAAACAATTTCTCTTAGTAAAAGGTTATCATTGACGCTTTCTTAAGTAAACAAATGTTGCAAACCTTGAATGGCTTAAAAAAAAGACACAAACGCTACCCGGCTTTGATTAGATTTAATTTTTTTTTCATTTTTTTGTTTTAAAGAAACAAAACCCTTTTTTTAACGGAATGCCTCCTCCGTTTTTATAAGGAATTTTCTCGTTTTTATTTTTCTTTCTGCTTCCTCTTAACATTCCATCTCTGTGTTTTAAGCTTAAGTCTTTTAAAGTGAAAAGGTCACTTTCACTAAAGTATCATATAGATTCCCTTTGGCGGCAATGTAAACGATAATTGTATGCCATTTTCAAAGATTAAGGGGTTTATATTTCGTCCTTTTCGTTTATCTTTTTTTTTCCACCTAGTTCTCATCTCCTTTGCGATTTAAAAAAAAGGTTGAAAAGAATTTTTCAATTTTTTTTTCTTTTTTTTTTTTTCTGAATATTCACCCAATTCTTTTCTTCCTCTAACATTAAACGTTTGTGTTAAATACTTTTATTGAGATACTAAGCTTTTTTATTAGCTCAACCTATGTAAACATTGATCCAAACACTGAACTGTTTTATACACGTATAATAAAAAAAAGGTAAACGAAAAAAACTGGAACAAAAATTATTCTAAGCAGGTTTACGCGTATTATTCACAAATCTACGCACCGAAGGCATAAGCATAATAACTCGAGATTTGTTGAATGTTGTCTTACTGCTTACAAGTCATAAAAAGTAGAAGAAAACATGTATTCAAATACTTGAAATATGCGAGACCCATTTCGAAGTATTCAAGTATAGAACGAAATTGTCGGCAAACTCGAACAAATTAATATACTTTGGCCTTGTACTCTTTAACTCTGCGGAACAAATATTTGGTCACTACACGAAAGTAGTGGAAACTTTGACGTGAAGCTTCGAATTGTCCAAAAAAAGGATAGAAAACTACATAAGGATTATACATAGAAATGAATTCGTTTCGATTTGTTTTCTGTCGCCAAAAAAATGCTAAACAAGAACGATATTATATTCGAACTAGAGCGAAATCTTCTAGTAATCGACTAGTAATTTCTGTAAGACAAAATACCAGATCATATCGTAAATCATTTCTCGTGCAAGTGCGAGTGCGATGTAGAGTGCTTCTTGAAAAGTCGAATTGTCAGCCGCAATACCGAACAGATGTCGCTGGTCCCATCCCAGTGCTTTCACGAACTGCTTCGACGTGTTGTATTGAAAGGTGGCGGACCTGTAAACATCCGCTTCATTACACCCTACTACATTGTTTACGTTATATATATATTGTGTCGTAACATACATAGATACTTTATCGTATCACATCGTAGGTGTACAAATAGTCGACTAAGACTAACTCTTCCTCAAAACACAAATTTCCGTTAACTTTCAGCCTTGTTTTCAGTTATATTTATGTTGAAAACTATTACTATGTTTGAAGGCCAAATTATACTCTAACTTATAATAGAACTGAGTTATTCCTCTAGGCAATACGAAAACTACACTACTTTAAGCTATAAAACATATAGCAGAGCTATGCTCTTCTTTAAAATATAACAAAACCTATGTCTAAAGCTTTAGCTTTTATCACACCATTCTCTCTTCTACCAGATAGGCTACCCTTTAAATTACGCTGTAAGCGGTTATGAAACATGCAGTACAACCGCATTGCATCAAGCAAAAGGATCTCAAGCGAAAGTCTCTCAGTTTTTAGAAAAATTTGTTAGAGCTGACCGCCGCACAATTCTCATTGACACCCCAACTAGAGATACCGAAAAACAGGGTTCAAGATCACTAACTGATGCTGTCTCCGCCAATTTTCCCATTAATGCTTTTACTGTTGATAAAATTAGCTCACCGTTCCGTTCGGGAATCGGCATCTGGTTTTCATACCCTACAGCGTCTGTAGTGCAAGAATATATTAAGTTTTTGCGGATGAATGCAACACCCAGAAGGACTTGAGATAGACCCACCTTTTATTACATCGATCGATTCAGAATCACTTTCTACCTCGATCTAAGCTTGTCTGTCCGACTTCCTTATTACTTGTGTTTAACCTGCAGGCAGCAATTTTTGAAATATTTTGATAAAACTTAGTGTACCGCTACGTTTTGACCCAAGAAGGAATGCTATTGAGAATGGTTCGGATCGGATCACTTTTTCGATCACTTCCCATATAACAACTTATTTAGAAAAATCGTTGTATTAAGTGAGCTAGTGTAGGGCGTTTAATGGTGTGCCGTGTTCCGCTAAAAAACAGGAAGGAACCCGAACAGCTGATTTTTTGTAGTTTCAGAATAAAAGTGAAAATTTGTATGGTCTATGTGTTGCAAACGAAAAATCCGATACGCAGAGGTGTTCACAGTCTTTGTTGCGTAGGTGTGTGAGCGTTATAGGTATATTCTTTCACACATTCTTTTACGAATTTGTACTCGATGTCTTAATTTTTGGGGACGGGAGAAGGTGGACCGCAGATGCTAAACAGTTGGGCAGACGGACCGGTAGACAGACTAACAAACAAACATGCTTAGGTGTATTTCGAATCCGAGACTGGCTAAGAATTTACATTCTCTGTGAGGTTTTTGAAGTGTGCTTTCACGCGTTATAAAGGTATTGAATACAAAATTAAATTTCGATACACTGTAAGGTTGGGTGGGCATGGACAATTTTTTTCATTTTTGTACTAGTGCCACAGCATCGCCCATATGGGAATATGCGTTCAAATTTTTTACGTTATTCTGCTGTGTCCTCACTTTACGTAGTACTATAGGTGTGTCCCTCGACCGATTTGGCTCATTTTTAATATCAACCTGTGTGCAAAAGCTTCCAATGTTTTTGCCGAATTTGAAGAGAATGTTTACAGCAGACTTTACACAGACGGATAGACAGGCAGTCGGAAAGATTGATATGCTTAAATCGATTCAGAATTTTATGCTTATTAAAAATATATATACTTGATGGGGTCTCTTACGCTTGCTTCCGGCTGTTGCGAACGTTTTCAATGAATATATCCCGCGTCCTTCAGCGGTGGCCATGAAGAGACTGGTGACAGTGGGTGTCACTTTAAATCGAATGTTTTTTTTTTCTCACTTGTTGTAGATTTTCTTTATATAAAAGAGCAAATTATCATAAAATCTTAATCTACTGCCATTAATGCAAATGAAAAACAAAATAAAAAATTACTACATATTATGTTATTATGCTAATAATGTTAAAATTTTTATGCGCTTAAATGTAAATTTTTTATTTTACATTTTATGCATGCGTGCCGGGGACATGTGGAGATATGAAATTCTTTTCACTTAGACGCTGTGCATATATTACCGTCATTTATATATCGTTTTTATGCTCCACGCTAAACATGTAAATTTATTTGTTTGTATTTTTGTTTTATTTTATTTTTTTTTTTGTGCTTTTTTTTTGCTTAAGGATATTGACTGCATTCAGAATACTGTCATTTTTAAGCGCATATTTTTTTTTTTTTTTCATTGTTTTGCTAGGGATTTTTTTTTATTTTTCTCTACAGTAAACACATTATGTAAATCTTAAGTCAAAACACCAAATGTGCTTTTAAGCTCGTAAATGGCGAGGTTAAGTGTATATATGTTTTATGTACTTATGCGTGTGGTGTGCTTGGTTGCCTTTGGCATACAATGATAAACCTGCTGTAATGGATTTTTAATTGCCCAATGATCTGTGTAATGGTCTTTAAATGAACATTATCTTAAAATATTTTTTAAAAACTTTTTGATAATATAAATGTAATAAGTTTTTTATTATAGAAAAGATATATATACATATATACACTCGTATATATATATGGCCTCAAACGTTCTAATAATTTGTGAATTACAAAATATTGAATGCATTAATCGCATACAAACAAAAACAAAAAAAAACAAATTTACTGATATATTTTGCTTAGTTTTAAATTAAAAATTAATTTAAAAAATTCAATTTTCATTTATATTTTTGTCATATATCGCGACTGAAACGAAAATATCCAGAATATCATAAAATAACTTTTCAAACGTTTTTTTTATACCGTACACGGGATATTGACGATAGATTAATTTTGCACATCGTTTGCATCACACGGGCGTTAACGTCAAGGACTCGATAAAGTATAGCTTACGCACCAGGAGAGTTTATTGCTTTGTTCGATCATCACTTTGATAATCATGCCACGGTTGAGCACAAGGCAAAGGTGTTCAGTTAAGAAATGCCGTTTCATTGTAAAAAACATTTCGTCTCACACCCAATGCAATAATTGTTAGGAATTTTAGAGAAACTAAGAAAAGAAAATGAGCCATTGAAACTCACTGTTTCTGGTCTGATGAACGAGGTCGAAGGGAGCAGATAAGCTGAAACCTGAAATGCTTATGATTTAAAAAGTGCCGAAAAACGGCTATCAATCTGAACTCAACTGGGCGATGCTCTCGAGAATTTTGGCTTAAGAAAACTTTGTTAGAAGTTACACATAGTATTTCACCTGCAGTGATGTGAAATTCACTTTTAGTAATAAATCATGTCACCATGTTTCTTGTATAGTAAGAACATCTCCTCAGTGGTTAGTTGTATTGAAAAGAAGGGAAACAAAACTGTTTGCGCAAAAATTGCCTAACTCCAAATGACTGCTGTATAGTCCAGACGTCCGATTAGCGAATGGAAGGCCTGCGTCCAAATTTTGCTATGATAGACACTCAAGGCAAATCATTGCACTTTGGTACACATGCTGTAGCAGCTTTGCAAATTCATCTTAATAGGCCATATGTAACGGGCGGCCTACATTAGGCACTTTTCTAAACCCATTACTGAGAAGGGGATGTACTGCTGCTGTCAATACGTTCGCAACACCCAGAAGGAATCTTCAAAGACCCTACAAGATATGTATGTCCTTGGCCTGTATCAAATTCTGTATAGATCTAACCAAGTCGGTCCAAACATCCTTCTGATCGCAAGAATTGAAATATCGCCTTGAAATATGACAAAAACAAGAGAAGTTCTTGCACGTAGAATGCTATCGAATATGAGACAATTGATGAGCGCACTACAAATTGCGAATGGCATGTCTGTTTTAACAGCAAAAGAAAAAAAGAGTAACCCTTTGACTGATTACTCATAAATTAAATCAGATAAAAAGATACAAAACTCTGTGCATATGTTATGTGTAGCTCTATAGTGCTCGGGCTAAAATGGAAAATTTCCACCAAATTCTAAGGAGAATTGGAATTGTGTTCATTTTGATTTGTTTTCCAAAAACTGGTCAATTTGGGACATCGTGCGTTTACTACGATGTGAGTAAGTAAACGTGGTATATATTTGAAAAGCAGCTTTCTCATGTTCAAATTTTCATGGTGAATGCTCTGCCTATTGGTATCTTTAGGATGTCAGTTATCCCTCGTAACATCTTTTTTCTAGCTTATGAAAAGCAATTTTCAGGAATTTTATAAATTTTTTGACGTAACGGCCTCCTTAGGGATTTTAATGTGTCACGATGTCGGTACAACCTCGTTTAAAATCAACAAACCGCTAACAAATCTTCTTCTTCCACTTCTTCTTGAATACTCAGCGAGCATTATAAAAGTAAATCGTTTTACTCGATGGAGTAGAGCTGTAATAACACGTTTATAGGTAATATTGTCTTTGAAAGTTAGTTTTTCTCATCAAAAAGCAATACTTTGGTAAAATACGAAATTCAGATCTTTTCATTGTTTTGAAAATAACAAAAGTGGCATCACAGATACCACGGCAAACAAGTAACACAATGCAACAACATTTATTCGCAACTACGCCCTTGACTATATAGAATAGATGCTTTTCACAACAAACCTTTTGTTTACAGGAATTGATGGACGTGAAAGGCAGCTCACAATACGCTCTCCCTCTGATTAAAGAACATTCACATAGGCTGTGCGTACAAATAATTAGTGTATACACAATTCGCCTTTCCTCTTACAAATAATTCGGTCTAAATGCGAAAGGTGTATGTGACAGCAAACAGCTTATTGTAGTATATCGGTAGGCGTATATCATTTGGAAATTTCCGAATGCCTCTCGAATGTTTCAATCTGACTTCCCCGTTCCTCTTTTATCAGCTTTGAGGTAATCAGTTTCTTTTGCATCTAAGAGGCTTGATGTCGTAACTTTCTGATAAGTTTGGCCTTGACGACCTTGCACGCTAGCTGGAATTTAACGCAATTTGCTCTATTGCATAGTGTCGCATGTCTAAATTGCAAATCTATACCGTAAGCCAAAAAGTCTATTCTTTGAAGATAGTGCAAAGCGTAAAATGCTGCTACCCATGCTGCGAAGGGTTTTTGTGCATTTGCCCAGCTCATTATACAGCTTTCAAGTTAAATCAACGACAGTTCATTAACCAAAGCTAACACTTAAGTCGAAGTTCCCAAGGACTAGTCGGATAGACTGAAATCAAGCTATAATGGATCGTTAAAGTCTAATTATTCATTTTTCGCTATATTGAATGTAAACAGGAAGTTAAATGGAGTTTACTCATCTAGAAAACAGTTGCTCTTGTTGACAAAATCCTTCATATCCTTAATCATAAATTTGGGAAATGTTTTGATGAAATCGAAATAAAGTCCTGATTTGATTTACTGAAGATCGTCTAAAATAATGAATTCTTTAAATTGTATTTATTTTTATCAGGCAGCAAGTTTTCACCATAGTCACTGATTATAAGCAGCTAGAGTTTGTCCTCTCACTCTACAACTGGCCATAATGAGCCATTGCAATATAAGTCCCACTGCCGACTTGAGAAAAAAATATATTCAAAATGTAGAGATTGTACGAAGGAGTACAAAATTAAATTTATTTAATTTAGAAGCTGGATCGGCTTACGAACGTTCACTTCAAAGCCAGAGCAGACATGAAGAGCGAGGAAATTTGAGAGAATTTGAGAAAAGCAAGTAAATGAATGACAAGCACATACATATATATATATATATATATTGATCAGAATTGTTCTACATGGAATGAATGTTATTCGCTCCTGTCTGGTGTTACGTGAGCAGTTGCATGAAATGATTTTTAAATATTTAGAATGACAATAACATTCTAATTTATTTTATATGGTTTTTAGATAATTTTCCTGAACATACTTTACAATGAAAGAAAGAGACATTTCCTATAAGCCCCTTACTCCATACTATTATTCTATAAGATAAATAGTAAGAAATATATATATGCATGTATATACATAGAGACATATATATGGCGAAAAGCGACAACAGCAACCGTATCGGCACATAAAAAAGAAAATTAAGGAAATTAGTTTTTTCCACATGAGAAACAAAAAGCAGCAGCAGCAACAGCAACAGCAACAGCAACAGCAACTTAGCTAAGCAAAGCGTAAAAAAGAAAGAAAAGAAGAGAAGAATTTATTGAAATTTAACACACATAACATAAAGCAAGAAAAATCAGTAGCAATAGGAGTGATGGCAGTACCAGTGATAGTAGGTAGCACAGTAGTAGTAAAGTAGCATTTGCACTGGGTAATCCAGTACCAGTGCTGCGAGTGGATCTACGCTCAGCATGCTATGAAGCTATTAAATTAAATTGCAGTGAAATAAAGAAAACGGGACTTACACGGCAGAGCACACGTTAGCAAAAGATTTTCGTCCTTTTTATACAAGAAAAGCACGTATGTCTGTCTTCAAATGGCTTCACACATGAACTCTTTGTTGGTTGTCTTACTCTTTGGTTTTTTTTTTTTTGGTTTTTCTCTTCTCTCCTTCGTTGTTCGCAAAATAAGTTTGGTGCAGTGTTCGCAGGATAGAGTCTCTGACTGGGCTTTTTTTGTTTTACGATTTCGTTACAATTTATTTACGACTTTTTTTTCTCTTATTTTTGTTTTTATTTTGTTGTAGACCTCAAATAATTTCTTGTTAAAAAGTAAATACAAATGAATTTCTTTATAAAAGTGGCTATGCACACGTATATGCTAACACTCGTTTAGTCGGTAAAGAAAATAAAACGAATACTTAAAGAATTGTGGTATGATTCCTAAGCCCGCATTTCTCTCTGTTGAGTCTTTTAACTTTCAAATTCGGAAAATAAGCAAAAAGAAAAAAAAAAATTGGAATTTAAACAGGAGCATAAATGACTTTATTGCATTGCAAGTATGTATGCATGTATGTATGCATGCATATATGTATGTACACATGTGCAATAATTTAAACATTGTTGACTTGACCAAACATATTATAGCACAAAGTACACATTCCCCGAGGGAGTTGATGGAAATTAAACATTATTATGCGCTTGACCAGTGTGCGGTCCTGTTGTGTCCGAGCAGACCACAGCGGCCGTACAATGCTAGAGAAAGAAAAATAAAAAAAAAAAAAAAAATAAAAAAGAACCAACCAACGAACCAGCCGCTTTGCTCCTTTGGTATTTATTCAGTTACTGGTTTGTAACACCGTTGCTTTCGCTTTTGTAGATATATGTATAACTGTAGACATATATTTGTCTGTGTCTATAAAAACATACTTTTTTGTTTTCATTGCACTAGAGAAAGAAAAAAAAAAAAAAAAAAAAAAATAAAAAAGAACCAACCAACGAACCAGCCGCTTTGCTCCTTTGGTATTTATTCAGTTACTGGTTTGTAACACCGTTGCTTTCGCTTTTGTAGAAAGTGGCCACTGACCGCAGTAAATCACATCAGGGCATAATGACCATTATTATGCGACATGTGCATTATTTGTTCGAGGTGCTTCCGTTTAAAGAGCTTATACGTACGAGCGTGTGGTCGCTAAATTTAGGGTGCAAACACACAAAACACGTTCCCATGAATGTATGTATGTTAGTATATATATAAATATATATTTTATATTGTTTATATATATATATATATGTGTGTGTGTGTGTGTCTGCTTTTTATATGTGTATGCATCTGTATTTCGTAAGTAATGTTAAGTATTTAGAGGTAATGGTTCTCATTAAATTTGAGTTTATTTCGCAATTAACGCCTGTTGCTGGTTTCACAGCTTCTTTACGTTTTCGGCTGTGTTAATGACGTTGACAGAAATATTCCCTGAATAGAATGGAATGAAACATAGTATGTTTGGGCGAAGAAGGGGAGACGTTAAAACAGCCGTTCAAGTGTTGAAGTATGTGTGAAAATTTGCTTTGAAGCGTAAGTATTTTCATTCAACACTCTATTTAATAATTAAGTAAAAGAGCGAGCGGGAATAACGGAAAATTTGAGAGAAAGGTGGGTTATTTCCGTTATAATCTGTATACACACATATGTGAAACCGTATTGTTAGTTAATTTGCGGCATATAAACTTATGTTGTATTAATGTAGTTTAGTCTTATGCCAGGCATAAGCTCAGGTGTAAATAGGAATTAATTAACCTCAAATACCACAAATAAACATTTCATAATGTTTTCATGATAAAATTCTTATTTACATAATATCGCCGAAATTTCAATAAATTAATCGATATGCATGGCCGACTCTTTAAATTTGTAACAAGTAATCTAAAAAGTTTTCGGCCTTTAGAGTTGATCGCTGAGTGAGTACACATTTAAAAATATTCGAAAGATTGTTTTCTTTTTTTTTTGCGGCAGGTTGGATTGGTCTTCTTCTTATTGTGGCAACACCTAAGTAAGCAACGAAAGTAGTAAAATAGCGCAACGAGCTATATTTCCTGAAGCCGTGCCCACTAACAGATGTTTGCTGTGTAGCTGCTCTCCGCAATTTGTCACTAACATGAAGCAAACAATGTTTTCCGACATGGGCATATCGCCAAGCTTCGAGCTAAGTTCACCCTGTTGCTCGCAGTGGAAACAGTGGAAAAGCGCGTGTTAGGCGCCTTCGGTTGCCTTATAACGTAAACCTCGCGACTCGTCTTCGTCGTTGAAGTGGTGAATATAACCTTTAACACAGTCACATCCCGTTAGTAACTGAGTTGCATAGAAATCCGCGTTTCCGGGTAAGCCAGTCTTTAATTTTTGGCATCAAGCGGTGCGTCCATTCTTGGTTTTTTTGTTTTTTGTTATTAGGAAAAAAATGTTTGTCATAATGTCTACACATTGTTTTCAATTGCTTTATTGCGTAATTGCTTTGCTGCAAAGTTTATACAGCAATGAAGCCTGGTTTTCCGAAGACTGGTTATCAAGATTAAATTAATATCACGCAAAAATTGCGACATAAATATCAGGAAAGTAAAATTGAATTGGGCGATGTCAGTTTCAGTTATGCAGCTAAACGTTCCAACTGACTCCTTCCATTTTTTCTCTCCACTACAAATTTCGTTGTGGGTATTTCTAGATTCATTCGAATGCATTGCATCTTAAGCCTAGATTGCGATGCGTGATGCATCTTCACTATCACGGACTTTAGCCCTATTCGACGTTAGTCGAAGGGTTTGGCCAAAACCTCTCTCTAGTTCCTCCTAGCTTTTACTTTTATACATTGTTGTCCCCAGTTATTCTCCTTTTTGAGGGCTTAAAAAATAGCTTCATTCTATTGACTCTCCTTGAGCAGAATTCACTCAAAAAAACTATTCCGACTTACATTAGATTATATATATATATCTGATTGTATATAAATCTCAAGGTTCTTTCTACAGCCAGCTTTGCTTTCCTCCTCAAATTGCTCAATGCTACTTACCTGTCAACATTTAGATCTTAAGACAATGTTGACGAATCTTCTCAGAATATTTTCCATTTGATCATCGAAATTTTATGCACAAAACCCGTGAATACAACCCACATAATGCCTGCAGGTAGTAAAGCAGAAGTCATATGTTTTCACAGAGCTTAGGCTTCATTGAAATAAAATTACAAAATTTATGGAGCAGCTCACGTATTACATTTTCAGACCGCAATATCTTATGTCTAAACGCGCAATAAGCAATTAAAAAAACACCATTCTTGGGTATTCCCTTAAATAAAGCATTTTTTAAAGGAGATCGTATAAGACTTGATGATTAAGTAGGAATTAAGTATCGAAATTCAATTTTTTTTTCAATAGGTTTCTGAAAGACACAGAAACAAGCTTCAAAACCCCCATAAAGTATATAAATTCTTAGCCGGTTTCAGATGTGGAATGCAGCTAAACATACCCGTCTGTTCGTTTGTCCATCTGTCTGTCTGCACAATTTTGCAGTATTTGCGGTAATCATGCTCACGTTAGCGGAAATGAATAAATCGCCTACAAATGTGCAAAACAATCTGGTAGGGACTTAAACTTTTCACAGGACACGCACACAACACCCATACGCCCGTATGACAAAAACTTTTATTTTGAAAATAGAAAGAATCACCTCCGCCCGCTCCGTATTAGGGAGCATGCAAATAGAGTTTTTTTCCTGTTTTTGTCCTTTTTGGGATTACGGTGATGGGTATAAGAGATTCGGTCACGACCGAATATAATTTTCTTACTTGTTTTCCTTCTTTTTTTTTGGATTTCGAACATATAAACTGTTTTATTTTCTATGCGTTATTAAACTTTATTTGATGTTTCAATTATCGTGGATTTAAAAGATCTTTTTTACCAATTTCTCCTATTATAGCATTAAACAAGTATGTATAGGCATAGCTGCCTTTGCACGTATATAAGCATGAGCATAGGTAAGCAATGTATTTGACTGACTTTTTATTGTCAAACTCAATTCAAATCAAATGATACGGAAGCAAATCATTTGATATGTTTTTCCTTTCCTTTCCTTTCCAAATTTCCATCATCGTCTACATCATCGTCTTCATCGTTAATATTGACGCAGTCAGCCATCAATTGACAAACTTTAACATTGTTATGCTTACAAAGCATAGCATATTCGCACACATACGCGCGTATTGTTATGCATATATCTGAATTCTCCAACTCTTCAATGTTTTATAGCTTAACCTTATAATTTTCCATCAATGTTGTCTCAATTTCAAGTAATTTCCGTTTGAATGCGTATTAACCTTTAAAAATTGGCGGCAAATTTGTAGCAATTTTTCCATTAACTCCCCTATACACACATAACATATACGCATACGCATACGCATACGCATACGCATACGCATATGTACTTATATTTACAATCATATACCCAGTTAGTTAGTGTTTGTAGTATTTCCTTGAGTTATTTCTTAGCCTTTTCGGGATCAAATTTTGATGATGCGTTTGCTCATTTCTTGTTGCATTACAATATAAAGTTCGTTTAAGTGTATACTTATTGTATATATATATATATATATATATATATATATATATAAGGGACAAAGTATGTGAGCAACAATGAAACAAATATAACTCAAATGTATTCGTTAGTGTTTTTACGTAACGAGTCAAGAGGTTTAACGTAAACGTTTTTTACGTTATGTAATTCACTTTTTTGAAGCCAGACCGCGTTAGTGCTATAGGATATTTAATTATTAAGAGGAGATGACATATACTGTACTTTCTTTTTAGTATTTAGTATTAGCTGGTGATTAAAAGAGAGGAATAGTCGATGCCTTCAATTGCTAGAGAAGGTTTTTAAAAAGGTAACTACGACTCTTACACGAAGTTGTTCATGATCTTGTGGCATCTTTTGTTTCTCAAATGGAAAAGGAGACCCAATTAGAAATAGATGTTGATTATAGACAGAGCTCCCATATTTTAAATAAACAAATATTATTCCCTTTATCGCTTGCACTTTTCTGTTTTTATGCGAAAGTATTCTACGCATAAATAGTTATTAACAATTAAAATGATTTGTTTTATGGAAAGTGGACTTTGGGAAGAGGAATCCATAATAAGAGTGCAGCTAATATGAGTTAATAGTCTATCGGCTGAATTTTGCTTTTATTTTCCTCCCTTTTCTTTTCTGAAAAGATCGCCTAAGAATTCCAGAATCATCTAACAAAAGTCAAGTTGTTTATGTGACTCAAAAAGTCTATTATTCGAGCGAAGTCATCACATAACTACAACTGCGTAAAACTCTTAAATCATGTTTTCTTCGTGCATATGCTCTTCCAGCTGGTCGGCATAGGGGGCTCTTTCACTGGTGAATGAAACGATTTCAAATTTCAACTTGTAACTCCGTGGCTCTCTATCCAGTTATGAAGGACGTACGACACCTATTTTTGAGCCGAATTTTTTTTCCTCGAAATATTGAATAAAATTTGTACTCAAACCACATTCAATTTTTGTTTTTTAAATCAATCCACTGTCACAAAAAATGACACGTGCTGCAGTAAATGCAAGGGCATGGGCAAGAATGTGCATTAAAAAAAAATGCTTTTTTTAATTTTCTTCTTCAACTAGTGCTGTTGTGCAACCTTTTAATTTCTAAAAATTTATCAGAACAATTTTTAAGTAGCTTAACAAATCTAATAAACAAGTGTAGGAAATTGGTTTGCTTGTTAAGGGATTTTTTTTTTTAACAGCATTGGTTGTAGTACGTTGTTAAATAACTAAAGCATTTCTTTTTTTCTTTACATGCGTGTAACACAATCAATGCCGTTTGCAATCATGCCAAGTCTTTTGTAAAGCACGGCTGAAAAGTCCGAAGGCTTAGAATTTGCATAAAATGCATGCGTATACATTGTGCATTATTGCAGCGATGCAAAGCATTAGACAGCTAGAGTTGATAGCTTACGCTGCGTAACTTCAATAAACTCATAACGTGGATGCGAAACATTATTGTTTTAGTTGTCGATGAAATGCATGAAGCGAAGGCAAAACTTGGCGATTTGCTTATATAGCTATAATCATGCATCGATAAGTAATTTGCTGGATTGTTTTAAAGAAATTTTTTTTGCGCAGCTCGCCACCCTTGTAAGGTATAGTTGAGCCTATAATCCAACACATACACACATCTTGAATCAATTTTAGCATGTCCGTCCGTTCATTTTATATCGGCTTCGAATTCGGCAAAAACGTTGGTAACTCTTTCAGGGATTTAACGTGGGCCAATTCGGTCGAGGGACGCGTCATAACCATAAACTGAGCCTTTGTTTGCTTTCAAAGCTTTATAGTTTTTTATCGTTACTCATAGGGATTAATAAATGAAAATAAATGGTAAGGTGTTCGCGTACATTCCTCGGATAATCCTACAGTACTTGTGCGTGTGGATAAAATAAGCCAGAGGACCGCCCTGTTTTATGTAATGAGATGTTAACCTCACTTACTTATTAGCCGCGAACGAAATAAAATTTTCGTTTAATTTCAATGCCAAGGAACCTATTTTTGCAAACAAATTGTAATCGTTTTTATTTATTGCAATGAAAGCTTTAGTTGCCATCAAAAAATGTGTTTGTAAGTGATTGTTAAAGAAGCCAGTAGCACACTTCTCGTACCACTATTTACTCATCGTGGAAATCAGGTGATGTGAGTCTAGTAGAGTACATGCATAGCATTTTTTGCTTTCTAATCTGAACAAAACTACATTTCTTGCGTCAGTTAGTGCCCGCACATTACATTATCTCCTATCATTTTACGCTTAGAGTGCACCGTTTCCTTGCTTAAAGCAATACCTGATTGTTTTGAAGGGCACAATATTGGTAATAAGTCTTTTGTAAACAAAATAAGAAGAAAAATAAAGTAATTTTTGCTATGAAGAGACGACCACAATATAACTTGAATAAATGAGGACGCATCTGCTGATGGCACATTACACGAATCTTGTTCCTCTGCAGCCAGGCGAACAATTTCGCTGAGAATAGATGATAATATAATATTTAGCGTTTTCCAAAAAAACACACGTTAACAAGGAAAGGTGACCTTCTCATGTTATACACAACGACAATATAAAATATGAGCATACTTAACTGTTTGCTACGAATGAGTATTACATTTACTGGATATTTTGGTATTAAAAGTGTCCTGCGGTGGTCGTTTGTTTGTTTATGCATCCATAAATCTTAACACTTGTCCTCTAACATTGACAGTAGCTTGTCGTTAATTTCCAAACAACAGAAGGAAATTTTCTATTTAGTGCTTCACATAAAATACCTTAATGCAGCGATTCCCAAATATTGTCATTTACATAATGTCGCGTAGCCAGAGAGATATTCTAAATATCTACGTTAGTATCGAAAATACTTTAACTACAACAAAATATATGAAATATTCAATTGATTAAGTGGTTAGTGCCTTATAGTAGTAGTTTTTTTTTGCAAAAACTTTTTTGAAATAAAAAATCTTTTTTTTTTATTAAAAGATTTACTTTATGCACTTTTTTACAAATGTAATTGTAATGAGATCTTAAGCGGCAGCTTTTAGTACTGTAAGAAGAAGGTTGGAAGACCTTTTCATTTACGTCACTTGCTTATGTTATATGAGTCCTAGCTAATATCTGTACCAAATTTCATTTCTATAACTTCAGTAATTAATAGGACACTGTTTACTTTCATCTAAACTTTTTTTTTTATTTTAATTTTTCGTTTCGGCTTTATTTGTTCACTACTGTTTGATCAAAGTAGTATACTTAGCTTGTATCGGTTTTTGTTACTAGCAAGGCATGAACATTACGATGTCCAATCTTCGTTACTAGGTAATGTTTTAAAACACCTAACAAACATTTAAACTTAACTTATACTACTTCTGTATGTGCGGATCAAACGACTGAATGCATTTGAACGCGGAACACTTCGACCCCTCTGATAGATATATGTGAACCGAAATTCCTCGACGTATTTTCTACACATGTGCAGATTGTAGCAGATTTTTTACTATTTTGAAAATTTTAGTAAATTAATCATAGGAAAATTTCTTAAACTTGATTTACTACAACTACGCTACTGGCTTCAGTACGTGTTGCGGATTAAGCAACTCTGCTCTAACTTATACTCCTCGCTCTCTCTCTCTCTCTCTCTCTCTCTTTGCCTCTGTCCCTCTCTCTCTCAGTCTCTCTCGCTCACCCCATCTCTACCTAACTTTATTGTTTTGTTTTTTTTTGTAACTTAACTGACTTTCAATATTCGACTTTAAACTTCAAGTCAAAATTCTTCTTATAAGACATCAATTTAATTTTGATTATTCTCTACACAAACAGGCATACTTACACACACACACAAACGCGCTTCCCATATAAAATGATTAGACACATACACACGCACTTCATGTTACTTACTGGTCGACCTCAAGTCAATTTTACATGAAAATCCACTCTCAATTCCTTCGGCGCATATACTACGAAACAAATGGTGAGAATGGTTGAGGAGGTTATTTTCTATACTGTAAAAGGCTTCGTTTGGCGTCAGCTGTTTGTGTTCGTAAAGATTTCTTAATCTGACGTTCTAATGAATGTCATAAATTTATTGTCGAGCACCCTCAAGCTGGGACTCATTTTGCTGGCATTTGCCAGACAATCGTATACCAAGGCCCCCTGACTATTACATTTCGTTCTGTTCTGGCAATTGGCTTCGTTTTGTTGCATGGCTTTGGATTTGTGTTTTCGTTTCGTTTCTTTTCTTTTCTTTTTTTTTTTTCGTTTAAATACGTTTTTTTAAATAAAATTTTCAATTGTGATTTCATGTTGTTCGAGCTATATTTAGTAGCACGAAAAAAAAAAAAAAATAAAGTGAAAGAAAATCTAAAGATTTCAGCACACAATTCCCCTAAGGTCAAATAATACGGGTAAATGAATCAATGCATGAATGTACGTTTGCATGAATGTATTGCAATCATGTTCATACACACAATAAAAGATATCGAACAGATAGATACTCAAGCATATCGAGTGGACATCATCTTAGAAACGGTCAAGTGAAATGTTATGTCTTTAAATAGGAATATATGTGCGTCTGTGCATGTGTTTGGATAACTTTTCGTTATCTCATCACAACTCATAATAATAATCATGTACAACATTGAACAGAAAAAATAACAATCAATTGTTTGAAGAGAATCGAAATGTAAGCAAGAAAAAAAAAAAAAAGAAAAGAAATAAGAAAAACTCTGAATAGTCATCATAATGCTTTATGGCTTGGGTTGTGTATGTGCCGGTGCTAAAAGGCCAGGCGGAAGGAAAAGGCGTCTGTCAATGGTTATCTATCGAAAACAATCGACACATTCGACATGCACTGTACTCTGCTACAAGATAATCACATTAGTCGAGACAAAAGACATAACAACTAAGCAACGCAAGAAAAAAAAAAAACAAATTCTAGCAACAACATCGTCTCTACAAGTCAATATGAAATTGATGTATTGTTTTAAAAACTACAGAAAGAAACCATCAAAAACAAAGAAAAAGTAAAAATAAAAATAAATATCAAAATATATACGAATTTATTCCCCCAAAAAAATATTCTAATAACGTTTTCCTGGCCATTCTTTAAATTTACATTAACGCAGTGTAATGTTTAAAGAAAACAATCTCATGAAAAATAATAACAAATGGTAGAATTTCTTTTTTCTTCCTATTCGTTTTCTTTTTAATTTTAAAAACAATAAAATTAAATTTGCCATTGCATTCTCTAACAGACTCCTCGACTTGTTTCTTCGCGCTCACAACATGTAAAAATCGACTAAGTTTACCGTTGAACTTGCAACATACACTCATCCCATATACTGTGGAGCAACTTATCGTACTCGACCAAACTCCTTGCGCAAATGTATGCCATATCCAGACTGACTTGTTCCAGACTTCACCTCTTCGTAACTAACCCAAGTCAGGATCATTGTCTGAATCAATTGAAGCTTGTCTGTTCATCGCCAAGTATTTTCGCCAAGTATTTTCGCGTTTAACAGGCAGACCGCAATTTTGAAGATATTGTGATGAGCTTTGCTACACTGACATGTTTTCGACCAACGACGAACTCCATTGGAAATGGGTGTGTCTGGATCACGGTTAAGGTCGCTCTCATACCACGTCCTATTTGGAAAGGCTTTTATATGATAAAAATTCCCTATTCCTGACGTTTGTCAACGATAGTCAAAGAAGTGGGTGAAAATTTAGAAAGGATGGGAAAATCTGTTAAACTCCCTCTTCTCTCGTATAGAAATATGTAATTGGAATAAAATAAACCTTAAGCCTCTTATATGAAAGCTGGGTCGAATTTCTAGCAGTTTAGGCGAATCTATTTTTCAAAGCACTTCCTATATAAGGGCTTTCGTGAAGATATTTGATAGATTTATGAGGAATATAGCCAGTCGTAAATGGTCTTCCTTGCCCGATTATAATATTTTGACTTATTTTAATATAAACGTATTCGCAGGCAGAATAAAATTCTGTACGGATTTAGTAACGTCCATCCGTCCATTTATTTCAATTACATCGAAAGAGACGGCGAATTAAATATATGTGCACTATAAATGGACAAATTTACTTTAGAAATTTCGTTCCCTATATCATTGACCAAATCTACCTAAAGTAATGGAAGCAAATGAGAAGATCGCCCAACCTAACAGAAAACAAGTAGGAAAGTTATACATCCTTGGGGATAAATTTGGAGAAAATGCTATCTAATCTCTGATTATGAAAATATCGTACATTCCAGTTAAATCTTGAGTTCACATATTTCACATTTATACGGTTAAGAAAAGTCTAGTCCCTAGTTCGTTCCAGTTCTTTAATTAAAAGCCCGATCATTTTCACATATGCTTTATCTGTTATTTACACGCTGCAAAGAGCATAGCTTTCTTCAAAAGGCGAAAATGCTTTATCTGTTAGCGATAAGTAATAGATTTGATGTCGGGTATTTTGGATTCGCCTTCAAATAAATATAACTTTCTTACTTGTCTTTTTTCTTTTGTTTTTTTTTTTTCGTTTCTCATTTCTTTTTATTACAAGTTTTTTTTTATTATTATGTTTTGTTTCCAGTGGGAATCTAATTATTCATTTAAATGATTGACCGAGCGGTCTCCCCTCAAGAGCAGTTGATTTTTAAGTACATTTTTATATTAAAATATGTATATATATATATATATATATATGTATATGTATATGTATTTCGTATTTATTGTACGTTCGGTGTTTTTCTTAGAAAAAAAATTGTTTTTTTCGTTTCGTCCTCATCACCATACTGTTGTACGTACGCTCTGTTAATTAGCATTGATTTGAAAATGTATTTATGTACGTATGTATTTTTTCGCCCTACTTTACCATAAATTGACATTGATTTCATTTACAGTACTTAAAAGAAAAAATCGTTTTTGGGAGTTTTAATTAAAAGCGACATCTGTCATTTATGATAAATTTAAAGAATTTCTAAGTTAAAATTATTTCATTGCGACATTATATTATTTTTTTATACATTCCCGTAATTAGCGCTTGCAAGGAAAAGTTAAACTTCTTAGCAACATTTTCAGAACAAACTACAATACCACATCTGGCAGTTAGCTTTGGCCGCGATTCTATAAAGCTAAAGGTCATCGTCTACATCTTCAAATTGACTGATGAAACTGAAACGACAATTCATATGTCAATTTTAAATCTAAACTTCGTTAAATGCTGCACTTGTGAGAAAGCAAAAAATTAGCAGACGGACGGATAGACACATATAATGAATTCTATTGAAAATTGTAGGTGGATTAGAAACTCATTTGGTTTCGAATGCCCGGACATTATGAGAATGAAAAAATGAGTATACGCCCTACCGCTAACCCATTTAATGGCATTCAAGCACAAGTCTAAACTCTGACTGGTGACAATTTAACACATTCATGATCTCATTATCTACGAATTAAGAATTATTTGAAAATCATGCAAAATTTTAGATTTTTTGATACTTGTCGGTCCTTTGTTGTTGTTACAATCCTCACGATGTCAAAAAATACCATGGAAGGCTAAAGGTAGCGCTAAGTTAGAAAATCGCCTTTTTTTGCCAAACTTCGCTTTTATTCAACAAGAGCGAGACAATCAACCTGTTCCATAGAATGTTTTATGCCCAGCCTTTAATGTCCGCTTCAGTCGCCGCGATGATTTAATTGTTGAACCCAAACCCTTTCACCTCGGACATCCTTTTGGGACTTGCTAACAGATAGGAATAACTAAGGGCCAGTTCATGCAGTTTTATGTAGAGTGTATTCTTAGTTGATTTGGTTGGTAGGTTTGGTTTAAAACCCATTCCCCTACATATGTCCCCTGAACATAGAAAAAGGATAACGGACAAGCCGATGATATGGTGGCATTTGATAACAATAAGTTATGAAAAACGAAAACGTGGTATAACAACCATTAGGCAAGCCTGGCGGTGCATAAATACCGATAGTAACATAATTTGCGTTTATTGCTCCACGTAACCACAAACTGCTGATTGACACCTGATTTTCTATCGACGAAATATCAATCAATTCTTATAACGATAACAAAAAATACATCGATTCGCGGATAGTCTTGCAGTTTCGAGACGACATTAGCGGACAGCATCGAAGATGGGAAAACATTGATTTGTGATGGACAATACCTTGAAAAAACTGTATAAAAATATATATGATTTTTTTTAATACAACGAATCACTCAAAGAATAGTTGCTACGGATGTGACAAGGTGATCAGGTCAGAGAGAAGTGAGGAGAGAGAAAGACATATGGAGTGACTGCATCCTAATGAGTATCTGCCCGATCTATGGTATTGTGTATCATTTTTCTCTAACATAAAATTTTCATTTTACAATTCACTCACAAACACTCGACAGCTTTCGCATACGAAGAATTAAAATAGTGACGAGTAAGGATCGGGCTTCATGCGTAACTTTTAATATTGCAATATTATGTTCGGATCTTGTTTAAAGTATGGTTCGAATTAGATGAGACATCTTTCAACTGCAAGATGCAAGATTTGTTTTGGTACTCATTTGTCCTCGGTGGAATTATTTATGGTTCCTATTGCGTTAACAATGTCAAAGTGTTTTGAATAACAACAGACTAACAGTGAATTTGATGCCACTTTTAGGGAACATAAATGGGAAGCCCGTAAACGAAAGTGTTATCGAAATAAACCCGCATAGCTAAGCGATTGACAAAACCAAACATTTATTTATTTTATTAATTTATTCATTTACACATGAAAACATACTGCCGACTTAGATTGACTCTTAGAAATAAATCTCATCTACTTATTATCACTACTCTTATAAAATATAATGAATAAGTAAAAAAAAAATAAGTAAAAAAACAAAGAAGAACAAAAAAACAGAGAACAAGAAAAACAACAGCATGTACACATGTAGCCCAGAGGCACATTCCCAACCGGGCTATATATCTATCCCTAAACCATTACAAACATTATGGCGAACATATTTAGGTCTATCTACGAATCATACGAAG
The DNA here is from genome assembly GCA_000688715.1 of Glossina pallidipes. Taxonomy (NCBI): domain Eukaryota; kingdom Metazoa; phylum Arthropoda; class Insecta; order Diptera; family Glossinidae; genus Glossina; species Glossina pallidipes. The sequence continues at coordinate 1,125,528 of KK499789.1, read as the reverse complement.
CTTTAACAATGAACAGTTATTTTAAATAGGACGTAGATAGAGCTCGCTTATCGTAGAGTGTAGCTTTGCTAGAGATTAAAGAGGTCGAATATTGAGATTAAGTTACAGATATCAATTCCATTTTTGCAAACTCACCTAAATGTGTTGGAAAGGTGTATATAGTTGTATCTACAATGACCGAGCTTTATGAAAATAAAGTTGCTTTAAGAACGATTAGGAACATTAAAGTTTATCTCACCAAAAGCAGAAATTGCTTTTGAACTAAACTCTATTGAAACAACATGGCATGGAATAGATGACATAGTTTTGGAATGAGTAATCGGCCACATTTCGTAACATGTCTACTGACATTAATTTATTTTTCTTGAACTTTTCATAAAGCTATACACTAATATAAAACACTTTGTTACGACCTTAAAGTTAAGCCTAATGGCTAACTGGCAATGATAACAAAAGCCTATTCAACCGGCACACATTAAAGCTCATTACTCCAAATGATCCTGAAACGTAAAATTTGCAGAAAATATTGTTTCGACAGTTATTAACATCTTTGAACTTAAAACATTTTTCAGGTCATTTTCGGTGGGCCCTGTACCTATACCAGTACTAAACGTCCATTCTCAAATATCATCTGAGACAATTAGGCAGAAATATATGCAACAGTTTTCCATTTTTTGTCTCAAATTTTGCAATGAATCGCGAACGCAATGAACGGACAGACGAACATGACTAAATTGATTCAAAATATTACACCGACGCATATTCACAAAATCTACAATAGTTAGTCGTGGATATAGTAACTCAACGGTGATGGGTATGTCTTTCTATAAAGCAGGATTCTCACAAGACATACGCGAAGCCACCGCGGCGTAGAACATAATTTCTAATTTATAAAGTAAATTAAAAGAAATGGGAAATCAAGTTAGGATAGATTCGATTGCAATCGTGGTTAAGCAAAACAATGTCGACGAAACCGTCGGGCATTAGGTTTGGCCCTTTCAATGGGAATTGAAAAAAGTAGTCACTTATTACATATTGCACGGAGATGAGGTCCATAAAATACACTTAATACTGAGCTCAATTTAGATATTTATAGAGAAGAAATTTGTTTGTAAACTGAAAAGATGTTAAACTCATTAAGCATTTCCATTTCGTCGTTTAACAGTCACGGTTTGTTATTGAAAATTAAAGCCTAATAGTATTTCGGCCTTTTAAGTACAATTTTCTTTTCCAGCATGTAATAGTTTTCATGAAAGGTTTTAAAAATTCCTCTTTCAATATGGAAAACTGTTAAATAATTGAACAAAATGTAAATAAAATCGCAAAAATTCAATTTAACGGAATTGTTTAGGATTTTTTTCGATAAAATTCGCGTAAGCGAAACCAATTCACTTCATATTTATATAAACAATTTTGATTATACAACTCATTGTGCGAACATAGCAACTGTTACTAATACGGAAAATTTCAATACGGGCCAAGATTTTAACTCCGAAAGTAAAAGCAACGTAACGAGAGCGCATGTGCCGTACTCATCTGTACGGCAGTAATAAATAAGGACTTCCCTCGGCTTTTTTTTTTCATTTCAAATAAGCAGTCACTGCTACATTTGTTAAGTAGGTGTCATAGCCTCTGGAGTGGAAAAAAAGAACAGAACGCCTACATTTCCAGTGGGTTTCCTAAAGCAAACGAGAACAACAAGAAATGCATTTTCCACTCTGATATCCACACACTCATACCCACAAGTAGAGATCTTTGCAACTATATATATATATATATATATATATATATATATATTTATATCGTTGTGGCTGCAGTGTGTACATATTCGCACATATACACAGCATAAAGAGTTTCGCTTGGCACTAACGTCCGCCTTGAAATATTTATTGTATAATACACAAACACATATACACACACAAACATTTATATGTGAGTATATATACGCATATATATGAATATAATGAATGAAAAGGATACCTCTTGAAATCCATCAAAGTGTGGATTTTTGCTTTGCTTACGTTTTTATTTAATTTTTCTTTTTTTAATCCGCCATTTTTTAAACCCATGTATATATATATATATATGTATATATAGGTATAGGTATTTGTGTATATTTTGTTTCTTTTTTCTATGTATTTTGCAATTTTCCAGAGTTATTTTTTAATTAATATATACATAAGCGTTTTGTATGAAACATGCATTCGTGTGCATAGTAATGGAAGAGGGATAAATGTCATTTCACCTGTACCTGAAGCGAGTAAAAATGCTGAGATAAATAAAATAAATTTTCAAAATAAATTATATAACAAAAAAAAAGACACAAAAAAAAAAAAAAAAAAAAAAAAAAGAGAAACGAATGGAGTATGAGTGGAAATANAAAAAAAAAAAAAAAAAAACAAAAAGAGAAACGAATGGAGTATGAGTGGAAATACTTTTCATGTTGAATTTATATTAATAATAAAAGTCTGAATCTTTATTCAAAATATTGTATTAATATTGACATGCATGCTTGCATGGATGCATGCATGCATTTTCGAGTGTATATTTGTGTTTTTTTTTTCCAATTTTCAGATAGTTTTGATATATGAATTATCCTATAAATTCAAGTAATATTTGAATGCGATTTGTTATAAAAGCCTCATCCCCCGTATACTATTTCTGATTGTAAGCTATATTGCACATAAACTAATTGGATTGAATTGAATATTAAATTAATTAAGTTTTAAGTATATTATGCTCACATATTTTCATGAAAAATATAACGCATAGAAATAACAGAATGATTTTAGGCACCGAATATTAGAATTATTGTCCGGGAATAAGCGAACCGCAGAGAGCATTAAGCTTGACTTGAAGGGCTTGAAAGTACGCTTGAGATTTAAATCTGCCTGCCTATGGATCTATTCGTCAACGGGCATAAAAATTATAGACTGAAGCTTTGCACTTATATTTTGGAATCAGTTTTGTTAAACAAGTTCTCAAGATCGAATATATTTGAAATTATTTTCATGTTTTAATGGGTAGCAAGCAAGCTACTTAGAGCTTATATCGCTTGAAAATTTTCGCTCACATATACAAATCTTTTTACAAGAATCACCTTACTACCTATAACTCGACCTGGCCACAACGAATGGCATTTTTCTCGCTTATTTCATCTCATATTTATTTAAGTATCGAAAAAAGTTTCGAGCGAACCATAAACACTGCGCACATATTTTGTTACTCATTGTTTCAACATGAACATGTTGACAAATGCAAACAATTGCAAGACCTGAACGCAGTCACTGCGTATAAAATAAGCAAGCATTTAAAACAACATAGCCGAAAAGTAACATGTTTAACGTTGCATATCGATTGCGTATGACAATCGATTTGATATAAGATCGACGAAACATATAAGTTACATATATAATAATAAATGCATAAATTACCGCGCAAATAATAATAGGATGTAGATGCTCAATTTTTCAATACTTAACGTTTCGATGAAACGAATACATTTCAAATTGCTTTTGCTCCTCTATAGAATGCGTTGATGTCTTCATGGTGATTTCGAGAGTCGTACAAATGACTTAACTAAATCATACTTTCGTTTATGTTACTAAAGGGTTCAGAGACATTCCACGCACCTCGACGATATCAATAATAATTTATGCATTTGAGCTGGAAACCAAGCACACTATGGTCAAAACCATGAATCCTGATTTTCCACCGTGTAAAACTCGTCTAGGGATCATTAGCAGATTTGAACTGAAACGTATTACTCTTTCTTCCGTATACAGTAGACATTGTTCACTTTAATTGCCACAAGTTCGACCGATGCAGATGTATTGTCAACCCAGTCAGAGCTTCTCGTGATTAGTTTCAAATCACCAGTTGTTCTTTTGGCAAGAAAATCAAATTATGCCAAGAAAGAGGGAATCATGTATATAGCAAGCGACACAGAATACTATGAATAGAGTTTACTGTTTTCATGTCATAAAGCGACACTTATTGTTATCAATTTAAGCCAGATCTGCGCCGCGATCTTAAAGATCTGTCGCATTTAAGTAAACTTCTAGCCTTCCAGCCTTCCAGCCTTTCAGCTTAAGAATCTTCTTATTGTCTATAGCCCGGATCACCATATTTTTTCTGGCATTGCACATTATCTCATAAACATCCAATATCTCATTCGGCAAACAATCGCGTATTTACACAAAATGTGGTCAAACGTTTCGCTCGTCCTCTTGCAGAATATGCAAAAATCGGTATTCCATATGCTTACATTTTTCCGGCGATGTCTGAAGCAGTTGTATGCCATGTAGAAGCCAGTCAGGCCTCGTAATTTCTATAATTCGTGTGCTTTATTTGGAGATCTTATTGTTCACTTGCATGGCGCTTTTAGTGGTTGTCCGACTTTTTCTGTGCCCATCACGTTAGCAGTCTTTTGGCATGGCTCCTCTGTATACCTTTATAGACAGTTTCTGGATGTTTCCTCCTTCTTCCGACTTCCCTTTCTGACTTAAGAGTCATTGCCAGATAACGATGTACGGCATAGTTTATTCTGCTTGCTCAGCTGGTTCAAAGTAACAAGCACATGCCGCTTAAGTGCGTTTTAAGGTGGCTTGACTGTTGTATAGACTTCAAGTGTGGAAGCTCCCACATTGAATTCTTAAACATTCGGCAGCTCTTGTAGAAATTGTAATGGACGGTTGTTGTAAATGAAACAATACACAACCGCATAGTGCGGTTGTAGATGCAAATCTAACCGCGACTTCATGCTCCATTGCTTAGCACTTTTCTTACGAAATAAGGATTCAATGTAAAATGTATATCGGGCAAAGTTATTTGTCTGTTTGGGTTCATTTTCATATTGGAATTTTGATTTTAAGAATCACTCAAGAATATTTTAAGTTAATATCTCCTGATGGCTACAATCTTTTTAAACTTTTGCGATCATTTACTACGGGTGGGGGTAGGCGCTTAAATAGACTTAGAAGTCTGGGGTATTTAGTGACATATATATATTTGATGAAACCTCTGACGCACATTTCTAGTTGTTACAAGCGAAATCTATGTTCTTTAGTGATAGGTATAAGCGTGTGGTGTTTCTATTATGGGGACAAGTAAACTTTTTATTGCTTCACATATAAATCACGTCAGATCATGATTCTGAGGGTTCATCGTTAGGTTAGAAGTTTTCAACAATCTTTCTATGTCGAAGTGTAGACAACGCGGAGAAGAGTTCTATTTTTCTGCGTGCATTTAAAGGGAGCAGCAATTGAAACTCATCGATGGATGGGTGAGTTTTACAGCGGCCCTATTCATCTTCTATATACTGGTTTAAGGGTTAAAAAAAAACAAAAAGGCATGGAACAAGTCAGTGTCCAATATTTTCCATTTTTCTAAACCATTTTTCTTCAACCACTCAGGTGGTTGAATGTTTGCATTTTTCTCCAAGTACTGTAGAACCACCCATAGGATATTCGTGGAAATTTGTTTCATTCTATGTGATTTAGTTTCACAGAATAAGTCAAAAATTAAATTTTTTTGTACTTTTGCTTTTGAAAACAGAGGTTCCCCCAAGTTTATTTCATGGTACGCTCGTGATCAGTCTAATTTTCCATAGCATTTTGCGCGCAAGAACTTCAAATGCCTTTGCCATATTTCATGGCGACATCTTAATTATCGCGATCGGAAGGATGCTTTCTACTGTCAGGTAAACAAACGAATAGGGGAACAGGCAGACTGATTGACTTGCTTCGATCGATTTAGGATTTGATCCGAATCAAGAATAAATGTATGTGATAAAGTCTCTCAAGCATCCTTCTGGGTGTTGCAAACATATTGAAAGAAAAAGTATGTTGCCTTTCTCGTGGATAGTCATAAAAAAAGACTATACGCGTGTCTCCAAGAAATGCCGTATTCGTTCGACAATTTTGAATAAAAAAAAGTTGACCAACAAGCATGTGTAGCAAAGCGCATTTACATTTACTGTCTATTATACCAGGATTGGAGCTTGGGCCTTCCAAGTCGTTATCGGAAGCCTTGACATTTAAGCTTTACACAATCCATCCTGGACAATTTAAGCTTCAAGACGAGAAGAAGATATCTTTTCATTTCAAAAATACGACACAAGCCAATCGCAGAGATGCGCAGTTTGTAAGAAATTCAGGTCACCACTAGCGCGTCTATGTTTAACACTGTCGTACTAGTTGCTTCGCTGTTAACATGCGATGTTAATACAGGAACTCCAGATCATAGGCAACAGTTCCACAAAGTGTTTTTTCACAAAACGTTGAATTGCTTACTTTTCGAAATTGTTTATAATGACCGCGAGAGGGGGTTTTCAACATTTGCCAAACACGAACGAAGATTTTGCTGAAAAATGTAAATAAATTGCGAAACTTGTCAACGCATGCACTGACGCAATTTGAGCAAGAAACTTTAATGTTTAATCTCAGAAGAGCTAAAAATTAAGTCGTAGCGAAAAGTTCCACATTATTAGGTTCTCGCTGAAGGTCAAACTTTGTACGTTATTTATTTATTCAGTTTATTCAGTTCACATCCGTACGTACTAGGGACTCGGAACTAATTAATGCCATCTTCATTATTAGTTCTTAGAAAGTCTAATAACCGGTTAAATGCAACAGTTATCACAGTAACTGTATAATAACTGTATTATTCTCAAAGAAAAAAAAAAGAAAAGGTATTGTAGCTCTTATTGCGCTAGTACGACAGGTGTAATGGTTTAATGTTTAATTTTTTTTTTTTTTTTGCTTTTTGTCAAGTCATGGCTACAAAAACATCTATTATTATTGGTTTCTAACGCAAACTGCAGAAGAGCATTTCAAAATGAACAAAAATGGATTGAGACACAAGGTTAGAAACGTTTTTGAAAGTGTACAAGAAAAAAAGTAAGGTTAATATAATAGAATATTAAAAAGTAATAGCGTGTGGTGAAAGCGTTTTCGGTGAATTGGAATAAGAGAATAACAAACTATTGTGAAAAAACAAACAAAAACAACAACAACAACAACAACAACAGCGACGTGTTCTAACGGCTATAAAGTTCAATCTAAATCGAGTTAATCGATTATAGAACTGACGGTATACTGTTTCCGTTTCCGTTTTTAGCAAACGGAACTTGAACAATTGCATAAAGGCGACAGCAAACGATATTCGAAACAAACTAACAGACACAAATACACATATGTACACATAAACATACATGTAACTAGGTAGGCTATATATACGTTAAATGTCTTACAAAAGACATTTTGCTAAGAATGCGAACCAAAGCTGCAAAAAGAAAAGGGTTCAAGATTTATTGACAACATATACGTATGTATGTATATATGAAATACAAACATATATTGTATCTAAAATAGCTAAAGCGAAATGTTATACTCGCTAAAAAAGCGTTATGCTGGCAAGCAGGCCGTTAATATTGTCTTTTGTTTCAGTAGCGGTTGGCGAGGCGAACGAAGGAGAAAGCAAAACAGGAAAATAGCCATAGCTAAGCAATTTGTTGTTTTTATAACGTGACAACATGCAACTCATGACAAAACTGTTAAACGGCTGATACATGAACAAGCACACACATGCATGCACATATATTTCCTAATATTTTAGGGCTTTTTTCCAGTTATTTGTAGCCGATTAACCCTAATTTATAGCCTTTTATGTTCACACTATTATAATCAATGTCAGAGCAATGTTTCCAGCTTTTTTTTTTTTTTTTTTTTTTTTTTCTATTATTACTTTATTTTATGTAAACAGGAAAAACAAAGTTTTGAAAAAACTAAAGTAAGAAAAAAGAAATTCGAAGAAAAAATTAATTTAAATAAAAAAAGTTGATTTTTATTTTATTAGATTCCCCCCAAAAATAAAAAAAAATAAAAAAATACTAAATAAATAGTGTCCTATGGCCTTTCACATACATATACTGATTGAGTTATTTATTGAAATCTACTTATTTTTCGCTGTTAACCCAAAAAAAAATTGAATTAAAAATTAAGATAGAAAACGTTGTAAGAAAATTTAAATTGAATTTTATGCAAATTTTATATTTATTGTATTTATTTATATGCATATGTAAATATATTGGTTGTTATGTTATTGTGTTCATTTTATTGTCAACATGTGCGTGACAAACCAGTCTTCTTTATTTTCTTCTTTTATTTTTTTTTTTCTTCGTTCTATAGAAATGAAAAAAAAACAGAAGCGAATCCCGTGCTGTAAATACAAATAAGTAAAACATTTATACATTCATACATTCGTTATGTTTATCCATATCTTTACATATGTGTGTAAATTTCCTTGGCGTCTATGTCAGAAAATATAATTTACGCATATGACCCGTAGACCGATAGATAGTTGTAGTTTTACAAAAAAAAAAAAAAAAAAAAAAAAACCGACTGCCAAGAATGTATGGACGATTGAATGTAAAGAAAGCTATATAGTGCTGTTTTGTGTAATTTTTCACAAATATGTAAATATTTAGTAAAAGTTAGTTCCTTCCATCCGTATGGAATCCGTATAAAAAGCAAAAACAGGGTACGTCCACTCAAAGATAAGCATAAGATCCTCCCTTAACTACACGTGCTTCTGATCCGAGCCGTGCTTAACTCACGCCAATTTTTGCTTGCTTTTCTCACTAGTTCGCCGAACTCAGCATATATCTTCTTAGCTCAGGTCGAAGCGTTAAGAAAAAAACCAAATTTTGGAATATTGTGTTTTGAGCATATAATCCCAAGCACCCGACCGACAGCTCTACGTATGTATTATAAAATCGGATCAGACGCATAAAGCTACGCCTCGTAGACTCTCGAATATTTCACTTCACTTTTCAAGTTTAAAGAACAGAAAAGTTGGTTAGATTCTAGTTGAATAGATCTATCTACCATTCTATCAAAGAAGAAGAAGCATTTTCTCTTTTTACGCATATTAAAATATTAAAGAGGTGTATAAGTTTGTTTTCCCAAAATGTCTAAAATACCCAGAAGCAACCTTCAGCGAACCCATGAACTATATATATATTCTTGATCAGATGATCAAATTCTAAACCGATTTGCATATATTCGCCTACCCGTCTGTCTGTCTGTGTAATGTGTTGTGATAATCATTCTCTCGGTCGCAAAAATGAAGCTATCGGAGAATGGGAAAAATTGTTCAAAACAAGCGCCCACAGTAAAGTTCAAACTCGACACATATCCATTTCTCCAAGCAAATTTCTGCGGGGGTGCGCTCATTGTTCATAAATTATGGAAGGCACAAGATTCAAGTTTTCTATATACCCTTTTGTGTTCTAATTCTAAATTAAATATCGCGGAAATCACAGCATGATGGATTAATTGTTTCTTTACAATCCCGTGGGCATGGGTACCAAATAAAAGGATTTGAAGAGTTGATATAGGATAACGATGATGAGTACAAAAGATTCGGTCGCGGACGAATATACTTTTCGTACTTGTTTTCTCTTTTGTTTACTTTTCGTATCAAAGACAGCATGGTTAGTCTAGGCGTCTCCCCCGTAAACACAAACGATATTCAAAAGTTGACTTTAAATTCTTACTGTTTACTCTTGACCTTAGAGGTTAGATAAATGCATGGATGGAACTGCCAGTTGACCACTTTTCTTTTTTTCACAACTTTTTTGTTCGTTTGAATATCAATTTCACTATATATAGTAAATAAGAAGGAAAATTATGTTATCACATGTTGTGTCAAAGTTATACAAAGAAAAAAAAAATTGTTTACACTTACATAGCATGTAAGTCTTAAAATATCGCCAGGTGTTGCGTATTCTAAAATTTTTAGGCTTCAGAACAGCGATATTGTCGGTCGATATCACATAGTAGTGTAGATGAATGCGAACGCAATAGATGGAATGAACATATTGAATTTCGTTCACCCGAATAGCTAACACCTCTTAAGCCGGTCAATGCATTTGGTTAAAAACCGCGAATTCAAGAAAAAAGTTTGATTTCAAATAAATCCAAACTTTCTATCCAATAACTGAACCAAAGCTAAATATAGTCTTTTTCGTGCTACGCTTGCTACTCCCCGCTCCAAATACTGGTAGCGGGGTAGTAACAGAGTAGTTTGTTTTATACATTTTTTGAGTAGTTAGTCTTTGATTTTTTTGCAAATAATCGTCAACTGAGCCTCTTTTACTCAGATGTCAATCTTAAAGCAAAATTTCATCTACGCCAAGAATAATGTTTTTTCATTTTGCGAGGGCATCTTACGTAAAGCTTAACGAAAATTAAAGCGAAGCCTTTCGTCACACGATAGACACCCAAGATAGTAATAAGAAGTACCCACCCAACAATGAATCTGAAAAGAGTACAAATCCGAATGAATTCTTATGAAAACATTTCGTATATAATTTGAATATTTTCAATGTACGTTAGTGAATGTGTAAGTGTTGGTATTTGTATTTTTACACATTTGAAAATTGAATTTATTTTAGTGGTTTGCACACTTGACTGACCAATGCAAACACATATGTATATATATACATATATATAAATATTTACTATGATTTGGTTTTTTTTTTCCAAACTAACGCACAAGAGAGTGCGAATAAAGAATATTTATACAAATAATATAACGTAACGAAAATAACTTTGGTGCGCACCTTGAATACCCACCGCTCCAATCATGTAAATCGCAAAATTTTTCTTTTTGTGAAAGTCCGATCACGCATTAAGACCCAAAAACCAATTCCCGAACCAAAGTCCAAAGAGAAGATTTTCGATCCGAATGTTGCGTCAGCACCAAATATGATGCATAGTTTGACTTCTTACTTTATGAGCGGATCACGATCACGCGAGCTAAGCGATTGCGATTAATAGCAAATATCGTCGTCATCATCGCAATTCTCGGAAGCTTAACAATTTACAACAAACTCGATGACTATTACTGTCTGCCACAATGATTGTGAGGGAATCTAAGTATGCTTCCCATCTCTTGTATTGTGGATACATACAAATCAAGCAAAACATTGAAATTCTAGCATTAAACCAATGCGCTAAGTTGTATTGTTAACGCTCGAGATTTTTTATTTCATGTTTGAAAAACGATGTAAAGGAAATAAAAAAAAAATTTTTATAAAGATGAGGAAAAAAATTTTACATTTATTTGCCATAACATATTCAATATTTTATTTCGCCTAAGGCAAGGATACCAGGAAAACTTCCATGAAATTCAAATGAGTTCAATTGCTTTAGTTTGCTTGTATGCGTGCATACACATACGTGCGGTTAGAAAGTAAGCAAGAAAAAGGTTTCAATATGTAATACTCACAAATACTTATTGTATACCCACTTAGATGCCTGTGTGTGTGTGTGTGTGTGTGTGTGTGTGTGTATGTACACATTCATGTGTTAATAAAGAGTTTGATTACTACACATATTGTGTTCAATGCTGAGTGGGTAAATATTGGTTAAATATTGTAAACGAAATGAATTCAATATTACGTCGACTGATTTTGAATATATCATAAAATTGAAGTAATAATGATGATGATGATGATGATGATAATCATGATAATAATAGTTATTATAACAATAATAATAATAATAATAATAATAATTATAATAATTGTATTCTCTCTCACGCTTTATTTATGGAGTTTATTTTTTGCTTTCATGTAAAAAATTTATGGCTTTATTCACTTTCCATAATCAACGTATAAGAAAAAAACAAAGTCTTTGTTTTGTAAAAGCGCGATGACTTTAGCAAAATTATTCAAAACTTTGCCGACTTCCCTAACAAATAGAATGTTGTACGTACACACAGATAGTGTAATGCACTAACAATAACTGAAGTAAAATAAACTTTTTTTAAAATACATTTTAGTTGTTGTAATTTCAGTTTCTTTAACTTAATTCTTTTCACTTTTACGAGTAAGAAGAAGTTGCATCCAGTTGTGTTAAATTGTCGCATCTCTTAAGTTTTTCACTTTTTATGTTAAAAATTTTTCTAAAAAATACTACAACAAGTAACAAGTAGAAGATTAATAATCAACTGATTAAATACAGCTCTACAATGTGTATATACATAGTGAAATACCTACAAATTAATTATATGTGTAAAGAAGAAAAAACATATGCAAACTTTCCTATCGCTTTAAAATTGTTTTTAGAAGAATGATAGCATAGTGTACTGCATTAATATTCTATAGGAACTTGAGTGAGAAACCTGCGTTCACATTTGATTATTATATGAACGTATCTTTTTCAGTACAAAAAGTATTTGCTCGTTTGCCGAACAAAGCAATAAGCTGCGGTTCCGTTCCCTTTCTATGTTCATCGCCGAAAATGCTTCGGTAATAGGTGTGCATCTTGCACAATCAATCATTATTGAATACTTCAACACTTATCCATGTATACTTTTTTTTTTAGGTACAGCGGTAGCGCACTATCGTCTATCGGTCGTACGATATTTGAGCAGACTATACCGAAACTCACTTCCTGTCCTCGAATAAGATTGATGGTGTGACTGCTGCCATCGTTAACTTTATTCCGGAATAAATAACTGACTCATTTCAAGGTCATCGTGGACTTATGTAATCACCTGTATATCGGCCTTAAACTATCCTTTGCAACGATTTCTATTCGCAGGGGATATACAGAGGACGCTGTTGAGCATTCATACTGTACGATCAGAACGACATCGTCAGCGTAACCGATCAACTTTCTTCTTACTGATAATTCAACATTAAACAGTCACACATACATGAGATTCCACAGGAATGGACAAAGAATAAATTGTTGTCGCACTTCTACAATGATTCTGTGTTCTCTACTGTCGTATTTGTATTACATTGCATAGTTCTGGTTAGCCAGCCAGCCAGCCTTCTCTGCTAAACTAAAGATCTGCATGTCGATATGAAGGTATACATATACATATCTATATCTTTTTCTTACTTTTCTCCTTTTGCTCTTGCAAAAGTAACTCAATTTTAACTCAATACTGGCGAAATATTGCTTTTACGCATTAAGGAGCACTCTCATGTTTGACGTGTTAAAAGCGTTTTCAGTACATATTCAGCGTCACTATTCGACAAAACGTTCGAGCTCATCGTCATAATGGCCACCATGGTCTTGAAGCTCTCTTTTAACGATAGTCAGCTCGTTTAAAACAAATGGAAGGGGTTGTCATAACATCAATAAAGTGACAAGTCGAACGCAGAAGCTGTACGTGTCGCAGCCAGATTTTATCGAAAGTTTGTATAAATTAAATTAGCAAGCATCGAACCATCGAAGTGTTGCTTTAAAGACTGTACGGAATTTCGACTTTATCTACGCATTTCCGTCGGTGTTCTTTAGAATACCTTACAATAAAGATTCTTTTCCTCTTAGCAACGAAGATATAAAATGTACGCACGGCACAGTAGGCAAAATCGATCAGAGCACAAGTCTACAGTACAACAGCAGAATCACATCGCTTACTGCTTGGCTAAGTAGGCTAAAGTTCTAAATATTTCGCCTGTCATTCACATATCAACATCAAATGTTTATTTCGAAAGCGACACAAGTGAATTTTCCAAAAAGTCATCGAGTTAACGATGGTTTGCAGTTATTAACAAACACTAGAAGAAATGGTTCATTTACCTCTATAGCTGCCCTCGTTTCGGTGACTACATATTAAAGTACAAACTGCAAACTGTATACAACTGCAAGATCCCGGAAGGGATCGGTTGGTTGCATTAATTCCAAGGTATCAGTTTTAATCCATAGGTCGATTTTTAATATCGATTTCACATGACATCTTCCCTGATTCTGCTTTACTTGTGTCCAGGGCCGAGAAGCACAAATTTCAACTAGGGTGACTTACATATATTAAAGACTTCACATTCAAAAGGAAACTCCTTATCGAAATTCTGTCTTTAGGAGAACTTATTTTATAGGAAAACTAGATTTTTCCATCTCTTTAGCTAACGTGTTCTACATTCATTCTCATCCTTCTTTTTTTTATACAGAATCACTTAAGGTATTCATTCTTTCATTTATGGAGCGAAAAAATCTTATAATCAACTGCTCTTTTTTTTTTCAGTAATAAAGATAAATTCAGAAATTTCATTATAAATCTGATAAAAAAAAAATGTTGGTGTTGTTGCCATTTTTTCTGCTCAAGCAAATCTTTTTTTCGCTTTTTTTGATGACCACTTGCTACTAAACCGGACGGTTACTGTTGGTAACCGCATTGAATTAAAACCCTTTTTGCACAGCGGTCTTGCTAAAGTGATCGCCTTTGTTTTTCCTGCCTTTTTTAAACATACGCTAATGAAGTGTACAAAATATGAGAAAGTAACAACAGCATAATTGCTATTTTATTATTATTTCATGTTAATGATGAAAACAAAAAAAGGTTCAGGTGCTTACGCGCACCCATAACCAGTTAAAAAAAAAGGTTAAAAATTCAAAAACCTGGCAGCGCACTTGATTTGCATTACAAAGGATATCCGCCTGGACGAATCTTGAAGACCCACCACCGCCTGTTACCAAACCGGACTCTAGCAGTTCTTCATATATATGCAAAAGTTTGTTGTTCGCCAATCCACTAAAACCTATCAAATTTAATGATATAACACTCGAATGTTACGATACTAATGCAACTTAAAAGTGGCACGATTTCGTTGATATTTTAGCTAGCATTTCTACAAGTGTGTTACGAATGATATGATGAATCATGTATAACTTGAAATTTCGAGTGTCGATGTATGTAAAGGACGATAGCGAGCAGTGAAAGACTAAAGCAAATGAGAACGTATTGAGTAGTGAAGAAGAAAGCAAGTACTGAAGGAATTCGAAAGGTGCCCGCACTTAAAGATGGGCGTGAAAATGTTAAACAACAATAACAAAATCAAAAGTGTAAAGCGTTTAGAAGGCTGCATGCATTTTATTTGATTCGGGTTCCCCTTTCAAATATGTAAATATTTTAAGTCTTGAAAAAAAAAAAACAATTTTTTTTTTTCAGAAGTTCATAAAAATTTAAAACATAACCGTAAAACCATAAAAAGAATTTTGTTTCCTTTTTTAAATATTAACTTACACTGAAAATTACCTCATTTCGTAAGACGTTCATGCTTTTTTTTTTTTTTTTTGTTCTTTTCGTTTCATTGCCATTCGTGTTATTTTGAATAATTTTGAATAACCCAAATAAAAAATGATGTGAATTTCTAATTAAGGAAAAACCTTGAAAAAAATGTAAAATTTTACTGAAAGTCACTGTCGTAACAGTCAGGAAAGCGCAAACGTAAAATTCGTCTTTAAAGTCACATGGGACTTGATGGACATCTTCTTCGGTTGTAAATAGAAACAAGTGTAAATTTTTTCTTATAATAAATTTTCCCGCATCATTCCGTCTCTCTCTAGCCAACTAAGCTTTCACATAATTTCATAATCAAACCATAGCAGGCTAAGAAGCGAAGAAAAAAAGCACATAAGAAGTTTACACTTACTTTGAGGCGAATCTGGAATACTCATCCCATATGGGGCAAATAAATAATGGTTTAAAATGGCTGGAAGCAGTGCTCAATGCTCAAATGCTTCGGTCTTCAGTAAGTGCAGGTATATCTATCTGATGCCTGATTACAACAATTTTGCCTTTTAATCCAAAAGTAGGACTGTATATGTGAAATATCGTCTTCTTAATTACAATCTTAATTTTCTTTAACTGTGGAAAATATGGAAGGATATGGGGATTGATAGACACGACGAATAGATAAATGAACAGTTAGACGGAAAAATTAATGGGCAGATAGACGGAAAAATTGACAGACAGATGAAGCGGTAGATTAACGATCAGACTGAGCGAACGAACGTATGGACAGATAGATAAGAAGAAACAAATAAATATGCGCATGGACAGGTAGTTAATTATATGCTGACAGATTGGCAAATGCAGTCTTTACTATAGGTGGGCTTAAGCTGATGATGGATTTGTCCATCTCTTGCGAGATATCTAATACGCATTCCTGGAGATACATATGAGAACATAAATCTAGTACACCGCATGGCATCGATGGTCTGCATGAGAAGCAGCAAAAAGGGAAAAAATATTGTAATATTCAAAAATTGACAAATTGATATTTGCATTTAAATTGAAAATTTACATTTGTATAATGCTTGCTGGCAGTTATTTGTGCTGTTACTGGCTTGCGGTCACAATGGTGTAATTTACTTTAAATACCGTATTTTTCTTATTTTGCATTCCTTAGACTTGCAAGGAGTTCGTTGGAAACCCCCATGGTAGTGATGTGTTGTGACATTTCGGTTTTTCCTTCCTTTTGCATTCGTCCGTCTACCGACTGTCAACTTTTCATTCATTTTTCTGTGTTATGCTTTCTTTTCGGTTTGTGATACTCAGCCGGCAGTCATCAATATTGTTATGTGATATTTATGCCATCATAGTCAAGGGAGTTTATTAATTCATTTAAACATTTTTTTCTTTTATTTTCAATTTAAATAAAAAATATTTACATAATATTTTTGTGCTATAAAAATAACAATTACTTTAATTGTCTCAAAGAGATCAGCTTCTAGTTTAATCCAACATTTTTTCCTTGAGATAAATTTTTAAAAAAAATGTCTTAAAATTCGTATGAAAATGTTTTTAAAAAATTGTTCCAAAAGATTTTCATTCCTTTGTTCGTTGCTCCTCTTTCCCGCAGCATACCCACCACTCGCAAAAGGATCTAAGGCCTTAAAGGAAATTTCGAACGTCGTAGACTATGTGAAAAAAGTCCATTACCTGAAAGAAGTCGTTCTCTCAAAATTTGGATCTCTTCACACGGCGCTCCGAAACGTATCCGCTTAAATCAAAAATCAAAATCAAAAAATTTCTCACAAGTTTACAGCAGCTACGTTAGGCGTCACAGGACTCTCGCGAAAATGGCTCGGTACGTTTTTTTTTCAATTTGCTTAATAGACTCCCAGTATTATTATTTTATTACCTTAAGTCAAACAAATTGTTAAAGAAATGTTTTCGTTTTAAGCTGATAGAGAGGTGTTACTTCCTTATACACAACACCACTTATGGTGTAAAGTTTGTGCAATTGTATGTATCACTCAGAAGGACTTGACACAAATACATTTTTCATTACACCCCCTAATTTTCCGAATCGATGTAGGCTTGTCTGTCTTGTACACCGAGGTGCTGATAGTCGGTAAAAAGTGGCGAAAGCGATAAGGTAGGACGTGACCGCAGCACCATAATGGATTATGTGTGAGCTGTCACTAGAACAACAGCTAGGTATAGTCTGCCGTATTGAGACATGAATCCGCGAATTCTCATGTACTCGGGTAATCATGCGAAAATTCTGAATTGATTTAACCACACCCACCTATGTCTCGTTTAGTCGTGGAAGTTTTAAAGCTGCACAAATTGAAAATCAACGCTAACACCTGATATCTGAGCATGCAGAGAATAAATCCTTTTTACTTGACTTTTTTTTTCAAAATGTCGTCAAAAAAGTAAAATCGTTCGAGATCATTTTATAAACTTATTTTTATTATAGATTTTGTTCATCGAAATTTTCTTATAGGCGTACATGTGCATGTCAATGGAAAAAATATACAAAAATTATATTTCTTAGGAGAATAGTCAGAGTGTCGAAAGAAAACAGCGGGTAGTGTGAAGTAAATAGAGAAGGAGGTAAAGTATATTCCCACAGGCTTAAGGGATATCAACTGCTGTCATTCGCATGTTAAACTATAAGTTTGCGTGTCAGCTTTTCTCGGCATGTCATTAGAGAACAAAAAATTAAAAGAATGAGGCACGAAATCACGGTATGTAAGGAAATAAAAAATAATTGTTGAAATGTTGATTTCTATGTTACTGCCTTTCTTTTCCTAGTGTGCTTTCTCAAGAAAAAAGAAAAAAAAAAAAAAACAAGGACATAATTGCGCTAGAAAGCCGTATGTCTTAAGCATTTGTTGATTTTTTTTTTTTGTTTTTTTTTTGTCTTCTTTAAAAACAAAAAAATTCTCCCACTGACAAGTAAGGTCTGCGTATTTTCTTCTGATAATATTTGGCCTCGACTGGATATTGTTTGATTGTCATTTAATTGAATTTAATTAGCGTTTTTATTTAATCTTTAACTATTTAAAATTTTTATATCTGTACGCTTTCGTTATCGCCGTTCACACCATTAATGACAAGTGACCTCTTGGGTGGAATTTTTTTTTTTTTTCTGTTTTGCTTAATTATTTGGAAATTACTTTTCTAGTATAATGCGATACTGGCACGCAAAACTTTTTTACCAATTAAACTATTATTGTTATTGATAATTTATATTATGTGTTCAAAGTTTTCACAGGTTTCCTTTACTAGCATACATAACGCACTGAACGCATGTAATAATCTACTCAGTTAATACCGTAGTCAAAGACTCGCTGTATTCAAGAGGTGCAAGAATGCGTAGACGAGTATGTGTAAGCTATTGAAACTTTAATTGCTTTCAATTAAAAATGTATAAAGTTATCGCATCTGCTTAAGTAGGAAAAGAAGCATTGCTTGTTGTAATAGTGTTCAGCGGTTAGGCACTTTATACTCCTATCCCGTTTACTTTTAGAAATTATCGCAAGAAAAGTGAATGCAATGCAATACATACGAAAATCACGTATTGATAATCAGTGTTTATTACTCAATGGTCTCCTAGTGGGGTTAATCGGCAACGCATATTTAATACGTTACCCGAGTACTCTTCAATAAATCAAACGTATAATTTACTCCATACATATATATATTTATAAATATAACCAAAGAAGGCACTATTTAGTAAAAAAAAATTATCGCTCAGGCTAGCGAAAAGCATTTACTATGCCAAGCTAATTGAAACGCTTTTTGAGCCGCATCTTCCGTGACTTGAAATTTCATGCTTTACCTGAGGATAAAATGGATATCAAACCCACTATTTGTACCCAAACAGAAATTGATTGTAAACCTGCCAGTGTTATGTTTTAAAATGGAAAATATTAAGAAACATGCACTCATTAAGTGCATACTGAACTATGTTCCAAGTCATTGGAAACTAAGCACTTATGAGGAAGCGCTTTTAAATAGTAAAGGTGGTATTAAGATGAAGCGTTAACGGGACCCTACGAAAACAATAATAGGAGAGTACTATTTAAAATTCGCGATGTAATGGAGTGCAAAAATTCATGGGAAAAAACTTGAGCGGCGGTCCACGACATCTTTTAACCTGCGGCAATATCCTAAAGTCCGCGAACCACAGCTTACTTAGGTATGTATTACAACCCATACAGACCCATTAACAATGTTGCTAGTTTGTCTTTTATCGACCTGCGAGAAGCTTCTCAGGCAGGAAAAGTAATTGCGTGGAGTGTACCACCTCTTCGACGCATTAAGACAAAAGCAGATCTATGTATTTTGCGTGCCTCGATCAATCAGATTGGAAAAATTCTTTTCGATCTAGATGAGCATATACCGAACACCAAAAACCGGCATTATAGTAGCACGAGAAGTATTCATCAAATAACAAGTAAATGCAAATTGATCACCGTGAAATTCTGCATTGATTTAGCCATGTCTGTCCGCCCATGTGGTGTGTGTTGTTGGCCCTCTCCTGCTCGCAAAAATGAAGATATCGACTTCGAATTTGGTAGATATATAGGAAGTTTTTGCACGCCTGTTGATATTGAAAATGGGCCAAATTGGTCGGAGCAGAAACCCACAATGGAGCACAAACTGAATGAAACTCCGTTTTTCTTAACAAAAATTGTATGGGTTTTCCCTCGTTACTCAGAAACTATAAAAGTAAAAAGACTGAAAATTTCCACATTTACTTTACGACAATCTACTCTTTACGTGGGTAAATTGAAAAAAGTGGCCATGCCCAGACAAGTTGCAGATGATTAAATTCTACTTTTTTCACGTTTTTGGTGTTTTGTGCTTATTTATCATAACGCAACCAAGGCAGAAGGTTAAAAATTATTGTGGACATTGCTTAAATGAAGATATATTATCTGCCCAAAAATGGGTTATTTCTAAAATGAATATGATAGATACCGCGACCTGGTAGATAAATGTTTTCTTAATAATTCCAGCGATGCGGTTGTCAAATAAAAGAATTTGGAGAGTAGTATGTAAAAAACGTAGTGATGGGTATGCGAGATTCAGACCCCGCCGAATATAACTTTCTTACGTGCTATTTATTGACTTAAGTTGGTCGGTCTCCGAGACTCGCCATAAAGTCGAATTTAGTTGTCTTTTTTTTGCATAAATCCCCATTTACACACGCTGAGTAGCATTTGCAGATGTGTAGAAACTTGCTCGATGTCCTATTAATAAGAAAGTTAAGTTAATTTGGAAGCCTTTCAAATACATAGATAAAGCAGCGGAAGTAACCCTTTATGGCTTTCTCCCAATAAATGACTTAAGAAGCGCTTAATTTTACTAAAACTAATCTCAGCAAGCTGTAGCATTGCGCGTGTGAAAAGTGTCAATCTACATATCGAATCGATAGCAAACGCGTTAAGAAAATGATACAAAATGTTGAAAAAGTTCCCTATATTGTATGATATCCTTTCAATTTTCGTCCATGGCGCAAAACAATCACGATTGAAAATAGGTGCACGCTACTGAAATGATAAGAAAGGCCAGATCGACATGTCCTTGTACTATGAGTGCTCGCAGAGAGATCCAAACTGTTCAAACCATTTATCTTATTCTCTGTCGCCAAGCGGTAATGTGACTACTGCCCGGAATTGAAGTAAAGCATCCAGCCTTGATCAATGAGAAAGCCATAATATTCCATCACGACAACGACACAACACATACATCTTCAATGAGGCGGCAAAAATTGAAGGTGAGGAAAAACGAAGGAGATGGAGAATGCTTGGTTCGATGCGTTTAAGTTATATACTTGACATTGCCGTGTTCACCTAATACTTGTTTGGCTCTCGAAAGAACCGTCTTAATGCTGGAAAGCTGACCACGAAAGCGACCTGTGAAAATCACTTGATTCAGTCTCTCATCCCTAAATCTCAAAAGTTCTAAAGTAATGCCAGAATGATTTTACCAGAAGAATGACGAAAGCTTGTACGTCAAGCTTGTACAACACATACACATAAACCTTAAGAAAAGCGTGTTTGACTTTTGTCGAAAAACAAAAGCTTTCCTTTACCTTTATTTGTAAGGCAGAATTTGATTGTAGACATATCAGCAGCCCGATTTGTATCATACCTGTATATATGAGCTTGCTATAAATAGACTTGTACTTAATTTTCTCCTTTATCTTGTCATATAAGCTGTTAAAAAAAACATTTCAAAATTCTTGACATTTTTTTTCTTTTATTAATTTATTAAGCAAATATCAAGCCATAGGCCGATTAGCTAATTAAGTAGATACATTCCATGTTCAAAAAGAAACTATAATATAAGTGATATACAAGTCAGCTAGATGGCTGCTAATCTAATCATCTTGCTCCATAAGCTCCATTATCATCAATTGCAGTGTAAACAGTGCAACAAGAATCATCGAAGGATTTTAGACTCAGTCGTAAAGCATTCCAATATTTAGCAACACGAACAGTAAAAGATTGTTTAGCCGATGAGTTAAGCAAACGTGATATTACTTAAGAAGAATGTCTTTTCGATCTAGAGAAATGCAGTCGTTCAATTAAAAGGCTTGAGAATCAAGTTTGAATAATTTCGGGAAAGGAGAAGTTTAAGAAAGCATGAGCGAAGGACGAGCGCTATTAACGAAGTGTGTTATATCGTTGACAATGCTTTGAGCAGAGAAGACTTTAATACAATAGTTAATATGCGCCATGAGAAGGGAATGCGCAATGGTATGTTTAACCTTTAGAGGGAGATATAGGTTTAGATTGTACATATATATCTTCAATGTATCTTAGCTTCTGTATGTTTTATGGGTGCATGCTACGATGGATGTATATAGACGGCAAACGGAATGACAAAATTGGTGCATTCGTAGGTGACTGCATGTATATTGATCACTTGATTTCACTTGAAAACGGCATTTGCTCAGAAAAGTTGGTACAATTTTTCTCGATTACCATAAGTTAATCAAAATAGTTTTGATCATTTCCTACAAGTTTTTCCTATCTTTCTGACTACACGGCGATACCGTGTTGGACGAACAATATTGGTTTGGCAGCGAACTAATCATCGACACATTTTCGTACTTCTTTAAAATTTCCAAACCGCGTGCCAATCAAGCCAAGCTGTATCGATCTGAAAAAATGGTAATCAGAAGAGGCTGGATACCGCAGAACTTCCGACTCGAGTTGCGTCAGTGCACCCTTCAAAACTCTTGCCTCGTGGGGCCGAACGTTCTCGTGCAAGAGAATGACTTTACTGGTCTTTCTTCCAACAATGCATTGATCACCTTGTTCCAATGACGTCGGCTCACATCCGCAGTAATAGCTTCATTCGATTTTAGCATCTTGCCGATTGCATCGTCTGCATATCAAAACTTTATGATCTTGAAGATTCAGCTTCGGCATCGATGTGGATAGCTCCCGCGGACTAACCCGCAATCTGTTGCAGTTGGGATTTGTCGTAGTAGATTCACTTTTCTGCAACAGTCACGATACGCCACAGAAAACCCTTTCTTCTTTGCCTGCAAGCAATAAGTCTGCGATGTTGAAACGGTTTGAAATGGGATCTTCAGTCATGAATTCATGAGGTAGCCAATTTCCGTCCTTTCGGAACTTGTTGTTGGACAGTTGAATCAATCAACTGCTACGCTACTCAAAAATTGTTTCGAGTATTTGAGATGGACTTTCGTCCAATTAGTCTTGCGGTTTATTGTCTTCGAACTTTTACGTCCTCCAGGCCGTTCTTTGCCATTGGCATCAATATCACCCACTTTTAAACCAAAAGCCGCAATTGAGATATAATGAAACTAGGGCACCGTAAGCTTTTAAAAGCGGTTGATGGGCTGCGGCAGCATATTGCTTCAAATCAAACAACAAAAGCAGTGAGTTTTGAAAATGCAATTTTGAGCGTTCGATGAATAGCTGAATAACTTAATGATATGGTAAATGGAAAACAATTATTTTGTGCAGAGAAAGGTGAAAATCATCGAATTTGACCGCTATGAGCATTGATGCTTTGAATTACTTTATCATTTTCAGCAATAGATATCGCTGATCAAAATACATGCAAACAGCTATTACATAAAAAGCATTCCACTACAGAAAAACAAAAAACGACAGAAAATAGTTATTCCTTTAAAAGTTTACTTTAACATCTTGTGAGAGGCAGAAATCCTGTTTCACTTACACTCCACACCATTGCCACATAATCTTTGCCATCAACAACCACAAAGACAAAATCCTCTTTTTTACTTATTTCTGCATTTCAGTATTCCGTTTAAGATACAAGCAACAGCAAGCATTTCCTAAAATATTTTAACAAGGAAAGTGCTTTTTTGCTATTTCTTTTTCTTCGTAAGAGAAAAAAAAGGAAAAAAAAAATTAGCAAAAATCACAGCTGGAGTCTGTGACAATTCGCACACAGAATCGGAAATCTGTAAAAATTCCTTAAGAAAAATGTCTTTCTTTATAACCGTTGTGGCTCTTCCCCCATTATGTTACACTCTAGTAGCGAATGCATTGCTATGAGTATTTATTTTTTCCAAGTCTTTCTGTACATCAGTTAATTCGCATTCATGGTTTGTTATCTTATGTAAGTCTCGCTCTCTCTCTCTCTCCCACTCTCTGTGTGTATTTTCTTCGCCTGATATAAAATCGTACGCGCTTATTGCTACGTACGTATGGCTTTCGTTTACTAACAGCATTCATTGACTATGACTGCATTTCTGGTGATTTCCGTCTGTTTTTGTAATGAGAGTTGATTATATTTGGCTTTGAATTTCCTTTTACTCTTTACCATTTACGTACACTGTACACTCCTCTGTCTTTGGCTGAATCTTTTAATTCATTTGTATTTCAAATAGCTTTGTGACTGTCCCTCCATCTACTTTTCGAATCCTGTATACAAATTCGTTTCAAGCAATCTTTATTTAGCTGTGTTCGTATGTTTATTGTTGACGTTTTTGACGGAACTTTTTAACCAGCCACCACATGCTCGCTTTCTCTAACTACCAGCAGCCCAAGACGTTTTTTGAGTTATAGCGAGTGAGTAATAACAGTAATTATGGCGTCGTTGTTTTGCAATGATGGGTCGCTCTTTGTTGCTGTCGTTGTTATTGTAGTTGTTCTTGTTATTTCTGTTATTGTTATGTGTTATCTTGTTGCTTAACACTTTTTACAATTTTCATGTCAACACTGAAGCGTTTAACACTTTATCTAAATTATGGTAAAAATTTCTTACAAATCCTTTAAAAGATTTCTTTAAAATATTTTCTCGAAAGCAAACATCATTTTTTACTATAAAGCCATAAAAACTTCCCTGGATTCAGTAACAAAATCGTGTGAGTTCACTTTTAGATGATTAGTCACTCAATTCCTTTTATGAATTTTTAAAATAATAATACAATGCACATAAGAACATGTTTAAGAATTAAAGATAAGGAAAAAATTCATCGAATTGACTTTTCCAACACCTGGCCTTAAGCAGGGATTTAGCTTGAGGAGCTCAAACATGAAAGTAGTTTGGTCCCCACTTACACGTCATTTTGCTCCATTTAATTCCAATAGATATCCTTCAACACTTTGCTACAACAGTTCTCTGCCAGAAAGGTTATAACGCAGACATGTCTTTAAAATATTTTTCACACCACCGCGCGAATGATGAGGAGAAAATGATAGGCCCCTACAGACTTTGGAATAAATGGAATACAATCTCTTAGGCATTTTTTGTTTTTTCTGTTCTGATTTCTGATTTGTCGATTTGTCGTCTTTACGTAACACTTTGAATATAATCTACGAGACATTTTCGAGTGAACTATTCCGGTTCATAAAATGTTTGCGGTCATTGCAATTATTGATCGCATGTTCCCAGATCTGTTATGCAATGTTTTATCAACAGCAGCCCGTATCGACGACTAATCTTCCAATCGGCTCACAGAGCCAGTATAGGTTTCCTTGTTACGTGTATGGGATCTTTTGCCTTCTTTGAAACTTCCCTTTGTTTATCATATTTCTCATAGTTTATTTACTCTATATGTCACCCTTTATCCACTGATTTAGGAATGATTCGAATTTCAATAGGGATTAGCTGACAGAAGCTCGACAGTAAACATTTCTTCAGTCCAATCGTAAGGCCATCAAAAGAACGTCTCGCCACTTTTTGTAATTAGCGTTCTCTTCAAGTGGCTTAACAGTTTTTCGACTGAGGACTGAGGTATGATGCTACATAGTCATCCTGCTTGTTATTCATCGTATCGCCTCTTGCGTGAAGCAATTTGAACCTTGAAATATTTGGCACAGAAGCGACCGGTTTATGCTTTCAATACTCGTAAAGTATTCACGACATTAATGGAGTGTTTTTTAAGGAGCTCACGCACAGTATTTTTGCATTTAAAAAAATTAAAATTTTTGTAATATTAAAACCAACCTTATGTCCACCACGCTATATCTCACATCCGAAAAGAGAAACTTTAACATTTCGCTTTTTTCATATCATCCAACTTGAAAACGTTTAGCCTGTAGTTGCGCGGTTCCCATACTCTGGAATTTTGGATATTAAAGCTATTGTTTTAAATAAAACGCTGATAATGATTCAATCTTTTTTACCGCAAATCAAGAAGAAGCGAAGAGCCAGTAATAAAGAAAATCAAATGTTTTCTTACCTCATTGGGAATGCGTAGCGTTAATTTGTCTCATACAAACCAATAGTTGATAAGAAAAGTAGAGCGCAAACTTTAGTTTTTTGTTGAACGAAATTAAGTTTTTTCTCCACCTTTATATACCTACATATATATATATATATATGTATGTATGTATGCTAACGAAATGTAAAAAAGGGCTCGTTACATATACATGTACAGTGACATTCAATCATTTTAGATAAATTTAAATTTCTTCACCGCAAATACATCAAAGCAAACGCTGCTTGTGTACGTAGTTTGATACCGTACTGTATAGAAAAATTGTGCCCACCTAGTCATAGACGCTGGCTTTCTACGGCACAAATGCTTGATTGTCATTGTCTTAAATATTTGTTTGCTTATTGTGGTAAGAGAGAGAAAAAGACACAACAAAAAGAAAAATAAAACAAAAAGCAAAAAAAAAAAAAAGAAAGTTTCACGCACATCAACGGTAAACCGCAACAGCAAAACCGCACAACCTCTATTGTTTAACCAAAGTACTCTTTTACCGCTGCCACCAGCATCTTCCTTAATTCATGTCAAGTATACTGAAAGTGTATAGCACTTTACGGACGACTTAAGCAAGCGACATTCTTTTCTTGACAAACATTTGCAAGATTTTCGTGATGTGCCTTATTGTTGCTTGCTGTTGTTGTTTTTATCGTTGTATTCTTATGATAATCCCTCCAATTCCTTTTTCCTTTCATTCATTCATTCATACTCCTTTTTTTTTTTATTCCACTTTCACTTCTCCCAATTCATAACCCATTCATCTTGAATTGAATTTATCGTATTTTCGTGTTCATGATTTAGTGAATGCCGTGGTATTTACTCTTACTGTTGTTGCTGTTGTTGATATAATATGTTGATGCCAAAGGATTACTCAATTAATTTAATTATGTGCCGTCAATCATTTTGTAGCATTCGCCGTTGGTTCCCTGAATATTTCGTACGCATAAAAATTCATTATAATAGAAAATTGCAAGCCGTTGTTGATAATTTTATACATTCTTCAGCTTAATTTGAAGCTAGCAACTGGCTCTGCTCGTCCTCACATCGACTCTTCGAAGATTTTTTAATTTCATCGACTCCCTTAATGTAGTGTTTTCTGTGGGCTAATGTAGTAGTAGATAAAGGCGTTCATTCGTTCGTGGTAATGGGTGTAAAGAGGAAATCTTCTCGAGCCCCAGAATGGTTTGGTGTCTGTGTATTTTGTGGTAATTTTAAGAAATATATATACAACAAGCCAAGAATTTCTTCCACTCTTCACTCATTTACTTAGAGTAAATGAATTTCGTTAAGAGTTTCGGTTGTTTTGTTTTATTTCATAAATTTTTTCTCTTTTGTTTTTTGTTTTTTTTTTGCTTTTTCTGTCTTTTCTATTGGATGCCGGATACATCATTTGCAAAAACTTTTCATTTCGGTTTTATTGGTTTCTTATAATGCTAGCGCATGTATGCTGTATGTAACTGCAAACTTGTGTGCCTTAGTGTAAATCCTCAATGTTGTGTTTTACATCCTTTCTTATAACCCAAGGATATGATTTCTATTCTTTTCTTAAAAAAAAAAAAAAAAAAACAAAACAAAAAAAACAATCTTTGTTAATATATGTACTCATGTTCGTTCAGCTACTGCTTAGCTTGGTTTTTTCAAGTCAAGCATATGGGTGCGTCTACGCATACATAAATACATACATACACACACACATATATATATATGTGTACGCATATGTGTTATGTTTACGACTTAAATTACGACTTTTCAATCTTGAGATTTTTCTCTTTGAGGATTTTAATTATTTTAATTATTGCAACATCATACGCACATTCGTACGCATATACGTGCACATCTGCACACATACGTACATGAAATGAGTGAACGACTTTCTTGTATAGTGCTTTTGTTTTGGTTGAAAATGTCATTGTTTCAACAGCAGGATTAACACTAATTTTAACGCAAGGAACTGAGGCATATGTGTTCGTATGAATGACAGGCTGAATTGTGTGTGCGTGTGCCTTTATTTTTAAATTGAAATGTATAATAACATTTTAATTAAATGCAGAAAACAAAAAGGAAAAAACTTTTTGCATCGCTTTAAAAAAACGAAAAAAAAGGAGAGAAATATTAAAAACACATTGGAACCAGGGGCATAGTAATTCACATCGAGTTCTAGGATAGGAAATATTTATATCAAGTTTTAAATCGGTACACGTAAAAGATGATCACATAATCAAATGCGGGCCTTCAAGTTAATTAGTAGCCGTTATAATGGTCACACAATTGCACGGTTAGAAGTTTGGCATTAGAAAAGTAATAAAAGAAGCGGAATATACACTAAACCACAGAAGTGCCAGAAGTTAAAAGGACTCTACGGCCTACCTAACCCTAATTGTCCGTACAAATTGGAATTTACCACGAAAAGAGCATCTTCGGGATCGATTTGCGACGGATCGGCCACATTTAGACACGGCAGCAACCTGATCTCTTATATAAGATATAGCCGTAATAAGCAAAAAAAGATGCTTTGTTGCGTAATTCACACCAATAGCGCTACTAAATTCTATTTTCTTTCTTTTTTCTTCAATAAACGAGGACAGACTGCAACGATCAATAGCGATCATTGCCTTGTTGATTGAGAATGTGGTATATTATGCACAAAAGAATCTGATTTCTTGTCACAATTTTTTTGGACTTAGCATCAAGCTTACTATTCCTAAAAAATAGCCGGACAAAAACTAATAAAAATATTATAGTCGGCTACGGTTTTCCAACAAGTATCGTACACCACTTCGATTGATACCGTTATTCGATTAATAGTGACTTTTTATATGGGAAGTAGTCACAAAAGGTCTCCGATCCCAACAATTTTTAGTAGCGTTCGTCCTTCGTCCAAAGCACGTCGGTGTACCAAATTTCATCAAAATATCTCCAAAATTGTGACCAGTAAGGTTAACAAAACCGACATCAGACGGACAGACGGATAGACACGGTGACAAGTACTCCTGAGTGTTGTATACATCCGCAAACAGTCTCTACCGCAAATAATTCGGGATGTAAGAAGGAAAGCCGCGCAAATCACCAACAGATTAAATATCTCATGATTTACGGCGTTTCTGCGATGTTGCTCAGAATAAAACTACATATGTTTTTGGGAAACCCTTTCAAGTTTGAGACATTCTTCAGATCGACTCAAAAATTTAACTATTCAAAATCTAGGTTGATGCCGAGATATCCTTGGTAGAAAAATTTATTTATACTAAACAGATCCTCTAGTGCCTGCCGTCCAGCGCATTCCAGAAATCCCTTTACAATACAACAGTGAACTTTGGTTCATCTATTTTTTGGTATATAGAACACTGTTACGATTTCCCATTGACCACAATCACTTGTAAGCTTAAAGCATTTTGTCATCATGCCTTTTATCAAAAATCTACACTCTATGGTAAACAAGTGCACGAATTTGTCATATAAATATAAAAAGTTTTGGTTGTAGTTATCCAAAATTCTTATCCGATGTGTGTATGCTTGTCAGTTGTTTTTTTTCCAATCACGGGAGTTATATATTAGACTTTCCAAATATGTCTATAAAATGTTAATACAAAACTTGACGCAATATATTCACTACATATTTAATACCTATCTGCTAACGTTACGAAAGCGGCTGTTTTTAAAGTCTTCCTAAAAGCACAAACTTGCTGTCATAGTTTTTTATTCCTCTTTTCAATTTGCGAAACGGGATAGATTGAAAATACTAAGCCGTTGTTATGCCCATCACCGAAGCATGAGGGGTATATTCATTTTGTCCAAACGTTTGCAACGCCCAGAAGGAAGCATCAAAGACACCATAAATTATAAATATTCTTGATCAGCTTCAAATCCTAAATCGACTTAAGCATGTCCGTTTGCCCGTATGTTCGCCTGTCCGTCTGTGTAATGTCTGCCATAAACATTCTGCTGGCCCCCAAAATGAAGCTATCGACTTCAAATTTGGCAGAAATATTGGAAGTTCTTGCCCGCCAGCTTGTATTGAAAACGGGCCGAATCGACCGAAGCACACCCCCACAGCATCACGTAAACCGAGAACACCTTTGTTTTTCAAAGGAAATGAAAGATTTCTTTTTTGCTCATCGGTCATAAACTATAGCAAATAAATGTGCAAAAAATTGAACGCATATTCTATGGGCTATGCTTCAGCGTTTGTGCACAAAAATGGAAAAAAATTGGTCACGCCTACCCAATTTTATAGTGTATCAAAATCCACTATTTTTTTAATAGCTTTGAAAGGGACAGCAACAAGCTTCAAAAACCTTATAAAGTGTGTAAATTCTTGGTCAGTTTCAAATTTGAAGTGCACTTAAACTTATCCGCCTAATCGTCTGTCAATCTGTCTGCTTGCGCAACTTTGTAGTAATTGTGGTAAATATTAGCGAAAATGAAGATATCGCCCACAAATTTTCAAAACAATTTGGAATTGACCTAAATTTTTCAAAGGACATGCCTACAATGCCCACAATATAGAAGAAGTAGGCTGCGCCCACTCCATATTACAGAGCATGAAAATTTTGTTCTTTTACTTCTTTTGTCTTTTTAAGAATAACGGTGGTGGCTATAAAGGATTCGGTCCGGACCGAATTTAATTTGGTTACTTGTTTTTATATATATATATATAGCCTCACGTGCCTATGGCTTTAGTCTTTTTCTACAATTTTTCTTTATTCTCTTGCCTAATTCGACCAACTGACACGATTCATGGATTCGGATATATGAATGTTTCACTTGCCAAATCGTTTAATTCCATTTTCTGAATATTTTCGATACTTCTTTTTTCAACGCACTTAATTGACTCCTAACTGTACATTTTCAATCCGAAACTTTTCCTATAATAAATATTATTATTATTATTATCTAAATTTAGCCAGAGAATAAATTCTAAGACTAAAGTCTTAAAAGCACTATCTATAATAAATACAAACAACATTGAGTGACAAAACTTTCAATAAATAATTTATCCCAGAAGACAATTCGCACTAATAATGTCGTTAAAACACCTTTTAACAGAGTAATTAAGAATTTAATTCTTACGAAATCGTTGGCAAACAAATAATTTTACCACTTTTCTGTGCCTTTAATTTTATAGAGTTAGTCGATTTGGCAAGTGAGACCTTTAACTGTTATACACGAACTCTTGCGAAACTATTGTAAAATATGTATTAGATGCGAAATTATGAGAGGGGAATTAGTACTGTATGCTATCGAATAGAACTGTGACTTCTTCCTTAAGCTGTAAGTGACTTCAAAGCGCATTCAACACTGTTCCGTGAACCTTTGAAAAGCTGTAGCTGTTTCCCCTTCGAGGAACTTTACGTTTCCTACTTAAACGAAAGCATGAACAATGGATGCGTTACCTTGTCCAGAGTCCACATATTATTATGTAGGCTAGGTAAGGCATTGACACCGATCGAATAAAGTTGAATATCCATGACGATCATATCTGCGAGGGGTCAGGTAAGTTTCGTGTGTAATGGTCTGTTTTAAACAAATGAAACCATCACTATGGAAACCTATCAAGCATAGCTAATGCAAACGAAAACCGATATGTTATATGACACAATATAGTATAAATATCCGATATGTTTAGTATCGCTCTACTCTTCATTTCAACATTGTTTGTTCAACGTTGCTTGTGAGGAGCATTTAAAATTTTACTCCATCGCGCCGGTTGAAACCTCTCTTTCCTCTTATATAACACATCGGCCAATAAGTCCCATCGGAATCGACATATAGAAATCGTCACTAACGAAAAATCCATACCATTTCCAACGCCCAACGACTGATGTCGAATTTGCGAGGTTGCGAGTCTCAGTCATTTTAGTGGTTCTCTTCTTATTACTTCTAAAACCCTGTAGAAATCTAAATTTTTGTGTGTTGATGAATCAATCGATTAAAAAATTCCGTTCGAAGTTAGCATTGGCTTAAAAAGTGTTTCATAAATGTCGTTTTCTTCATCACAAACAACAATATGTTGCTTATTTACTGATTTTAGACGAGGTCATGTAGACACCAATGATGCTGAACGCAGGCGAGAACCAAAGGACTGTCTTCCACCAGAAAACGTGAAACGAAGCCCACAAATAATTCTCGATAATTAAAAAATAAAGCTTCCGCTTTTAGCTGACATCTTAAAAACACAATAAGTCAGTATTTTCACAACTGCTTCCCAAACAGTGCAACAAATGCGAGTCTATTCTTATAAATAAAAAAAAACTCACATTTCAAGAAAGTGCTACAAAAATCTGCTACACATTTTTCAACATTTTCTTCCGATATTTCTTATAGGCTTCTTTAGGCAAATTGCTTAAATGACTACATGCCCGACATTGATCAAGATAGCATTAGCAACGCGCACTTGACGGGGTATTATTAGTAATTCATATAAAATGAATTTTTATATTAAAAAGTCATCTTCAGCGCCTAAGGGAACTGCTTTAGTGTTACACGAAACTCTTGCTACTAAACAAAATATTATTAAAGAAATAAATATTTCTTATCTTCCATATCAAATGGTGTGGTGTACTAGTTCGCTGTATCAGTCGGAAGTGGATCTATAAAAAAAAAAAAAAAAAATGGAAAAACCACGAAAATAATTACTTGCACAGCGTAAACTTGTACAGATTTGGGTTGTGAAGATTAGAAGATATAATCGATTGATACCAACGGGAATTGGTTAACTAACGGAAATAAGTCTTTAAGGAATTTATAAGACAAATCCTTCTCGTTTTTTGTAAAGCTTAAAGACCGTGTGTGGCAATGCATTTATAGTTAATAAGCATTTAGAAGACAAAGGCTTTTGTATGCAGAGCAATTTTTATCTTTCTCTTTATTTATTTTTTCTTCTTTTTTTTTTTGCTAATCTGGTGTATTATTTGGGAAGAGTTTATTGCTTTGGAGCACTTATATTTATGATTGTCCACGCTTTCATCTTCTTATGTAGTAATGAACCAAGTGAGGTCAACCATAAAACTTTCACTTTCGCCTATTTTTTATATCATTTAACCGATGATCGGTATTTCAAATATTATTAACAATGATGAGCTGATGGAAAGAACATAATAAATAAATTATCGGCAATTATTTGAATGTTAAGTATATTGTCCTTGTAAAAGTAAATCGAAAATTAAACATCACTTAAGTTAAGTCCTCGTCAGTATATCGAATCATATTTTTTTAATTCTAGCCAGATGATGTATCATTCGATCGCGGAATAGATGAAGTCAATAGATGGCGAGTTGACCGATTTTGAAAAACGAGTTTATATTTTAATGTGATTTTAAAATTTTTTAATATTTACGATGTAAAAAGTAATCTAAACTGAATTTGACGGATGGCTTAGCAATAGTAGTTGCATTAACTTAACATAGTTTACTTACGGTAAAAAAGACTCTTTATTTCTCTCTCTCTCTCTCACACACACACACACACACACACACATGCAGAAAACAATACAAAATGACACATTATGAAATGCAGTTGAAATGTAAAATTAAATAATCAACGCACAAACGCACACACACTCACACACACACACGCACACACGCGTACATACACACACATGAGCGACTAAACAAGCAACCGACGGCATAGAAATGTATACATATCAGAGAAAAAAAAAAAAAACAAAAGAACTCGGACGAAAGGATAGAGATATATACGGGTATTAAACGTTGTTGACACAGAAAACACGACCAGCGTGAGATGCGTATTTAGCTGCAGTTCAGCGAAATTAGAAACGAAAAAATTTGATGAGGCTAAAAAAAACCTAACGTAGAGTTATATAGTGTTTTTAAATAATTTAGAACGAAATGCCTCTCGATATATAGAAAAAATCGTACACCAGCATAGTTATTAAAAGGAATTTACAATTAAACCTTGATGAGAAACAAATGAAAAGGTGGTGGATGCGTTTAAATGGGGAAATTGACGTTGGGGCTGAACCTTTAAAGCCGGCATAAATGAGAATTTAGAGAGTGCAGTGATTTATTTGTACACTGGATACAAGCACGTGTTCTTTAAAGGAATTTTTTCGGAGTATTCTTTTAGGCTAAAAAGGAGCAATAATTCGCAAGCATGCGTATTAGAAATATAAACGATTATCGCGAGTACAAGTAACGCTTAGCAGTGTGGACCTCAAAGAGAGCGTTAAAGCTAATTGTTGTTTATCAAAAGAACTCCGAAATTATGTTTGTATGTGCAGCTATGTACCCCAACTGCTTAGACACGGATCGTCGTTGTGTCTATTTTGTATAGCATGCACAGGATATTGGGTATTGGTTGCTAGCATTTAGTTTACAGCTATAACTCGTCAACGTCATTACCCAGGCAGAGAAGCGCAGGACCCCATATGAACGTTACATTACGTATATAGTGAACGTTTGCTAGACGGTTTACCACAGGCAGACTTCTATTTTGGTTGCTTTTTACATTTGTGTGTGTATGTGCAGTGTGCATTCGCTAAAGTTCGACAACTTTGGGAAACTTTACTCGTGTAGTTTGATGCCAGTTAGTTGTGAACTTAGAACAGGTAGAGACGCGGCGCGCTTTAAAGTTTTCCTTGAATATTAAAAAAAAAAAAAAAAAAGAGTAAAAACATAAAAACTAAATAAATAAATAAACTGTGTGTTGTTTTCTGCCAGAACATCTACAACACACACCGTCATAAATGTGTTTGTGCGTGTGTCTGTGCGCCCGTGTGTGTGTGTATGAATGTGAACTATAAACACCAAAAAAATAAAAATAAAAACAACAACAAAACAGAAGAAAAGAAAAAACATCCTGTGCCATAATTCCATCGAGTAAAAATTTTTGTAATTTGAACAAAAAAAAAAAGAAAACAACAATAAAGTTTTCCTTTTGTATCGTGTGCTAAGTCCGTTTATAGAGCTGCTGCAGCTAATGCTGCTTTTACTTTGAAAAGTTTATACTGAGTTTATTACAAAAAACGCCAGCAATTCAGAGACAGTGAGTGTTGAACAACGACTTGGCAAACTTTGCTTACAGTTACAGTTTCGCGAAATTCGCTTAAAACCCTATTAGAAAAATAAGGGAAACAAAAGAGTAATAATAAAAATAATAATAAAGTTCAGAAACACCATAACGATTAAAAACTAGAAATAAAAACGTGTTAGATACTCGCTAGGAATGTGTTGCATAAATGGAGTAAAAAGAAACTTTGCAGCGAAATAGAACGAAAAGAAAGTTTATAATTAATGAATTTTAACATGGTATCCGCCCCGAACCGCTGCGATTAATCAGCGCGAACCGACCTCAAGTAACTAAGAAAACTTTTCGCAAAGTCGAATACAAACTTTGGAGACGCGAAAACTTTTTTCGGCGTGTCTCAAATTGGGCCGACTAAGAAATAAAGTTCCAAAGTAAGCGAAAAAGAAAAACAAATAAAACAAATAAAAAAGCAAAAAAAAAAAAAAAAATAGATAAATAAAAAAGTTTTATATACGATTTGAAAATATTTATAAAAGTTTAGTGAAACTTCGAAATCATAGCAAGAACAAAAACAAAACGTAAGAAATGTTACGGAATAAAAAATTTTTTCAAAAATCCATATAAAATAAATTTCAAAGAAAAAAAAAAAAATAATAATAATAATAATAATAATAATAATAATTAATTTCGAAATAGGTAAAGCATATATTTTATTATATAATATATCTTGAAATTTTTTTTGAATTTTTATGCTCAAACAGTTTAATGAATGAAAATCAAGGAAAGTATAAGCAACAAATTCAATGCAACAAGAAATAAAAAAAATAAATTTTACTTAATTAATATTTTTTATATTTTTGTAAGAAAAGAGAAAAGCAAAAACCAAAAAAACAATTAGGGAAAAATATCTACACAATTAATTTTTAACTTAATTTTGAATTCAATTTTCAATAAACGACAACATTTGTTTCTTCGATGCAGTATTTTTCATTTGTTTCAGAGAGCATTGCATTAACTTGGTTCAAATTCATGATACTTTGCAAAAGATTTCATTGAATTATCATGAAATGAATGTTAAGCACTTTTACCAAACAATTCGCATAACTTCTGTCACTTGGATTCGTTCCTGGAAGCAATATTTGCATTTTTTATTATTATTTTTTTTCTTTTTTCGTTTTTTTGCTTTTTGCAAAACGTTTTCGCTAAGCTATGGGAATCAGTCATTTTCAATGAGATGAGATGAAAAGTCTTATTCTACTGTTGTATAAAATTAATCCGATCAGATCAGTTTAGTTATCATTAATCTATCAAATAATAGTCGCTCGATGAACGCTATCGATTCGTGATCAATTAGCTGGCTTGACCAAGAAATGAATAGTGTTCGGCCACTATGTTAAGATCATTGTTAAATAGGTCTATATATGAATATATACATATATATATATATATATATATATAGTGTTTTCGGTAGGCTATAAAAAACTTCAGTACTCAAGTAAATGAAAACTAATGCTGCCTCCTTGCGGAAGTAAATTTCGCTTAGTCGCGGTCTTTATTTAAAAGTAATGCAATTTCAATGCCAAAACCTAATTGCAGTGAATCGTTTTCCTATGAAGCAATTCGCTTATCTAATATCAATTACTCATCATATCATTTGTCAGATCTAAAGGTTTTCAAATAACGTTTTCGTATGACTGATGAATGATAAGGTTTTCGTACATACATAGTTCTTTAGAAAGTGTTGGTCACTTGCGTATCTACACTTTACTCTGACAGCATTCCGGAAGTTCGAGAGTAGAACCACTTTTGCGAAGACTAGCAGTTCATTAGGATTGAAAATTTTCCCCTTTAATCGTAAAGTTTTCACTGAGCCATTTATTTAAAACGCGTTCATTTAAATTGTTTAATAATTAATTTTTCATTATAAATTAAAACTATAAATAGATTTATTATTCGTTTAAGCAAAAAGTACTACTGCTCTTGCTAACGCTTGCATTTTTATTACTAAGTATTCGATTAGATTAGTTTTAAGTTTTTTTAATCATTTTCTAATAGATCTTAAGCAGCAGACCGTTTTCCTACAACCGATGCAAACATGGCTTTGATGAAACGACCCTTAACTAAGGAAACAACTTTTAATGAAAATAACAACAATAACATTAACAGCACGCACAGTTCGTATACGAGACTGGATAGAGAACATGAAACAGCTGTTAAACGTAAAAAGCGTACATCACATGACGACGATACTAACAATAATCATAATTATAATAATAATATTAATAACAAGAGCAATAGCAACAACAATAATAACAACAATAACAGCAACAACAACAACAACTATACCACCACAAACATCAACTTAAATGTAGTATCTAAGTTAGATGAGAGAGCTAACGTACCTCAAAAGAAACGTACCACACCTGTATCCGTTAATGGTGAGTTCGTTAGATCATCTAAGGAGGAGCAGGAGCAAGAAGATGATGAAACTTTAATACGTGAGACTCAAGCAGCACTGAAAAGTTTATCGGGCAGTTGGCCGGCAGAGGCGCGTAATAATCCCTATAGGCTAAATGAACAAGATGAAAATCCGCCGGCATTTCAAAATCTCTTCGAAGAGAATCGAAAGTATGCATTGCATTCAATTAGTAATAGAGATGTCAATCAATCAACATTTGATTTTCATTTACGCTTTCACAGACAAAAGGAAAACGATCAGGCGCGCATGAATGCACCGCAAAATGCAGAAATTTTCTCGCATGATCAACGCAAAAGAGGGACCTTTGAATCAACGTCCGCTTTTAAACCACCCAATGATATAAAACGTAACAGTTTAATCGGCTATTCTTGTTCGACGTTTTCACCTTACAACGTCACAGAATCTTCGGCAATTTATTTAAACTATCCGCCACCTCCATCGATTCCGTCGTCAAATGTCGGCAATCCTCCCAATAGTGCGGGTCTTGAAACCCACCATCATTCCGATGAAGTCAAAGAATCAAAAGAATCCATTAAGCCACCGAAAAATTCTGTTACAATCAATAACAGTAGTGGTAATAATAATAATAATAATAATAATAATGACAACAAACATTATACGACCTTACAGCCAGCTGGTATGGGTAGTCGTGCAGCTTCAGTCATGCAAGATATAAACCGCGAAGTGACTGCCGATTCGCAAATCAATTCGTCGAGCAATTTGATACTTCCACCGATATATTCACCGGGCAATCTTAACCGCGGTAAGTTTCCTGCGTTGTATATATATAATGAATAATGAATAACCTATGAGTCGTATGTACGTTTTATTTAGTTTTTACTTTCACTTTGTTTTTTATTATCTTCTTTTTTCTTTTTGATTTCATTTATTTTCATTGTCTACACCTTCAATACGAATTGGCCTAAGCTAGTGTGCTTTAACTTTAACTTCTTGTTGCATTGAGTTTATGAAAACCATATATTTACGAGTTAGAAAGGTTTAGATTAACGGAACTAACGAATTCTGCGAGTGAACGAAATGGCTCTGAAATAGTTCTCTTGTGTCGTATGTATGAGTTGAAAGTAATTTTCGTTCGAATGTGTGATGTGTATTGTGATTTTATAAAATATTCGAATAAATTATCTTAATAAATTTACTTTTTTGTAATTAAATCGCAAGAAATAAATAAAGCGAACCATTAATCAAACTGATCAGCGGCAGTAAGTCGATTATATTATATTCTTTTATTGTTGTGCGGTGACTATTCAAATGAACGAGTGCGTCTAATCGAGTTCGAAAATTTGTATCAGGATTCTGCTAGAGAAGAAGAAGAATTTTCGAGAAAATTTACACTTTAAACCGTTACTTGACGCTTAAATAGCACTAACTACACTGATTCACGGTGAAGACTAAATGTTTAGTCGAATCCATTGAAACCAGTCGATATCATCTATTTTGCAAATGTGATCAATTTACTAAACGAACCAGTATAGCCTTTTCAGTAATATAATCACATTTGAAAAATAGCTGCTATATATATTACTATTCAGTTTTGCTGATCAAACATAACAATGCTGTACATATATTGTAGATATAGTTTCGGTTATTACATTCATTTCTTATGAAAAGGAACATAAAAAAATACATATACATATGTATATATATATAAGAAATACAAAGACAAATATCTTGCATTCTCGATTAGGTGAAGATCAAGTTAAGCTTAACTGTCTATCCGTCCGTCTCCTTGTTATTCAAATCCTTTACGTAACAGATAATTGAATTTAAATATCAGTGCACAACATCGTTCCGATTATTCTATCAGTGAAGCAAAATTTAAGTTTCTTCTTATGTTTATCTTATGTGGCGTGCAACTCTATCGTCCTAATGCTTCGTTATATAGTTTTCTTAGGTCTTTGCCATAGAAACCTAATTACAGAGAAGTTGACTTCACATCTCGAGGAAGCAGTTATTCAAATCTATTACTCACATCAGTATAATGAATAAATGTTTTCCACCACTAAGAAGCTAAAGACAATATCTTCGCTATCGAATAAAAAATATACGATACTGGTGCCTGATATTACTGCTCAAAAACTCTTAAATATATTTTTAAACCTCACGCCAAGTGTGGTACAAGAATATATTAAGGCCGTGCGAATGTATGAAAAATCCGGAAAGACTTGAGATAGATCCAGCTTTTATTAAACCGATCAATTAATATTGATTCTTAGCTTATCTGTCCGGCTGCCCGCTTTATTTTCTTGTGTTCAACGTGCAGATCGTAATTTTCGAGATATTTTGAAATGAAATTTTGTACGAAGACGTGTTTTGACCCAACAGCGAACACTATTGAGAAGGATTTTGATCAGACAACTTCTTCGACAGCTTCCCATATAATACCTCGTTCTGAAAAGACGTTATATGAATAACAGCAAGTAGTGTAGGGTATTTAATAATGGGCCGTGGCCAAATGTAGTGCTTTTACTTCTGCTTATAGGGGCTATTGGAGGGCGCAAAACTTGTTCAATTCGAGTCATTTCCGTTATTTTCCGTTATTTTCATGTATGCGCTTGTCTTTTTGTCTGTCCCTCCTTTCTGGCGGCATTTTTACGGTTATCAA
This sequence comes from Glossina pallidipes, assembly GCA_000688715.1. Lineage (NCBI taxonomy): Eukaryota > Metazoa > Arthropoda > Insecta > Diptera > Glossinidae > Glossina > Glossina pallidipes. Next base: position 1,085,667 of record KK499789.1, on the reverse strand, counting down.
AATTATCAAATATGCGAATGTTGCGTTCTCAGTTGACGCTGCAGGAAAAATTTGAAAACAATCAGGGATTGTAACGAATATGAGCAGCACAAAATGATTAATTTAACAATTATTGGTAAATGTCTGAGGTTCACTTTAAAGGGACCATATATATCCTAATTGCTCTAAAAATGAAAGAAACATTTTTGGAATGACTACAATGGTATTTCTCTTATAATAAATTTTTTCATTTAAATTTTTATTGATTTAAAAGTTTTCACTTTTGGAAGAGAGAATCGGGGAAATATAAAGATCGGCAATAGAATCATAAATAGAGACGGAAAACAATTTGTGAAAGTAAAGAGTTATATATATGTTCATATGAGAGGTAATTTTTCCATATATAGCACCTGTGTCCAAGATAACTCTTAATGACAATTATTTTTTACTTGGATGGTTGCGTGATGGTATGCTTTGAACATAAAATCGTAAAAAAAGCATTGATAATGCTATACTAAGAATCTATAATACTACACAGTCTAAAATATATTGAGCGTATGAAAAGAGATAGTGCTAAGTAACTCTAAATGCAATTTATATATGAATTTTGAACTCAATATTAATAATATTAGCGCACATAGGAAGGCATTCGTCGAAAAGGCTTAACAAAAAAAGAAAAAGAAAATCAAACGAAAATTACCAGCATTTAGTGAACAATTGCTCCGAACTATTCCTTTTTGTTTAGCTAACAAATGTCATTGACAGTTTAAACAAATATGCATTATTACGTGGTATCCCGCAAACTAAGCATATGTTGTACATTTCTTAAACGCTTACACCCTTATCTCGTGCGACTTCGCTCATACCAATCTCGAACCGAGTCGAAATAAGCAAGTAGTTATAGTAGTGGTAGTGATAGTGGTAGTAGTAGTAGTAGTAGTAGTAGTAGTAGCAGTAGTAATAGTAGTAGTTAAACGTATTTAAACACACGCTTTGTAATTATAAGTATTGTTATTATTTGCGCATTTTGCCAACATTTAAAGTGTTTTTGTTTTTTATTTTGTTTTATTTTTTTTTTATTTTTTTGTCTGGAAACCTAAACCTAAACTAACTGAACATTGATAGACAGACAGACATTTCTTCCTTCTTGCCATGTATAGCATGTAAGACGTATGAACATTAAAAGAAGGAGTAACAGCATGAGCTAACAAGACAGCGAAACCCTTGCCAGTGAAGCATAACATTAAAGCTATCAAATAGAGAAATGTTACTGGGAACGAGCAAGAGATTTAGGAAAAAACCCTAAACACAACAACAGCGACGACAACAACAACAACAACAACAACAGCAACATCAACAACAAATTTTGTCATACACTAATTTCCGTGCATAACATTCATGACTGTCTGCTGTTATGTGCGTTGTGCGTGGAAAAGCAAAAATTATTAGTTTCATATAAATAGTAGAGCATACAATAATGGGTATAAGTAGGCGGATAAGTGAGAAGAGCCGTAAACGAAGAGTTTGAAATACAAAAGCACGTTCCAAAAACCACTTACGCATATTTATTTTGTCATTATGACAGCATTACTGGTTGTAATAATAAGCACAATATTTATCATATGTGTGTACGGTTGAATATGCATACGCATTTATTTATTCTTTCATGGCATAATTTGAATGACTTTTTAAATAGTTTCTCCTTTCAGAAAATACTAATAAGTCATTAGAAGAAGTTTTGTGTCTAAGCTAATATTTTACTGATTAAGCTTAAAAGCTTTTCCAGGAGTGGAAGGAACTGAACGAACGCACAAGACTTACAATATAGATAATATTTTCAATATACACAGTCGTAAATGATTGACATTTCATAAAATATTTTTTGATTAATGTGTCTACAGCTTATCTTAAACATACGGGCGTAAAAGAGATCGAAACATTAAAAAAAAAAAAAAAAAAAAAACGAAACAAAAAACCTAAGACTTTTTTTATTTTGTAATTTATGCCAGGCAAAGGGTTTACCTTAGAGTACTTCTTTGTTGTTGTGTTTTGGTTTTAATTAAATTCAATTTAGAAGATAAGTTAAGTTTTTCTTACTACGACAGGAAAAAGATATAAAAAGCGGAAGAGCGAGAGAAAGAGAAAGAGACGAGTAAATATCATATGTATGTGACACTCAAAACCCAACTCATCTCAAACCATTTTCCTTGCATTCAATGTTTGATGTATAAAATATTTTCTAAAATTTTTTACCAAAACCCTTTGCTCCTTTCACTTGATTATTCTTAATAAGAATGCGTCGCATTAGATACACTTTCGCATTTCCATCCTTGTTTTTTGTTTTTCATGTGTGTCTATTTTGCGAGTAGACAGGTTTTCTTTTTTTTTTTTTTTATCTTTCTTTCTTCTTGTGCGTAAGGGTTTGAACGTAAAGTCATATGTGTGTTTGTTCCATAGAGTAAATAATTCAGCAAATGTTTTCCATCAAATTTTAATTAATTATTTAGGAAAAAATTTTGTGAAAAGTTCTTGACGTTCATTGGAAGCTTTTTTCCAACGGCTCGCACAACAGTATCTTACTTTTTAATTAATTACTGAACACTTATAGGTTATGGAGTAAGAGATTTTCAATGTATGCATGTATAAGAGCGTATGCGTATGAATAGCAGGATTTTTTTTTTTTTTTTTTTTTTTTTTTTTTGTTAAAGACAAGCACAGTCAGCAAACCTCAGAGCATAGTTTCATCTAAGATCTATTAATATTTAAGTAAAAAGGTATGGAAGAATTTATATTCGATTGAAACCATACCATGTGTACCGTTTCCAGTACATTTGTAAGCCCAGCTCAATTGCTTCAATTTACATTACAGGATTTAGATATTATTGGAACAATGTTTGAACCCTGTACCGACAATAGGGCATGCGGCGTTGGTTAGCTCTATGCTCCATAGTTTCAATTTCGAAAGCGCTATTTGTGTCTGCGTCGGGTCCGACGCTGAAATACATCTGTGTAAGCCTGAAATAAACCTTCATTACTAGAAGCCTTAGTACCTTCTGCTCTGTTCACACCAAGAGCATGAAACAACTATGCTGCAAGAGAGAAGTGAGAAAATGTGGGCGAATTATAAAATGTACTCCGTACTTCGTGCACGCATTGAGTACATTATTATAATTTAATATGAATTAAATTTTTTTTCTTATATGGAGTTTTTTGTTGTTTGCACTTTTGTAGTTACGAAAAATATATATTTTCGCTCATAAGCACAAAAAAAGTATTTATTGAAAATTATTTAATTTGTTAATGAGTACCGAACACGGTATATATGGCATGTGTGACATGTGGCATCTACTTACAAGCAAGTAAATAACAAACGTGTTAAAATCCAGAAGTGAACATATTTTGCAATTTTAAGCATCTCCTTGCATAACTATTACATATAACTATATATATAAATTCTTATATATACAGTAAAGTCGATGTATTCAAAAAATACATACATATATTAAAAATATTAAAAATATTAAAAATAGATAACAAGAGATAATCCAAATATCATCACATCACGCACCTACATAGCGCAACAAAACATGTTATCATAATATTCGATTTTATATCGAATAAAAAATTGTTTACTTTTTATTTCTATTGACGATTTTTGTGCGACAATTAATATTTAACTTAAATAAGAGCAATAATAAAGTAAGCTTTAAAGTATAATTAATCTTGGCGCACGGTGCTTTTTTTCATTTAAAATAAAACCGCTAATCAGACATCGCTTTACATTTGAATAAGGTTCGCTTTTTGAGAATCAATCTTACCCTAGATGCAATTTATTTAGTCTTTCAAATATGTCTACGAAAAGAGCCTTTAGTGCCCAGTTCCTGAGACAAGTTTAATATCCTAACCTCGTACGAGCGGGCATGCGGTAATAGTCCATTTGAAACCATTTTTTCTTTTTTTTTTCTTGCCTCCGCTATCAGTGATGAATTCCAGATTATTTGTAGATCATAGCTCAATAAAAAGATGAAAAAAAAAAAACAAATGCAAGAAGCGTTACTTTTTCTGAGTAATTCAGAGGAACATGATGCCATAATACAACTTACCGAATAGGTCGACGATAAAGTCTTGCAATCGCTTGACATTTCCATTTCAAAGCATTAGCTGGATGCAAAATGTAATGAGCTGAATCGAAGAGCAACGCTACCAATAACAGTAGCAATGTAGTTATGTCAATCGTTAACAAAAAGTCGCTACAATATACAAAATGCTTTATAGATAAATTTTTTAATAAGGCGGCGCTCGGGCTCATATTGCAAAATGTGTCCACGAAGCGCATTGAACTGGAATGTGCTGTCCCCTTGTATTTGTAACTTCGTCCTTCTTCTAGTTGGCACTTATTTCAACCGACGACTCACAGGTTATCTCAGCAGTGCTTTCATAACCCTATCAAAAATGCGTGCTTATGTAATAGGTGTTTCATATATTTTGATTGACGCCATCTATTGGTGGAACTGATAAAGTAATGCGAACTATCAGTGACAACAATTAAATTCGATGACTTTGACTTCCCTCTACATAAAATAGTTGCTTCCCATTTAGTATTATTAAGTTATTCAGTGTACACAGGCGCTATTCATGGAGCGTTCAAAATTGCATTTTCGAAATTCATTACTTTTGTTTTGTTGTTGTTTTGTTCTATCAACCGCTTTTAGAAGATTACGGTGACCCAGTTCCATCATAACTCAATTGCCGGTTTTGGTTTTAGCGGTTTAAAAATGGTGAAGTGGTTTGAAGACAATAAATCGCAAAACTAATTGGACGAAAATCCATCTCAAACTCTCAAGGAACGTTGGAACATCTTACCACTTGATTCATCAACACCCACCGCACTCACCCAGATATAGTGCCTTCTGATTGCCACTTTATCAGATCGATGCAGCATGGCTTGGCTAGCACACGGTTCCGAAATATTGAAGAAGGGCGCAACTGCGTCAATGATTGGATCGCTGCCAAACCACTATCGGCCTTTCGATACGGTGTCGCTATGTTGTCAGAACGGTGGGAAAGAGTTGTAGAAAATGATGGAAAATATTTCGATTATTAAATATTGCACCAGTTTGTCTCCATACCTTTCCGTTTTCAAGTGAAAAAATGTGCCAAAATACATGCAAGCACGTAAAAAGTACCTCAAATTAAGTGCACTCCACATATTCTGCTAATAGGTTGGGAACACAGTGTAGCTAATGAAGTACAATATTTTAAAGAAAGTATTTGCAACAGTTCTCACGTTAGCTTTGTTTTTGATGAAAAACGGGTCGCGTAACCATATTTCTACACCCGGTAGATAGGAGGGTTTATATATATATATATATATATATATGATAAATGTGAAAACCAAAGCACTCGAAACGCAAAGGAGCGAATACACTCGTTTTCATTTTGAGAAACCTTATTCCTTGGGTGTACATAAGGCATGTATACTTAGGTGCGGATAGTTGCCTACTTTTTAATTTTTTACTTTACTTTTTTAGTGTCGAGAGATGACCAGATTTGCTGTGATATGCACAACTGTCGAAGTTTAGTGTCATTACTAAATTCTGCAAAAATGTTACATACTCATAAATTTCTGGGCAAATATATTACCTTCACATTGACAATAGGGACAAGGCAAATGTATTTTATTGCGACATGTGTCATACACGAAGAAGGCATTACCAAATTAAAAAATAGATTAGCAGCTGAAAAATATTACCTGTGAACGTTGCTTCGTCTAATCGGTATTACGACAGACGAATAATGAATCAAATAATTGCAGAGAATATTTACGTAAAGAACTCGTTTGATTCAAAGAAGCAATAGTTGTCAATTACTACCTCCACGCCGACAATATAAAATTTACTGTACGTGGTCGTGATAAAAGCAGAGAGAATTTCGGGAATAAGTTGGAAGGCGAGTATGAAATTTGTACAAACACGGAAACTACGAGTCAGAATTATTGTTCAAAGCCGAGAAAACATTCTACTTTGAGATCTTTAACGTAATTCAAAATAATTAAGTTCGTGTTTTGGCCGTTGTCGTCTTTTCGAGATTGATTTGCGAGATTAACTATTGCCGATAGCCTAGTACAGGAATCACAACAATTCTCATCTCCAGTCAATGAAATGTAATTAAGCTTTTGGAGGGTTTCTTTAAAACGTTATTACGATGCCGAATCGAAATTTCTTTTTCTTTCTCAGAAGTACATGTACATTCAGATGGATATGCTTCGACATCCCAAACGAAATCACATAATTACATAAGATATGAACATAGCTACAGACGAAGAAATTTTTGCTTTCCCTTTATTCAGTTGAAATTCTGGAACGATATTTACAAATGTGGTGGACCATATTGACGTTATGGTTCTTGCGTAGGTCTTGTGATATCTTATAGTAGACTTTTTTCCATTATTTACTGAACGTTAATTTTTTCTAAGTACTTTGCCAGTATCAGATTGCTTTTCACTGATAAGATTTTTTAAAACCTATATAGATGGTAATAAATGTCCTACACCCAACTGTCAGGGTCAGGGTCACATAACGGGCTTGTATTCACATCATCGAAGGTATTTCATTTGTCATAGTAGCGAATAAATATTTTAATCTATTCTTATATATGTATGTATATTTTTTATAGTTTATCAGGTTGTCCGAAACGTGATAAAGTTACAACAGAATGTAAGTGAAGACAAACAGCTTTATTTAATTGAAAATTGAAAGCATGTCTCTGTGTGTGTGAAAGTAGTAAAATATTCTTAAATGTGTTTATACGGAAGAACTGTATTATTGTTTACTTGTGCATGTGGTCATAATCTTCCCTTAATAACTGGCCCTATTGCTCTCTCTCTCTCTCTCTCTCTCTCTCTCTCCCTCTCTGTCTCTCTCCCTCTCTGTCTCTCGCTCTCTCTCTCTCTCTCTTTGTTTTTATCAAATTCCTTTCCTCTCTAACAGTTTCTCGTAAGGTGGTTCGTCTCCTTTTCGTTTCTTCATTGTGTAGAATTAACTTACTATGTGTAGCTGTATGCTGTATAGAACGGATTGATGCCAATTCCGTTCATTTAATTAATTAACACGAGCATTGTAATCGATTTTGTTCTTTTTTCTTATTATTAACAAAACGCTTAGTGTTGGCTTTGCATGAGCAAATTATTAAGTGCCCCACTCCTGGTTGCAATGGTCGCGGCCATGTTCAGCCTCATCGCAATGTTCATCGCAGTTTGTCCGGTTGTCCCAAAGCTGATAAAGGTTTTGCTCAAAAACAATTAAAAGTTCTCAGTTTTAGCTTAGATGAAAACAAGAAGAAGAAAAAGTTTTCTGAAGGTTGGTTTGGCTAAATTACATAACCATTCATCAAATAACTAAGTTTATTGAATGTATTTTTCAAATCCCAACTCCTCATCGCCAACTGCTTTTCATATCGCTTAAGCTTAACCACCCTTATTGGTGTATTTTAATTACAGCTGTGCGTGGTAAAGATTTACATCATTTGGAAAAATTGAAAATCACTTCGAATCAGTACTTGAATAACATCAACAACAATAACAACAATACCCAGTGTATTAATCATAATAATAGCAATAGCAGCAACAGCAAATTAAGTCCTACATCCAACAACAATATGCCAATTATTAAATCAGAATTCAGTCCAGTGGCAAATATTAAAACGGAATACAATAAAAGTCCAATGCATTCTTATTTGACGAATGATTCAAATACTGCGGGGCGTACAAATAACTCCGCTACCGGTGGCTCATCCAACAATACGTCCTCCAATGTTGGTCAAACTACGGCAAACAATTCAACCGGAACTCTTCAACAGCAACAACAGCAACAACAACAACATAACGAAATGACACGCTATGTGGGCATGCAGGCGCATACAATGGGTGACCAACAGAGTCCACACAATTCGCAGCAAAGTTTGCATCAACAACGCGGTCCTTTCATTGAAAATTCTTCCGGTTTAATGATGCCGTCGGGCAATGGCACATCCTCTGACGCCGGTGATACCTACCATAATGATCATCATGCACAGCAAGCACAACAATCACAAAATGAGCAACAACAACAACAACAGCAGCAACAATATGAGCAAATACGTTACGGTCATCAACAGCTATCGAATGGTGAAACAATAAACAAGCCGCCCACGTCCTTTACCAGCGAAATGCTAACAAGCAGCAATGGTAACAGTGGTAATCTTTCGCCTAGTTCTCGCAGTTACGATCCCCATCCGCCAACTTCGATATCTTCAAGCGTATCATCTCCCTATGTGGATTCGTCGACAGCAGCAGGCGTTTCTGGCTTAAGTACTGCTTTCGAGCGGTACGATCCCAACTGCAACGGTCAGAGAACTGGGAATATGTATCCGTATTTGCCTCAGACTGCAGATGATTTGCAAGCTCAACAGCATAAGTATTTGCAAGATCAGCAGTTATTGATGGCCAAAGTAGAACAAGACGAAATGGCTAATGGCGGTCCTATTTATCCTAGACCTATGTATCATTACGACCCTAGTATGGGACCGCTGCCACCTGGTTTTTCGGCTATAAATTTATCAGTTAAAATGGCTGCCGCTCAAGCGGCCGCTGCAGCTGCAGCATATCAAAATCAGCAACAACAACAGCAACAGCCCCACCAACCACAATCGACATCCACACAGCAGCCACAGCAGCAACCTAAACAAAGCGGCTCCCCCTCACCTTCAGGAGCACCAGCTGTCGATCTATCGGCTTCAAATTCCGTCACATCCTCCAGTCCACACGGCTACAATTCACCAGCTTCTCATAATCAATACAATCAGCGCATCGGAACGACTAGTCCTCAGCCCGGTGCCAGTCCCAATGTAGCCAGTCCACAAGTGCCAAGTCCTCAAGGACAGACATTGGATTTAAGTGTTACTCGCTTACCGCACAGTATTATTACTAGTCCACAATATGGTACACATCCGGATGGTGTGGTGGTGGGAACGCATCCACCAGGTTTTGGCCCAGGTTTGCCTACAGCAGCGGCAAATGGTACACCTCGAACACCTCCCATGGATCCAGTTGATTTCAGTGGCCCCCCTCGTCCCTTAGGGTTCGGACTTGTAGGTCACATTGGTGGCCCCCGGCCTTACAGTCGTGAATCAACTCCAGATAGTGGCGGCTCACACTACATTGACAGTTATCGTGATCCCAGCGGTAAGTTAACTTAATAATTCTTACTTACAACACATAACCCTGTTTTTGACAATTCACTTTCCATAACATAAACCTTTGGGAATATTTTGTTTTTCATTTTATTTGACACAGGCTATTCCCCACATCCTGGTTATGGTATGGTGGTGCAATCTGATTATCCCCCAACCGGCTATCATGGTTACGGTCCAGCAGCATATCAGTGTAGCAATCCTTACGCAACGGCCGTAGGTCCAGGCGGATATCCAACCCCAGTTTCGGGTGGCTACTCTACTAGTCCGGCTTCCTGCTACTCAATGCCACCTCCACAACACATCCCACAGCACGACAAAACAAAGGATAGGTTAGTACACTACTTCCTTTGTTAAGTTTACATTTTCTTTACTATCCGAAAATAAACAAACATACAGGCGGAAAGGTGCCCACTAGGTTTTCATAAAATGTATTCTATAACATTATTATGATGACAATTTATGGGTTCGGGATATGTGTGTGCACATTAGTAAAGTATGTATAGGATATTTTAAAATATGCAACAAAATTTCGTGTTGTGCAAACAAATTCCTTTGTTAGTATGACCCATGTACACATATACCTAATCACTTTAACATATATCAAAATGTGTGACCAAAAGTAGACTGTGTTGGAAACAGGGCAGTCATAAAATTTACAGCCCTTTGAGACTAAAGGTTAATCTAAAACCTAAAAGTAACGCTGGTTATTATTGATGCTGGTGGAAAACTTAATTTGCTTCTAACCTTTAAGAAATTATCCTTTTTTCTTTTAGTTTTCAAAAAATGAAACACAAAAAGTAGCAGACAGACAGAAAGACAGTATCATTAAAAAAGTCTCTTTTACTGCTCTAAACGCTTTAAAATGGAATAGAAAGAAGTGGAACAACTTTAGTTTGTTGATAGGAGCATAATAATGAGTTGCTTTTATAATATTTCTTTTTCGGTTTGCTATAGCTTAACCGGCTGCCCGCGCACAGACCGCAATCACTTGCAGCCACATTCACAGGAACTTAAGTGTCCGACACCAGGCTGCGATGGTTCTGGCCATGTTACCGGCAATTATTCTTCCCATCGTAGCTTATCTGGCTGTCCACGTGCCAACAAACCCAAAAGCAAGCCTAGAGATGGTCAAGATTCCGAACCACTGAGGTAAGTTACAAAATTTAGGAAGAAAATTTCGAAAAAGTTTTTCTCAAGTTATGCCCTAACGCTTAGATGTCCAATACCGGGTTGCGATGGTTCCGGCCACTCAACGGGTAAATTCTTATCACATCGGAGGTAATTTTCCATTGATTTCCTTCATAATTTTCACAAGTACACAACAATTATACTCTGCACCATTGTTGATACTGATAGCTTCCGAGAAAAAGAAAAAAGAATTTCTAACTCACTGTCCGAAACCCTTAAGGAATTTGAAAGTAGCGAATTTGTTAACCCAACAAGTAACGGTTAGTCTGCGAATTTCTTCAGAAGAATAATTTGGTATGATTTTAGTTTAGAGTTGACCCTTCTACGCTTTAATTAAATCCAATATCTACCATTAATAGAAAAGTAAATGCTTTTAGGAACACGTAGCGCACGTAATTTTAAATTTAAGCGATTTTTAAACGATATTGGACTCGAAGCCGACACACAAGTAAATATGGCTTATGATGTTACATCAACTCGTGCGTGACATCCATATTTGCCAGTTGCCTACAATTAGCGTTGAGTTCATTAAGTCAATCTTAGGCAAGATACGCCAATCTGCAAGCTTTCATTGCACTAATACTCGTCGTAAATTAGCAAACAACAAATAGTGAATCCAACGAAAGAAAGCTAATTTTACAGTGAATTGTATATTCAATCAACCAATTTAGTGATATGAACATATTACATACTTCGCAATAATTTAAACAAGATAATAAGTGTAGGTCGCAAGTCCCCTAAGCCACAATGTTGTGGAGAATAAAATAGTTTGACGTTGGTGCCGAGGCATTTATTGTAATTTTGTTCATTGATTTATTTACTTATATTTAATTTAGTGCTTCTGGCTGTCCGATCGCCAATCGTAATAAGATGCGCGTCTTGGAAGCTGGTGGTACTGTAGAGCAGCATAAAGCAGCCGTTGCTGCAGCGACAGCTATGAAATTTGATGGTAATAAAAGAAAATGCCATCTTGCCGCTATTCATCTTATCGATACACTGACCGGAATCTACTTTTACATTTTTAGGCTGCGGTTCCGCTTCGCAGGCAATTAAGAAACCTAAATTTGATGAGGTCACTATGGTGTATCCTAAAGGCTATACAGGTAAGCATTGACTGCTTTGCAGCATTGCGCAAGCAATTAATTGATTATTGAGTAGTAGACACAAAGTTATTATTATGGAGTAGAGAGTCAACTAACCCTTAAATGATATTTAATTTTACTTGTGTTGTTGTGTGTGCGTGTGCTAACAAATTTTTCTTCAGTTGACGTTTGAAAAAAATTCTCAGTTCTACTTACTTATATTTCTATATTGTTTTTGGTTTTTCATTTCTTAGGTTTTTTTAATATAATTTTATAAATTTTGTATGAAAATTTGATTGAAAATTCTAAGGACATAAGAAATTTTAGAGAAAAAAAAAAAGAAACCAAAAATTACGTTTGATTCTAATTTATTTCAATTCTTTTTTTCCTTTCGTTTCATGATGCGTTTTTGGTTAAGATTACGCGACGTTTTGTATCGGTGCCGAATATCTACTGTAAAAATGTTAAAATACGTTCATAGAACAGCATAAATAAAACAAAAACAAACAGACGAGTCAAAATGCGTGTCATAACTATCCAACAAAACTTCAAAAACCATTTTCAAAGAAAAAGACTAAAAAAGACAACTTGACCTGATATTAAAGAAAAAGAAAGAAAGAAACAAAAAAGAAAACCAAAAAAAAAAAAAAATGATAAAAAAAGCTTCAAGTTTTTTAAAGACATCGCAATAAGTGCCTAAGCGAACACATAAGGTAAGCGAGTTTGAAAAAATATTTTGAAAACAAAAAAAAATCCTCTTTCATTCCGAACCTCTCCTTAACACTCTTATTAAAATTTCTTAGCACACGCGCACGTTTATTGTTGAAATTGCAATTATCTGCAAAGCATGAAACTTAGTTAACTAACTTAGTTTTCGCATAATTTTTTTCTATTCTTTAGTAGGAATGGATATGATGATGACTGGTGTGGGCTCAGCGATTGCTGCTTCCGCCGCCTCTTCCAACAATGCCAGCAGTTCGTCGGCCCTTTCAAGCGTTTCTTCGACAGGCTCTTCAATTTTACCGGACGGTATGCACTCGACATCAACGGCCGGCAATGGCATTAACACTGCAACAAGTGATGGACGCACTGAGCCAAGCTCGGAAGATCTCAATACCTTAGAAGCCGAAATCTCCGAGTTGCAGCGAGAGAATGCGCGCGTTGAATCGCAGATGCTGCGTCTGAAGTCAGACATAAATGCCATGGAGTCACAATTGAACACTAGCGATAGGGTACGTAGGCTCAGGTTCGTTGAGGCAAACAATAATAAGTATTCCCAATGTTTACACAGAAATATTGATTTATTTTCAATTTAGTTCTATCCACATAACTTTTCTCTCCCGACGCTTACAAAAGTTTTAGTTACGTTTTGCTATTGCTTTTATTTATTTATTTATTTTTATTATTATTTTTTTTTTTTTTTTTAAGTCCAATTAAAAACTTGTACGCTTTTCTTTATATCTTATTTACTTCCTACTGACTGCGAAAGAAAAAAAAAGAGTTGGAAAAACTTAAGAATGTATGTGTTTGGTGTGTGTATTCGTCTAAACTTTCTTTTAAATAAGTTTTCAAGGACGTCTCAAAAGTCTTTGGTTTGGCTGCAAGTTTTGCACCCATCCGAACTTGGAGTTTTCAAACAACAATATAGCAACAACGACGACAAAAAAAAACTTTGCTTAACGCGCCGTCGTAACTTTTTCACCAACTGTGCCAACCAGCCAAACATGGAATTCTAATTTCGCCCTAACTTTCTTTTTGTTAGTTAAAAAAAAAAAAAGCAAAAAAAAAAAAAAATGCATATATATTTTACACTTTTAAGTTTTTGCGGAGAGCACTGACTTCATAATCATTCGCGCCGCCTCTCCGCAACCATTTGACACACCACCAGCTACCAGTTATATGTTTTATCAAAGTTTATCAATTAATTTTTATGGAAAGTAATACAACTTTCTTCGTCATTTCCGGTTTTTTTATTCTTTTTTTTTTTTTTTTTAGTAGGTTTCTTTTGCGTCTTCAGTCTTCAGCTTTCATCAATGTTAACTGTCAAAACACTTTCACACGATTTTACGTTAAACTTTTTTTTATTCAGCTCAGACGGTTATAGTGAGCTTTGCAAACATTTTTAACTCTTTGGCAAAACAAAGTTTTACTACAAAAGTTTATTTTCAGTTAGGTTAAAATTAAAAAAACAAAAAAAATATTAAAAAAAGGATAACAATAAAACATAAAACAAAATAAAAACCAAAATTGGGTTGAAAAATTTTTGTAAAGTGAAACGGAAAATTATGTCGAACTTTCGAGGACAATTATAAAGTTTAGAAACACATACAAGTACAACCAAAGTCAACGAAAGCCAGAGATATTTTGAGTTCTTTTCTTCTTTTTATGAGAAGGAAAATAGCGAACGTGAAACGTAAAAGAATTGGCGATAATATTGCCTTTGTCTAAAGCGGGATTGTACACTCATCCTATAAAGCTGAAGTATAGCCTTGAGCCGTCAAGAGTTGATCGTTAGTAGTAGACCTTTTGCTTCAGGTTTTTGCATTTGACTGATTACTCGAAATTTAGGAAAACAGCACACATTGAACTATGTGTTCAACAAGTCCATTCTTCACTCAATTGAATGATGCTGTTATGCGCCATTTTATCAAGAGTACCTGACAGATCGATGCAATTTTTGCGAGTTGATATCTACATTTAGTTCTAATGCAACTAACCTGGTTTCTTCTTTAGTTTTATTTATATTTACTACTAACGCTTTATACTTCATACGACAAATGGTTCTTAACATCCAGAAATATATATATATATATATATATATACATATTCAATGTATATAAGTGCATACATATATATGTATAATCACAATTAATGATTTTTTTTATGTTTTTCAAACGCTTGTCATTATATGCTTCATCGTGTGATAGTTTCTATATAAATTCTTTAAATAAGCATATGACTGCAATTTTGTTTTAATTTTCATTTACATGATTCTTTTAGAAAGCGTATCGGTCGTGTGAATCGAGCAATAGACTAATTGCCCTTTCAATCCTTGACCGATTGCGGTTCGTAAGTAATGTGTGTGTGTGTGTGTGTGTGTGTGTGGGAGAGTGGGTGGGTGAATGTCTTTATTTCGCTATGCGAGCTGGAAGTAGAAATCTACCTAAGCTACAACTGGCTCATGCCAGTAGCATGTGCGATTCGCCAATCAATGGCGCCTACGTAACAAAACTCTCCCCGACACACACTTCATCGGCCACTCTCCTCCGCGGGGTAACCCTTGAGAATTACTTCGTGCAGGCTGGTTACAGTTAGTGCTATTCGCCTGGAGTGATGCATTTGCTTAAGAATTTACACTGCCCCTCCTCTCTACCCGCTGGCAGTCTAGCCACATTAATCCCTTGAGCAGCTTGGTCGCGAAACTGCTCTCTATGCATTTTCGAACTACACTATCCCGTAGGGACCTCACCTGGATTGACCGACAACAGCACGAATTTTTGGCAATTGAACATCGCATACACCACACCTCCTTCCACGTTTGCGCAGTTCGGACATACTGGTGAGCTATCATGTCCGACACTATGTAGATAGTAGGAAGCAACTACGACTAGTTAGGAGCTGCGTAAGGCAATAGTTCGCTTTATCATGCCGTACTCGGGTCCATTTTTTTTTGTTCGGGGAGAACCGAGAACGTCCATTTATCTTTCGAAGGGCTCCCCCATTACTTCTTATCCTTGGCGCATTTTCTCTCCGCTTCTGTTCGTGTTTGTGTGTGTTACTCACACTATAAAATGTGAAATTTCAAAAACAATTTAAATTCGTTTTGCCCGATAGCGAATTTACTTATCCGACTTATTTCTAATTACACTTTTCTTAAGAAAAAAGGTCAACTCGGGTATAAATAAAATGGACTCATCTCCTCACTTTTAAAATATTTTTGAATAACGTAAGAATTTGCAGAAAAAGGCTAAGAAATTTTTCGACTTCTAAAACCTACAGTGAACGTCATGGAATCACTCGAACTTGAGTTCTCTTGTTGCGAATGCAAGTTTGCAAAGATAGCTGAAGTCGTCCCTTTTAATAACACATTAGATTTATTATATACGGATATATATAGTTATATAAATGTTTTTACAATATGTTTAACCAAACTTAAGGGCCTTAGGTTAGCTTCAAAATTTGGCACGTGGCCGATATGTTTTGTCAATTGAATTTGGAGCTTAATTCCAGCTCATTAGATCTTCAAATTTAGACTAAATTAAACTAATTCTCTGCAAACTGAAATTTATATTTAATCCATAAATCATTTGACTTTAATGAATGTCACAATGCAAACTTTCAAAATGGCGTCTCCCACTTTTTTTTCTATCATAACTAACAACACCTAAATAATGCTTAATCATTCCACCAATGAAAATGTGAGTTGAATGCAATTGTTGTGTTGCATCTGTCACTAAGAAGGCAACAACCCCTAAAAAGGCAGCAACAAAAAAAAATCCCTAAAGAATGTTAGTTTTGAGTGTCCATGCGCAAGATGCACTGGAAGTTTTCTCCTACCACACCTTAATTTCATAGTCGGCATGCATAAGTACGCATACCATTACTACTCATATGCATTTAAGGAGATGTGAACAGAACATCAGAGCAAGCAAGCAATGGGTAAATAAATCAACAAATAGCGAAATTTAATATAATTTATATTTTTGTTCGGTCGTAGACACCCATGCCCTACTCCCATACAATTTTCTATATCACTATACTTGTCAGTTAACAGACCAGACCGATATATTCGTGCCATGTAAACATATTTGTGAGTGTTATTTACCCTAGCTCTCGCTCTTGCTCTCGTTTTCTATTTTTTCATGTCTTTCTCTTTCGTTGGTTTACGTCACAAGAGATTGTTTTGTGTTGTTTAACCTTTGGTCTCCCCAGAGGACAATATATACGAGTGTGTATGTATGTAATTTTGCGTAGAGGCTCCCCCTGTTCGAATATAAACGATTCCAAACGAGCGCAACCAACTACCGTTAAGCGAATCTTACCACCCTAAGAACTCAACATATTACGTTGGAGTTTGTTCGCTGCTATTGTTGTTGCTGTTGGCTCCACATCCAGTTTTTTTTTCTTCCGTTTTGAATTTTTTCACAAGCGAACCATCAGAAAAGGGCGTCACAATTTTTTTTTTTTTTTGCTATTTTCTCTTTATATACAAAAAGTGTTTTTTTTTTGTTCCTTATGTTAACGTTATATAAAAATATGTCTTTTAATTTCTTTACTTTTTGTTGTTTATTCTCTTGATTTTTTCATAAGTCTTTGGATAGCTGGTCAGGAATACATGTGGAGCTGGTTGGTTATTGGAAGCTATATATACATAAATGCGAGGAGTGGTATTAAACCGCATTGAATTGAATCTCAATGCATTTATAATGATCCACATTAATAAAATATGGATGAAAGACAGAAGAGAAACATGTTTTCCATATATCTCGCAATCGTGCTGTGTGTAGAAATTGAATGAATGAATGAATTCATTAAATTCATTTCAGTTTAATATGATTCATTAGGACATGGGTCTTATAAGACTTTAATTTTAATTTGATATTTTTACAAAGATATTTATTTTAATCCTAACGCGAAATTTTCTAGGAATTTTCAATCCAATTTTTTTTAATACTATCGTCAACTAAAGTTAGAAAATTAGCTCAGTCGATTCAAGGACATGCTAACAATATATATACGATATAAAGGTGTGTTTTTAAAGTGAAAAAACTTTCAATGGAAATAAATCACGTAACAAATCCATTTTAATATCAATTTTGTTTCGCTCTGAAAGATAGCGTTGTGACATTTGATTTTGTAAAACAGTCTCCGATACTATGAGTCGTCCACAATTACATTATACGAATCAGTTTCGAGCAGTTGAACTTTTAACCACTTTTTCAATGGCACGATATTTGCTCTATCAGGGCTTTTGAAGCGTAAACTGTAACCGATTAAATACTATAAACAGAACACGTTACGTGCTCCCAAAGAAAATAATATCGTTTTTCCAGCATTGAGCCACGTCATCCTGGAGATCAGTTCAGTTGATCATTTCATCAAATAAATTTCTCATTAAATAGCAAGCCTAATGAATTGGTCTTTTCAGCAGCAATCTGAGATGTCAGTGTTTCCGTAATCTGCCGCCAATACTGACTGTTCTCAAACGACAAAATAAAATCGAAAATCATCAAAACAATACAAATCACACGTACTCCTTAAAAAATTCCATCACTGAAAAAAACCCATCCAATCATATATCCACATATCCTGAGCTCAAAGGAAAGTATGGTCAAAACTCTCAATTCCTTAGAGCATCGGCGTAATGTGAACTGTGTCGTGCTTATGTGCAAATATGTCCAGGGCAAGGATTCTACACAGATTAAAGAGATTTGTTCACCAACTAAGTCCTTCAACAGGAATACCCGGCCCTCTCAACGTTCAGACGCATTTTCTCTGGAGTTGACTGCGTACCCCACAACACGCTATCTAGACTCAGCGTGCTTTAACGGTATTGCCTGGCTTTGGAACAACCTGCCAGCAGTAGTCTTTGTTCTTCAGCCCTCTCTCCGTATAGACCTTCTCGATCGCCACCGCGGCTGATCATAGAAAAAGAAACATATCAAGATCAGTAGATAGGTATCTACTTTATCACACAATTAGATCTATAGAAGCTAGTGCTAGGAACCGAAAATTTCTTCTCAAACCAAAAATTACTTTGCTTGTAGTATAATAGTGTAGTATAGTATAGTCCACTATGTAATATAAACTCAAGTGAGGAGTTAAAATTTCGGCTCTTTACTTCTAGAGTTTATCTCAGCAGTTATCTACATTAGTAGTACATACGCTTTAAAAGTCTTCTTCACCAAACATGTAATTGTTTGATATTTTTAAATAAAACGCATGACAAAACCGGGATCCTTTAAGTTTCCTTAGAACAAGCACGGAAAAAAAGGAAGCCAAACGTTGTATTTCATTTTCCTTTGTGGCTATTTAATATTCGATGATCTAGAGGACAAATATATAGATATTTACTTTCAATATTTAATTTTCCTTGGTTTTTCACATAAGACGCATTTAACCAAATTTAAATTATATTAAAAGGCGATTTTAAAATTAATTGAAATGTATTTGAATTGTTTTAATTTTAGGAGACTTCTCCGATGAGTGCTCATCAACAGCGTGCTCTCGCTGCGGTGACTGGCAGCGCTGGAGGAACAACAGCTCTTGCAGCAGTCTCCTCCAGCACCACGGCCAGTACGCTTAGTAGTGACACCATCAACAACGGCTCCGGTACGAACAACTCCAACTCAAACTCCACCATCGCGAACGCCTTCACCGGCCTTAACACCGGCCATTTAAACGAAACAAACAATAATAACAACAATAGCGCTAATAATAATCTTACGCATAATGCAGTTTATGAGACGCCATCGACGGTGAGCTCAACTTCTACAAGTTCAACAGTTCCTTCTAACATAAATAATTACTACGAAAGCCTACGCAATAATGTCATTACATTATTGGAGCATGTACGAATACCGCCAGCTGGTGGACACGCACCTGCGGCTTCAATGTCTAATAGTAACGTCTGTACATCAAATGTCAGTAATCAACCGCCAACCGCATACACTACACACCCGACCTTAATACCACCGAGTCCATTGGCTACACCTTCTGTTGCAGCCAGTAGCACTGGTGTTTCCATGTACGGCAGTGCTATGCATCCGCTATCATCAGCACATTCGGCTGCTATGCCACCACCGCCACCACTGCCAGCAGCATCAACAGGCCCAACTGCCCTACCACCGTTATCGCATGCGTCAGCAGCGCCCCACCATCCATACACCGTTCATCATCCAGCCGGCTATCCGCACCCGGAACCATTTGACTCATATTTATCAAAATTACAATCTCTTTGCGTACCTCCTGATGTTTATGCTCTGCCCGACGACGGTACACGGCCTGTATACGATACGGTCAAATCAAGTTTACATCAAGATTATACTGTCATGCCAACAGCTATTTAAATAACATATTACTACTAGAAATTAGTGCAAGTCGACCCAAAAACATAGCTAACTTAAAAAGAAAAAAAGGCTCACTCGTTCAAAGCAAAGAACAAATTTTCCGTTCGCAAATGAATTGCTCTCCTCCTAAGCGTTTCTTGTCCACGTTTTTATCTAAGTTCTTCGTATGTTCAATTAGTCTCAAATAAGTGTTCGTGTGAAAAAACCCCCGAACATTTCTGCTTACCATGAGAGATAAATGGGACTAGAAATCCTTATGAAATCAACACACAGGTTAATATGCTAAGGATCTAATAAAAAAACATTAGCGAACGCGCCTATTGCAAGAGACTCAGCATAGGTGAAGTAACTAAGCTAACTATATATCTAAAACAGCATCAACTGATGATTACAAAGATTCTACGAACAGAACTGAGTTTTCATAATAAACCCACACGAAAGAACGATTTAAATAAAATTTTTATAAGTTCCCTGTAGCGCACACAATGATCGATTTTCTATACAAGTAAGGAAATAGTTGCGTATATTAAAAAAAAAAGTGAAAATATAATTTGCGGTGCACTCTCTAATGCTCAGTTCATAATAAAGCAATAAGTCATAAGCGTTGGACACTATATTGAAAAAAGATCAACCATATCTAAATTTGAGCCGTACACTCAGATTCTTAAGCGAACGAGTTAGTTTATCAATTGATCTGTTCGAATATTTTTATTAGTATAACGATCTGAAAACTTACAAATACCTTTCAGAAGAGCAAACCTAATCTAAATTATGGGAATATGTGCGAATCGCTTCGCATAAAGAGTGACAAATGTGTTATTAATATATATAGCGCTAAAGCACATTTAATGAATATATTTCACTATTCTTTATATATTGGCTCTGGCTGGCCTTTAGTACACTTCTTTTTGTCTATTTCCTTTTCTAGACTTCAAGAAAGACCACTGCCCCAAGCAAAACGCTTTCTTTAATAACATTTCAAAAATAAGAAAATATAAGCGTTCTAGTAATCAACAAGCACCTAGAGAGGAGCAGTGTACTCGACGTTAACAGAGCGGAAATCTTAAAAATAGGGGAAAATCTTTAAAAAAATTTCATTTTAGACGCTTAAGGATTTCCGAAAGTAATCTTCAATCAAACAAAACAACTTCATCTTTACGCGGAAAAGAGTTGCGTCGAAACCAATCGTGTTGTGCGTGGCAACGTTTCTGCCTATTTTTCGTTGGAAACGGTATTTTCCATTATGGATTTTTGTCTAGTCAGTTATTATAATAGATTTTTTCACACTCACTGAAAATTCGAAAATTTAGTTTTGAATGCTGTAAGCGGCGTAAGAAAATTAACACACGCCCTACTTTTCCTGTTGCCGAAAAAGGAAATATTTTTTTACCTTGACTGCCTTTTTGTACCCTACATCGCTTGTGGTGCAACGGTGCTATTCAGTTTTTGCGGATGTATGTAACACCCGGAGAGATTGAAATCGACCCACCTTATATTACCAGGTGTACCAATCGATTCAGCATTACATTCAAACAAGTCAACAACCCACCAACGGCGACGAGACGAAGGAAGTGTTAGGTTTCCTGCTGCATTCAAAGCAAAATGCTACTGAATCATGGCGGATGCAGGATGACGAAGTAATAACGATGCGATACAATGTCCGAACTGTAGGCAAGTTATTAACATCGTAGGAAAACTCGAATAGCTGTAGAATACCACTTAGAAGGGGCGACTGGGTATAAAGTTAGTACGAGTTAATGAAACTAAAGGAAACTGTCACGAGGGAAAGCTATTAGCAACAATTGATGCAATAGGAAGCGTTTGCAACACTAAACTGAAATGTATTTTCCCAACCATTGGAATCATCGGATATTCCTCTTTATAGTGAACACTAGTTTAAGTCAATCGTATCTTGTCTCTGCGTGTGATGCCCCCGTTTCTCGTCGTCGCACCTAAAAAATTGGTCTTTTCGTGGATAGTCTTAAAAATCACATGTTCTTTTACAGTTACAATCTTTAAAAAAGTGTACAATTCGACAATCGCTTGAACCAAATTTATATATGACCTTATGGCATTACATCAACCCCTGGAGTCGATTTACATACAATTACTCCAGTAGTGCTACTTACATAAATAGTTTTACCTAAATCCAACATAGGTACTAGGAATTATACGATCTACGCATTTTCTTTACTAAGTGTTCCCGTGGGCACGTTAACTTGTTTAGTCTTTCCCGGAACTCTGGTCGCTTCAGTAGCACTTGTAAGAAGTATTCACGCTTACACTAATTTATGATCATTGTTGTCATACCTCGATCAGCGAAGTTCATATATATATGAACAAAAATTTGATTCATATCTCCGCGCCTGTGGAATTTTAGACAAGAACGTTACAAATAATCTGAATTTTTCAATTTTGCGTCATTCTTAAGGACTGACCACTTTTTCGACTGCGTTTTGACTTGTTTTGAAATAAAGAAAAGGCTTAGATTGAATTTTAAGAAGTCGCCTGCTGAATGACTTATCGCAATCGAAGTTCCGTCGAGTATGCCACCGTTTCTTGTAATCGTTCGAAAAGTGAACGCAGACACAATCAGCCCTTCCCGCATAATTTGTTTTTAGTTTTTAAGAAGAATTTCATTTTTTCTATGAAATCTTTGTCGTAAAGACAGCCGCAAAAATTTTAAAATCATCTCAGAACCTGCATCGAATTGATTCAAAATGCTTTTATTCTTGCACTTACGGTTATCGCAATGAATGAATAAAAATTTTGAAGCATTCGGACCTTCTAATAGCTAGTGTAACCTAAACAGTTGTTAAACAAATAAAAGCATTTTTTTAATTAGTAAGGTAAACAAAATTATAATGATATATGAAAAAAATAAATAAATAAATAAATAAATAAATAAAAATACTTTCAGCTTGCAAAGCGTAAAAAGTTGTAATCAATAAACAGAGCTGTATTTTTCACTTTAAATGCGAAATATTTAAATAAAAATTATTTAAGGATATTGTGTAAATATACGTCAAGGAAACAAAATACTTAATAATAATAATAATAATAATAATAATAAATTTAGAAAAATTTAAAAGAAATATATAAAAGGAAAACTTTATAACGGCATTATTATGCAGAACTATTCTACGCATCAATTATTTAACTCTCAAACAAAACATGTGTAAATATTTTTTAGTTAATACTAGTAATTACGAATTACTGTAAATAAATACCTTATGTAATAAAACTTATATTTGTGTAAAACTTATAATAGAATTAAAAGAAAAGAAAAAAAAGAAGAAATTAATGTGATTTTTATTATTTATTAGTACATGTATGTAAAGATATATTAGTCTTGCCACAGTTACCCCAATTAATAGCAGATAAATAATGAAATATACGAGTACATATTTGTAAGGCAATGCTTTCATTTAGCTGTAAAATAGGAAACAAAAAATCAAAATATTCACATAGTCATAATTTTTATTATTACATTTATTATTGTCGCTATTATTATTATTATTATTATTATTATTATTATTATTATTATTATTATTATACGCTATGCCCATCACCGAAGGTTGAGAGGTATATTCATTTTGGCGAAACTTTCATAACGCGCAGAAGGAAGCTTCAGAGCCCCCACAAAGTATATGCATTCTTGATCAGCATCCAATTCAGAACTGTTTCAAGTATGTCTGTCTGTCCATCTGTATAATGTCTGTTGTAACCACTGTCCTGGTCGTAGAAATAAAAATTTATTGTGCCATGCCAGTTGGTATTGAGAATAGGCAAAATCGGTCGGACACGCCTGCAGTACCACGTAAACTAAGAACACCTCAAAGGATTTTTCAAAAGAAATAAAGAATCGGTGTTTGCTCATTACTCATAAACTACAGAAGGTAAATCTACAAACATTTGAACGGATAGTCTACGAACGATGCTGCAGTATCTACAGAGAAACCGGGAAAATTGACCACGCCTACCCATTACTATAGTGTATCAAAAGATAATAATAATAAAACCCCATAAAATCTATAAATTCTTGGTCAATTTCATATTCGGAATGCACCTAAGCATGTCCGTCTGTCTGTTTGTCTGCCTGCCCAATTGTGTAGTATATGTCCACAAAAGAGTTTGAAAATAGACGAATCAAAGGACACGCCTACATAATCAAAACTGAGAACGCGTTTGCTTTCCATTCTATTTTTTTTTTTTTTTGCTTGGTGCTCGTTACTTTCAACTTTTATTCTAAAAAATAGAACAAGTCGCGAGTACACGCCCAACCAATGTTATCGAGTTATTAGGTTATTTTTCTCTTTTTTTAGTCTATTTTAGGGTAACGGTGATAGGTATAAGAGATTCGGTCACGACCGAATATAATTCTCTTACTTGTTATTATTATTATTATTATTATTGTTATTATCCGTTATTATTATTTATTTATTTATTTTTAAAAAAAGGAAGTAAATAAAGTATTTGATATAAATCGTAATACTTGCAAAAGAAATAAATTATTGATATCGCACAGTAATGTGGTTTATGTGTAATTAGTCTTTAAGTACTAAGTGCAATACTATGAACATTAAATGCCATCTAGTATATATATATACATATATATATATATATGTATTATATATGCATTTTATTAGTCTATCTCTTTCTTAATCAGCCTTTGTAAATTAAAAGTGAAGAGTTAAAGAGCCAGAGAGAAAGAAAGTATTTGAACCACATTCTCTCTGCTCACCTTCTTTTTCTCTTCTCTTCCTTCTCTTCTTCAAAACTCTAACTCGTTCTATCTTTTTCACTATCTCTTTCTCTCTTTATATTATGATATCAAACTCAGACATAATAAATGATATATATATAAATACAAGCATACGAAAATAGAAAATTAGAGGAAAAAAGCAAACACAAATAAATAAATTAAAAAAAAAAAATACACAAAAATAATTATAAAAAAAAACCGCATGTTTTCGTACAAAAAGGGGGGGGCGTTGCATTTCCGTAATGTCAAATCCGAAGTAATACCGATCGCTAACCTGTTCACGACAATCGAGTTTCAGACAATTTTTTCAACATATATACCGTAATGCATCATATATCCTATGCCTTACGTCATCTTCAAATTATATTTTTATGGCATTTCATAGTACTTGTGGGTATCATTATACAAGCTATTCAAGCTTAAAATCGCATTAACAACATCCGTATTATTATGTATATGCGGTTGGAAATTGTCCTCGAACTTCTTGTCAAATTTTGCTGATTTTCAAAATTGTTGTGAATTCATTTAATTAAATCGCATCTTGAGATCTACTTTAAACCTCTAAACTGAAAGGGCTGCAATATTTTTTTTTCGTAAATTTACTTGGAAATTCATATGAGCCGATGTGAAAGAAATGATGGGAAGAAATTTGAGTTTGAGTTTACTTTTCTCTGCAAAAAGTGATACAATAGACCGAAAAATAATTCCGTTACTCACATTGATTGACAAGAATACGTTTGCGCTGTAGTAGAGCGCCCCATCATATATTTCTACGTATGGCAAATATTTTATAAATCTGATATAAATACCATAATAAAAGGACTAAGTGAGAAAGTAATTCTCTCAAGCAATGACAAGCAAGAACATTACATACGACTTTGACTCCGAATTTTCGATGACTTTCCCATAACAAAAAAGTTGTGTGAAATGAGTGCAAAATGAGTTGTGTGAAGCGGATTTTTCCAAAGTTTTACACTGGCAGTGCAGGATCAACTGCAGAGTTCATCGTTTTATTTATTGCATTTTTTAATTAGTGAAAGTATTTAGCAAAAAGGAGAAGAAAGGTGAGGTATTTTCAGTTTGTGTTGTACTCCACCGCTGTACTCCTACAAGCGAGTTAGCCTATTTTCAACGACTTCCAATATTTTTGCCAATTTTCAAGGCGATATCTTAGTTTTTGCGGCCCGCAGAATGTTTATTAAACACAGACACAAACATATTCAGAATTTAGTGTCAATTACGACTTTATATGGCCTCTGAAATTTCTTCCTGGGTTTTGCAAACGTCTTGGCATAAAAACTGTACATTTTTTTCTTGATCGTGGGCGTGTCGATTGTCCAAATGAATATTTTTGCACTTTTTGCATTTTGCAGATGGAATTCTAAACTATTTGCACTTAGTTTTCCAATACTGTTGCAAGTTTCTTTCAGTTATTGTAGGCCGGAATGTAGTTAATCAAGAATACTCAACTGTCTGTCTGCTTCCGTTTTCTCTAAAGTTAATGCTGCATAAATGAATGAAAGACAGAAGAACGGGTAGTCAATGTCGATAAACCGATACATATACTTACTTGGCTTTACAATCAAAACAACGAATCTGGCGCACTTGAATTCTTCGATAATAATTTTCAACCTGATCTCAGCTAATGTGAAATTTCTTGCAGAAGTCAAATTTTTCACCAAAGTACATTGAACTATGTATGTACCGAAAGAATTGAAAGAAAACGTAAAAAAGCCAACATCTACACTATCTTTAGAACATTTTGTAGGCAACCTAGGAATCAAACAATTGATTCATAAATCCTATCTCTTATTTCTAACTCGGCTGCTCTACAAAATACTGCTGCTTGAATTTGCAAAATACATCCGTCACTGCCATCCTATCAAATGCATGGAAGATCGTTGCAAAAATGAGTGTGGGATAAAGGGCCACCATTGAGCTCTTGGTAAAACTGGATGAAACGGAAAGTTTCGATTCGTAAAACAGCTTTGTGGTGATTAGAAACTGTCATCAAAACTACTAGTGAATCCAAAGATCAGCATTAGAAGCCGTGACAAATCTGAAGGAGGTTTATTTTGAACAAGTACTTTATAAAATGCTTTATACCTTTTAATGGCGTGCACATTACTTAATAAGTCTCCGGTATGACGCATACATAGGAACAGATGTGATTGCTGGATTGTGTCAAAATTTCATGACATTGCAACCATTAGCTTAATCGTTTTATTAACTTAAATCAGTTTCTTTTTGATTAATTTATCTCAATTCTGAATCGATTAACTTCAAGTTTCAAGAATAGCTCCTAATTACTTCACTTTCCCGTCAAACGCGTAGAATTGTGTTGATAAATCGATTTTAACTATCATTGTACTCGATTTTCGATAGATTTACGCGAAATATTGAATATTTGATCCACGCAATCTCTCTCTTCTATACATATCTCAATAAGTGAACAAATATATGTAAAAAATATATTTCAATGCATTTATAATGTTAATCTTTCGGTGAAATTAGCTCGCCCCTTCACTTCCCGTAAAGCTTAACCTTTCTTTTCGACTCAAATGCTCTTTTACGACTGACTTTGCCAGCGTATCACTATTGCCCAAGTCAATGACTGTGATAAAAAAAGACGTAGGAAAATTAGCCCACAATTTCAATTTTCCGAGAACAATATTACCGTTGTTTGAAATACGATTTTCCAACACGGCCTATAGCATAACTCCTACAATTTTCATTCTTTTTGCAAATTTTCATTTGAGAATTTCACGATATCTTTAAAATAACATCCTAAAGTAGAGCAGGTAGGGCACGTTCGTCGAACTAATGTCAACAATACAAATGTTTGCCCTTTTAGTCGAAAATTGGACTTGTAAACTCAAATACGCGTTAAACACACAGAACTGACTTCTTTCTAATCTCCTCGAGTATCACTAGATATATGTGTAGTCTGCATGGCGCAGAGTCTCTTAAATTAAAGATGTTTCGCGAAAACGGCTCTAGTGCTGCTATTTTTTCGTATTTGGCAAAACTTAATCTTTTTTTTTAAATACTCACATATATGTTTTATAATTATCGCGTATACCAACCATTGTTCTATTACTCTTCTTACTTCCGTTCCAAAAATATATCTAAAATACGCTTTTTCTTGGCTGTTGCAGCATAAAACTGCGAGATGTGACCTATACGTGCAATGTACGGTAGCAATGTACGGTCGCCATGGTCGCACGACATGGAAATTAAAAGATATAGGGAGTGGCCGAAGTGGCCTCAGTGGGTCCGTGTCAAATCAGTCATTTCTTATGCCCCTTACCGACTGCGCACTAAATGTAACTACCGATCAAGTACACTCTAACGCACTGAACTTTGAACCCACGAGCACTGATTTAGGAGTCGCGACTCTTACCTTCCCGGCTGCTCGTAGCTTAAAGTTTCAAGTTTAAATTTTAAATAAATTTTTTATTTTACTAGTAAACTCTGAGGCCTGCACCAGACAATTCTTACGTCAGCTTTGAGTATGACAAGGTTACTATTGATTGATTGCTTTCTTTATTTTACTAGTAAACACTGAGGCCTGCACCAGAGAATGCTTACGTCGCTTTGAGTATGACAAGATTACCATTGATTGATCTTTTTCATCTTCAGTTGCTGTACATACGTGCTTACTTGTCCTGTAAGAAAGTTCTATGACTGAATGCAGGATACCGGCCTCTATGCGGGTCGCAGTTCCTTCAGGTATCATCTAAGAAAAATATGGGCATCTATGATACCAATTCATGCAGATTCTGGTAAAGAATGAGTGAAACGTCCCATCATATCATATGCAAGGAAATCTACAGAGAGTATTAAAGGACTAAGGGCATAGGTGCGTATAACAAGTCATTTAGGCCGCGGTACAGATTGCGTACACAATAACAAGAGCAATGTTCAGAAAATCAATATTCGAAATCCTTAAAAATTGTTAAACGATTTTCACATTCAGCCTTCACACGATACTAAAAGGCTACCACTTTTGGACCAAAAAGATTATAAAAAAACCATCTTTTCAATTTATTGGAGCTACTTATTTTTTTAGATATTGCGCCATTTCGTATATGGCTTAATCGATCCAAAACCGAATGCTAACTGTAGATGTTAATATCTAATGCAAGTTCTGTTGGGCATGTGTAAGTGTGACGAAAGGAGGACAAAAGGCATTATGCTTTCATTCTCCAATTGCAGGTATGAAAATCATTAAAACCCTTAAGTCCTAAAAGGGATATGTTAAAATGGTACTTAATTTGATTTATTGTGGCTTAGAGTGTTTGCAAATTCTTTCAGTTTCGTACAAAGTCTCGTTATTAGTAGATAATTGCTTAGAAAAATGCGGGCAAAACTAACAAAACACAACCGAAAAAACAATTAAACTACAACTTAAATTCTACGACTTCCGTTTTCCGATGAAAGGAATGTATATCTCATCGTTCGTTCATGTTTATACCATGAAAACTATATGCGCATATGTATATGTATATGGCGCTGTTTTAGCCAAGGGTCAGCAAACTGTGTTTGCTTTGTAACCACAAACATTTGCATAGTTACCTTTAATGTGGTATCGACATTTTTCAAATAAACCCCTAACACAGTAACAGACTGGTAGTCAACGTATAACGTATACGTTAAACATTGCAAAACTATGGAATTTTATTGAAATTTCTAAAATTGTTTCAAAGGACACAAACAAACATTGATTTGAGTTCTTTTTTCAAAAACATACATACACTCACTCATACCTGGCCAAGCAACAACATTTCAAATTCAGTTTATTTTGATTTAAAAGTAATAACAAAAGTACTCTTTGAAAAGCCAGTAAAAAATTGCAAGACCAAATTGTAAACATGCGTAACTACATATATACGTACGTGCCTATGTACGTACTGTCCATACATATATGTGAAGAGATTCATTGTTTAATAGAAAAGTTGCTTAAAGTATTAGTTGTTTGCATGTATTTTGATCAGCGACATCTGCTGGTTAACATGATAAAGTAATGCAAAGTATCAAGGCAGACAACGCTTAAATTCGATAATTTTGACTTTTCTCTACATAATATAACCGATAGGCAATATCCAAGAATAGGGAAAATGGCTACCACACGAATTGTCAGAGAACTATCGCGGACAACATCGCGTTTTCATTGCCTGCCAGTCAAAAAATAAAGGGAACCTCTGCCGCAACTAGCGTACCTACCAGACGCAGGGACTTCTTGTTCAGGATTCGAAATGCTGAAGAAGTGCGAAAATGGGTCGATGATTGGACCGTTGCCAAGCCAATGTCGTTCTTTTGATACAGTGTCGCCATGTGATCAAAATACATGCAAGCACCTTATGTATATGCTAAGAGATTCATTGTTATAATACAAGAGTTGCTTAAACTAAAATCACAAACTCTTTACCCTTTTATTTGCGATTTACTAAATCCTAGTAAAGGATGTAGAAGATTCTTCTTTTTATGTGTTAAAATTTCTTTTTTTCTTTCTAATTGCTTTCATGTTTCTGTATTCCGTTGGTTGTGAAAGAGAAGGAATATTTTCGTGTAAGTTACAGTTGTTCCTCAATGTATCGCTCAAACTCAAACCTAGTTTAAAACTTCTTACACCGAAAGATGACTCATTTTATCGCCATATTTCCAACTCCCAGAAGAGCGCTTCAGAGGTCCTAGAATGTATACGTATCCTTGATCAGCGTCAACTTCTGAATCGATCAAGCTATGTCTGTCCGTCGGTGTGTCTACATGTTTGCGTGAATGTGTGTTTTTGTTTCCTGTGTCTCCTCGTCGCAAAAATTAAAATATCGACTTGAAATTTTAAAAAAACTTTTGAATTTCTTGCCCGAAGGTTACTATTGAAAATGGATCTAAATTTGTCGAAGGACACGTGCACAGTATGGCGTAAACTAAAAGCACCTTTTTTTCTCTAAGCGAAACTTTCACTACGCCCATTGCCTACAAATTATGAAGGAGAGAAGAATGAAATTTTCCTAATTTTTTTACTAAAATACTCAGTTGTTTATAAAGCATTGAAGACTGAAAACTGTAGATGTCAACCCATCCGTACATAAATTTTATTACTTAGCGAAAGAAGTCCTACCAACTTTCTCTGTCATTTGAAAGCACGTAATAACAAGGGCCAAATTTTTTCTTCTTTCAAGCCAAGTTAGAGAGTCAATCAAATTCTTCTACTATCTCACCTCAGACTACTGAGACTCTCAAAATTATAAATGTAAAGTAAAACATGTAAAGGCTGACTCGTTAATTACCCTACACCATTTCGCATAATACAGTAATTTGTATAACAATTTTTCATAATAAGGCGTTATATGGAAAGGGGTCGAAATAGTGTACCGACCAGAAATATTTACAATTTCGTTCTTGGGTCAAAACATATCAGTGAACCGAATTGCATCAAAATATCTCAAAAACTTGAGACCTGTACCTTGAACACAAATTCACATGGACAGAAATCAGACGGACAGACAGGCTTAATAAAAGGTGGGTCTATCTTAAGGACTTTTACGTGTTACACACATTCGCTGAAAGTACATATGCCCTGTACCTCAAGTCATGCAGAGTATAAATATTAAATTTCTAATGTTTCATAGTGAAAATTGGTTCGTAGTAGCAAATTGACATAGAGATCAATTCTACCGAACTTGGACTTCGTAGATCTGTATTTTAGATACCACCGCATGTGTGCATAAGGATCCCTTCAATATATGGGCTTTCATGAAAAGTATGGCTTTACAGGAAAATAATGGTACTTAGTAGATCTAGTAGCTGGCCTTGCTCGGCTATTATGTCCTTGCTTGTTTTATTTTCAAGTTGTGGTCGGCAATATCTATGGTTCTGAAATTTGTCACAACTTACTGAAATAAAGAAGCTATTCAATCCGAGTGGTTGACGCACTTACTACTCCCCTCTCTACTGCTTTATACCGCTAAAACACTATTATCGTCTTTATTACTTAAGGGTGAGATTTACCCATCCATCTACGCTACTCAGAACCGTTAAAGATTATAAAAGGTTCATGTATGCTTGACCAGCACAAGATTCTTCTTACTTGCTGCTCTCTACTTCTTTAGCGTTCTTTATCGTATTTTTAATTTTTCTTCTCCTTTTTTTTTAATATGACCAGGTAATGTTCCCTACTCGTCTAACATAGTGACGGTCAGAAAGAAGTGATGAAGGAGAAAGAGATGGGAAGATGGCCGCAACCTAGTGAGTGCGCATGCAAGCGGTAAGTGTTACGCCTTTGCTGGCTAAGCGCTCACTCTACCCACAAACCAAAGTAAAATCTGTCACACTTCGGATTTGAACCCGCGAACACTACCTGCCACCTGCCACCTACTCGTCTGCTCATGCGGGTAATGATCAGTTAACGATCAGTAGCCAATGATAATATCCCGCCCACTATTTGCACAAATTATTATGAACTACTTGCAGAACTTCTCCACTACAGTGTTCTCGACCAGTCAACTGACATACGAACAATTAATGAAATACTTTACGCATACATTGTACGCATTAATCTGAGATGGTGGTCCGTCCTAAAATGATTACATATAACTTTGATAGTTGCTTTTAAGTGTTGAACACTTACGTCTCGGTCCTACGTCAACATATAGTCTGATTACTTGTCTCTGTTTCATTAAAAGGAAAAGTGAACCTGTAATGCTACAGTAATTGGAATATTGACTATGCACGCATTACTAAAAAAAGAAGTGTAAGACAAAACGAAAAAAAAAAAAATCAACTCAAATGCTTTATATTAATAAATAAATTATAAATTTAATTTTGAATAATTTGAAGGTTTTTTTAGCGGTACTCGGGTCTGTGAACTGTTTCTTTGTTCGTTTGTTTTTCCTATGTTATCCTTTGTCCTCTTACTCGGGGCAGACGTACAATAGACGCACAAGAACTTCATATGATTTGTTGTGGAAGGTTGTTTGCTTTCTTCTTTTTTTTTTTAATTTTTTTAGAACTCAACTAAAGAGATGAAAAATTTAATTACATATGAACTCATAAATTAACCTGCGCGTCATTTGGCTGCCATGAAGAAAGAGAAGAACACAAAAAGGGGAAAAAAAGCAAAAAGTTAAACCCGAAATTTTTTCTTTTCTTTTTTTTTTTTTTTTATAAGCGAATATGTCATGCATAGACTTCTGCGTATATGCTGGGGGTTCAGTTTTGTATCAACTCTTTTTAGCAGATGATTAAGCTTGTTAAAACCGTTAAAATTCGTAGTAATCCTTTGCAAGGCTAATATATGATAAACGAAGAAGAAAAACATTCGCACACATTCGTTTTTTTTTTCGTTTTTGCTTTTCATTCTCTTAACACACATGAATTAAGTATTTATTGTATTTAATAATCTAATTGTGCTTCAGTGAAGAAGAAGTAGAAGAAGAAAGCATCCTTTGGGACTTGCTTACATGACCGAAATGCTTGGGTTTCCTCTGCCTTTCCTTCGTCTTTGCGCGAGTCTGTGGTTGTATTAGTAGTTGGATTACAAAAATGTTTATTTTTAGTTTTGTATTTGATATATGGAACTCATTAATGTTGGCTCATTAGCAGAATCCTGCATTCAATGGTTCGGGGTTACGCGTCATATATAAGATACACGTAAAGCAAGTGTCAACTCGCAAATGATTTGCCATTATTCACTAATAAAACTCATCACATTCCTTTTGTGTAAATCGAGGGTAAAGAACTACTGCACTACCGTGCAATTAGTGGTAGAGTGTGTTCTTGTTAAGGAAATAAGAAACTTTTTAAAGACAATAAACTTAATGGCAAATGCCTGAAACTTCTATATCGTACACATATTATCGTACACGGTTAGTGAGAGACGTGCTTGACTCTTTTCGAAATTGTGCTCTAATTGCGCTTATGTCCTTTTCGCCTTCTATTATTTTTCCAATTTTATGATATTTTATTTTGCTTCTTTTGATAAGAATTCTCTTATGTATCGTAAGCTCCTAACGAAACCTAATCAATATGTGCACACATTCCATGTATATAAGATACATACATACATACACAAAAATTGTGTATTTTGTATGTATAAGTGTTTAGAAATTTGTGTGCATTGTTTGACTTATTGATGTATATGTGAAATGACAGCAGGTCCCATGTGATGTTCGTTTTGCTTTTTTCGATTTTTTTTTTTTTTTGTTTAGTTCACATTCGTTTCTAAACTTTTGATATGCTTTGGAAAAATATTTTCATTTTAAACGCCAAAAACTATAAATATATAAAATTTCTCATTCCCTTTGCCAGCTTACATATCTTAAAACTTACTCACGTATCTGTCTAGAATACAACTAAAAAGGATATTTAGCCAGGATTGGCTTTTTATTTTGCTCACTTGCTTATTTCTGCATACCTGCGTAGTTACTTATCTTTACCACAAGATTGTTCCAGTATTTTCCTGTCTTCTAAGCTCTTCGTTTATACAATGAAAGATTTGATCGGAATAATGGGTGCCCAAGATTCGCCTTTAATCGTAAAAATGTCTCGTGCTAGTGTTGTATGTTCTCACTCTTGTGTAAAAATTTTTCATTTTAAGTTCCTTAGCTATGGTACCGCATTTCCTATGCTACAGCATTTAACTTTCCATTTGATTTCGTTTATTCATATGAATGACCACAAAATGATATTTGCCTTTACGTATACATGCGTCCATACCATGTATTGAATGAATATTTCTTTTCTGTCACTTTAATCTTATGATGAATGCCTTCAGTTCTTATTTGTGATATCTGCATACATTTGAATATTATGGAGCTTCGAGCAACCATTTCTTTTTACGCACATACGCAATGCAAAGGTAACCAGCTGATGTAACTGTATATTAGTTTCGTAAAATAAGTAGAAAAGGGTTAACTTACTAGTTTCTATACAAATTGAAATTGACCATCAGCGTAAACAAAAGATGAAAAAGTTTAGGGAAAAATTTCTTATGACATATGAGTTCGCAGTGCATTAGTAATAATTTATATTATTATTTATATAGCAGAATGGATCGTAAAGGGTATAAATTTGAAAAATTACTAAAAATCGACATTTTTTGATTTTTGTTTTTTATACGAAAACTTTAACTTTTATTGTTATTATTATATGCTTTAACACGGTGGGGACGGAAATGGTGTCTCATAAAGCAAATAGAAATATGTCTACTTTACAAATGCATAAGCAAACCTAACAGATTTAAGGCTTACTTAACGAACGGGATAAGGCTTATTTAACTAACTAGAAGAAAGTAGTAAGCCATTGACTGTGCAAAAGTAACAAACTGACGTTAACGACTTTCACATGACATAATGCAATGAACAACGTTGGAGTTACCTACTATGAGATAAGAGAATTTAAGTTGCATCTCGATAGACGTTTGTTCATGTTCATTACGCATTGTCACGTTTCGCTGATTTATTTGCCATATTCTAGGGATGTTTGCAATAGTTTTTTGATTTACAGACGCCCGCAGGTTAAACACAAATTTACATGGACAGACGCCAGACAAACAGCCAGGTTTAGGTATAATAAAAGGTGGGTCTATCTTGAGCCCTTCTACACGAGCTTCCTATATACTATACGACCAGTAGTGTAGGATATAAGAAGAACATGTGTGGAAATCTGGCAAATTATTGATTATTTAATTTTTCTTTCTTTCTTTTCTTTCCATGGACTTGATGTCATAAAACGCCGATACTTTACACAAAAAAAAAACATTATTTTTATATAATAATTTATTACACAAGAATAGTCGACTGTATGGCACGATGGCTTCATCAAAAACTCGAACGAGTCAAAGAGGAGAACATGCTAAGCACCGTTTAACTTGGGAGCGCTTTACGCTTATAATTCCATCTTGATGTTGACTCGAATTTTTTAATTGTAAACAGAATATTCGTAACATCGGACTTATGCCCCATATTTAGCACGAACAGATGTCTCTAGGTGTTTCACGTGGGTGCACTACCGTGAAGGGCTAAACCTGCGGTGCCTAATGACATAGGGAATGCAAAAATTGCACTCGGCGCCCCGAGGGTAATTAGTTCACGCACAAAGGCACCACCGTTGCCGCGACGGTAATCAGTCCCCGTTTGTCAAACGAAGATACGCATATGAATGTATCCGCCCGTCCCACCCCCTATCTAAAACCTCACCCTTTCTTTGGATAAGGCATCCAGTCGAAACGCAACTCCAGACAGTGCATCGACCACTTAGCATAAGCAGGAAGTCCAAGATATGCGAATGATATTTCAGTATACCAACCGTCGGTCATACGTTACGAATCACTTCAAGACGACATAACAAATCGCGCCATATACATTCAGCACTAATGTTTCTGATCATTCTGAGTGTTAGATAACACTGTCCGTCAATGGCAGGCACACTCACGTTTCATGTACGAAAAAAAAAAAAACGATCAGCAAGCAGTCATCGACATCAATGTGATTTAATTCATATATAAAGTTGTTCTTGCTTTTGTTGTTGTTGGAAGATTTATAAGCGGAAAATTACTGTTCATGCCAAGTACCTCTGTCGCAATCATCGCCCTGATGTCCTGATATAAAGATGTGTAAACACGCTTTCCCACAAAATGAGTTATTGTACGGTTTTTAACTTAAATTTTGTGCAATTAATGGTCGTTACATTTGTTCCAGTTTGTTACACAGTAACGCCCCATAATTTATACTATAATTACATTCACAACAATTCGGCCGCAGCGTGCATTTTTTTCTTTGTACATTTGATTATGTGTTAGAACGGCATCGAAAGAAAAGCCATTAGTCGAGTATTTTCTCAACGTTGGCAAGAGAATTATTCGTTTTATTCAATTTTCTTTCATATCTGAAACGGATTAACTTAACTAACACACCTAATGCCATGCCACTGCACTGGCAAATAACGATGAACGAACGACTAAGGGGCAATGTATTGACCATAGAAAGCCAAATGACAACAACATCGAGCCTACAATTTTTCAACATCGCAGATTCGTGTAGTCGCATAAACATCAAAATTTAAATGTGTGTGTGTGTGTGTGTGTGTGTGTGTGTGTGTGTACCTACATATACGGTTCTTTTTTAAAGTTTTGCATATGTACGTGTGTACGACATTCTAAAGAACAATTATTTATGGATAATCTAACCAGTAATGGGATGTTAATTACTTTGGTATGTCAGTTGAACATTTTGTAAAAACTATCTCTTAACTTGAAATTGTCGTTACTGTTCGGTGTCATCAGTGTCATCAGCAACAACAGCAACTAACTAATGTATTATAGATAGCGGAGAGATGTCGGCTATGATCTGTGAAAACAAAAAAAAAAAATGAAATTTAAAAGATTTTAAGCAAAATCGAAAATTATTTACCAGCGAAAGGAAATTAATTGTTCGTTCCTTAATAATGCATAGTAAAGGTAAATATGCAAAGTATGGATGTGAAGTTAGATGAAAACAACTCGAAAAGCTTACAATGCAATAAATTTACAAAATATTTCTAAAATCGAAGGACAAAAAGCACTCACTCATTATATTCTTACATTTTAATATTGAATTGAAAATAACACTTAAGGGCATTGGAGAAACTCTACGGGTGGAAGAAGTCCAATAATTATCCAGACACTAGATTGGAGCACTTAACTAAGAGGTGATGCATAATGATCGTTGTCCACTGTTAGATATAATGTTTACAAGGTTGTAATGGAAGCACAATCGACTTCCACTACCCAATCACCGTCTAAGGAGAACAAATGAATGAATTGAATTAAAACAATTATTTTTAGGAAAAATACTTAACTGATAAATGGTAATCCAGCACTGTCCACTATTTTAGTTTCCGCGACGGCCACTTATAGGGGTGTCTGTAATATCCATAAAAAATATATTTAACAGCATTGCAGCTGTCAGTAGAAACAACTGCTCTTTTATTATATGGAACGCATAGTCAAAGGGTCATCCATCTTCAATCGCGAGCCACATTTCGTCCACTGTGCGTTTTCGCGCACAACGCAATAATAAAATGTATTGGACTAGGATTTGTGAACATGATGTGAACTTACGGCTGACTTTTGAACGGATCAATTCAATCCGATCAATGTATAATAATAAGGAAATAGATCAGATAGTGTTATAGTCTCCTTATTATAATTAGCGTTGTAATTTATTTAGATCTGAGAGATAAATTTTTCGAATAAAGAGGTGACAAATAATGCTGACACTAGCAGTTACGAGCATTGTCTTTATTTTTGGTGCAGAAAAACGTCAGGTGCTTAGTCTGGCCATATATTTTATGGGGCCATATATATTTTAAAGATATTGCTTTCTGCAGATACTTTCATTAATGTCGTTAAGGTAAGTCGTTCCTATGCCGAATTAACGAAGGGTATTGGCAATCGCAAAGTATGGGTTTTATTGTACGGTTCTTCTCGAAATATGTATAATAACATAAATATGTATAACAGTACATATTGCATATCATTAGTTTTTTAAGACAGAAAAACCAAAGCTCTATAGGATTGAGAAAACGGGCCCGATAGTGCATTAGTGTTACATGTCAACAAATACGCCGCTGAAAATATCTCGATCGGTGCTCACGTTGTCTACGTTTTGCCATAAAAAGTAGAGATTAGTTCGTAAGGAAAAAAATACAGTTTTTTAACACACGCAGGTACGAGGTGAGCTCTCTTGATTTCTCAATTTGTATAACAAATCAACTTCCGAATCACATTGGTCTACATGGATATGGCCAAGCTAACTTAACATGAACATCTGTGATTTCCAAACCATTGGTTATGTGCGATATCGTGAAAAAAATTAACCTTTAGAGCGAGCGCGTTGGACAAAAACGCCTGAGACGGACACATCAAGGTCGTATCAAACAAAAAATCCCTAAGATTTTAAGAATCTGTTAAAAAAATTGTAAAATGAAAACGAAACGAAAATTATGAAGTGTCGGATATAGTTTTCATCGGTTTAGAAGTTTGGTGAATGACTAAAGTGCACCGGTCTCGTTCTCTTATGTTCGGTTACCTTTCGAAACTGCAAGAGAGAGGTCCAGGTTATACTCAGATCGCCATCCATATTGAAATCAAAAACTCTTCTCATTTTCAGGTGTTGGAAGGTTTGACAAAATAGAAAAAAGATTTGAAAAATTCAAACATATTTTTTACGTTTGCCCTACGCAGATGCAACGTAATACACTAATAATTCGCACACAATTTCAAGTCAGTTGAAGTCGGCTATAGTCTGTGCAAAATAAAAGATGTGCTAAAAAGATTTAAAGCAAAATCAGAAATTACTTACCAGTGGAAGGACATTGATCGTAAGCATTTATTCGTTCCTTAAGTCACTTCTTGCTTGTCTCTTTCTCGCTTATGTATGAATTATTCATTCTGTGGTAATTGCGTTAACATGCATGCATGTGCGTCATTATTCAATCGTTTTCCAATCACCATAAAGTGCCGTCGTTTCAACATTATGCCAATTTTTCTCGCTGCTAATTATTATCGCTGATGAACAAAGCAGGAGCAATTCACACATACTTTATAGGGCCTCTTAAGATTCCTTTTCGATGTTCCGATAAGAATAATTGCAATAAATTTATAGAAATGTATATCGGCAAGTAGTGCATCAAACTACATATTCTTATCTTCTTTTCTCCTTGTCTCTCTTTGTAGATCGTTTATTTATTTACTCGTGTTCTGTCAGTGAAATGTAATAACGAAATTCGATATCTAGCAATAATTAACTAAGTGGAAGGAAAAATAACATTTAATACAAAAACCTTGTGGCTTATATATCCAGATTGTAGAAAATAATATAACTTCTGTGACTACAAACGATATTTTTTTTATTTTTGACCGGCTGCAGTAAGCGTGACATTCTAAAAAACTGACATGTTTGTGCGTTTGTTGTTGCTGAGGTTATGAGGTTAGTAGTAACCTTAGTTAAACGGTTGCCGCTATTCGATATACCTCTTATTCATTTTTATACCCATCACTGTATGACGGCAGTATACTCATTTTATTTTTTTTCATGGCGTATGTAAGACCCAAAAGAAAGCTTCAAAGACCCTATAAAGTAAACACACTCTTGGTCGATGTGAAATTCTGCATTGACTGAGCCATATCTATCCGTCGCTGTGTCTGTATGGTGTTTGTTTTTAGCACTCTCCTGAACTTAAAAATAAAGATATCAACATGAAATTTGTTAGAAACATTGGAAGTTTTTGCTCGCAGGTTGGTGTTCAAAATGGGCGGTATAAATCCACACAATCAATTCAATTAGGAAAAACACGATTCAGATCCCAGATTTTTCAGAAACTTAATATTCTTTTATCGCCATAATATAATTTTTGAAATTTCTAAAATCTGGCGAAACCAGCTTGCGGCTGGCAATTTCGAACTGTCCAAAAAAAAAATGTTAGTATTGGTAAATATTTGTTTTAAAAAGAATTCTTCAATTCATTGAAAAAATTAATTATTCGGAAATTCTGATAAGCGGTTCTCGTCTTTCTTACCCTTATGCAGTCACAAGAAAAATATAATGGGTTTGTGCCTAGCACAAATGTAATCAACACTTGCATCCTAGGTTTGTATAAGACACAAACCTATCATACGCGACAGTATGCTAGTAGTAGTAGTAGTAATAGTATAGGCAACAACGTCTTAAGTCGCCAGTTGTTGAAAGATTAGTGTTCCCCCTGATTTTGTGGTTTCATTTCGCAATTTAGTTTATTTTCTGCGGAAAATTGGACTTGTACTTAAATCGAAGCGCTTATCCACCCTATTATTTCTACTTTTAATGAATGATTTTACATAACTGTTTGTTTTCATCCAAATTTCAATTTACATTTTGTGTTTGTTTATCGATTGATTTGCTTCTGAAATGTTTCTCTTGCATTTACGTCTCGTGGCTTTTAAGTAAATTTGTCTATATATCTGCTCTAGAGTGCGTAAGTTAGACTTTTAATTAGGGCTTAAGGTAGAAGTAAAACAAAGCAAAATGAAAATAATTTGCAAAACTTTCTAAACTAATGGAATCTTCATCTTCACTCACAATCCTTTTTTTTTTTAAAAATACGCTAATAGACTATCAACGAATATATTTTCTTAATTTAATTGTATATTATATAATGTTTGTAAGAAAGAGCACTCACCATGTACATTCTGTTAGAAAAAGTCGCGAACATTTTTAATGTTTTGATTTTCTTTTAATGGCAATGTCTTTTGATATTTTCACTTCTATTGAGTCAAACTTGCGCATTTCAGCTAAAGGATGGTTTTTTAATTAAATCAAGTTTGAGGCACAAGCAAAGCCGACTTGGCTACTGGCACCTTAGCTCTAACAGATTCAGAAAACGAATATGGCGTTGATTGAACTTTAAAATTGACTTTCCTACCTACATCAGAGAGCTTACCTTGTTATCTGCTAGCAGCATTTTTAAAAGGCTACAGATATTTGCTAATCCCTCAAGACATTTGACATATCTCTGCAATTTATCGCCACCGCTTGCATTTTAATTTAGGCATTTACTTAGTCATTGTCTCCGATAACATAACATTCTTTATGTGCATTGTCTTTGCTTATTGCAGTTTATCTAATTTCAAAACCACACCGTTAAGCTTACAATGACTTTTTCATAGTTGTACCCAAGATTTAATCCAAAGTCAAAGCATGTATGTACATAAGCGTGATTTTGCTAAGAAAGCTTATAAAGCTCACTTAGTCTTGTAGTCGTTCGGTAGTCGATGGCATTAATAAAAAGTTCGTTAACGAGCTCATAAAGATTTTGGAACATTTTACTTACCATCGCTCACCTTGCTTCTCTTGTAAGTTTCACAGTGAACTAAATTTGGTTTTTCTTACTTTCCCTTTTTCATTTAATAGTTCATTAAGTTCCTTATCGCAAAGCGAAAATATTTATTTTATTATCTTTTACATAGAGTTGCATAAAGACAAAATTTACAAACTTGTTTTGCTATACATACATATAAAGTATAGTTAAGTAATTAAATGTATGTATATATGTATGTATGCATGCATGCTTTTATGCATGGGTTTGTTTGGATGCGTGAACGCATGTAGGTGTAGGGGTACATATGAGCATGGGTACGTGAGTCTGCAACACAGCGCAACACAGAGCAGGTTGGTTCCTGCACACATGTAAATAAAGAAGTTAATGATTTACCGTTACAGCGGTCATCTTAAATCTCATTCGCTGCATGAGTGTATGTATGTATATTATATATATATATATATTTTTTATTTTTATTTATATATATATATATATATATGTGTGTGGGTGTGTTTGTTTTTGTGCATGTGGGTGGATGCGTGTGTGTTTCCGTTCATATGGGCGTTGGTATGAGCGATCACTTAAAAGTAAATTATATAAAATTGATCCATATTTAAGTCAACAATGGTGTTTTTCTAGTAATGCTATCGTAACGACATTTAAAGTGCATTAAATACTCGAACAGTTTATTAGTTGTTAATAATATTTAAAAAAATTCAATAAAATTTTAATCGCAAGAAATTTCATTGTCCTATATATTAAAATACTCGTAAATTGTTGCTATACATTTAAAGTAATTCGTTTAAATTATTTGGATTGCAATCTATTTTCCGTTTTACTTTATTATGAAATGAATTTTTTCAAATGAATTCCATTACAGTTTAGATTTAGATGAGTGCGAATAGTGTTAGGAGAGTTCACGAAGATGTTGTACGCATTTGTAGCTGACAAAAGAGCTTCACACTTTTACATTTGCTTTATGTTTTTAGCTTCAGTTATATCAAAATTTGTTCTATAATTTATACTTAAATGTTTAGGTTAGTTTTTCCGTTTTTTTTTATAAAAATACAAACAAACATTAAGAAAAAGAAAAAAATAAACGAATGGCTTGCGCCTTAAAAATTACAATTTTCTACCTTATGTAAGAGAACGCATAATAAATATATGAGAAAATTATATTCGGCCGCGACCGAGTCTTTTTTACGCATCACCGCTGAACGCTAATCAATAATGCATAGACTCTGTATAGTGTTTGAAGCTTCTTCCTGTGTCCTGTGAACGTTCTGATAAAAGAACGAAATTTTAGTATTCTATAATATTGAGTAGGCGTGGCCGAGGTGCTGCAAAATCACCCACGGAATATAAATGCGAGTAACGAGAGAAAAAACCAAATTATTTTTTAATTTTGAAAACAGCGGTGGTATCAGATTATTGTTGTACAGCCGTCGTGTCCTTTAACCGATTGGTCTCAATTCCAATACCAACCTGCACGCAACAACTTTCAATCTTTAAGCCAAATTTGAAGATGTTTTGACACGATCAAGAGGATGTTTACCACACATATTACACAGACAATTAGATACACAGGCCGACAGACGGAAGGACACACGGACTTGCTTGAATCGATTCAGAATTTGCTGATCAAGAATATATACACTTTTTGGAGCCTCTGATACTTCCTTGTGGCTGTTGCAAACGTTTTGACAGAATCAATATACCCGTCATCCTTCGGTGATGGGCGTAAAAGTAAAATTATATACCCTTTGTATCGAATCTTGAATGTCCATCGCATCAAGCAAACGTTAGGTAGTCTGGGAAATGTTGAGGTTTTAGGGGGCCAAAATTTATGAATTCATATCCATATTATAACCAATGATCTCCGAGTAAAAATGGGTCGATATATTTTCTAAATTAAACTGATGGAAAGGATCACTTTTTTCGAGGCTTATGCTAATTTTTGGATCTTGCTTTGCCGTTTAGTCCTTTTCGACAACCGGAAGATAATTAGAAACACGTCGAGCCCGCAGTTAGACAGAAAAATGCATAACTTTCATCGCCTTGAAAATCCTGT
Source organism: Glossina pallidipes (assembly GCA_000688715.1). Lineage (NCBI taxonomy): Eukaryota > Metazoa > Arthropoda > Insecta > Diptera > Glossinidae > Glossina > Glossina pallidipes. Next base: position 1,042,443 of record KK499789.1, on the reverse strand, counting down.
CTCTAGAAAATAAAAAGTTACGATATCCATGCATTTCGGCCGAACAATGCTAGCTACGTTAATTTATACCATCGAAGAATGATTTGTATTTTAATTTTTAATGTCCAGATATATGTATCGGAAATCCCACCAACAATAACATATCACTAATGATCAGCGTAAGGTTATGTAATTTACAAGGTAACTTACGCCCATCTCTGAGAAAAAGAGACAAAACTAATAGTTGCAGTCAATCATGCGAAATCCACAACATTTCTTTATTTCCTGCGTAGATGTTCACTCATAAATGTTGCTAGCCCGGGTGCACGACCTTCAATTCGAGCGAAAAACTGAACTTTCCGAAGGACTATAGCAAATTTTGTCATTGTTTCTCTCGCAAATGTCTAAACTATTAAGTAATTTTTGAATCAAGCATTCCATTACAATTATAAGCCTCACGTTTCATCTTCAAACTTTTCGTTTCACTCCTGAGGATTAAGTAAAGAAATGCCGACTTGGGACAGCTGCTAACCCTTTCAAAGATAAGACAACTGAAAGTTGAAAAAACAAGAGAATTTAAAAAACAGTTAAACATAAGCTGAAATTTGACCTCGAATGAAAGTACGCCTTCGATTCCCTATCCCGGCTTATCGGATGATTGCTTCTCGACTAAGGGCAAATAAATGATCGCCAAATAGATGCATTCAGCAAACTTGCCTTTATCAAGAACATATCGAATTTTCGACGCCCTGCAAATGAAACCATGAAGCTAATAACTTCACATTGCTCGTCAACGTATATAATAAAACAACTAAAAATATTATATGGAGCTTAAAACTGTAATACGTTCCGCATTAAGATCATAAGTATAAATTGCATTGCTTTACTAGTTACAAGCTTGGTTAATATTTGTGCAAGGTTTTAAATCTTTCTCGTCTGCACGCAGTAAGTTTGAGTGTTAGCCCTGGCATCGGGCTCTTTAAGTCTCTTTTTTATTTGTGGCTACCAGAGAAATACATGTCTGGTAGGTTTCAATTTTCTTCTTTACTTAACAGTCGACGTGACGAACATTCCAATAAAGAAGACGATTGAACGGACGGACATGGTTAAACTATTTCGAATCTTACGCATTTCTGAGGCGTTATATACGATGCAAAAATATGATGTGAATTATATAATAAATCTAACCTAACATATGTGTCAAGACGTACATATATATATACTCGCTTAGTACATTAAACCATTAAACATGAATATATTACAGAAAGAATACTGAGACGAACGGGCTTAGTTCATTTTCAAATTTAACCTTCAGCGGGACTTAGAAAAAAATATTGAAGATTAAGCTCCATGGTTTAGCCAAAGCCTTTAACAAGTGGTCGCAATCAGTGTCCTATCGAACATGGTTTAATCAATCCCACTATTCAAGCTAATTATGTACATAACATAGATTCCGTTGCGTGTTGCGTCCGTATAATAAAACTATCATGTCTTTCGTAGTGAATATGGAAACAAATTGTCTTCACTTTTAACCCCAAGAACGATTATTCCAAAAGCTATTGTAATGGTTATAGTTTTGTGGTTGCCACTCCGCGACATGTCTGACAGGATTGGGAAATGCAGGCAAAAGTATTTCTACTGGTAACTCATATAAAAGTCTTTGATGGCTGTGATAAAAGACCGGTTGTGGATGATGAAAGTTATCGACATACTGATAATTTGATCTATTTGTTGCATGCTGATCAACATATTGTTGTTGTTGTTGTTGTTGTTGATGATGATGAGCGTCAGTATAATCATTATAACTACAATGAGGTTGACCAGTAAAGCTGCTATCATTCATGTTAATAGTCGATACGTATATGTTATCGTCATCGAGTGCTGACATTTTATTTGTTGCATTATTATTGGTGGTGGTGGTGGTGTTGTTCGTGGTGGCCGATTTGGTGGTCCTGTTTACGTGTTCCTTCTTGTCGTTAACATATTTATTAAGTTTTTTTAACTTAGCCGTCGATTTTTCTTTTACATCAACCGAGGTAACGGCTACAGCAGCAAGCTATGCTGTTACATAGTATTCACGTTGACGTTTTTGACATTTTTCGCGTGCAATATAGCATAAAGCTATTGTAATTAAAATCGCTATGGTAACACCCATGCCAATGCTGACCCACATAATCTCTTCATTGATGCCAACGTAGGAGCGTCCTAAAAAAATGAAATAAAAATAGAAAATTTTTTCAACAATGCTTCCAAAAAAAGGCAGATAGAAAGGGGAGAAAACAATAAACGAAAGCAGAATACAAAAGTTCATCTTTCGATGGCTTACCTATTCTCTTAACTCTTTTGCTGTATATTAAGTTCGTGCGAATATATGTAACATGCAGAAGGACTTAAGACACGCCCTCCTTTCATTGTATCGGTCAATTCAAAATCATTACCTGAATCGATTTACTTTTATGTCTCCATGTATTTTTGTATTGAACCTATAGATCATAATTTTTGAGATATTTTGGTGGGATTTGGTCCAAGCACGTGTTTTGGCCCAAGGTCGCTCCTTATTGACAATAGACTTTTCTACTACTCCTACTATAAATAATATTGTGAATTTCGTTACATAAAAAAAAAATCTAATTTTCACAATTTCTCGACAGAAGTCGGTGAATAATAGTATTTCGGTATTAAATCGATTAAATTAGTTCGAAAAATTTTGTTTGGCTGGGGACATTTTTTAAACACCCTCCCATTTAACTTCTCCTACGAAAGGTAAAATGGTCTAATTTTCGCAATGGAACATATATAAATTAAGTTCGCCGAATTTGGACTATGCAGGTCTATTTGTTGGATCCCGTCCCATATAAGGATCTTGATGAACTATAACCTTTTTTATGGCGAAAATATTGAACTTTTGATTTTTTATGATGGCAGGTGCTTCGCAAAATTAATTTTCTATAAAACGTAATCATATCAACTTTGAACCAAGGGGTTCTGTTTTTTGGGCACCCATCTGTATACGAATATCCACGAAATAGAAATCCTTATATGCCAAAACGATATAATTTGTAAAATTTTATAATGAAAATTTGTCAATTATAATAACTTTATGTCATACTTTACAGGACTAAATTTGAATCGTAAGGACGTATTTCGGATGGACACTAATTCTTAGCCCTTTAGCAAAAAGTTTTAATATTTTATGACAAAAGCTGCTCCTTAGTAGCAATATGACCGTAGGGAATTTCGATCACATAGGTTTATATTTTAAATCTCACCATATATAGCGGCTCTCACGAACTTGCCTTTCGCTCTTACATGACCATAGAGTCTTATCTTGTAGATTTTTATGACGGGAACAACTGAAAAATAATAAAATCTTTAACACGTAACTTAAGTTTTCTAAAGTTGAACCACGACAGTTGATGTTTAGAGCATTCTGTCATATGAGATCTCTCATAAAAAGTACTCCTTTACATAAAAATAATGTATGATGTTTTGTCACGTTCTATCACGAAAATGCACGACGAGGTGTAGGGTCGACTTTGCTCGACTACAGTGATTTCCATTGCGAGTGATAACAATGGACAAGCAGTTATGGATCTATTGATTCCCATCCGTAAGCTAAATAAGGGATAGAATGAAAATATATGTACGTGAAAGAACCTCTGGAAAGTATTTTTCGAAAATTTCACTTCAGCCCATTCTTTTGATAGCATAGTAACAAGTGAAAGTGATCTAGTTGTCATTTACAATGGATTAGAAAAGTGCAGAGCTTAAGTTAAGAATGTGACCATCGTGATTTTTTGCATCGGTAGGATCGTTCCAATATATTATAAAGCGGAAATTCACATCAGATTGGGAGTCTTATATATATTTATCGCCGGCTTATGGCGTATATAGTTAAATCTCACAATTGCGACCAAGATGGACGTGATTTTTCCTTTGGTTTTATTGTACACATAGTCGAAAGGTTGAGATATATTGAACTTATTAAGGTTGTGGCGTTTCAAAAAAATGTGGAGTCGGTTAAGCCATTTCCACCTTTTCTTCATTTTCCAGGATTATGCATAAAAAATTTCATAAAACAATATTCTTGACGTTCTTGAATTTTAAAGCAACGTTAGCTACGATCGGGCAGCCCTTTCGCCCCTGGCTTGTTACATCTTCTTCAGGCATAAAAGTTATGATCGTACTTGAAGGACGTAGAAGAACGTGCAGACTAGAATAGCTAAATGATCCCAGACCGATCGCGGACGAACGAAATACTTTTCGTTTTAATAAATGAGAAGCTGCATATGTCCGTTGCAAAGAAAATTTTACAAGTTAAAGCTAACGCATTACGCCTTTGCTAGCAAAGAAAGGTAACCGTACGACCTTGAAAATGATGAAATTGGGACATGAATTAGCCTGGTTGTAAGTACAGCATTGCGTATTTTCCGTAACCACCAACATGCTGTACTTGTAAATTTGTTTTGCTCATCGAAATGGACAAGTGTAGGTATCTATGATAGGTCAATCCTATCTACACGCCGGTGAATATTTCTAGACTCAATTTGCAAACAGAATGTTAAGATAAGTATGCTCGCAATTTATTGGTGTAAATAAATAGCAAATGTTTTGTTTATCAATTCTGCAATAAAATTTTATCTAATTAGATTTGACCTTGACAAAAAATGCATAGAAGTAAAACGTGAAGAAGTGTTTTACAACAATTATCGTTCGTTGCTACACTAAAATTAACTTCAATTTGTAATTTGTATAAGAGTAATTTGTAGGAAATTGCAATTAATTAGCTCACTGGCTGATTCCCGAATTTCCTATAAAAAGTGCTGAAATTTCTTGTCTCGTTAGCAATATTAGCGAAAGTATAGTTCATATTACACATACTTCATATATACGTTTCTGGAGAGGAAGTATCAGAAATAATATGAAAATTTGTAAGTTTCGAGGAGAAATTATCTCAAGTCCTCCTAATATTTTGTGTATCTATTTATTGCAGACTTACTATTATTATTTACGGTACAATCTGTACCGACTTATGTTCAAGCATACGCAAGAGGACTTAAATACGTGCCAGATTGCACGTTTTATAAAGATGGAGCTTTGCTGCCTGATCATGCTAGCTGTTCCAACTACTTCATCTGCGTTGATGACAAACCGATAAAACAAAAATGTCCCCCTGGGTACTATTTCGATCGATCTGCAAGCATTTGCGATCTAGCTATTATGGTTAAATGTAACGACGTTTACTATGGGGAGACTAGTATGGGACACAGCTGGTTTGGCAGTTATTTCCCGCATAAATTGATTCCAAATATTTTTTTTGGGAAAAAATACGCATATGACGACGATAGTGTAATCGATTCACCTTCTGCAACGACGACGTGCAAGCCAAATACACCAAGCAGTACTACCACTTGTGAGCCAAGCACACCAAGCAGTAGTACTACCAGTTGTGAGCCAACCATACCAGGCATTACTGATCCTATTACCACTCCTGACCCAAGCATACCAAGCAGTACTACTACCAGTTGTGAGCCAACCATACCAGGCATTACTGATCCTATTACCACTCCTGACCCAAGCACACCAAGCAGTACTACGACCAGTTGTGAGCCAACCACACCAGGCATTACTGATCCTATTACCAATCCTGATCCAAGCACACCAAGCAGTACTACTACCAGTTGTGAGCCAAGCACACCAAGCAGTACTACTACCAGTTGTCAGCCAAGCACTCCAAGCATTACTACTGATGATGACTCTACAGTTGGAACAACTACTGCAGAGACAACAACTATTGAAGCAAATAGTAATGCGAGGCCATTAAATTTTTATAGACGCTCTTCCGACTGCGCTTCACTTACCGACGATACTATTCTGTTAGATGTTAGACATTGTCGTCGTTATTATGTGTGCCACCGCGGACGTGCCAGACGTATGAGATGTCCGCTTGGGCAATGGTACGATAGTGATGTACGTTCGTGTCGTGACCGGCGCTTTGTGTCAAGTTGCGCTGTAAGTCGTAACTAGATAAAGCAGAAACAGCAGAAAAACGGATAAAGAATCGATCTTGAGAAGGAAATAAGAATCCTACGGAAATTTAGATTTAAAATTGACTAGAAATTCTAGCTCTGAAGAATTCGGATGCATCGATTTTGTGTTTCATTCTAAATATATTAGATTGAACTTAAAAAAGCTGTCTTCAACCTAATTCGATTGTAACTAAACTTTCGTTGTCCAATTAAATTTCGATAATTTTAAGATTTTGATTTAAGACACATATATATATATTGTTGCCTTTGACCTCTTGTGGGAAGAAGGTATTCATCTTATTAACTATTACAGAACAATTTATTCAAATAATTCGGTTTCCTAAGTTTATTTCTGTATCTTCTCATTATTTACTTTGGTTTCCTAATTCCATCCTTGCGACGATTAAGCGATTCACAAAGACGTTGTTTTAAAAGACGAGCATATTAAAAGTTCGCTGGCCTTTTTAAGCTAATCTGACCAATTAATTTCATTGGACTTGCTAGAAGGACAACATCATTCTGTTTCTCGGTTTGTATTTGGATAAAAAGGCCAAAAACCTGAACAGGTCACAGAGTAAATACCTTTTTAAGGGTAAAGTCACAGTGAATTGTTGAGATGAAAATTTTCGTTTATCGGCCTAACAGATACATACATTGATACCTTTTAGTATACGTAGAAGGAAATTCAATACTTGAGGGACATTTTTTTTCAAGCTTCGGGCTTTTCTGGAAAGACTTCTTGCTTCAAATGAATCCCTGCTGATCAGTTACAACCTGCAACTCTGTTCTAATGATTTCTAACTTTTTTATTATATCAACAAATGCCTTTCATTTAAAATTACATACACACCAGTAAAGCTTTACAAAGACGTTGGGTAGATGGGCGGATGAGAGCGGTTCGAAGGCTTTCAGCGGTTCTGCCACGAAATTAAAAATTTCGGATGAAGATTTTGGTGTTGATTTCGGATTATGTTATTAACGTGTCCGTCCGTCTAATGTCTGTTGAAAACAAAAATGAAGCTATCGACTTCAAGTTTAGCAGAAACATTTGAAGTTTTTGCACGCGGGTTTCTATTTGAAATGAGTGAAGGAAGCGCCTATAGTACCACGTAAAGTGAAAATACCTCTGTTTTTCAAAAGAAACTATCGCATATAAATGTACAAAGATTTGGACGTGTATTCTATAGGCGGAGGCTATAGAACCTGTACAAAAATGAGAAAAATTGACCACACCTACCCAACGTTATACGTGCATCAAGATTTAATTTATTTTTTTAATATCTTTATAACGCGTAGAAGCAAGTTGCAAATACCCCACAAAATCTGCAAATTCTTGGCCCGTTGGGTAATCAAAAAAATTGAAAATCGAGTCAGGGGGACGAAAATTCAATGTTCTAAGCTACTTCGTCTACGGCAATCCGGAGTTAAGAGTTTAATAAATCTTACGAATTTTAGCCCCATAAAACCGACTTGTTGGAAACGTCTTAAGGAAATGCGATGTGACCCACATCGTATTTCGTTAAAAATCATTTCATTCTCGACCAGTTTTTGTTATGAAATAACAAATATCAGACCTTCTTTTGATATAAACGCTCACGTTCTATAGGAGTCTTTATATGCAACCGGATCAGAAAGTTAGACTAACATGGTCTATATTTAGCAGATTACCATTTTTCAAAATCATTTTTTGGATCCAATTTTCACCGGGAAAAGCGTGTAAAAAATAATTTCGGTTCATTCAGATTTTCCGTTTGGCATATCAAAATTCAGTTTTTGTCTAGAAATATGAATCATGTTCAAGTTATCCCATGTTTGAAAATTTGAGGAGTGGCTCAAAATAAAATCTCAATTTACAATATTTCGTCAAAACATGCGCTCAGGCTCACGTCGATTCAGTATCTTGCGAGAGCATCCACGTCCTGCCTGCATGTCAACTATGCTCTAAAGCTTTCAGTTCACAAAAATGAAGAAAACATTTTTTACATGGTTTTCCATTCGGTTGATTCTGAACATAAAGCGAGGCGGTTAAATTTAGCTCCGAAGCGGTAATGCTAATAGGTGAAGCCCCCGCAACAATTGGATGAAAGAAAGAGAGAGAAGATTCTCCCCGTTGTAGAGTCCACCAAATCTATTTTACAATTAACATTTCCTAGACAGTTAATATACCTTCATGTGAAGGATGTACAGAATAATTGTCAGCATTCTGTTTTGTTTATCGTACGAGTAATAAGCAGAAAACATCGCTTATAAATTAATCTAGGCGTGACCGATTCTTCGCATTTTTTTATAGATGCTGCAGGACCACCCATCGAAATGCACATTTTTATCGTTGTATCTGTTGTAGTGTCTAAGTAATGATCGATAAGCGAACTTGGTTTTATTTTTAATAACTGGGATGGTCTCAGATTATGCTGTACTGTCGTAGCAACCTGGCGTGCAAAGACTTCCAATCTTTGTGTCAAATTTGCAACCAATTGGTGCAGTTTTGCAACCATGGGAGTGTTTACCACAAACGTTATACACACGGACAAACGGTCTTATTTAAATCGGTTGACAATTTGATGCTGATCAAGAACATATACATCTTATGGGGTCTCTGAAGCTTCCGTCTAGAGGTTACAAACGTCTTGACACAATGCATATACCCATACCCCCCATTTTTCGGTAATGGCTACAAAAAAGAAAAAAAGAATTAAATATTTTAATTTCGATCTGACCAAATGGCTGGAGCTTGGTATCATGTTTACCGCATCAAATTAATTCGGATCCATTCGAGTAGAAAAACGAAAATAATTCTACGCGTATGCCAAGCCCTCTGAAAGGCATTTTTATGTAATTCATAGGAGAATAAAGCCAATGAACATTTGACTTGATCCCCTATATAAATTTTACATAGTTATTATTAAAAATTTTGAAGGCAATGTGTACCAACATATAACGTGTAAAATAAAGTATGGTAAGTGTGCAGAGACGTCCGCTAAATCTTCGATGAACTTCCCTTATAAACGAAATTTTCAAAATAGGGACGCAGAGCGGCATTCAATAGTCGTGCAAAGTATTAAAATAGGGAAGAGAAGGTTTCAGTTTTGTTATTAGATATAGAGTGCATTTGTAATTTGGGGAAAGCCTTATTCTTCTTTTACTTATTGACGCATAATTGTAATTGGTTTTTCAAGTACCCGTAATCTTGACAATATCATTGAAGTATTTATTTCCTGTGCACTACTGGAATATAAAAGTGAAATTAGGTCAACTTGTTTCAAAAGAGAAAGACATTTGACATCCATCTCTGTAGTTTCCAACTAAATGTTTATTTACAACATGAAAACCGGTAATGAATTGGACTTTCGTCAAGCATTAAACTTTGGCGAGTTTATTTAAAAAAAAACTTTTTTTTTAGTTTGGTTCTTGCTCTACTCTTTAACACTAATAACAGTAATTTACGGCGATGGTGAAATGAAACGCAAAGAAAACATCGGAGATCATCAGCGGGAAATAGAAAAACCAACAACAAAAAGTAAGTATTGCTGCTATTGATGAGACTATCATACTCGAATCGCGCTGAGAACATTTGCTAGAACTAGTTACAGCATTTTTCGGATCCCGACACCTTACAAAATAATGCTCGACACAATTAACCTATAAAAAGAATATTTGAAAATTTTTGAAAAATAAAACGAAATGACTTGTGCACGTGTTGCTTTACCTGATAAGGTAACAGAAGTAATACTATTACAGTAGCTGCCTTTCGACTACACGCTCCTGCGTTCCCATTACTTGTATGGTTAAGAATTATGTTAAAGACTCCTTGAGAGAATGTCAAACAATCAACAAACAGTCAAACATGACATGAAAACTGTGTTCTGTTTTAATTTCAGCGACTAGAATTCCAAGTATTAAAACCTCGTTGCGGCCGAATACACCAAGAACCACTGCAAGCTGTGAGCCAACTACACCAAGCAGTACTACCACTTGTGAGCCAAGCACACCAAGCAGTGCTACCACTGCTCCTGTAGAAGAGACCACCTCCACTCAAGACTCTCCCACCACTACTGCTGCTGTTGATGACGCTACTACTGCCACAGTCACCTTAAATGTACCAGTAACTTCATCGCCGTCAGCGTTTTATACGAGCACTTCCGACTGCTCTATGCTCAATGACGGTACTATTCTACTAGATGTTAGACATTGTCGTCGTTATTATGTGTGCCACCGCGGACGTGCTAGACGCATGAGATGTCCGCTTGGACAATGGTACGATGGTGATGTACGTTTATGTCGTGATCAGCGCTTTGTATCAAGTTGCGCTGTAAATCGTAACTAAATAAAACAAAAACAGCAACAAAGGGGATAAAGAATTGATTTTGCGAAGAAAATAAGGGTCATACAAAAGTAGAATGCAGTTTACAAAAGTGAATTGTATTTATCAATAAGAAGTAAAGAAATTCATTCAGAAATAAACGAACACAAACGAGCAAACAGAAAAAGAAATACGTTTTTCAAATTAACTAGAAATTCGAAATCTCAAGAATCCTCATACATGTTAAGTTTATCTTTTGTTCTAAAGAAGGTCTAATATCAGGTTGTACTACAAAAACCACTTCTGCATTTTTTTACCTTCTTGTTCGAACAAAGCTCTTGTCGTTTAGATTTTCACTTAACATATATATACTTTTCCCTTGATCTTTTGATCTTTTGTAAAAGACCTGTAGCTCAATTGTGGTAGAACTAAGCTAAAGAGTTGGATTTTCTTCATGTATTAAACTTTTTCGAGTCATTTTTAATGCCAGTCTTTTATTTATTGCGATCCCAAAATGAAACGCGTGGACGACACAATTTTTTCTCCCATCCATAATTTCTGATTCGAATAGTTTGTGCGTTTCCACGCTTTAGCTTTTACGTTGAAATTTTCCAACAGCTGGCCTAAATTAAAGTCAATAATTCTCTCTTCGCTGCGAAAAAATTAAGCATTTCTCTAACACATCTGCATACGTAGCGTATCTTGAAAATATATCCTACCAAGAGATTCCTAATAAGAAGATTATCTGCTACTTTGTGGCGCCCGCCATACTTAATATTGAATAAAGCGACGCTTAGCGTATCGTATTTTGCTTTTTAATACATTTTTTTAACGCCAATGTCAAGACGACTGTTAGGAAAAAGATAATTAGCCATTTGCCAATTTTGGATATGCAGAAAAGTTGACTCTGTGCTACATTGTACTATCGTCATTGAAATTACAGGTGTGTGCAAAGTCTCAGCACGATCGGATATATAGAAGTTGAGAGCTGAGAAATTTTAAAATTCCAATATTTCCTAAAACATAAATAAAAGCACTTATGAAAAGCGTCCAAGTTAAGATTAAGATTATTAATGAATGAAACGAAAGTTAATTACTTTGATCATATCGTAAAGTTACTTACAATCTTTGTTCCATGATATATCACAACATCCAGAACGAAGCAAGCGGAAGAACTAATACCGTGATTTATTTGAGGATATTCTATAACTGAATTTATATACAAAAAAAAAAAAAAAAAAGTGAAAAATCTTTAATTTTCATGATCAAGAGAGGCTTTAGTTTAGGCAGCCTGCCCGAGTCTCTCATACAAATCTGTGTATAGGCATAGTGCAGACACATCAAGTTTACAAAGCCTTAGGAGACGAAGTTTTCGAAATATCTCACGGCATCAATGCGAAAGGTATGTAGTAAAATCTTATAAAAAAAAGTAAATAAACATTAGTTGTTAGTTGTCAGAGAGATAAGGTAATGAAAGATTGATTTATCACGAACGAAAGCTGTTGCGAACATAGACGTCGCTTATAGTACTTTACATTGAGGGTCTTATTATGTAAAAATTTGGTATTTTTCGCTCGGCAACATATCGGCGATCGGTTTACGGTTTTCACCATTAACAAGAAACCCGAAATCGAATTTGAATTTCGGTTTAATGGTTTTCGTAAATAAAAGTTCGTTTGATGGTGTTCGAGAGCTTGCGAGTATTTGCTCGATATCGAATGCAACGGGTCATATTTTAGGTCAAAAGCAAATCGAACTTTATGTTCAAAAGGAAAATAAAGTCATATGTCGTTACGTAAGTACGTACATATTTAACAAAATAAATGGGCATAGCGAGGCAACTTAATAAAATCAAATATTTATTTTGCTTCTACGCGTTGGAATGTGATCTTCAGTACCTGTACGGTCGATATATAGTCAGGCAAAGGAGAGGGATCACAATTCAGTTCAAAAAACAAACTCGTTCTATAAATCTACGTTGACAACACTCAAGCAAATTCTCACCGTAGTGGGACGATTGGTGGAAATATCAGAAGCAAAACATAAAATGAATAAAAAAAAACGCCGAATGGAGAAAAGAACACCGAGACACCACAGACGTAGATGTTATAAAAATCGAGTTAGCTATTAAGAAAAACAATTTAAATAAACAAAGATTCAAACCTTGCTTTATATGACTTTATACTTGGCTTGGAGTTTACCACAAATACTATATAGTTGGGCAGATTGGCAGACGATCAGACGGACATGCGTAGGTGCATTCCGAATTGTAAGCTGGCCTAGAATATATGTACGCTATGAGCTTTTTTGAAGCTTGCTTCCACACATTATAAAATTATTGAAAAAAAGAATTAAATAATGATACAATATAATATTGGGTAGGCGTGGTCAACTTTCTCCATCTTTGTACAGGTCCTGCAGCATCGCCCATAGCATAAGCCTTCAAAAGTTTGTACATTTATCTGCTACAGTTTATGAGTAAGGAGCAAAAAACCAATTTTTTATTTCGTTTGAAAAACAAAGGCATTCTCAGTTTATGTGGTGCTGTGAACGTGTTCTTCGACTGATTTGGCTCCTTCTCAATACCAACCAACCTGCATGCGAGAACTGCCAATGATTTTGGCAAAGTTGAAGTTGACAGCTTCATTTTGCGTCCGGGAGAATGTTTTCAACAGACTTTGGACAGACGGACATGCTTAAATCGATTTAGAATTTGATGCAGAGCAAAAATATATATACTTTGCATCATCCTTCGATGATGCGTATAAAAAACAAGTTAAATTACATAAGTTAGTAATCAAAGACGACTTCTCAATATTTTTAATATGTATATAAATTTATTTATTTATTTATTATGAAAAAATCGGTTTGCTTTTTTCTGACTTTAATGTACCCTTAAATAGGTGAGAATGACGTTAAAACACAATTATGGGTGTGAAAAAAATTCTAAACTCTAGTATTGCAATATAGGGGTACTTGAAACTGTAGACGCGTTTTTCTTCAAACACAATTTTTGAAAATTTTGGCAAAGAATGTAACACAACCAATTTTTATCTTTTTTAATCAAACTTTTCACAGCACTTTTAAAACAACGTTTACTAGAGAAATACATCGACCACTTGCTTTACACAGTAGATACATTCCGTGGAAAGCCGTGCAAAAAGAAATCCATGTAAAAATATATGTGCGAGAGACGGTAAATTTGGGGATATGTTAAGATGAAAAAAACTCTAAATATTTTCCAAAAAAACCGTGCAAAAAAAGTAATAATGCAATCCATAATATATATTTATAAAGTGAAATTAACCAACATTTAGAACTTTATTGAAATTATTTATGGCGTCCTACGAACTGAACACTCTAACACAAAATAAACACTGTCTTCAAATTGCTGTCTTCAGTTGAAATACAACGGGATAAAGATAAAAGTGATCATACAATTCGAGTGTTCCCCGTGGCAGACCAAGTCAAATGGTTGAACAAAAAATTCGTTTTAAAAAGGCGTACTCGTTCTTATCGATGAACCGTGTTATTTCAAATTCAGGTAAAAAATACCATGTAAAAAAAGAGTTGCATGTATGTAGGATTCTTTTGATAAATTAATTTTTTAATGAATTTTTTATTAATGAACTTTTTTATTTAAAAACGCGCGAAGTGAAAAGAACCGATATTTTTCAAATTCTGTACGTACTTCTACACTAGATGTAGGAATATAGACTAAATGGGTTTCTTTCGCTATTCAAATTTGGACCGATTATGCTGCCTGCTGCAAAGCCGGTGATAGCTTTGGTGTTACCAATTTTTGTAATTTTTGAGAAATTATTTAATTTTACCCTGTCGAATATTATTTCCCTGCCACCTTTCCACCACCCAAAGAAAAAAAAAAAAAACAGGATTGTCAAAAAATCCCTTTTTTGCTTAGGCTCTTAAAACGATCTATCCTCTAAGGAGCAGCAAAAGGATTACTTTACACTCTGATATACTGGTTCGATCGTGAACTTCATCGTTCATGGTATGAGCTTTCAAAATCTTCCAGTTGATTCCAATTTAGTTTCAATTGCAATTAATTTCAACTTATGTAATCTAACCGCAAAAAAGAGCTGAACCAAACTTCAATCGTGTAAACAGAAGAAATAGGAATAGCGACTAGCAATGACTGTTAACATAATATATACTATCCGCTGCATATGACAGTAGAGGGCAACCGACCACATGCTGTCGACTATTGTGCTCATCGTATTTTGCAAATTATTTTTTGGCGTAGCCATTCGTTGCTGCCACTTTCCCGAATATGTAGTAACTGCAACTTGTCCTCTTTTCCAGTATCTGCATTCACTTCCCTCTCCAACCATTTTGAGTGCTTTCGACTATTTAATATATCGACTTAAACGAAAAAACCATAAAATGTAAATTTATGTTGCCCTTACCATTGTAGTAGTGGTTAGAATAACCAGCTTTTCCCGCTACACGTCCAGCTGGCATCTTTTTTTTTTTTTTTGTGTTAGTTACGGTTTTCCCTTCAATCCACAATAAGCAATACAGTTGTGGAGTTGTAACGTGCGCCGCTATGGTATTATCGCATATAAAACTATATCTGTTTATGCGGATGTTTATCTGTGCTCTCGTCTAACAGGGATACTTTTATTAGCTTTTCTAAGCTTATATTAAATTTTAAAAAATTTTTGTTTTATATTCTTTAGCAAGCTCCCATCGTTGTAGGTGGAAATGTTGTTCGATTGCGGTATTTTATAAACGAATTAAGCCAAACAGAACACGACCATTATCCAGATCTCCTCTTGTATTGTTCTCTCATTCTCTTATCGAATCGTGGCGCTTAATATTCGCAATTGAAGTAAAACTTAGAACACAAGTAACATTTGATTCGTTAAAGAGGATGCTCGAAGATGTGTCAAGTTTTGGTCCTTATTTACGCTTCTTTATTTTTTCCTTATTTTTGTTGTTTCTTAGTTTTCGTTATCTGCTAATCTATAGATATTTTTATTGAATAAATGATAACATTTTTGTCCATCAGTACTGTTTGATGAAGGGATACTCGCTTGCATGTATTCGTGTCCTTCAATAAATTACATTAGCTTTGGTTTGACAAATTCGATGCGATTTTGTTCATAAAAATTATATCGAGTGTTAGCTTTTGCTCTTTTCGTTTCAATAGATTATGTCTTGCCGATACGTATGATGAGAATGATGGCCTTTTTCTTGATACCATTAAAGAATTGGTTGTAAGTGCTCGCCATACAGGCGTCTGTGTTATTATTTTAAACATTTCTATGCGACGTTAACATCAGTGATGAAGTAGTTTTTTGGTCTGTAAAAAAAAGAAATAAAAACAATGAAATATATATACATTTATTTTTTTTTGTTACATTTAGTCAGCGAAAAACTTTATAAATAGAAAATTACAAAATTTGTTATAATAGCCTTGAGCGTTAAGTAACGTTTGCAACCTTTTTGAAGTGATATAATCGCCTGTCCTTTGGCGACATATGTCAATTCATACAAGTGCCCCGCATATAAATTTTAGAAGGTTAGATTTTTATTAGATCCTCTAAGACTAGCAAGAGAGACATTATATTATCGCATTGAGAGAGAGAGAGAGATAGGTAGATAGATGGATAGATAGATAGATAGAGAGAGAGAGAGAGAAAGAGAGAGAGAGAGAGAGAGAGAGAGAGAGAGAGCGAGAGAGAGAGAGAGAGAAATAGCAAAGGAGTTACATCCTTTTCGTTGCGACCACTTTTCTCGTATACCTAATGCGACGAAACCTACTTTTTTTCTCATGGCCCACATTAAATTTCTTTATTTTATATTCCTTTGTACTATACACTCCTTCTGCGAATATGATAAGAATCTACAGAGAATGTGAAAGTTAGTTACCTATGCCACAAACGAGTGTAAAAGTTACAAATAAGTGCATAGGATAATAAGAGTTCTTGGAGAAGCCTTAAAACGTTTATTTAATTATAACTACGACAATTATGTGAGAGGAGCGAATTTTACGCCACACCTGGAGAGTAGTTTGAACAAAATTTTATTTTTCGTTAATACTTGCTATAAGTTTTAATATATGGCTCGCTCTCAAAGTTCTTCTTGAGAGTTGAGTCATTTTTGTGAAATTAATCAAATAACTCAACTTGTCTTTTTAAATAAAATCACTTTCACTGAAACGTGCGCTTGCTTTTTTGAAATTCCCTGAAAAATTCACCACCTGAATTTGAGTGAGTATGTTATCAATCCAGCCTTTCGAAATTCCTTACACTATTTTATCTATGTTTTGTAGTAGTAATAGTTATAGTAGTAGTAATAGCAATAGTAATAGTAGTAGTGATAATAGTATTAATAGTAGTAGTAGTAGTAGTAGTAATAGTAGTAGTAGAAGCTTTAAAAGTTTTTTGTTAGAATTTTATTTTTAAAGTTGCTGGGCACGATTTGTCATAACAATATGCGGCGATCTTGCTGAAATTTTGCATCCAAATAGTATTAGTTCCAGGTCTAAATGAATCCGGCGATCTTACTGAAATTTTGCAAACTTTAACCGAAGATCGTACTTTTTTCCTGAAGGCCTTTAGATTCGAATTCAAATTTCAGTTATTTTGAAGCCCCTCATTCAAATACGAACCATATTGATTTATTAACAGAAAATATTTGGCTTTTTCATTTCTGGTAAAGCTATTACGGATTTTCATGTCCTACGCGAGAACAACATCGCAATAACTAAATTTTCTAAATTTTTAAATGCAAGTTTTATAAAGTACAGTCTTTCTCTTTTAGATGCGTAAAATTACTGCTCTTTCTGTAAGCTTAACAATTTGAATAAAATAACGCTTTAAAAAAAAAATGCTTTTTGATAAGCTTTTATTTAACTTGCTTTTTTGACGGATAAACTTTCAATCGATATTTTGGGCACTTTTGAGTATGTTTTATATACTTCCGTTTTCTTCCAAAGTCATGTAATCCCTGAACGTTTATTTCATATTTCCTCTCCCATAAATAAGGTGAATATACTTTAAGATACAAAAAGTTTTTCAAGGAATAACATCAGAAATTAGTCGATTAAGAGTGCGATAAAATCCCATCTATGAAGATAGGTTATTACAGGCATAAAGGGAGAGCAACATTTCATCGAGCAACATTGCACTGAGAAAAGTGTTCAAAAATTTTGAAATTTAATCTTTATTGGACCAAGGGGTCAATTTCTGAATTTTTCTTTTCTCTCATATCATTCTTTTTCACACAAAAAGAGCAAAGCTAAACAAAAACTAATGCTTTAGCGAGATTTTAATGATCAAGTGTATATATTTTTTAAAGATATTATTATTATTATTATTATTATTATTGTTATTATTATTATGAATTCGGCGAGAGAATAAATTCTAAGTCTTAATTAAAGCACAGGCATATGTAAGACTTTCCGCTTTATTAAAAACTCTACCGCACTTGAGATTTGAATCCACGACAATTGAGTTGCTAGTCGAGACTCTTGCCTACTCCACTACTCAGGCGGATTATTCATTTGAAGATAGAATATAAAATTTCTTTGAAAACAATTTCTAGAAAATTAAGTGTTGAAGTTTAGTTTGTTTACAGAAAGAGTAAATTAACATGAACTATTTACGTATTTACTTAATAGCATTACATATTTGCTTAAGTTTGTATGATTCCAAAAAGCAATGAACCCAAAAGGATATTCAAATTCACACAATGTGTATAAGACATATAGCGTAGGAAAATGTACAAATAGAAAAATTGAATACTAATTTCCGTTCATTATTATTCGTTGCGAGTCATCATCACTGTCTGGCATCACTTTTCATGGGGTTGATGGGGACATACCAGCAATGAGTGTTGGCAACACTACTGTTTATTGTTTTTGCCGTAAAGCATTACATCAAGGTCAGCTGTTCTGGCCGGCTATTTATTAGTGTTGATGGTGAAAACAAAAATTCAACTAATAATAATATTTTTAATTGTAACGGAATAACAACTAACAGTTTTTTAAACAAATTATTGAATAAACATTTGTGCTCACGGAAATAATAACAATAATAGAGTAACCAAATAAAATGTGTGATGATTGTGATGATTGGTGTAGTAAGTCTTAAGTGTTTGTTAAAAAATTGCTTTTTCTTTTTCTTATCATTTGCCGTTTTAACTAATCACGAAATGTTCTCATAAACACATTCGTAAATAAAACAAAATTAAATATATTTCCAATGCATTAGAAAGCGTTTTTGTTGATTTGCCGTACAGCAGATAAGATTCCGTAGAACATGAATAATCGCTTTTATATCACACGAGAGCTTTTCTTTTAGAAAAACAACTGTCAAAATGTGAAGAGCTTTATATATGAAACCATGTTAAAATTTTCATGTGTGTGCGTGAAATTTCTTTCAAATGGGCATAATGTTGTACAAAGCATCTGAGAGAATAATATTTACGGGTATTCTAGGATTTTGGGTAACTCATTGAAATGTCGTATAGAAAACTATCTCTACGAAAATTATTAAATAAAATTATTAGGTCATGCAAAAGTGAAGGAAAAACGTAGATGAAATGTTTTTTTGCAAACATTTCAGAAATAATGCAAACCTAGCTAATTACACATGTACGCATAATTATTACATTTTACAACAGGGCCAAGATAACAAAAATAGGGGGACGAAAGAAACTGTCGTTGCAACAATGATCAAAATCTTTGTTTTAAAATAAGGACAATGGAAACACCTTATCGGTAATAGTGTGGAAAGTTGTAACTACATCCGCAAGCGAAACTATCAATGAGAAATATGTTATCAAGGAGACGTCTAGTACAAGCATATACGCAGACATTAGTAGGTTAATTGGCTTTTACATGTATTTTCCGCCTATGCAATAAAAGTGTTTAAATAATATTTATAATCGCCATTAGCCGATGGCTATACATTAATTTTATTCGTACAGGACTACGGTCTATAAATTAAGAATTTAGTAAATTTAATTTCATTTATGATTACCGTCAATTTACTGGACCATAAACTCATCTGTTGCAAAATTTGCATTCAAAAGATGGTCTCTAAAAATTGTAATATATTTTTTAAAAGTTTTCTAAAGAAGACACCACTAGAATTGGGCACGACTTTTTGTCAAGCCCATTTAAAACTTAAAGAAAAAAACTCGCATTCGTAAAATTTCATAAAGTTAACAAAAGGCCTTGGGATTTTTTATACATCAGATATTCATAAAAGCTTCGAGCTCCATTTTCTCACAAGATGTTCTTAATATGCCAAAGTGAAAGCATATGAATCGCAGCAGCTTATTCCAAATTGCATTTCACGGCTATGGTTTGAAGCTTGCTAATCATTCAGTTCAAAAAAGATTTCCTTAAATATATACATATATACATATATTCACGACTAAATATACCGACCTTCAACTATTTTTGGAGTAATTAAACCCCTGTAATCAAAAGTGAATCATGTACGAACAAATCGCAGAAAGTGTTGAGATATCTTTTCAAAACACGTTAGGGTATGATTCGTTGAAGATGCCGCGTCAATCCAATAAGAAAAAGGTATAAATTCAATCTATTATTATAGTAGATCTTATAAACAAAATATAAACCTTTTTAGTAACTCTAAGCAAACATCCTCTGACGTCTCTATTGAGGGGTTCTATGAGTTTTCAGCGGTTTACGTAAATAGGATGAGGTAGCAGCGGATTCAAACTTGAAACGCCTCCAATGCAAAGAAATTTAATAGACTCTGTCTGTATCTTGTAATAAGGCGCCCATATGAGAAAGTCGTATTAGTGGTTAGGACGAACCAGACTTTCTAAGAGGTATTGAACAAAAAACTGGCAAATATATTTTCTTACTTAAAGAGCTTGCGAGTGACATCTGTCATATGTTAGTTTCAGTTGATGGGCGTCAAAGATTTATCCTAAGACGTATATAATTCCCTCATTTGTTTTGTTCAATTACTTAAATAACTGACTAAGCAGTTTTAAATGACAATCCTTAATAATAGCAGGCCTTTGGTATAGGTAATGATCATTATTCATTTTCCTTAATGTTCTCTTCCATACATAACGTGTCCTATAAAAACAACTATTTCTATCTTCTGATGGGCAATCAAATGTTAAAAGCAATTATTCTCCAAATGTCACCATCATTAGAACACAAACATGCACTGGCAGAGAAATGTAAAAAAAAAAAGAAGAAAATGTCAATAGCTTCAGTTATAACATTGCCAGGAGTAACGCACTTTTAATTTAGACATATTTCAAGTGCTTTCACGTGATTATGGACAACAGTTTTGTCTTCCTTTTAAGGCATTTTAGTAAACGAAACATAGCTAATATATCGTCTTATTCGTTTTATGCTGTACTCTTCGCACATGAAGTTAAGGTTAGATAACAGCAACAACACAGCATAACTCTAAGTTTGACTATCTTAAGATCGTCATTAATAAAAAGGATTTTTTTTCCAAACGTAATTTCTTGCATTGACATCCCACAAAAACTAGTAAAGAGATTTTAGTCTGACTGAATCATGTCTCCACCGTTACTTGTGATGAACTAAAGAAAGTTCACATAATACATGTAGATATGATATTTGGCAGCCAAATAAAGGAAAGTTGGTATTTTATTAAAAAAAATAAACAAATAAAACGACTATAGTGGGCGACGGTTTACCCTACGTTACATATCCCACAATACCCTACCATTGCTTCTATAATGGCTTTTCCAAATGCGGCCTTATATGGGAAGTGGTTGAAAAAGGCGACTGCAAAACAGCTCAAAAATCGCGACCTGAACAGAAGAAAATGGAACGGACAGACAAGCTTTAATCATTTTAGGAAGTGATTCTGAATCGATCGGTATAACGGAAAGTGGCTCTATCTGAAGTCAAGTCACAAGCGGTGTAGTGCATAGTAAACGAACACAAGAAGTATCGTATTTGGAAAGCACTGATAGCAGCACGTCTTAGGTTATTGCAAGAACTAAAGACTACATGCTATATTTCATTTTTTAAGAGATTATGAAGTAATTCTCAACGAAAATATTTTTCGGTTTAGTTTACTTTCAAAGCGAACGTGATTGTGTTCGATGTCACGTCAAAATCATGTTCTAAAAGGACGGCTGATATGTGCCAAATATCGTAGCATCCTAGTAGCACGTTTCCATGTACAAGAAGTATTTTACAAATTTATTATATCAAAAGTCTCTAAGTAAGATTTTCCATCTTTTACGTAGAACTAGGCGTTAGAAACCTCAAAAATTGCTTATATTTATGATTGGCATAAGATTAAATCATCTCCGTCTGTTCATAGGCCATGGATAGAATTACAAACAAGTTAGAAAGTTATATTCGGCAGGGGCCGAGTCTCGCATACCCATCACTACGCTTTTCACATTCTACTCTTCAAACTCGTTTATTTGATGCCCATATCGCTGGTATTATTAAGAACACATTAATCCACCAGGTCACGATGTCTGTCATATTCATTCTAGAATTAACCCACTTTTAAGTCGATAATCTGTCTTCATTTGAGGAATGTACAAAACATAAATAAGCATAACACCTCAAAAAAGTGAAAAAAAATAAAATGTAATCACCTGCAACTTGTGTGGGCATTATTTCAATTTTCCCATGCAAAGAGTAGAGTATCGTAAAGTGAATGTGGAAATTTTCAGCCTTCAAACTTTTATAGTTACTGAGTAATGAGCGAAAACCCACAAATTGTTAAGAAAAACGGGATTGCGTTCAGTTTATGCTCCATTGAGCGCTTCTGCTCCGACCAATTTGGCCCATTTTCAATACCAATCGGCGTGCAAAAACTTCCAATCTTTCTACCAAATTTGTAGCCGATATTTCCATTTTTGCGACCAGAAGAGTGTCAATCACACACACCATACAGGCGGATAGACGGATAGATATGGCTTAGTCAATTCAGAATTTCACGCTGATCCCGAGTATACGTACTTCATAGGATTTCTGAAGTTTCCTTTTGGGAACTTTAAATACCTTATGAGAAAAAACAAAATGCGTATACACCCATCCTTCAGTGGTGGCTGTAAAAACGATGTATAAAAAGGCGACAGCAAACTCTACTATGCTCTTAAATGCAATTTTTTTTTTTCTTAAATGCAGCTTTCAGCCAAGTCAATCTGAATTTATTATTATTATTATTATTATCTAAATTTAGCCAGAGAATAAATTCTAAGACTAAAGTCTTAAAAGCACTAGCATCTAAGGCTTTCGGCTTTTTATTTATTTATTTATTTTTTTTATTAATATTATTATTATTTTTATTATTAAAAACTCTACCGCACTTGAGGTTTGAACCCACGACCATTGAATTGCTAGTCGAGACTCTTGCCTACTCGGCCACTCAGGCGGATTCAATCTGAATTTATTTAGCTTGTTTCAAAGAAATCTTTATGTAGATTCATTAAGTCATTGTCCACTAAAATATTTTGCGTTTTCTAATTCAAAATATTTTGCGTTTTCTAATTCAAAAAGATGGATCTTCAAAAAACCTCAAAGGAATTGCAACGCTAGAGCCGTTCTCGCAAGGCGTCTTCAAGCCAAAGGGCTTTGCGTCACGCAGTTGAAAAAACAAAAGAAGGCAATCATTTATTTGTCAATTAACCCATCAACCATCTCCAGCATACCTCGTTAGAGATTGAGGGGAATGCAAATTATTGGAATTATCTTGTGTGCCATTTTAAAAAATCATCTTTCCGATAACAATTTGTGTAAAATTTATTGAAACTTTGTTTCTTATTAAAACTAATTTTTTATAATTTCTTTCCATTACTCTGTAATCCCAAAACAATAAAAATGCCTCCACATGATCAAATACTCATCTTTTTCGGCGAAGGTTTTATGCGAGGAAAGGCTTTTGCTCTTGATAGACCTGTCAAAGACAGAGTTGCAGTTGCGAAATGACACCGAAGACAGCAAGAAAATTTATTTACCTCTCTAAGGGAATTCATAATTGACATAAAAATCTTCGTCAGACTCTATTAATTCCTTGGGCCTAACATTGATTCCTTCCGAATCACTCTAAGCGTGTTATCCCGTCTCGCCGTCGAGTCGTATTAGCGCACTTTGGTTTGCAAACGCTTTTTTAATTAACACGAAGACTTTTCAAATTTATCTGCAAGCTTTTATTAGAAAAGTTAAAAGTCAATGGGCAAGAGATATTACACTGTACGGTCCCAGTGGACATTCATCTGATGCAGGCAATCTTTGCGGGGTCCTTGAGTAAAAGCTCAGACTTTCAAGGAAAGGGGCTATTTCCTCCCTCCCCCCTCCTTTTTCTACAACATTGAGAGCATTTTTTATTTAGCGAGTAAAAGAAAAACAAGAAGAAGAAGAAGAAGAAAGAAAATCTTTCAGTGGTTAATAAATTTATGAGGGCTTGCATTAAGCATTTGAAACATTAAATTAATTGCGGTTTTAAAATTGTAACGACCGCTTCGCAATAACAACAGGGGAAGAAATGATGCTTGTCTTACAATAAAAACTCAACAACAATCTTTTTGAAAACAATGGTTTATTGTTAATAAAAGGAAACTTTGCTCTGCACTTAAACGGATGCTATCTGAACAATATGCACAACAAGCAATGATAGTAAATAAAATGACATGTGAGAAGAATGTCATAAGGAAGTAAGATAAAAATATTCATAGTCTACATTTAAACTTGGGGTCATTTTTTTTCCCTACAAATTTTATTCTCTATATTAATTTAAAGGAGAAATTCAACAGAAAATTTGATAGATGTTATCGTGTTTCATGACTTCTGCTTGAATGTATGGCGGGAGGGGACAAATTTACAATCAATAGGCACAACATGTAACATTCCAAAAGTATAGAAAACATGAACTTTGTTCCTGTCTTTGATAGTGTAGGCTTTGAAGGGGGTCTTCATTCCCATATGCAATGTTCTTCTTAGTTAAAAAGTAATAGCGAAGACCCTTCACAAGCAGGTTAAGCGTCTTAAATTAACAGGAGATAATTATTTTCCTTCTTCAGAGGCACACTTGGCCGAGTATGATGTTAATGACTTTCGCAACATTGAAGAAATTTTGAATTGAAACAGTAATCTTCTCCGCTACTACGTTCCACACTATTCGTAGTATTAACGAATACAATTTGCATGTAGAAAGGATGTACTGTTCAAAAACAAACGTATCACAGAAAACAAATTGTATTAGAAGTGTGGAACAACATCAGCTATATTTCGATCGAATAAGATATCTATTAATCGAATCAGTTATGTTGATTAACGTATTAGAAATACGTTTCGTAAAGGAACGCCAAGAAGTCTCACTACTCCTGACAATTGTACTATGAGAAGTGATATCGCATGGTAAATACACCTGTGAAACTAGTTTTTGCGTTACATGACTTTCGAAAAAATGCAAACGCCCAGTTATGCTCGCCTATCCGAAAAGCATATTTCTAAGACCCTTTATCAAGTATAATGCCCAATGGAGATGGAAGGATATTTCGCGGTGCTTTCTTGAACAAATATAATGTTTCATGTTTTTCGCATTTAGACTCTCTGCGACTATTTGCTTCCTTTTCTTAAAGTTTTTTACTATGTGATAAAGATTTCGCTTTGACCGAGCATTGTTGCCCATAAGATTTGACAGTAGTCCTTCATTCATTTTCGCAGAATTAAAACGAGGAGTAGATTAATCAATGGTCTGTGCCTACTGTGTTCGGCTACGTATTGCGAATAGCGAATAGTCCCTATGTTAATATTCCTATTCATCAAAGGAATGGCAAAAAAAAACAAAAATAATAGTAATAATAGATCTTCCTCACATCTTCTTGTTAGATGTATTGAAACAACGGAAAGTGATGATTTGAAAACACCTTCTCTTTAAGAATCGAACTTCACTAAGAGCGCACTTGATAAAGTTTAGTTTAATAATTTCAACAAAGTACGGATATACGAATGAAACTACAAATAATCGGAACGTTGATCTCTGACAAGGAGAGCAGCAAAATTTTCACAATTCCAGTCTTCTGATCAGTACTCGGTATGTAAATATGAAACTGGAATTTTTCCATCAAAGTAAACAACATCACGTGGATAGAACAATCAAACATGCCTGAAGCTGTGGTTTTTTTTTAATGGCTTGGACATTCACCAATGATAAGCAATCGTAATACCAACACACATCGCAACACAAAAATACTTTTTCTAACAACGAAAACTTTGAGTTTTCCACCAAATAAGTGGGATTTTTTTTGCCCCGGCAAACAATACAAGAGAAATCGTACATCAGCCAGATTTATTTTGGGAATTGAAGGCGTAAAGATTTGGGCGTAAATCTAGGCGAAAAGTTCGTATCAACTGCGAGGCCGAAACGCTTTGGCAGAAAGTCGATATACTGAGATTGGTGGGACTAGTTGAGTGTGCTCAGTGTGCTAAACCCTGGCGAAACCAATGCTCCCAACAACCAACCCAATTAATCGATTTCAAACGTTCAACGTTAAAAAAATAATTGTCAAAAGAGGCAACACAAGGTCATTGTTTTACATAACATCCGTCTATGCATCCATACAGAAAAAGCGATTCGCGATGCGTTAGACGCATTCAGCTGAGAGGCGCTAGTTAATAACCAAGCTCGAGTATTTCTGATTACTACTTGTTTTATCGATGGGACTTGCATTTGCCGAAAATACAGCGAAACAGCTGGCTTGCCTCAAAAGACCAACGGCTTTGACATGGCACCCATAAATGATTAGATAGATTGAAAAAATACTTAGCTAGCGATGGAAAATACTTCCCATTTCTTATCGTTTTCATCTAACAACCGTGTATTTTCTTTACAAAAATATTCCGGTTCAATAGGTACGTACCTGTTATATAAATAATTGTAACCTTTGATGCTAATCTACCTGGATATATAAGGCACTGTAAAAGGACAGGAAGTGCTATTACTGTATATATTACCTAGAAAGGATTTGTATACAGAAAGAAAGACATACAATAGATCACAGGCCATATGTTTAAACAACGAAGCATAACAATACCAATTCAAGAGAAATGACAATATTGGTCTCTTCTCAATGTCTTGACTTTCTTTTTGTTTTTCTGTTCGTGAATAGGAAAAGAGTTTTTATTAAACCTTTTTAACGCTTGCAACATTTTCTATGGGAAATCAATACTTGAAAGCAGAAAATGAAAATGAGAAATAGTTTATTAGAAATCAAGAAATTTAGAAATCCATAGATAAAGTTTCGCAAACACAGACGCAATGTTATTTAATAGTTTAAGAGGGGAGAACTAATGAAAGTATGTAAGTAGAGGACAACAAATATAAATATAAATTATAATCTCATGGTGGTGGTGATGACGAATTCGGGATATCTTATACTTAAGTTAAAGTGAATTCTGGCTGTCCACTATATATATATGAAAAATGTATGAAAATAATTCTTCGGGTTCGGGATCTGTTTCGAGTTAAATAGCAGACATATGGAAGGTATTGATAAGATCTGAAATGATGGGTACATATTTTTTTAATTATTGCAAAACGCAGACATCATATCTATTTTATGAACTCACCAACGTACCTGTTATTCATTCAGGTAACTAATTAGTCATGCAAAAATTTTGCGAAATTCATCGAGTGTACGACCAAATTTTTTTTCGTTGTATTTGTGCGGTCGTATTTAATTCATATGTACACAAGGGAAGCTTTGTCTTTTCATTTCAATTCTTAGGAATTTGAGAATTCTGCGAACAGTCAAGCAGTCAGGTGCAGCAACTTTATGCTGATGAAGGACATAAACACGTAACGTAGTTTCCAGTTATTTGTATGGCAAATGTTAAAGAATATCTTTCATTCGCTGGTGGATGTAAAAATGCAATATAGAAGCATGTTGTTTAGATGTTATTTTCAATTGAACTACGGTCGAACACTTTGTGCGTGTACCTTCCTTCATTGATGCTCTTACGTAAAAGAAATTTAATAGTTTACCCGTTTTATCTCGTAGTAAGAAGTTAAGCACGCACAGCTAGGTTTATATTGACCCTCTAACTTAGAACGTCTTGTAATGTATACAAACTTGCGCTCATGACACATTTCCTAATATTTACATGAATGCCCTGGGCTATCACGCTTTCCACCCTCATGCAATCAATCAAACTCGTGTACTTATGTTCGAGCAGCTTACGTGATCGCAATCTTTGATTTATTTTCTCTGATTTTTCATTATTATTATTATTATTGTTATTGTTATTGTTATTATCACTACATAGTAGTATAAAATCGTAAGCTAGTGAAGACATGCATAGCGCATAGCGTCAGTGATACGTTGGCATTGTGTTGTCATAATAAATGATATCAATGCTTATGTACATATGTGCATTAATAACTTGCACATAACTCTGTTATTAGCGCGGCACAATTTACAATTTTCAGGGTCTTGATGTAAAACAAAACAATATTCTAAAAACATGTGCACACTTATTCGTAGTGGTGGCAGCTATTCATAAAACTATTGATATGGTTTTCCATACACTTTTTGAAAAATGCATTTATTTTTGTTCGACAAGTTTTCGCATTCACGTTTAATGAATGAATGAATATTTAAAGGAATTTTATTGATAATGTTGTCTCACCTAAAAATTTATTTCTGATTATTCTTATAATCATTTGTTAGTGAAGAAAAAATTCTATTCTAAATTGTTCAGGACAAATATGGATATTTAGTGTTCTCTTATTTGCTCGGAGATTAAGTGGCATGTACCTCAGATTTTTTTTTTTAAAGTGTCACAAGTGGACGCTACAGTTTAACTATGGTTTAGTTAGTTGTCCGCAAGAGTAGCCGAGTCGGTAACAATCGCGACTAACAAGTCAATATTCGCGCATTCATCAATCACCTCAATGCGGTAGAATTTACTTTGCTCGTAGCTATACTGAGTGTTCAGTCGATAAAGGCTGATGGCACTTCCCGATTTGGCACACAGGCGCACTAGGCTGCGGCCACCTCCCTATCTCAGTCCCTTTCTTCACTTATTTTTCTTTCTGACCGTCGCCGTGTTACACGAATAGGGCACATTTCCTGAGCGATTGGTCATTTAAAAAAAAATTAAAGTTTCCTTAATTCCACATATTCATATGTATTTCATATATATCCATATTCGCATATTTGTCTACAAACTCAACAGATATTTTATTGTAACTTTATGTCAACTAAGGATTACCTATTAAATCCGTTAAATTGTCTCGACAAGCATATAATCGCAGACTGTATGCAAATATTCCCAATCGTGATTACAGCAAAATTATTCCGTGCTTTTATTTATAAAAGTTTTCAGTCACAATTAGCATAATCCTCATACATTTTCTCTCAATCTCGCAATCTCAGAATGTTGTTTCATTAAATTCGATTTCAAATTTTTCTCGATTGACAAATCTTTTCGAAATACTTTCCGGAACTTTCCGGAAAATTCCAATTATTTCTAGAAAGTGCCAATAGCCAGCCAGAAGACGGTTATCAAGATTTCGCATCATATCGATGATTTATTTCTGTGTTGCAGGCGTTTTACGAATGCCACAAAGAAAATGGGAAAGTGTTGGCTTATGGGCAGTAGATGAAATGAACTGAGTCATTATTTGATGGTTAGAATTTCCGAATTGCTTTAATTAAAATTCGAATTTCTTCCCACTCCCACCTTATTCTCCAGATCGGGTGATCCACAATTATGTTTGTTTGTTTATAAATCTCAAAAGGATACTCATGAGGAAAAACCTAAGACCGAGCGCGAAAATTAAAACGTATTTTGAAGATTTCAACAAAACCGTTTCGGAAACTGATTAGACCCGATTAGTATTAGTCTGTAAAGGTGAGTATGTTGATGATGTATGAAGTTGCATTTTGCAAAGAGAAATATTTTGGTCTTCGTAGTTTCGGAAAATATTGGCCGTTGCATTCCGAATTCTAGATAATGCTTGAAATTTCTCTCAATCCACTGTAAATTCATTCATGATATTTAACTTCAGGGGAGAAAGATAATAATAAAATCGTAAATCGTATTATTTACATATGATCTGGTTTATCTATATTTGAGTGGCCAAGACTACGATCCGATTCAGCTTATTTTAAGTTTATTGTACACGGAGTGAATTGAAGACTTAATAAAAAATTCGAAAGGAAATGATCCGCAATTTTGAAGTTTTCATTTAGCACGAAAAAAAGGAATGTGTAGATGGAAAAAACAAAAATGTAGATGGATCGGGTCTATCGGTTGATTTGCCTACTCTTCGAACTTAATAAAAATTTGAGGCAAAGCTCCACGTTGAAGAACTATAAATATACACGCATCTCTTTTTTTATACGGTCTCATTTTATCACGGTTCGCCAATAAGAACACTTATATATTTTTACACGAATTTTGTGTTCTAGCACGATTACCAAGACAAAATTTTTTTTAAATTCTAGCTTTGACAGAAACTTACCAGAGAACTTACTTATGTATACAGCAACAAAATACTGTTGGGAAAATACTGTGATCAGAAGTCGGTCGCTCTATGCCAACATATGTGTCAATGATTTGGCTTACTACGGGGAATACCCGAATTTTATAATCACTTTTACTATCACTTTCACTATCTCGTCGGACTTCAACTTCAACACAGCATTTCATTGATCAGTCTGTATTTTGTGATAGAGTCTTCAGTACGTAGAAAGTAATAAATAATTTTATTTAAGTTCTAAGATGATGATGTTGATGCTCTTGTCGGTCCGTAACGATCGTGCATGCTTGTTATCAAATAGCGATAAATAGTTACGATATTAATTTTTATTCTTAATTTCATTTCCAATTTTTATATGTTGTATTTATGGAGCCAATTTTCGGTGTACATTAATTTGAATTCTTTTTGTAATAAAAGTGAATTTTTTTGTTGTTTTATAAACATGCAATATCGGGAAAATATTTAGAGTTTTTCCATCTAACACGATTTTTTAAACTTGTAGAGCATATCCCCAAATTTATCATACATCGAGTGTATTTTGCAGCATGGTTTTCTAAGAGATACATCTACCGTGTAAAAAAAGAGTTTGGTGTATGCATAAGATACAGTAATAGTAGGATTTTTATTATTGTATGTTAATACTTATATTACATATATAAGTATATATATAAGTATATAAGTATAAGTATATATGTATATAAGTATAAGTATATATATATTTATATAAGTATAAGTACATATATATATGTAAACATGTGTGTATATGTGCATGTTGCATTTGGATTATTTTTCAATTAGTTTGAATCATTAAATTAAGTGTTTCATGTTTTACAAATAAATATGTTTTTTTTTATTGATTAATTTTTAAAGGATGAAAAATTCGATTTAATGCTCATGAGAAAACTCTCTCGGAACTGAATAAAATTTTTCTGTATTTTCTTTCCAAAAATATATAGAAAGCCCCATTTCTTTATAGTAATTACGATAACACTTTACATAGTGAAAAAAAAAAAAAATAAATAAATAAATTTGCATAAACTCAAAAAAAAAAAAATCTTAAATAATTACAAGAATCGTGAAATAAACCTTAGAAATTAATCTTCAGTTCTAAGCAAAGCTTTGCAAACTACGGTCTTCTCTTCTTTCTCACTTTATTAAACGCATAAATTATGTCTGATTTATCTCTTCAAGATCAATTGGAGGCAGAAGCGCTGCATAATAACGAACAATTGTTGAATTTTAAAGTACGCAGTAAACACATCGACTGGCATATGTATGTAAAACCTCTCCGACCACGCTACGCAAAACCTATTTATTTGAAAAAACAGTTCAATCTCTTAAGTAATTATTGCGAACAAATAGATGACAGCAACCGCAGAGAGTTACTGCTTTGCCATGATATGATGGGAAATTATTTGGAAGATAGGTAAGGCATGTAAACTTCTTGTTCTTTGCTTTTTTAATATATTACACTTTTCTCAATATAATTTTCTCTTCGTTTTCAGGCATTTTAATTCTTCGAAGAAATTTGATGATTTTCGTTTCTATCATTGGTCAGGTGTGGATTATTTCTGTTACTTTAGTCATCATTATATAACAATACCACCATGTGGATGGATTAATGCAGCGCACAAGCACGGAGTAAGAGTTTTAGGTAAATAAAATCAAAGATATGTTCGTCGTTTTCTTAAGCATGATTATCCGACCTTAACATGAAAATCCCAACCGATCAAGCTATATATCCTATTTATGATATTATGGGGCCAGAGTAACTTCATAGAGGAAAGCTGCGCTCATGGACTAGTTAAAGCAACATGCAATTTCATATACTTTTTCTTATCTTTTCGCCAAACTTGAGTTTACTTTTAATAAAAATAAGTTGGGAAGAATCTTTTGGAAACGATGCGGATGTTATTGAGAATCAACTCAACACCTTGCTGATTCTCGATTTTTTAGCTAGGATCTCATACGTTTACCCAATTGAGTTAATGAATCTGGTCCAATTTTAAAGATTTAACCCTTCGCACTTCTAATATATATTTTTTTTTACCTACCACAACTTCTTAATTAAGAATTTCAAACAATATAATGAGTACGTCGATGTAGTAGTTGGTGTAAGAAACGGTATACCGGCACCTAGCTGGCATAGCAGTGCAAAGCGTTAACAGCGCATTTCTGACGCACTTTTTACGATTTAAGCTGCATATAAATTAAAGCGTGTACGTAGTCTACGCTAAGCTTTAATGACTCAATATTGATGACTATTTGATCAGGTGGTTTCTCTCATTGTTTACTGACCAATTTACGGTCATTATAATTGCCCCGAAAGTGGAACAATTAAACATTTTACATAGGATTGCAACTGGCATAAATACATTTCAATGTTCTCTTACTAACAAGAGCTTAAAGTACAAGATGTAAACAGGATATTGTGTTAGGGATGCGCTGAATTGGTCGATTAAACGCTGCTGTTAGTAATTAGGTAACTTTGATATCAATTTTGTTATGAATAATCGTTTTGCAACATGCAGTATCAGCAAGATGAGCCGGTATATCATGCAATCATCGAAAGAATTGACTTATTCCCCCCCTAACTGGGAAATATTGTACAAACATCTAAGTAAAAAAAATGGCGTTTCGTACTTTATTTTTATAGACTTGTTTATCTATCTGCCCATTTGTTCACTCATCCGATAGTGTGTTTTCTGTCTGTCAATGTTCATTTGCTTTCAAGTTAGAAGTCGCATTATTTTACGAAATGTTGCACATTCATGTCCTCTTGTTCTTCTTGTCTAGAGACAAACTTTTTTCAAAATTGGTGGGTCGGACCAAATAAAATGTAGGCTTTTATATATGACAAAAAAAACTAATTTGTAATATTTTATTAAGAAAATTGATTTATAGTAGGAAGTTGACATAAAAATCAATTGTACTATATTCGGAACACCTAGGTCTATTGTTTGTGGCAACGAAGTCTAAAAAAAATTTGAATAATATTATCTTGACCCACGACCGTTTACATGTCCTCCCTAAAGGCTGCCATGAAGGACATGACTTTATGCCAATTTTTGGCATTTATTAGGCGAGCTAATGTAGAGTATTCAATGGTCGTTCTTGCCCATCAATATGTTTTTATTCATTAGTAACGTTTTTAGTTTTTAACTTAGAATTAAATTTACCTAACTAAAATTGCGCTATTTTTTGTATCAAAAAGATTTGAACTTTGATTTTTTCTCATTCATTTCTATTTACAGGCACATTTATAACCGAAGGTCACACCGGGGATCAACTTTTACATGATGTATTAGCATCACGCGAAATGGTAAATAACATCGTGAATGCCATGGTGAAATTATGTAAACATTACGGTTTCGAGGGTTGGCTGGTCAATATTGAATGTAAAGTGAATCCGAATGATATGGAAAATTTATAGTAAGTACACAAGAGAGTTTATTTTAAGTAAATGGAGCGTAATGAGACGTAGAGAAAATAGTAAATTTAAAATATATGCTACATGTTTTAGACATGTAAACTTAAACATATGTCTGTGTCTATCCATGCTTTCATCCATCTACATATGTGCATGTGTTTACGTTGGAAATAGATATTTATTTGTTGAAAACTTTTTCAACTGAAAATAAACAATTTGTTTAAGTGAATTGCATGCTGCTGAACTTCTAGAAATTATTTAAACTTTTCACATTTACGTTCGTAATGGTTTAGATTGGAGATTTATTGCAAAATGGTAGAAGAGTTTAACTGTTTTATTTTTAAACTCACGATAAAAAATATCTCTGCATTCAATGTATTATTCTGCTGCTCTAAGTACTAGAACTAGAACTACTTTATATACCACATTCTGCAGATCATAAATTTGCTTGCCTTCGCAAGAAAGCTTAAATAATAATTTGCAAATATGTTAAGTGGTATCTGACTTTAACTCTACGACATTATTGGTTACCCATAAAATATTTTGCGCTTATTGCCTTAATATCTCTATGACTCAATATAAATAATTCTCAGTAAACCAGACATATTTAAAAAAAATGTATCGAATTTCGTCTAAATAGCTTAAGAATTGCGACATGAGGGGTGAATGCAAAAATAAACGAACCGTTATAAGATAGGCAGACGGATGATCTTAAATCGATTCAGAAAGCGATTGCGAATCAATCGGTCTAATAAAAAGTGGGTTTATCTTCTTCTCATGTGTATTACACACTTGCGCATAAACTTAATATAACCTGTACTGCGTTGTATACAACAATCGAGGCAGAAGCAATGAAAGCCACAGTTCAATCGCAACACAATAATTTGGGCAACTTTCACCACATCTGTTATTACAGTAATAACCTCACATTGTTAACAACAACACAATTTTTGGCGAAGTCGCATATCATAATAGACACTTAAATATTTAAGAATCATGTGGCATGTAGGAAGCTTATGGAAAAAAGTTATAATTCAAATCGACAAGTCTTGGAACCCAAAATGAGTTAAACATTATGATTGAGAATAAGAAACGGAAATTTACAAAATGAAATTATTTATCGTATCCTGTGCAATATAATGTGCACATAAAAGTTATATTGTACCGATCGATTCAGAATCATTTTCTGCATCAATCTAAGCTTTTCTGTCTGATTTGTTTTCTTGTGTTCAAGCTATAGGCCGCAATTTTGGAGATATTTTGATGAAATTTGGTACACCGGCAGGTTTTAATCCAAACACAAATGCTATTTAAAATCGTTCGAGTCGGAGTTCTTTTTCGACCGCTTAGTATATAACGCCTTATTTTGAAAAGTGGTTACATGAATGCATGTGTTAGGCGACGTGGTGTAGGGTGTTTAGTGGTGAACCGTGTCCTAATATAGTGTTTAAGCTTGTTTCTATTAAACACTACAACAAGTTTAGATAAATAGTTAAATTAAGTTTGATTGAGAGGAATTGCTGCCATCAATGTCTCAAAAATAGATGGTCGCATGTATTGAATGATGTTAAAGAAATGCAAAATATTTTCTTGATCTTATCAACGCAAATTTCCAGAGAAACTGTGAGATTAACTTTTATTTATACAAATAGTTTTTTTTATCATTCATTCTTTGAGGGCTTACAACACTTCGTTCATTTGTAATAATGAAAAATAGATGTCATCTTAGTGTACAGGATGCATATGGTACGGATGATCGATTCGCAGGAAACTCGCCTTCGATGCAGTCAAATTCCAATTCAGGTTGATTTCAAGAGAAATAGACACCGCAAAGTCAACATAGTAATGAAAATCAATTGGAAAGGAATTTCATTATCCCGTAATATTTGCTGCCGCCTAGTAGCGAATGTACTCGACCGTAATAAATTGCACCTCAGAAATGCGAAATATACGCCTTGAAAGGTTATTTGGCCATCAACTTTGTAAACATGCTTGTTCATGATTTACCTTTGACTGTCGAAAAGTAAGCGCTACGCAAATTTATTATCAGAACGAGTTTTGTTTTGCACAAATATTTTATCAAAATCGATTATCAATTACTGCGACTTTTCGTAAGTCAATCATATAAAATGAGAAAAAACATTAGTTGTTCAATGAGAAAGAGTGTGTAAGAAGAAAGTCTGCGGCAGAGATAAGCCCGAAGCTAAATCATTAAAAAGTTTTATGTTACTTGTGAATATCTATCAAACTCAATTTCAATACGAGCTTACAAATTTGACCTTAAGACAACAACGTCGAACATAAGTATGCATAAAGACTTATATCCTTTCAGTTGAGTAAACGAAGAACTTGCACAAAGGCACGGGCATAATAATAAAATGTTGAAAGGAGCTCGTCGTGTTCTCATTATTCAAAGAAAAACAAAATTAAAAGATCCTTGCTACTCGTAATCGCCCTAGCAGTAATCTGACTGCACGCGAGTTGTCAAGAAATTGTCCGTCAGTCCACCCGTGTTACTATGCTTCACTACATCACAATGCCGTCATATTAAAATATACAGTTAGCATAATAATAAAAGAGATTGTTAGGTTTAAACAGAAATTTCTAGCTACCACCAAAGATTATCTAGTTTTTTATTTCCTATCCTACGAAAAGATAGGCACGTTTCGACCGAAATGTTTCACGACATGCACTATGTTGAAAAAGGAAAGATCGATACCGAAGAGTGCACTATTCCCAATTAGTGAGTGGGCTGAATTTTGTTTGTCGCCAAAAATCATTTGCTTCTAATAAGAAAGGCGGCCTTATTAGGGATTTATAAGTAAATAAATATAAATAAATCTTCAGACCAACGTAGTCAGCATAATATTGCTATTCGAAAAAATTCTTTCGGGCGAAAAATTAGAAGTGCTCGCAAGTTATACTATTCAAGTAAAAGGCTTCAAATGGACCGAGCGAAGACACGGCAAAATACAAAATAGAGTAGAACGGCTTGCCGAGATTGCCCTGATCAGCCCCAACTTTCTATGGACTCATGCATGATTCTAACCCATTTCGTTGTAAGTAATTTTTTCAATAAACTTAAATGACAATTACCTTGTAAGCTCTCAAATAGGCGTCACCTAGTTACGGGTGATACGGCCTATTCAGAACTTTCCCCAGATTTTACATACATATAAAGGTAACGCTGCCGTCAACGTACTATAGAACATCCAATAAATTTAATCTACTCAAAATTGACATTCTTGATGAAGGATAAGAAATCCAGGTTCGCGTCAACTTAAGTGTAGATTTTTTATTAGTTTGTCAAACGACAAGAAACTAGTTACAGTGGATCTCATTCACATTGCGTTTTTTCGCGCGAAAAAAATAAGCACTTGTTAAATCTAGTCCATTGTCCGAACATAAAAATTTATTTTACTATTTTGTACTATTGGGTTTTTTTCATATAAGGAAGGAGACCAAGGAACAAAAACAACATATTATTAAAAATTCATGTTCGGTAATAACGTCATTTATATGTTTCGACATATTTTGAATAATTTTTCTTGTGTAGGAAATAGGGATCTTACTCCATTCTTCTTGTAGTCTATTTTCCAGATCTTGGACCGAAGAGATTAAGTGTTTTCGCATATGGATGCTCCATATCATCCCCCATATTTCCGATGGAGTTCATTCCTGCTGATTGGGGAAGAAGGTGAAGCACTATGGGACAGCTATATAAGAATCATTCTTGAATTAAGCGGGACTTATGCTTGAGATCGTTATCTTGATAGAATTTAAAAGTTTGTCCGCATTTTCGCTCAAATTTTCCTTCAATATCCTTAAATAATTCGCCTTGTTTACAATGCCATTCGTAGATACCAATTTTCCAGCTACATTGGCTGCAATGCATATCCAAACTATAACATGATCGTTGCCATGCTCAAGTTCACTTCTTTCGTTATTTCGTCAATTCGTCATTCCACTAAGAGTTGGGCGTTTCCTTAATGAGACTCGCTGCATATGGAAAGTGTTAATTGTCATCTAAACCTAATTCACATTAAATTCGATTTATTTAGAAAAAAAAAAAAATATTTTTTCATTCTAAACAATACGAATGCGTTTTTAGTTCGTTTCCTGCCTTCATTATGAACGCAAAATTAAAACTTTTAATATATTTTTTCTTCCTGTATGTGAAACTTTCCTATGGAATAGAGAAAGTTTTCTTTTTTAATTAAACTTTGTCATGTGTTTATATAACGGCATAGAATTTATTTGAAACGTTTTTCTTTTTTTCTTTTTTTTACCAGGTGAGACTTTAGTAATATACAATAGTTTAGCGAAAAACAAGTAAAACATAAAATGTAAAAAATGTTTATTTTTGCATATTTTCTATGTATTGCTAAAGATTTGAATTTAAAAACACATTTTGTCAACCACTGGCAGGAAATGTACGTTGGTCGTAGTATTCTCTCTCGGTGAAGACCAAGAGGTCGTTACCGACCATAGAATTTTGTATCAAATTCTAATTCTGGCCTTGCAAAACAACGAAAAGTTGGAAAATTGGTTTTATTAAATTACGATAGCAACTTTACAATCGGCTGTCACATTAGCTGCTTTAGCTTTTGAAATAACCGTAATCCACAGAAAATTGAGTGATTATTGTCTACTTATTGGAATAATGGGTACTTACGGTTTGCGCCGAACTCTTTTGCATGCTATTAAATTGGAAATATCGCAATCTTTTTGTTTTTTTTTTTTTTGTTTTTTATCTATAGCCAATATATTATATTATTTTCATACCCTACACCGTTCGCGGCGATGTATATAACCCCCGGGAGCACTTGACATAGATCTTTTATATTATCGTTCGCTTCAGAATTATTTTCTAAATCTCTCTGTCCGTCTGATGTCTTCAACCTACCGGTCGCATTATCCGAGACGAATACAGTTGAAATGGTTCGGATGGTTCGGCACTTTTTCGACCACATCCCAATGTAAAATATTATTTTGAAAGATGTGATATATACGGTCTTTGGTTTCGTCCACAAATAACATTTTATAGTAAGTAACACTTCCCTCCAAAAAAATATGCTTTACTTTGAAAATTGCAGGCATCTCTGCAAAATATGATTTGAATAATGACCTAAGACTGTCTGAAATGGAATGTAAATATGTGCGTAATGCGGCCACTACTGTATGCAGATTGCATGGAAATTCTGCGGCAATTATAAATTGTTGCTTCAGGTATCCAGGCTTGGCCCTGAGGCGAATATAATTTTTCTACTTACTTTGGATAGTTTTTTATATTATTAAAAAAGTTACTAAAAGAAGAAAATTAATTCGTTGTCCATTTTATAGATTCTGATATGTCTTACTTTTGTACCTCTTTACAGTTATTTTCTCGATAGATTGCATTTGGCTGTTGAAGATCAAATTTCGCATGGCATTGTATTATGGTATGATAGTATTATAGAAACGGGACAATTGTTGTGGCAGAATGAACTCAACGCCAAGAATGTGCGTTTCTTAAAGTCATCACATGGCATGCTTATCAACTATTCGTGGACCGATAAAAGTCTCGAGGTGACGCGTGCATTATGTGAACGGGAGCGGGCTGCCTGCCAAACTGTATTCTTTGGCATTGATATTTTTGGCCGCGGACAAATTGCTAAATTTCATAGTAAACAAACCTTGGCACGCATAGCTAAACAATGTTTCTCCGTTGGTATATTTGCGCCAGCCTGGACCTATGAAACGTTACAGCAATACGGTTATGACATTAAACACATTACAGGTCGTAATGATGTCAATGAAGCATTCTTGCAACGCAACGAGAAATTCTGGTGGTCGCTGTGGGAGCATTTAGCCACATATCCCTATCACCATCTACCCTTCTATACGGATTTCTGTTTAGGTTCGGGTAGACAAGTGTACGTGCGGGGAAAGGTTAACATTTTAAATGAAACTCCTTTCTTTAACTTGTCACGTCAATCGTTGCAGCCATCAGTGCCATTACATGAATTGGCTACCCGTTGCTATGAGGATGCTTTCAATGGCGGCTCATGTTTACGTATAGAACAACATGATAGAACTTTTCGTTTGTTTGCTACCGATTTCAAATTACAATACAATGGCTTAGTGTGCGCCTATGCATACAAATTGCAGGAGCGCGATGGTGAATTCGATTGCATTTTGCGTTTCTGCACAGACAACAATGCACATGATTGTTATCTATTCCTCGGTGACTATTATGATATGTTTAGCTTGTATAAGGGCAGGTGCTATGTGTCACCGTTTAAAGCAAAAGAGAATGAAGAATTATTGAAAGATTCTGTAGCATGTCCAGAAATACCGATGTCTTTATCTTGCGATGACCTGACGTCGGCTAATAATAATGGTTGGCGCGTGCGTTACTATGTAGTGGCGTTTGATGGTCCAGTGCATATAAAAGATACAGGGGTTTTATATCGAAAATCTGTGGATGCGAAAGACACTGCCTACCTGGGTGCTTTTTATTTGAATGAATTTGACGTGAATGCCTCCAATTTTTCAGCGGCTAGCAATTTTGCTTACATACCGATTTACGGTAAAGATTTATTAAATTGAATGTTTCTTTGTAACGTCCTTTCTTTTCTTTTATAGTCAAATTAAAGAAAAACATGAAGAAAAAAGAAATAAATAAATAAACATGAGAAACATTAAAATTTAATTTAGAATTATTTTCATAAATTTTGAATTTATTCCTCAAACACTGCACAGACCTTTTAGCCAAGAATTGCGCTGTTCTTTTTATTTAGTCATTTTTTTTTTTTTTTAAGCAAAAGCAGCAAAACTCTAATTTTGAATTCGTAAGAATTAAGTGAACTTCTCTTTTGTTTATGTTAATTAATCTTTTGAGTATACATTGCACGAGGAAGAAGAGAACTCTTGGGGAAACATTCTTACAAAATAATTGGCTTTGCGGAAAAGCGTAGTACTTCCTTTCATTTATTTGCAATGCATCTGAGCATTTTATTTTTATATTTATTTTTTCATTTTTTCTTTTTTTTTTTTCGTACGATTTTGGAAAATTATTTTTACATTTGCTTTAATGTAACTGGTGGTGGCTCAATAATAGCATAAAATGAAGTTCCAAGTAGCTGCTGGCAAATTCACTTAAAGTATGATTTGTTTTTATGGCAATTTTTATATCATTTCGTTCTTTCACATTCAGTACAGAAGACAAAAGGCAGACTAAACGAGTGCAATAAATGTTAAAAAAATAATCAAAAATTTTTACTGTATCACCCTACGCAAATAAAGCGTGCGAAAGTATGAGCAAATATTAAGTACAAATACTTCTAGTTGTTAAACTGTTAAGGGCTCATAATATATGTAAGAATCACTTTGGTTAAAATGCTCTACGATATATTTACTTACATTCCTTTACCAGAAATTATTGCTCCAAATAAATTCCGCTTTCAATTTGAGATCATTGCTAAGGTTTTTTTTTTTAAATAGAGAATTTTTTACGAAGAGCTCTAAGGCATTGAAATATAT
The DNA here is from genome assembly GCA_000688715.1 of Glossina pallidipes. Classification (NCBI taxonomy): domain Eukaryota; kingdom Metazoa; phylum Arthropoda; class Insecta; order Diptera; family Glossinidae; genus Glossina; species Glossina pallidipes. The sequence goes on along the minus strand of KK499789.1, from coordinate 1,001,673 downwards.
CTTAAAGCATGTGCATATATGTAATGTGTCTGCATTTGAACTATGCATACATTTAAGTAATGATGCATTTAACTATGATACCCTTTGGTTAGAAAATACGATGACTTTGTTACGGTTGCGGTTAACAAATTCGCATATTTTTCAAAGGCAATGAGCCACAATATTTTGCACTTCGTTTACGCAAGGAGACTCAATATAATATTCAGATTTAGATTTCCATCAAAATTGGCATTTGCGTTCAGTATTGCTCGGCAAATTGCTATGTAAAGATACATAGCTGCGCAGCGCATAGAATTTGTTCAAATTTATTCAAAAACAAAGCAAAAAGTTTATAGTCGGTCAACGCCGACCATCGGATACACTGCACCACTTCGCTTAATGCAATTATTCCCTCGTTTTCGTAATAAGATGTCAAAAATTACACAATGTTTTCATGCATATTTTCCGGTATACTTTTCAAGAAAAGTCCCCATATTAGAGGATGCCCAAAGCACCATATGACTTTACTTCCTAAAGAGGTTATTACTTTACTTCCTAAAGAGGTTATTATTTTTTCGATTCTGTCATAAGAAACTAAAAATTATACTTTCTCTCCATATAATGGCTTGATTTTCATCATAATCTTTATATATGTTAGGTTCTGACAAATGGATTTATGTGGTCCAGATTCCTTAATGTTAATTTTTTTGGTTATTTCGCTACTTTACACCAATTAACCCTATCTCTGGAGTGTTTACTAGTCATGAGAAATCTTAAATGGAGCGGGAGAAATGGATCTACGCGGTTCGAATTTTTATATTAAATTACTATCATGAACAAATTTTCATCACAAAACATTAACCGTTAGCTCTTTTTGGCATATAAGGGTTTACATTTCCTGAGAATCCTTACATTTAGTGGTATCCAAAAAATAGACCTACGTGGCCCCTACCGATTAAACCGATTTTTACCATGAAATATTTGATTGATTATGTTTTAACTGTAATAAATCACATTCTTTAGTATCCTGGAAAAAAGAACACGTATGTAAAAGTCAAGGAGTAAGTGGAAAGGACAGAACTATGTGTTGACGATTTCCACTTGTGCTACATCACCCCCCATGAGAAGCAAAGTACAATCTATGGTTTACAGCACCAGGAATCAAGCCTGGGTTCCGCCGTGCATGTGTGAACGCGCTAATCATTACATCACTACTGTGGCCAATCATCTGCATTTAATTTTAGTCTTTAAAGTGAGAGAAGAAGAAAAAGAGATAATTTATAAGTTAAAACATCAACTAATACTGATATGCGTTGTAAAATGGTGTGTTTTTTTTGAATAGAGCTCTTGTAATGAAAGTTTATGAAATGTACCTTAACACAATCGGTTTCGTAACTTGTACGATGAATATACAGAGATGCATTCATCCTTTTGTTTAATTTAAGAGTAAAATACAATACATGCAACTAATTTTCAAACCCGCTTTGTCAAAAATACATGTAATTTTATCGTAAACAGAATCGCAGTGAAAAGGCTTCGTCTCGCTCAGCAATCGCACAAATATTCTAATGACGGCATAATGTTTTTACAAAAAAACAAAAAACAAATTAAGCAAAAGTGTACTGGTTAACAGGGCGCATAATTGATTTAATAAATTTCATTTAAAATAAAAGGTAATCATACAAGAAGTAGATATTTTTCGTTTGAAATAAAAACAACTACGAAAATTATATTCGGCTGGGGCCAAGTCTCGCATACCCACCACCACTGCAGTCTTTGGCGCCCGTTGTTTTTATTTATTGCCATAAAAAAGTGAATGGGATAAAATTTATTTTTCACGTCACTAGAAGATATTGTTAAGAAAAAGTCCTTTTATTTGATACCCATATCGCTGGTATTATTACGAAAAAATGAATCCACCAGACCGTGGTGATCACCAGATTTATTTATAGAATTAACTCACTTTTAGGCAGATAATAGTTATTCATTTGAAGAATTTACAAAATAGCTTTAAAGATTCCGTCTTGTTAACCTTATGATTGATATGCACAACACTTCAACAAAGTGGAAAAAAAAACTAAACCACTTACAACTTTGTGTGGGCGTAGCCGATTTTTTCCATTTTTTCACACAAATAGTAGAGTTTTTCGCAAAGTAAATGTGGAAAATTTAGTCTTCTATATCTTAGAATTGGTGAGTAATGAGCGACAACACATAAATTTTTGCTATAAAAACGGAGTTACGTTCAGTTTACGCTTCACTGCGTGGTTGGGCTCTGACCAATTTGACCCATTTTCAATACCAACCGGCGTGCAAAAACTTCGAATGCTTTTATAAAATTTGTAGCCGATCTTTCCATTTTTGCGACCTGAAGAATGTCAATCACACACACCACACAGACGGATAGATATGACTTAATCAATCCAAAATTTCATGCTGATCATGAATATATGTACTCTATAGCGTCTCTGAAGCTTCCTTTGTTGCAAACATTACGATAAAATGAGTATAATGTTTCCCCAGTAGGTTCCCTATACATACCATACACCACTTGTAGTGCAGAGTGTATTAAGTTTGTGCGGACGTGTATAACACCCTGAGGGCGTTAGACAAATCCACCTTTTGTTATACCAATCAATTCGGAACATCATTCTAACCTTGTCTCTCCGTCCGTCCGTCTGATATCTGTGCATGTACTTTTGTATTCAAGTTATAAAATATGATATACTGACTTTGTTTGAGCCAAGGACGAACGCTATTGGAAATAGTTTGGATCGGTCAACTTTTTCGCCTACTTCCACTATTTTGAAAAGTCGTCATATGGAAAAATTGTAATTTTTAAAAGCTCTCAACAAAAGTCGCTAAGTAATAGTATTTATATAATTATTATAAGTTGGTGCGAAAACTTTGGATCGGTTGGGGCAGTTTTTTGAACCGCCTCTCATTTAATAGTTCTTACGAAAACTGAATCTTTATATGGAAAAAAGGTATAGTTTTCAATACTTGATGGTGAAAATTAATTCATAATTACAAATTGATAGTACTTACGTAAAGAGATTATGTGGACTTAATTTGACCCACATGGGTCTATTTCTTGACTTAGTAGTAGTAGTCCTTCAGAAAATGGGCTTCATTTTTAATATTTTATGATGAAAATTAATTCATAGCAGCGAGTGAGCAAAAAAATTAATAGTATGGCATTTGGATGGCACAGATCTATTTATTTCAACCCTAACATATATGGCTATCACATAGCGCTATCACGACAAGCAAACTCATATGGAGCGAAAGTCTAATCCTCCAATATGCGGGCTTTGGTATATTATTACGAGTGAATAACTGTACTAGGCGAAGTGGAGTAGTGTATCCAACGGTCGACCTTGACCGGCTATAATGTTCATACTCATTTTGAATATGTTGTTGAAAAGTTTCCAAAATTCAATTGCAGTTTTTTTTTTTGAAAATGTTTCTAAAGTTAAGCAATAATATTTGAGGTTATGGCATCTAAACAATTGCTGCTGTATTGCTGCCTTTATATGGTTCTAAAATATTTGATAATTTTTCGAAAAATGTAATAGTTGTTAAGACATTTTCCTTAGGCGTCAGTATTTGTAAACTAACTTGCGTATAATATAATAACAGGCATACACAACTAGTGAAACTAAATTCTAGAAAGCGAATATTCACGTTTGCGTCTATTTCCGCATATGCATATATTTTACTTGGTCTCTTAATTGAAATTAACCTCGAAAGGCAAGACAAAGTGGAAAATACAAAAACTTTAGCATATGGTTTATGCGGTCTCCATAACAATCGCATGTTTTTTTGTTTGCTTTCAACTTGTCAGCTAACAATATACTAAAATAAGATAAAAAGGTGCCTTAGTTTCTTTATTGGTTTAAGTAAGAGAGAAGCTATTCTGTCCTCTGAAAGATGTTCTCGTGAGATTTGAATTGTTTCAATTAATCTCAATTACTTCGAGTAAGAAAAACTTATAAACCTTTAAAGTGTTTTTATGCACCAATCTTTATTAAGATCTTTCAATTTTGATGAAATGATATCACACATCATACACATCACACACATCATATCACACATTATATCACACGCAAGAAGGACTTTAAATTTCTCAGGAAAAATATATAGGAGAATCCTTACTTAACTTAAATTAAGTATTCCTTACTAGCGTAGAAGGCAGGTTCCGTTAAACGGACAGGGTTAAGCAGAATAGACCCCCGCCACGCGAGGTTACGCTCCAAGTACTTCCCTTTCGTCAGTTAAATTGCGTTAAGCTCGGACATCAGCCAAACTGGTTGACAAGTTCGGCCAAGATTAGAGGGAAGTTCCACAATTTAAATATCTGTTCCTTCATACTGTAATAACTTATTCTTTCTTACATTGGTCGTCGTGGTGGCACACCGAACTTTATATTGACAAACTCCATTTTTCCATCGGCTATGCTCTGGTCTCTTGTAGTAGCTGTGTACCTACATCCATCTAAAGTAAGGATTCGTAAGGATTAGTCAAATGGTGATTACTTAACCGTAACCTTTTCACTTCCTAGCTTTGTATCTCTTACTGGCAAAGAAACATATTAGAGTTTACGAGTAAACTCCACCTTTTTTCTTAAGATAATAAAATTGCTCGAATTGAGACGAATATGATGGCCATAAATGGTGCTAGTGCACGTACATAATTACCGTAGAGTTTTCATATCTAAATACTTTAAAAGTTCGCTGATTAAATGGTAGACTGTACTCGTTGAATGGATCAAATGCACCTATCCTTCATATATCTTATCTATCTATCAGATATCATCGAAAGAATTTATTTGGTCACTATTGTTAGTGTGTATAGTTACATCACACACCACTTGTGGTGCAAGGGTATATTAAGTTTGTGCGGAAGCATGAAATACCCAGAATGACTTGAGTTAGACTCATCTTTCATTGTACGGATCGTTTCAGAATCGGCTTCTCAATTGATTTAAATTTGTCTGTGCCTCTGTCCGCTTGTGAGTCTTGTTTTCTTGTGTTCAAGCTATACGTCGCAGTTTTTGAGATGTTTGGACGAAAGTTGACACACCGACATGTTCTGACCCAAGGACAAGTGCTACTGAAAATGGTTTCGATCGGATCCCTTTTCGAACACTTACGATATAACATATTATTTTGAAAGGACGTTTTCTGTGCCTTATTTGTTTTTTTTTTTTTGTTTTACTTTTAAATAAAAACGGCTAACTTTGGTTGCAAGATTCACAAGTTCAAACATCAAAGGAACGTAAAATAACTGTCAAGACATAATATCCAAAAAAAAAAAAAAATGAAGCAAGGATATTGCGTCCCTAAATATCATTTTTCGCATACGCTACAATGTTAGTCAAATATGAGCAATTTTGGTTTAGTATGGCGGCATGCTTGCGTGGTGTCAGTTACGTTAACAATTCTGATTATGTCTGTGTTCCCTGTAGTTCGCAAATCTATTTATCAAAAACAACAAAACCAATTAACTGATGGCTATTATAAAATTTAGTCTGTGGCGAATTCTCTTCTCGTTGTATCCCATTTCGAATTCAACAAGAAAAACCTTTTAAAATGTTATTGCATTCATTATAATCATTCCAAGGGAATTTATTTATAAGGTTGTTAGCAATTTAATTAAATTTCTTGATAATATATCAATTAAATTATAATTATAATTTATTAACTTGAAAAAATGGTAAAAATTGAAGATCTTGAATTTTCATATAGACCTATAACTAAAGAATGATATAATAAATTTAATTAAATTCATATCTTTTTTATATCTGTCACTGAGGGTATATTCATTTCTCGAAATGCTTGCAACATCCGGAAGAAAATTTTCAGAGACGCTATACATAAAGAATAAAATATATAGATATCTTGAATAGGCATCAAATACTGAGCTGAATTATAATGTCTGTGGTAAACATTCTGTTAGTGGCAAAAGGAACCTATCTACTTCAAATTGGGCATAAACATTGGAAATGCACACAACCACATCACAGCATTGGCCAAATCAGTCACAGGATATGCCCACAGTATAACATAACCTAGGATCACATCTCTTTTCAAAAATCAAAGAACTTGGTTTTTGCTCGTCACCTATAAAGTACATAGGATACGTCCGGAAAAATTTACATTTATATTCTGTGGTTGACCCTGTGTGACCAGTAGAAAAATGGAAAAAATCGTCTAAGTCAAAACGTGAACCGAGAAAAAAGTGTTATGTATTCTATAAAGTTGAGATTTTATTGATCAGTATCAAATGTCTATCGTTCTAAACATGCTGGTCAGTCGGTCTGTCTATCAGTCTGTTAATTGCTGTGGTACGCGCGGGGACACGCAATGCAAATTTTCATTTTAATTCGACAAAAATACCAAAAGGCTGCCGCGCCCACCCAACGCCATAAAGTACGTAAATTTAGTTTTCCCCTTTACTTTGAGTGTTTTTTAGCATAACGGAGACGGGTTTAAGAGATTCGATTACAGACGAATATAATTTTCTTATTTCTTTTTATATATTTACGATATTCGATTCCAAGATATATATACATATATATCTGTTCAATTTGAAAAACTGTACAAATTGACAAAAAATTTTTATATGCTGCTTCTTATGTATTTATTCATTCTGTTTTTTGTTTTTTTCTTGTGAACAGCGCTGAACTCTTACATCTATTTAGGCGATTTTCAAAGTCCGAAAAGGGAACATTTGGAAAGAAATATATGCAAGTCCAAGTGTTAAATGTTAAGCGGCATTTTGCTTGTCAATATTGAGGAGCAAGAAAATGTATTATTATTTTTTTCTTAATATTTTTAGTAATTTCCAAGTCTTGACTTTGAACGTGCGGCACTTTGAGCAAAATCGATATCGCTATTAATCAATGAACTACGTACGACGTGCGCGCACGTTAATTCCATTCATTCATTCATTCATTCATTCATTCATTCATTTTATTATCTTCGACCTGTGTGCACGTGATGTGAAGTAAATAAAAAAATTGCCGGTCGATATAAAACAATAAAATTTCAATACGAATTTAATGCAAATCGCTCTTAATGCCATCAGTAAGCCTGTTATAAATTAAGAGGAAAAGGGGAAATCTGCTTGATTTCTTTGATATCAAAGTTGTTCTTCGTACAATGTTTGGTAAGAAAATCGGAATTAGTCCTTGATTATAGTGTAGTAAGAAAACCGACGGTGTGAAAAGAAGGAAGCAACACTTGCAGAAACTATTTCTTCATCTCATCGATAGTTATACAAATAAATGTTTTTCTTAAAATTGTCCTTTTCATGAGTTTTGCCATTTCTTGGCAACACAATATCTTTGCAAACAACGAATTTTTAAGTTTTCATCTAATCAAAATGGATTCCTATTCGGTTTACTTGGATTATTCCGTAAAATTTGCATTTCTATTGAAATTGAAAGTAAAAGTTGAAAAGTGCATTTCGCAGCTAACTGTTTTGACAGTGGAAAGCCATTATATACTTTTTAGACAACATTGTTGTACCCAACAACGAAGGATGTGGTTTATATTTATTTTGTCGAAGCGCTTGCAACGCCCAGAAGGAAGCTTCAGAGATCACACAAAATATATATATTCTTGATCGGCATCAAATTCCGAAATGACTTAAGCTTGCCCGTCTGTCCGTCTGTCCGTCTGTTTAATACCTTTTGTGAACATTCTCGCGGCCGGAAAAATAAAGCTATCGACTTGAAATTTGGCCGGAAATTGGAAGTTCCTATAAGCAGATTGGTATAGAAAATGGGCCAAATCGATCGAAGGACAGACTTAAATTGGTGTTTTGCCCATTACTCATAAACTTCAGCAGATAGATCTACAAAACATGTTAACATAAATACTGTGGGCGATGCTGTAGTATTTTTAAAAAAATGGAAAAAATTCGGTCACGCCTACTCAATTAGTTAGTCATAATTTCAATTTTTTGAGAAACATCTATAACGCACAGAAGCAAGCTTCAAAAATCCCATAAAGTAGATAAATTTTTGGCCAGTTACAAATTCGGAGTGAACCTTAGCAGGTCCGTTCGTTCATCTGTCCTTCTGTCCGTCTGAGCAATTGTGTAGTATCTGTAGTAAGAAGTCTACCGTTCGCAACAATGAAGATATCGGCAACAGACTTGCAAGAGAATTTGAAAAGGACCCAAACTTTTCTAAGAATACGTCTACAACAGCCTTTTGCTTTCAGTGCTTTTAACTTATTGCTCATAAACTACAACACATACGTCATATATATTTACACTTTTACTCTGAAAAGAAAAGAAATCAGCCGCTCCCACCCAATTTTAGTGACGATGAATTTAATTCTTTTTCAGGGGAATGGATATAAAAGATTCGGTCACGACCGAATATCATTTCCTTGTCTTTTTGGCCTAGCAGATGCTTTGAATCTGCTAGATTTCTGTAGAGTCTTTTCAAATAATGAATTGTTTTTCTCAAAGTTCTTTCCCACAATCGCTCTGAGAAAAAAATGGTTACTGAGAAGGCGCAATCCCGTTGCCTCTGTTGATTTGTAACACCTTAAATACATAAATATTTTTGGAAAATGTTTAAGTCGATTCAAAATTTCCAAACGAAAGGATTATAGAGTAATTTTCATAAACATTGAGTAGTTACACCCTACGCCACTTGTGGTACAAGGATTTATTAAGTTTGTAAAAAAAATGGTTCGGATCGGACTACTTCTGGTACCGTTTGCTATGTAAAACGAGGGAGGCAGAGAGAGAGAGAGAGAGAGAGAGAGAGAGAGAGACAAGAGAAAGTGACCCCAATTGCCGATTGATGGATTAGTTTATGGAAATATTCAATTTTTCACTAGTCTTGTGTTTTTCTCATCCACAAATATATTTCTTATAAACAGAACCTCGCCTTTACAAGTGTGAAATCATATCATTTGTCCTAACATACACGGCTGGCTTTGTAAAGCGTGTCTACGTTCTCCAACACTTCAGCACCAGAATGAAGGAGAGCTCCGCAGTGTATGCAAAACCGTAGATTTCTTTTAAACCAAACTTGCTTTCTTTGCTTACACACCAAAAGGAGCAAGACCAATATAGTTTCCAGGCTAATTTACTTCTTTTTTTTATCGCTTTAATTATTCAATCCATTTATTCGCATACACACTCGATTTTGCTACTTTTCATTGTTTGTACATTTAATGTATGTCTGCCCGACTTTCATGGTATCGTTAGTATGGAATTTATTATTAAACGATATACATGTCATAAATTTTTGATGAAGAACTTGCTGTAGCCAAAGTGGTTTTCCTACATCATATCTCCGTACCTAAGAAGCTGTTAAAGTATTCATCATATGAATCTTAAAATTGTTAGTTTGCCTCAATCGTTTTCTAATGTTTGCTATAATAAAATATCTCTTAATTTATTTATTTATTTTTTTTGTTGTTTTTGTTTCGAAATTTCTGCTTTACAGTGTAATAATAAAATTGCAATTTTGCTTTAAAATCCGTCATATGGATTTAAAATGTTCTGCAACTGATTGCTCTCTCAGGTAATTTGTCATTCTTATCCCAAACAATGAATGGGGATGGACATATGTATTTACTTGGTTGGAACGTATACAACACGCCAAAGGACGCATCAGAGACTCTATAATATGACTGTACACTAACTTGATAAGCATTAAATTCTGAACTGATCTGAACACGTCTATCCATCAGTCCGTCTATGCATTGTCTATGGTAAACATTCGTTCGATTCCAAAAGTTAAGGTATCGATTTCCAAATTAGTAAAAAATTAAAAGATCTTGCGCGCAGAATAGTATTGAGAATAAGTCACATCGCCCACAGTAAATATAAATTGAAAACATCTTTTCTACTTCTAGGCTTTTTCCTTATTTTTTACGTTACTAAAACAGATACATCGGATTTGTACGTATACATGGAAAAGTCTTTAGAAGATTCATTACTAGACCTATCCAATATTGTAAGGTATTGAAATGTAATTTTCGTTGCTTTACGGGTGTACAAGATTCGGTTAAAGTCGAATATAAAATCCTTACTTGTTTGGCTTCGTTTTGCAAATTCAAAGCATATGTTCACATGTGAATACTTTAAAGTCGCACATAAATCCAAGTACATTTTACCGTCGGTTATCTAAAAAGTATTGAGTCCTTGAGAGTCTAGAAAAATATTGTTATTTTGTCTCTACTTATAAGTCTTCCTCACGACCACCACTACAGGCATTACCGGGGTGGTTGGTCAAATACGTATAAAAAATATATACCATCGCTATAAAACCTCTGCGATTCCTCTGTGGCCACACAAATCGTCAGATCTTATTGTCAATAAACATCGAACTTTTTTTTGTTTCTTACGATCAGGTTTCCTCTAACGACTTCGGACAGCTCGGGAGGGAAGGTGTCTTCAAGCATTTGATGATATCAAAATTGGTTGCGTACTCATGTGCAACTCATTACTTGCTCTTCTTGTTGCAACCTATATACCCTAACGTGCCGTTAGAGGAAGAGATCCATAATTACACTTATAAATAACGTTAAAAGCTTTTCAATGACATTATGTAAACGGTATGCTCATAAGTTGCTAACATATTCCGTATATTAATGTATAAATATTATGACAAGTCATTAAGTCCTTACGGGTAATAAATTGACCTAAATTATTAGGGCACTTGTAGCATAACAATTTAAAATGTTATTAAAACCCAAAGTCATTATTAAGTGAAATTTAAAAAAAAATATATTTTTTGGAAGTATAAACAGATTGGCAGAACCAAGGAGGACAGCTCATGTGATGAGGTGTCATCATCGCATGTCTCACCAATTTGCCGTAAATCAATTTCTGCGAAGCAGTTGTGCATCCATATAGAATTTAAAACGATTTAATGATGTATGTACTATAACTAAACCTCAAGGCATGTAGCAAAAAAACGTGCAACGCTAACTAGAAACGTGATCTGGTCGTTTCCTATTTAACACGCAGTTTTACAAATTGAATGGACGGTAATTACTTCTCCAGCCATTGCAAAATAGTTAAAAGGTAGAGTGTGTAATTACTGGAAGAATCTAGAGACGGTCTTTGAAGGTATACTTGGTACTATCTGTGTTCGAGCAACGCCTATGTTACATTCTTATTATATATTATCCAGACAATTGAGCCTCAAAAAATTGGTCACTTTTTTCATAAAAAAAGGAAAAACAAATAAAAAAATGAACTAATAAGGAATTATGTCTCTTCTGAATATGTATTTTAAAAGATTTCCATATGGCAAGAATTTAATCAATGAACACGTTACAGAACTAAGCATAAGTAAATTGAAGAACTCTTCGAAGGAATCCGTTCAGCTCAAGAAAGTCCAAAGACTTTTTTCAATTTTAAATTTGTTCTATTTTCTGCAAATCAACCAACTTTTCAATCCACGTGATAGAATCTATACGTCTTCAGTGATGAGAGTAAGCGGAGAGATCAGAATGCAATGAAAAATAAAAGCTTGCAACTATTTGCAAATAAAAGGTGGAGGACAGGCATTGGGAAATGTTTTGGGAAATGTTTTACTGGAATTCAAGGCAAGACTCGAGTTAAAAGGAGCTTAAAGGACCGAAAAATGGCCCCATCAATATCAGGGCCTTGTCACATTGCCTTAAACTATTAAACGGCGTTGCTTGACTACGTACAGTATAGCGCGGTAAGCAATTTTTCAATGCTCTTTGAAAAACGCATTTATTTATTGGGATTTTAAATGAAAAAAGTGCCTCATCGCATCATCGCATATACAATCTGTTTGGGATTTAAATTGATTTATAGTCATATGCGTCAACGGATGTATTTGCTAAGCTGCTAATGTAATTATCGTTTGCTTTCATTATATATTGTGCATGAAATTATGTGCATTTATTTTTATATTATATGTAAACTAATTACTAGAAATTGAAAAAATTCTTACTGCATTTATCTACAAAAAACAAAAACACAAAAACACAAAAAAAAAAAAAACATTAATTGAATGTTTCCACTTTAAATAAACTTTATTGCAATAGAAACTTAAAGTTGCTTGTGTAAGTGCCAAAGAAAACTTTTTTCCCATTGAAAAAATCCAAGTTTTTGTTCACTTTCCTATTTGCGTAATTCATGGCTCTGCAAAAATGCTACAAAAGGAAACCATAAATCCCTCATGAAGCACACATACATAGAAACCGAATCAAAGCGAAAATAAGCCAACAGCTAAGCAAACGGGTCATGAGTACGTCTTATCCAAATTTAACCAAATAAGAAAACAGGAAATTTATAAAAGCAAACACACTTATAAACAACAAAACGAATTTATATATATATACATGTATACATAGATAGGGATGGATATATATATATATATATACATATACATGCAGAGATAAAACTCTTTATACTATATATGGGGCTTAAAGTTGGAAATAAAAACTACCGCCAAAAAAGTATTAAAAATATTATTGATGGCGGTTTTTCTGTTTTCTGGCAAAAAGGAAAAAGTGAAAAATTTGTCATTTATCGCGAATTGTTCATCTTTTTCAGTTAAAAAATTGTCACTTATCGCAAACACATCATGTACTTGTACACGTATACCAGGCTTGTAAAATAAGAATTTCTTCATCATGCGGCTCATAAAGTTCGAAGACATAAAAAAAAAAAAAAAAACTGTCAGCGAAATGTATAAAGATTTCAGATTTAATTAATATTTCGATTGCTTCAGCATTTCAAAACATTTGGCTGGTGATTAATCAGTCATTCGTCAAAGTGAAAAACAAAAAAGAGACATTGATATGCCCGCCATAATGTAGACTACGAAGGGAGATAAATTTAATACCACAAATATAAATGAAACACTCTTCGCCTGAATTTATCTACAAACTGAGTTTTATTAAAGACTTTTGTGAGTTTATTAAAAAATATTTGTTATTTTATGGTTTTTCGTGCCATAAATCGGGCGGCATTAGTCAGATCACACGTCGTGCTGACGCGTACATTTCAGTCTATAATTTTAGTTGTCTTAGGATGAAAATGAACGAAATTTCCTTACAAATTATCCTTGCTGTTCATGTATATTTTGTTACGTTCCTTGCAAATTACTTTTGATGGTGCAAACGGCTACGCAAGTTACTTGGCCATGCTTTCCGCCAATAAACCATAAAAGTTTTGCGCCGACAGCCATATGAAATTTACCAAAAAAATGGAAATGTAGATAGAAATCGCGATTAAGTATTGAAATAAAAAGAATAAAAGGAAAATTTATAACAAAAAACAAGTAAAAACATTGTAGTCAGAGAAGATTGTCATCTAAAGATCCTACCACCACTTGATCTGATACCCGTCTTTGTTTATTTTCATAATAAAATTCCAAAAATTATGTATTGTTTTCACACAAAGACATAATTTTTTTTAATGCGAGCTCTTATATGGAAGAGGGTCAAGATGTGGTTCATATTTGGGAAAAGCCAGTTGTTTCCGTCATAAAGTGCTAAACTGTGTTGACCCTTTTGCTTATTCAAAAAGTAGACCTTCGCGGTCTTCCGTATGAGCCGACGTGCATAAAGGCTTATTGTTTGTACGAACACTTTTGTACGAACACTGAATCGATTGGGCACACACGCACTAGGCTGTGGCCACCAACTCTCTATCTCTTTTTTTCTTTCTCTTTGCTCATTTCTTTCAGACAGTCACCGTGCTACACGAATAGGAGACATACCCCTTAAGTAATCGGCGACACCTAAAAAAAAGAAAAAGCACACACAATTTGCCAAACTTCAGTGAAATATCTCATCCATTGACTACAACCTACAAATTGAACACAATTGTATATGGGTAAGAATCGGAAAGGCAAGCACCCGGACAGATGAATTTAAGACGATTCAGAAAATGATTCTGCTTAGACTAATATAATAAATGGTGGGACCTTCTTAACTCTTTTTAGTCTTTTTAATCTCTTACTACTTTCTCCCCAAAATTATTATTTCATTAAAAACATTTTGTGTATACGAGCTTTTGACATATGCACATAATCGAATTATCACGTTTGGTTCTTTGAAGTTTGCGACCGGAACAAAAAAGTCTATATGCACACTTTTACTTAAATGCTTGTTGTTATTGATATATTCCACAAGGTTATTTGTTAAAAGAAAACGCAACTATTAGGGTTTAAATTGTGGAGACCAAATAAGGCCGATGTAATAAATTTTCATTCCATTAGGTGCAAAATAAAAATAGATTTTCGTTCAGTGTCTATAATATCGCCGATTAACGAGCGTCGACGGGCCTAGTTGTCAATTGCCAGCCCAGTCGTTAACAATTGTCCGTTCACCTGGTCGTAAGCACTCGACCATTCAAACAAACAATCAAGACAAACAATCATAATTTGCTTCTTAACATATGGGATATTTGCACAAAGCTTGGAACTATTGGTTTTGTGTGTAAATTACTGCAGAAATTGCTTACTCTACGATATGTTACGCGATTTGTTTATTATAAGTTAATCTTGGATAATATGATTGCTGAGTCATCATCACTTTTATTGTTTTCGTCTAACAATACGTAGTTATGTGGCATTGCTGCTTATGTATCAATTATATGCAGAACTGAATTTGAACTGAATTTATTACATGCTGTGTTGTGCATACTAAGCCCCTATCCTTCAGGGAAGAAAATTATTAACAAATTGAGTCGGAACAGTTTTCTGTACGCTTTATATACATTGTATAGCGTTTACATATGGCGTATAAAGTAGATTGTGTTAATTTATTAACAAAATGTGTTCGATTTGACAGTATTTGCACTCTACACCTTTTGGGATACATTAACCTTGCGCGGATGGCTGCAATATGCAAAAGGATTTAAGATAGATCCACTCTTCCATTATACCGATTGATTCAGAATCAGTTGTGTCCAGAAAACTTGTCTATTCGTCTGTCCATCTGTCTGTCTTGTTTCCTTGTGTTCAAGATACAAGGCGCAACTTATGAAATTTGATACACTCTCTGATCTATTTTGGCTCAAGCACGAACGCTATTGAAGCTGATTCGGATCGAAAGAAAATTTGTAGATAAAATTTTTACATTTGCCAGCCGGCTTCACTCTAATTTTCATAGATGAGCTCGGCAATGCTTTTGACTAGAATTTCAAAATTTCTGTTTATACCTTGCTGTTACATGTTTTCAGTATAAAATATTCGAAAATAGTTATCCGGGCGACTGTTTGACACCTTCCACCGGAAACCATTAGATGCTTCCAAGAATTTCAACAACAGCGATTTGTACAGGTAAAAATGATAAAGAAATGGGAAATACGAGTGTACATAGCAATTAGATTCGATGATTTTGACCTTGACCTACATAAAATAACTGTTTTCCATTTAATATTGTTGAGTTATTCAGGGCGTGGCGACGGTAAATCATGGAGCACTCAAAATTTAATCTTCCACCTTCGTTAGCTTTGTCGCCTTCTCCATCACATCCGAATTTTCGATTTTGGTTTCAAGGTTTTAAAAGGAGTGATTTTGATGTCAATGACAAGAAACGACCTGGAGGAACAAAAAAGTTCACGGACCATGAATTTCAAGATTTATTGAACGAAGACCCAACTCAAACTCTCGAAGAACTTTCGAATAGCGTAGCAGTTGATGAATCAACTGTTTCTGCGAAGAGTAGGATCCAAAAGGAGGGAAAAAACCTACCATACGAATTGACTGAAAATGCCATTTCCAACAAGAAGAGTTATCTGTGGCCATAAAGTTTTGCTGTGCATATGATGTAGTGTATTACGAGCGGCTAACACTGAGTAAAACTTTTACTGCAAATGTCAAATTGAACGATGCATTGCTGCAAAAGGTTCTTTCGACACGATATCGCCTTGTTGCCAGAAAGACGGTCAAATGTTGGAAAACGTTTTGATTACTACACATTGTACCAATTTTTCCCAATAAATGCTTTTTTCAAGTGAAACAAGTGAAAACATTATAATCCGGGTAGGCCAACTATTAAATACCCTACAACACATTGCCTAATACAATTCTTGTTCTTTACGTATTTAATGAGTTGTTCGTTTTGCTACTCATTCTGTGAAAGCGTGTACAGGCAACGTGCAACTACAGCGACCATGTAATAAATTAATTGCATAAATGAGAATTAAATCGAACATAAGTTATTCGTTAACACCTCGTACAAGAGTGTTTGATAAAAGAAAGTAGAATAACGAGAATATGAAAAGAAAGTGAGAAAGCAAGGAAGAAAGTCATCTTCCGTTTGCTGCGAATCTTGAACACTTACTTGCCTGTCATTGATTATTGAACAATGATTTTGATTTCCATACCTTGTCTAAAATGGACTACAAGCATGAATTCGCCAGAACTCAAATGTTTATTTCAAGTTTATTGTTTTCAATTAAATCTCAAAAGACTAGCAGACATTAAGCAATTGCGCGAATCAATAGATTTCGATTGCAATGTAATACTACATTGTTAATACTTTATTCATAATCTTCATTATTCCGTTTAGCAGTTCCTAGGATAGCTAGGAGTTTATATAAAAGTAAAACAAAAAAAAAAAAAAAAGCAAACACCTCTGGTTTGTATTACTAAATGTACCAAAAGAAAAGCGAAAATTTATAGTTTAGTTTTATCTTTCGCTTGTGACCACAAAACAGAAAACGTTAACACCAGATCATATCAAGTGCTTACACAGACCTACAGACTGGCTGGATGGACGCCGTGTGTTTAAGTAACAAATGACTTCACGCTATAGTCTTTTAACATGACTCAGTATGACAAGAAGTAAGGGCTTATTAAGTAAACGAGTTAAAATGGAATTTTAGAAAAACAAGTAAGAAAATGATATTCGGTTGTGACCGAATTTTTTATACCCACCACCGTTATCCTATCAAAGATTGAAAAAGAAGGAAAGCCATATATACGCGTACCTTATAATATTGGGAATGATTTTGTGGAAATTTATATTGTGTATCTGTTGTGTTTTATCAGCAACGAGAATGTTCTCAGTCTCGATTGTATACATGTGCGGGCGTTGAAGGAATGTTCTTTGACCTGTTTGGGCCATTTTCAAACCCTTTGTAGATTCGTAGACGATATCTTCATTTTTGCGAACGGGAGAAGGTTTACCGCATATAATATACAGTAGTACAGATGGACAGACGGGCAGACAAATTGACGGACAAGCTTAGTTGAATTCCGATTCTGTAACTTGGCAAGAGCTTAGGCACTTTATGGGGTTTTTGAAGCTTGCCTCTGCGCCCTATAAAGTTGTTGAAAAAAAAAAAATTAATTATTAATATGCTATAATATTGGGTGGGCGTAGTAAATTTTCCCCATTTTTGCACAGGTTTGCGTTAAAATTTTTGTACATTTACCTGCTGTAGGTCACGACTATTGAGAAAAATTCAAATTTTTTATTCCTTTTGAAAAACACAGGTGTCCTCAGTTTATGTGGCATTGTAGGCGTGCACGTTGACCAATCTGGCCCGTTTCCAATACCAACCTGCTTGCTATAACTTCCAATATTTCCAAATCTGAACTTGATAGCTTCATATCGGCGCGAAGGTAAATGTTTACAATAGACCCTACATAGACGGACAGACGGCCAGATGAACAGGCACACATGCTTAGAACTTGATGCCGCTCAAAAATATATATACTTTGCCTGAAGTTTTCTTCTGGACATTGCAAACGATTTGACAAAACGGATATACTGGTCATCTTTCGTTGATGGTCGACAAAACAGGACGAGAAGCAACCGTTCAGAAGCATAATCAACACTGGAGAATTAGATAAAAAGAAGCTATTTGCAGTCATCGTAATGTAGAAAACTCTTGTGGGAATGCTGTAAGTATAAATGACTTTTTCAAGTACTTCTCTCCACATCTTCTATTGAACTAAAAATAATTATGTTATAAATAAAAGCTTTGTGGAGATTCACGTCCATTGTATTCGTGTGCCTTTGCACAGAGAATATGTTTAATTTGATAACAACACGCTCGTACACCTACAGTGTTCAAGTGTTTACTCATGTGTACGCGTGCAAGACATTGTTGTGCAGAAGGAAAATGATATATAATACGTAATGATACCCTTGGAAAATATTTTGCAGTTAAATATTTATGCACGCGCATGAACCCAAGCAATTTTGCGGAAATGAAATTAATTGTAACACTAATTAAAGTCAGTCTGCGGGAGTAAAACTGTTGTTTGCTTTTCACTGAAAACATTGCTTACAATAAATTTTATTAAAATGAAACAAAAAGAATTAAAATAATAAATTTTTATTGCATAAAAAAAACAAACTTGACATTTTTTTGATAATAAACGAACATATTTTCTTAAGTATATACTTTAAATAGTAGCCGACAGCGTTTGTTCAAGTGTTTTTTTTTTTTGTACCATGCCCCACTTGTGCTCCAGGGTGTTTTTACAGGGTAAATTCGTGCGGACATGATCAACCCATGCTAAAGATCAACCCATCTCTTGCTATAGCGGACTGATCGGAATCATTTGCTGAGTCGATCTAAGCTTGTCTGTCCATCTGTTCACATGTCCGTTTATCCACCTGTTCACGTATCCGTCTGTTCATATGACGTCTGTTCGTGTATCCTTGAGTATAATCTATAGATGGAGATTTTTGAGATATTTTGATGACTTTTGGTACACTGACGCGTTTTTATGACGATCACGAAGAAGTGAGGACTGAGAAAGAAATAAAGAAATAGGGAAGTAGTAGCCGCAATGTGCAGTGAATGTGTGCCCAACCAATAGGAATTATGCCCTTACTAACTGAGGATTCACTATAACTGCGACCAAAGTAAACTCTACCGCATTGAGATTTAAGCCCGCGAACATTGACGCGATTCTTACTTATTCGGCTACGCATGCGGTGTGTACGGCCAAGTCGCAAATATTTTAATCTGGATTTTTCTAATATTTGCTCGTTGTAATGACGGATCTAGGTGTCTATGTGTCTCTATGTGTGTCTATGTGTTAGTAACGGAAATTATTGACCGATGTATTATTAATGAAATAATCAAACTTTTTCCGAATTATGTCTGAATCGGTAGAGAAATAAGTGAAATAAAGATGTCCACCAAGGGGGTCAACATCGTATAAATAAATGTGTCATTCCACATGCTGCTATGGACAAAAGCTAGCAAGTTTTTGTCGTCTAGTTGTGTGCGGTTCATTAAGGATGTCTTGCACTTTTTCAATCAGACGTTCCAATCATTTGAGTTGATTATACTCCGCCTGAATCTTGACTATTTTCGAAAATAAAAAGACCGCCCCATTAACATGCTTTTCACTCGGATGGATAAATAAGGACGAATCTTAGTATGCGCTTTTTTTAAATAAAAGCCAATAAACATATCTGATTAATCTATTGAAGATATTATGATGAAATTTATCGCAAATGTAAATTGGAATGCTGGCTGCAATCCAAGAAAAAAACTACTTCTTACGCTTGTGGGATTTAAATGTAAATAACTTACTGGCTAGAGGCAATTTAGACGTCCTGTTGGCAGCATTAAATAAAATTCCGAAATAGGTGAATGAATTGTAAAAATTAACAAATAATTTTAACTTTTGTAAGAAACACCAAAATATCGGCGGTTAAATGCTTCTTTAATTCTTTGAATGAACAAAATCTTTTTTCATGTGATTGCATGTATTTTTCAAAAATCAATCCACGAATAAATGTTCGTCTTACTGACTTCTTCTTCTTCTTCTTTTTAATAAGCACAATGAGCAGGTATAGCGAGATGCTTTCGCACAACGAATTTAGAAGACGGACAGCAAAATTATACTTGTTTTTATCGATGCGAACGATTGTTCAAATATCCAAAGGTTAAGAATCGCCGGCACCTTCGAAGAAAAAAGCTTTCGAAATACATTAACTATCTCATTATGGAGGAATGTAGAGTTTTGCCCGTATTTTGTAGTGAATGTATGATATATGTTTCATATGTGCATATGTGCGTATGTATCCGTATTTATATAATATACGGAAGAGTCATTAGTTTTTTGGTCGTAATTTTGATGAGCATGAATTTTGCCAGCTCGCCTTTGGCAAAAATATTAGTATATGATAGGTATTAGTGGTAGTGTAAAGATAACAATAAATATAAAAGTAACGGCAGTAGTTAGTACTCACACACGTAGAGCATTATTTGGTCATAAAATGAACATTTTATTGTACATTCCTCTGCAGTAGTTACAAATTATTTAATGAATCAGTGAAAATGATTTTGAAGCATAGGAGAAGGGTTTAAGGTCTTAAGTGCGTTGTGCACTTCATTTCATTATGGAAAGGCGAAAGAAGCTGTCTTGTTGTGCAGAAGCTTTAAAATGTTAATTATTTCAAATTTTCATGCTTAACGAGGCTAAAAACATTTGCATAATGAAAACATGGCAGTTGAAAGGCAGAGATTTTCTTATTTTTATTACAAAATCCAAGGATACGTTTAGTACGTCAAGGGGTAATATCTACTGCACTACGGTACCTATTACATTAAAATAAGTAAGAAATCTTAACAGGCACGAACGAAAATATAAAGATTTTATGTATCAATACTTGACATACCATACTCCAGTGAACGTGAACGTGAACGAAGCAACCATGAAAATAAATTTAAATGAAAATTGCTTAGAAAGTGAAGCGCACCGCAAACGAAGCTACTTAGATATGAAATTCTTATAAATATTTCATTTATTCATTATTCCAATTCCAAAATAAGCTTCGCGAAGCAGCAAATAACGTATGCATTATGTGCATAAAATGTTTATTTCTTTTTTGTTGTTCTGTTGTTAGCGCTAAAGAAGCTTAAAAACAATATCTGGTAATTGCGTACATATACACATACATAGGTTATAGGTATGATAAGTGAAAATTGTTTGCAATAAATTATTTTTGTATAAAAGCACAGTTTTGTTGTTTAAATTCAGCTGCATTCGCCTTCTGTTCCTTCCTTTATTTGCCCTTTGGAGCTTCTTTGCCTGAACAGTTTAAATGCAACAACAATAATAAGAAGACATCACAAAAATAAAGATATTGTCATTGTATGGTATAAACCGTACCGTAGTACGACTGATGCTAATCCTCATAACAATGAAGACGAAAAAGGCGATGACACGAATACGAAATTAATTCTGCATAAAATCCTTTATAGTATTCACAATCTACAAAATATAGGGACGAATTTTAGGATAATTGCAAAAATTATTTTTAATTGAGACGATCTTCATGAGAATTAAGTTAAATTTTATTAGCATTAATTTGTACAGCAGTACATCGCTTTCAATTTGTAGTCATAGTAAAAGAGGTTCAATGGACTAACAGAACAATGAATGGATTTGTCACGGAAATTTAAACAATAGTCGTGAATTTTAATAGGCTATGATGGCGGTTGTGGGCAAATTTAATTTAACTTGAATAATATAACTAATTACAGTCACTCACTTCATCCCCTTTATGCTTGCTGCTTTCAATAATAAACTGCTGCTTATACGAATAAACAGCAGTGAATGAGTAAATTGTGGCGCGACCTATAAGCTGCGCATCTTCACTACGAAACATAAACAACCTTCCATCACCCTTTCATTCTTTACGATCTACGCTGCATTTTTTCGAAACCACAACAAATTTCGATAGGTTTGGTTCATTAGAGCTGCATTCAGTCCTTTTTGATTTTACAAATATCTTATAATAAATTTGTAGTCCAGCTTTTCCTATTGCTTTTGTGCTTACTTTTAAGAGCAGTCAGTCGTCCGTATATTGGCTTATGGTAAAAGCTGTAGCTGAATTGGCAGTAAATTCAATATTAAATATTATGTCAAGTATGTTGTTAAGTGATGGTTTACATAGTAATAAAAAGAAGAAGAAACCAAAGATCTGTTTTCATGGCTTAATAGGTTAGCTTGTTTAAGTGTACCTCTCGCCAGTGAAAAATACGAGTTTGAGACCAATTTTTTTTCCTATCGAAGAAGGTTTTCATTGTCACGATGTCATCATTGGGCTTAGACTTACATGCATGAATATACTATGGAATACACCGTTTAATAAGCTTGTAGGATGCCATACAGATGCAGGATGACTATTAACGAACCGATATGAAGCCATAAATTATCCTACGGACTTATTGAGTGATATTGAGTGGCATTGACCAAATACATAATTCGACTTTATTCATCAACGTAGCCTCCTTCAAATGTGATATAATCAGTTCCATGCTTCTTTATTGTAACATTTCGGTGCCCACTTTATAGAACGATTTATCAAGATCCTCACGAAACTTTTTAGATTTCGCAATGAGCTCATCCTTTGATTTATATGTTTTTTCTTGAAGCATGGTTTGAGATGAAAACAACATGGACGCATCTGCGTTAAACTCGAAAATTGTTAACCGAAGTGACATGTCTCCGTAAGAAACTTTCAAATTATCAAAGTCACCATTCGACCATAAACGACTGTACTTTTTAAATGTTTTGCTTATTTGAATGCAACAGCGGCAATAGAACCATTACATGTTGTTTTTATACCCACGTCCGAAAGATGAGGATGTATTCTGTTAGAAAAAATGTTTGCAACGCTGAAAAAGAAGCTTCAGAGATCCTGAAGGCTATGTATGTACCTGATCAGTATCGAATTCCAAATTGATTTAAAGATTTTTGTCTGTTCCTCTTCGTCGCAAAACGGAGCTATCGGCTTCAAGTTTGTCAGAAACCTTGGAAGTTCTTCTTCGTAATTTGCTATTGAAAATGGTCGAAATCGGTCGAAGTGTACGCCCGCAGTACAGTGTAAGTTGACGTCGCCTCTACTTTCAAAAGTAACAAAATTAGTTGTTTTCTTTAGACTTCTTATTCCAAAATGGACATCCCGACAGAAACTTCCACTTATATTATATGAGTAATCTATACATAAATGGAAACAATCAGCTACGCTCACCCGATGTTGTGGAGTATCGGAATATAATTTTTTTTGTTTTTTTAAAGGAAAAGGATGAACTCGGCGAGAGAATTAAGATTTTGGAAACGACGTTGGGGAACGAATACCACCAATGACACAGCTGCTAGTAGATATTAGAGCAATCTTTTAAAAATCCTTACATGCAACGAATTAAGTCACAATCAAAAGTCTTGCAGAAATATTTGCTATTATTTACTTTTGTCACGACCCAATCTTTTCTATTGCATCGCAGGGAAACTAAATATTTTTCACGTTTGTTTATTTATTACTATATGAAAACATATGTAAATTTGCTGTAACGTACATGAAAGCTTACACAAGATGTCTGCGTGCAAGTGACGTTAAAACATAGAGTAGGCAAGTATCCAGAAAATAGAATCGTGTATACTTGTCACCAGCATAACTTGAATATTTATTTGAATAGATTTTAAGGTAATAAACTGTATGCAAGAGAGTGCAAGATAGTTTCATTTCGTTTATATAATAAAATAAAATAAAACAAGGACTACAAAAATTTATAGTTTTTCTTGTTTTCGCACAAAACAGTGAAATAAATACAATGAAATTTTTCAAAGGATACATTGTTTTGTTGTTATCTTTGTATATATATATATATATATATGTATATATATATATATATATATATATATATATATATATATATATATATATATATATATATATATATTTTGTGGACAATATACTTGCGAGAATATTTATACGCTGCTTGTTATACAGGGTACATTAAGGTTGTGCAAACATCCAGAGGGACGTGAAATATATGCCCACCTCTTATTATATTCACCATCGAATCAGAATCACTTTCTGAATCATTTTCTGAATCGATTGCATCTTTGTTCGCATGTCTGCCTGATGTCCGTCCATGTAGATGAAGAATGAAGATGTTGCCAAAATTTGGCATGTTTGTGTGCGTTGGACGAACGACAAGTTCTGATGAAAATGGATCGCATCGGCCCATTTCCACGATCGCTTCTTGTATAACGCGCGTTATTCTGCAATAGTTAGTATAGTAATTTTCAAATATTTCTGATAAAAATCGCTAAGTAACAGTGAAAGCTTTGAATTGGATGCGCCAAGATTTTGAGCCCACCGTTATATAATTACTTCTACGGAAAGAAAGTCTTTACAGAGTAAAAATATCTAATTACCTTACAAAAGGATGTATTAAGTTTGTGCGTATGTACGCAACATCTAGAAACACTTGAGATAAAGATTTTATTGTACCGTTCGATTCAGTATCACTTCCTGAATTGACTTAAGCTTGTCGGTCCGTCCGTCCGTCATGCTATCTTGTATTCAATCTACATCCTGCAGTTTTTGAAATATTTTAAATAATTTTAGTACATTAACGTGTTTTGCCCCAAAGACGAATGCTACTGAAAATGTTTTGGATCGCATCATTTTTCGGACTACTTTCCATATAACGTCTTATTTTAAAAAGTCATCATTACGAATAATTATTACATTTTTTTTTTTACTTGTTTTTAATATTTTATAGTGAAAAGTGGTCAATAACAGTAATTCAGCATGAAGTTAAGTTGCCTCAAATTTGCGCCGCGCAACTGTAAAGAAAGGCAAGCTTTTTGGTGATGTTTTGGTGAAAATTAGTGAAGAATAGTTCCTTTCTGAGAAAATTAATTTCGTTTTGTAGTCCCTCCCATATATAGGCTTTCCTAACTACAAACAAAGCATGAGTTTTGATATTTCTTTACGAAAAGATATACAGAATCATATTATAAGCAGTGGGGTTCGACTATAATACTTTTATTTAAGCCGGAACCCAGGTATTTAACTTATAATAAAGTTGTGAATCGACTTAGCCTTGCTTCGCCCGCTTTCATGTATTAAATCGAAGTGAAAAATTTCCATTTGTTTTCATGTGCTTTCTCATAGTGTGACTAAATATCAATGTTCAGATGATTATTTTGAGATCGATTTCATGCCATTTATTAAATGGATAAAAATTGAATCAAGTCGCTTGAGAAATGGACGACTCGTACATGTAGGGCTTGTATCCCTCTTAAGTTTAGTAAAACATTTCTTTAAACTTAACTGAGATGATCGCATATCGAATTATTCGAACTAATTCTAATGGAAACGCATCTTTTGTTAATAGCTTGTTTTGTTTTTACACCATTTACGTTTGTATTAGTGAAATTTTAAATATTCCTTTCCTTCTAAAGCATCTATAGAGACGAAAGCATCGCATTGTGTAGCATCTACGACTGTTTGTGCTAGGTACGTGTCAGAGTAAGTTTAAGTGTGTGACGATGATGGCGGCGATGACATCTATTTATTTTTATCCACAAAAGACTTGCGAAAAAGAAAATAAAAGAAAATCTTTTAAAGAAAGTTTTTAACTCAATTGTGTTCTAAACTTTCCTCTTGATATCTCTTCTCTTTTTGCTATTTTTGTAGTTAAATAAGTTTATTATCTATAGTACACATGGTAATCAGAAAGAGGTGCTAACTGGGAAACAAATAAATGTTGACAAAGTAAATGTAAATGAGTTCATAAAATACCTAGATATACACACACATCATGTTTTTTTCTTCTTTTTGCGAATTGAATTACAGGTGGTCTGCGCTGCAACGAAGGATTGTAAGCTGTTTGGATTTTTGTTTGGCTTTTTCGTTTAACTGAATTGATAATTCTTGACGACAGTGTTGTCTTGTCTCAATCTTTAATCCACTTAAACTTACATCCTTAATTCTCTTGGAATTAGAAAACTGCTTCTGGACTTTAATTACCAAATTTTAGATTATATTTCTTTAACTGCTTCTAAACCATGTTTGGCATAGCTTATCTAAGTTATATATGTACCAACCATAAAGACTTAAGATAGATCCATTTTTTATTACATCGATCGATTCAAAATCATTTTTTGAATCAATTTCAACTTGTCTCTCCGTCCGTCCGTTTTACTTCCGTTTACGCACTTTGAGATTTTGCACGAAACTTCCTTCACTGACATGTTTTGCGCCAAGAACTGGATTGGATTGTAACCGGATTGAATTGGATCAGCTTTGGTACCTCTCCTCGCATAATGTTATATATTGAAAAAAGTCCTTATATAATCATAATTTGCAATTTTGAAAAGATCGCTTAAGAAAATTTTCAGTGCTTTATGAGGGAAATATTATACGTGAAAATAGGCAAATTTGGACCCTGAAAGGACAATTCACGTTTTGGGCCACTTCCCGTGTATAAAGACAGCCAGGATATTTTTGGTATTTTATCATGAAAATAAATTAAAAATTATATTAGGCGGAGAGGTGTAAGGTGTTTAACGATTTGTCTCACCCGAGTATAATGTTTTTATATAAAATGCAATATGTGAAGGTTGGGTAAATAAATGTCAGGCTGATGGTTTTTATTTTTTTGCATATGCTATATAATTAACACTTGCATATCCATACCATACAACAAGCAACACCTACTCACATTAATTATTTTTATTTTAATTAGCAGAGAGAGACTGAATAAATTTTTATACTCATGGTAGCAATTTGGTCATTATGTTAGGGACGCTTTATAAGTTCGTGACCAGCCCGAGATTTTAAACTTACCCAACACTTTTAGGATGCAATAGATAAAAAATTGTAACATCTTCAAGATAATCGCAAAATTTATCATATTTTTATCAATTACATAATACTGATATTTAATTGATGATCCGTTTTACCTTTCTTTTGGGTTATCGTTAACTGGACCGAATCGCTCTCTATTCTCGCCATGTGAAGTCAGGCACGTACCACTTCCCTCATTCTAAAAATCATTACACAAAGCATAAATTGAATGTTAGGCTTACTTTCATTTGAACCCTAATAAGGATTGAAATTCAAAAAATACACCTACGTGGTCCAAATTCAGTAAGATTAATTCTTATGTCAAGTTATTATTATCAGGGAATTTTCCGTAAATTGAAAGCTAGGCCTTTTTACAATACAAAAATTCAAGTTGCGTAAGAATTTTTATATAGCAAGCGGTTCAAATAATTGTCCCCATCCGCTCCAAAGTTTTCCCACCAACTTCGAATGCCAAAATAATAACTCTAAGCGATTTTTTGACTTATCAAAATAAAGCATTTTCAATAGCATTCGTCCTTGGGACAAAACATATCAGCGGACCAAGTTTCATCAAAATATCTCGCATAGAACGCATGGTCAAACCGAAAGACAGCCAACCGTATAGATAAGCTTAAATTGGTTCACAACAATATTCATTTTAAAATTTGATCTCTGCGATTAAACTAAATCAATATGCGGCACGCTCCAAATTTCTACATCAATGTTTGTATTTCTCAGATTTTCAATAATCGATTTAATACCTGAGTTGATACCTGAAACATGGCCGAATCGAATTATAATCCTGTACTGATTGCTTATATTATATACGTTTTGAAGTTTATAAAGACGTGAATGTCACAAACAGTATAAGAAGGTTAAACAAACTGTTATCGTTGTACAACGCGAAAGAAATTTTCATCTGAAATCCAATTAAAAATATCGGTGTCTTTTTAGATTGTAATTATCGTAATTGTTAATGCGTAATTTCCTCAAATATGTACCTGTCTATCTATCTCTGTCCGAGAATATTACTCAGATAAACTTAAGTATATAGTATTAACGAAAATACTCTACATTGAATTCTTTTTTTTTCTATGCCGTACTTGTACCGTTTGTGCTACATGCCTGTATTAAAATTGTGCAGGTATATGTAACACCCAAAAGAACTTGATTCCTTCCTTATATTATATACGGGCGATTCACTATCATTCTGAATCGATATAAATTTGGCTGTCCATCTGTCCGTCTCCCCATCTGCCTGTCTTGTTTTCTTGTGTTCAATCTCAGGACACAATTTTTGAGATATTTTAACGAGATTTCGTACGCTGATGTGTTTTGGCGCAAGGACGTATGCACCTGAAAATGGCTTGGGTCGGACCACGTTTTCGACCCCTTCCGTACCTGCAGTACTGTTTTCACTAGTTACTTCTAAGAATGTCTTTACCTAACATATGATTCGTTGTAAAACTACAACATGATATTGTTATAGTACCGATTATTAACAACTAACTACACTGAACCAACTACCGAGATGGTTTTGTTCTTCAACCGCTAAACGCATATTTACAAACAAATAAAATAAATCGCGTCTAAGTCCTCTGAGGGAAATTCAGCGCAAAGTCAAGTTCAGACTTTTATCTTAATATCTATTCAATAAACAATTCTGACACGAGTCAAGGGTCCTTATTTATATATGATCATTGTCTATACATTTTGTAAATATATTTACAAGATGTGGATTTAAAGGCTGCCGGTTAATTTAGATCGTGTGGACGCGTGTATTGAAAAATCTACTGCACTTGCAATTTGATTCGCGACCGTTGAGTTGTTCGTCGTAATCCTACCAATTGCCTACTCGGCTAATCGCGCGGAGTGAAGCGTCTTCTGTTGGCAGTCTACTAACACATATTATTACGTCTCCAAGTCCTAAGAGGAATCAAGTCTATTTGTTCTTGCCATGGTTTTTTTGTACAGTTTCGCAGGATTGTAAATTGAATCCTTTAAAGACGATTCCAATAATTCTTTGCCATAAATAATAGATTTACTCATACATACATATAAGCCATGCTAGTAAGGAAAGCATTTTACAATGCAATAGAATTGAAAAATATTTAATAAACCATTGATTTGTTAAGGCTTATGTTCATTTTTTTTCTCCATCGTTTTGTATAAACAAAAATTATATGATTTGTGAGAAATTTACGAGCATTAAGGAAAAACGATTGTAAAAGAAAATCTGTTTAATCAAATGAAGTAAACTCTTTAAACAAACGTACACATGTAAATACTCTTTTCAGCATTTTACTTTTAATACATGTTCTTTCCCCCTTTTAATGCTTCGTCGCTTTTATAGTTCTTTTTATAATCATCTAAGAAGGATGAGGGGTGTATTCACGCTGTCAAAACGCTTGCAACGCCCAGAAGAAATCTTCAGAGAAGGCACAAAGTATGTACATTCTTAATCAGCATCAATATATAAATCGATGTAAGCATGTCCATCTGTCCATCTGCATAATGTTTGTTGCAAGCATTTTCTTGCCCGCAAAAAAGAAAGGTATCGACATCAAATTTGAAAGAAACATTGGAAGTTCTTGTACGTAGGTCGGTATTGACAATGAGCGAAATCGGTCGAAGGACACGCCTACAGCACCATGTAAATTGAGAACACCTCCCTTTTTGATGATAAACATTGCATGTTACTCATAAACTATGGCAGATATATGTACAAAAATTTAAACGCATATACTATGGGCCACGCTCTAGTACCGGTAGAAAAATAGAAAATGGAAGCCTACCCAATGTTAGAGTGTATGTATTAAAACCTAATTTTTTTGTCAGTACCTTTATAACGCACAGAAGCAACCTTGAACACCCCCTTAAAGTATGTAAATTCTTGGCCAGTTTCACATTCGGAACGCATCTAAACATGTCCGTCCATTCTACTGCCCATCTGTTCGTCTGCCAAACTGTCTCTTATCTTTGGAGAAATAAAGATAATAAACTGAAGCGACGAAAAGATCTAATGTTCACTGCTTCATGATGAGAATCAGATCATAATAGTAATTTAAAATAAAAAACAACGAACTGTCCAAATTTGCACCATATCGGCTTATTTTTTGGAACCTACTCTATATAAGGATTTTCAAAAAAATTTTTAATTTTGGCACAGAAAGGTTTAAAAGAAATTCGACAAGTAAGCCTTTATTTTCAAAAATGTCTAACTCTTAACAGATAATTCTATAATAGTAAATTCATATAAAAACAGGGCTACAGGGTTAGGTTTCATAAGAACCCTTATGCGGCGTGAAGTACAAACATAGGTCTATGTAATCCAAATTTGGTACAATTAATTTGTGTGCAATTTTCGCCATAAAATATTAAAAATTAGACTTTTTTGCTGTATAAACCCTGCAGTTTCGTAGGGACGGTTGAAAGGAAGGACGATCCAAGAACTACCCAATCTGTTGTAAATTTTCCAGGTCAATTAAATAATCTGAAATGGTATTATTTAGCGATTTTTGTGGAAGAATTTGAAAGAGTGCAATTTGTTGTTTTTCATAATAAGGCGTTATATGAAGAGTGGTCGTAAAAATAATCCGATCTAATTGACTTGCAATAAATTTCGTCAAAATATCGCTAAAAGTGCGATCTGTAAATTGAACAACAAACTACATGAACAGACATTAAGCAGACAGACAAACAGACACAGAAATAGACAGACAGAGAAACACACTAAGCCACGGGCAGAAAATGGTTTTGAATAAATTAAACAGCGATTGTGAATCAATCAAAGAATAGGTGCATCGTAATCCCTTCTGGTTGTTACGTACATCCGCGTAATGTGGTGTGTGTGGCGTAGGGTATAACAGCAACAAATATAGAGGAATGACAGAAAATAAGACAATCTCTTATATATACTTTCTTCGTGATTGTTTGCTAATTAATCATAAGCTATAGCAAATAAATGTATGTACAGCAAATAAATAAATGTACAAAAATTTGAAAGCATATTTTTTTTCAATATCAGCACATCCATTCATTCGTCTATCAATCTGTTCCATTTTTAGTCTGTCCATCTGTCCGTCTATTCAACTGTGTAGTATCTGTGGTACACATTCTTCGGTTCCCAGAAAAGAAGATATCGCCTACAAATTTGCAAAATGGTTGTCAAATGATCCGTGGGGGTGAAAAAACACACCTAGCAAGCAAAACTGAGAACACATTTGCCTTTCGTGCCTTTTGCTCTTGCCTTATGAACTACAACAGATAAGTACACGTTATAAATTTCCAACAAACTACTCTAAAAAAAAAGGAAAAACTAAGCCACGCCCACTTTATATTCTAAAAAACGCGAATTTTTATAATTCCCTATTTTCCTTTTTTTTATAGGATAACGGTGATGGGTACAAAAGATTCGGTCGCAACCATATATAATTTTCTTGTTTTCTTTTTTGCTTTGCGTAATATTTGCTTTCTCTCTATGATTTGTTAAACTTCTTAAAAATTCCTCACACCACACAACTTTAACAAAGTTATCATTCGCCGCTGAGATTATGTAATTAGCTTGGTTAGTGCTGTTGATTTTGCGTTAAAAGCTGTTTACTTGGGAAATTAAACATCGACTGAATTCAAATTAGCTTCAACACTTTTAAATGTGCGCTTCTCCACATCCATTAAACCTTCGAAGAGTACGAGTTGTAGTGAAAGCAAGTCATCATTAAGTCCATACAAGAAAAACAATATGTTAAAGCAAAATAGCACAGGAATACGCTCATATCATATAATAACAATGGTTTGAGAAATAATTAAAATACCGCCAACTTATAGCGGCGTACAATCACTTAAATGGAAAGAAAATATCTTCAGTACACCGTCGTTTTATTCGCAAAAAGTTCAAACCATAATAGAAATTATATATGTGTTAGGTGTTAGTTAACCGATTGGAACCATTTTAGGACTAAACATAAAAATGATCCTAATGAAAATCTGGATCGTAAGTTTTCGAAAATATCTTCATGAGATCGCAAATTATAGATAAAAATTTAAGAAACTGGTCTGTATTTTCCGAAATTGTTTCACTTTCTTCTTCTGCATTGTGGCCGTGTATTTGAAGACATCTCGCCCATTTTTTAGTCTCGCATCCTCAATCGATCAAGCTATCTTTGTATCGAATTT
This sequence comes from Glossina pallidipes, assembly GCA_000688715.1. NCBI lineage: Eukaryota > Metazoa > Arthropoda > Insecta > Diptera > Glossinidae > Glossina > Glossina pallidipes. The sequence goes on along the minus strand of KK499789.1, from coordinate 969,919 downwards.
CACCTTCCCATCTCCCGTACTTCCGTAAATCTAGTGTGAAGAAAATTTTAATTGCCTAACTTGCTCTTAATCCATCTCTTCCGATGTGTGTAGAATGAAGTCAATACTAAGCGTACGGCATCGATTAGTTTCTTTACTTATTATGGAGGCATTCTATAGCAAAATTGTTGAAATGAGAGCATAGCATGGTTGAAGAATGTGAACGGCACAAATACAACATATCGTAAGTGTACGATTTTTTTCTAATTTTAATCCAAAGACTTAATTGACGAATCTAGTGAAATATCGACGGATTATTTATAGTTATTTATAATGTAGCCAGAGGGAGCCAGAGGGAGATAAAGAAAGAGATAGATAGACAGATAGATAGAGAGAGAGAGATAGTGAGAACGATTAAAAAAAAAATTTTTGGGATTACATTACAGAAAGTGGTTTTGCGATTTCATCCTACCTCTCGAAACAAAAATATAATAATTTGTTTTCGGATAAACTCTTTAAATCGTAAGGAGTTGAATATCTCATTAAATTAATAGACAATGCAAGAACAATTTGCGTTTTGTTCTGTTTCGCTTGAGGAGACTCTTGCGTGCAATACAGTTCCTGTTCGCTTTACAGAACTCATTTGCTTAAACAATTTCACAACAATGCAATTTCTCCCAAATTAGTATTTAAGTATTTGAGACAAGAAAACTCATCTTTCTTTTTTGCTCACACACATGCACATACACACGTACGTGATGATACTTGCATTGTATCTTTTTTTAGTAAATCAATTAATTCTCCTCTTTAGCGCGTTATTTGACGGAGCATGGTTAGGAAGAACGGAAATTGGTTGCTTTCCATTTGAGAATTGCTTGAAATTGTTAAACGCAGCAATTTAAATATTGACAAATTTAGAGAAAACATCTTGATTTTTTCCTTTCCCTTCTGTGACCTAATTTCCTCAGCGTATAAGACGCACGTAACCTATACAATATTTAGAATGCTCTGCTCTCTGATTCGTTCGATTAAATATTATAATGATATTTGATTTATTCAATAATATTTGTGCACACACATGCAGGTGTATGATTTATATTCTACTTATGCGTGCTACTAAATATTGAATCGTTAGATCTCTTTGATTATAGTTTTAAATGAATGAAATCACAAAATTTCATTTACGGATTTCATTTTAATTAAAAGTACAGCCTATACATGCTTACATGCTACGCTCTTATGCCCGGCCGCCCAATTACCCTCATACTTAATTGTATTTTCATTCTTTGCATACTAAAAGCTCCGCAATTTTAAAAAAGTTTTCATTCAATTTTCATTTTCATTTTTAATTATTCCACTGCCAACACATAACAACACACGAATATATGTAGATTCAACTTACTATTGAATAGAGTATAAGCGTTTTTTTGAAAACGAAAACAAAATCTAAAAGTAATAATAATAATAATAATAATAATAATAATAGTAATAGTAATAATGAAGCCCTTTAATTAACTAAACAGCGTAAATTTGAAAACCTTTTCGATTGTATTATGCATCACAATATATTTTCATATGTATTCAGCTATTATAGGATTTTTTAATGAATAGTTATAATGTAATAAACTAAATTACGATGACACAACACTCGTAATATATTTTGGCAACACGTGGAGTTTATCGCTTGCAGACTTAATAAAGTTATTCACATCTCACTTAAGACGATACGAGAACTGTTCGGTACGTATGCAACTAGAAGATGTAAAATGAACAAGAACGATGTTCGACTTACTTTTGCATGAACTCAAATTTAATTTTTATAACATATTTTTATTTATTTATTTATTTTTTTTTCTTTTTTGTTTAACATATCAACCACTCAGAAGCATAAAAAAGCGTTTCTTTTGGCATCAAAAACTATTGTCTATGGTTAGAATTAAGTATTCAACGATCCCCCATTGTCCAGCTTATCGAAGCAGAAATATCGCTTTGCCTTGAATATTATAGAAAATGCGGTGGCATGAAATGAAGTTGCGATCGATAGAGTCTTTTTGCTTAAAGGAATTCAAATGAATGAACACTCGAAGCAGAGAATCTTTCAAAATTTGGCAAGCAAAACTGAGTTAGCATCTACAATATCAACGGTAGAATTTGATTATCGCAACAGATATCATCATGCGATAAACCACTTTACTGAAACAATGGGCATGTAGCGCCGCCAAACAACTCCACAATCAACATTTTCGTACAGCTGACACTCACTATTGGACCCACTATATGTTGATGTGATGATGATTTAAAACTTGGCCTAAATGTTTCTTTGGGCCCACTAACAGGTCAACTCTAGAAATAATTTCAATCGACAATTTCAACTGCCACGCCTATATTTAACAATTATTTGTGATAACCGGGCTTATAAACCTAGGATGATTGCCATAAAGGGACAATCGTACTTATGGCCATTAGCTAGCGTTCTTAAGAAATAATTATGTGTTCCACCTACGGTTTCAGTTAGAAAACAGTAAACTATTCAATGGAAAACAAACACCTGGATTAAATGTGAATTTGTGAGGGTTTGAATTTAAATTTTTTAATATATTTTAAGATTAATAATTTAGTTTCTACAGGTATTTCATAATATATTTATGAAAATAAAAGTGCTATTGTTTTAATCGCGCGCTTCATTGCACCCGAAAGAGCAAAACAAACTATGGCAACTGCTGGATAAATAACTAACTGAATAAAATTTAAATATACGCATGAATGCTCTTAGAAATGTATGCAAAATATTTTGTATTGAAAAAGTTGTAATTTTTTCTTCTTCTTTTTTGTTTCATTATTGTTCTCTTTCACGTATGGTGTGGTTAAGAAGTTTGAATTAGAAAAACACAACACACAAAAGCACCCAGTGGGAGTGCATACGTGTGCAAGCATTTAACACCCGCATATATATATATATATCACTTATGAACATATTTCAACTTTTTGTGAACATATGTCTTAGCACTCAATCTATATATATATATATATATACATATATATATACATATGATAATAACCGCGGTTGCTGACTCGATTATGTGAGCAATGAAATAAAAGCCCCACACAGATATAACAAAGACATTATTAAATATTAAGCAATTTTTGCACCGAGACTACGGGAAAAATCTCTATACATATACGAACAACTACCCAATTAAAGGATTTGAGATTCACATTTTTAATTTGTCGATGAAATTAATGTTATTGCCACACACTTATGCTTGTTCCACTTTGCATTACTGAAGACTTGCATCGTTAAGAAACGTTCAATATCTGCTTAACCAAATCGATTTGAAGAATTTTTAAATTATGACTTTTTCCATTCCTATCGAGAGGATATATAAAAGAAGTGAGCAAATTATAATCGCTCGTGATCGAGTCTTTTGAACCCATCGTCGTTATGCTTAAAAAAACTAAAAAAACTCGAAAGAACTCAATTTTCACATTCTATAACATTGGGCGGGCACTGCAGATTTTTACTATTTTCAGAATAAAAGTGCAATTTTATATCGTGTCAGGATAATCATTAACGAGCGAAAGACATGGAAAAGAAAGTGTTCTCAGTTTTTAGTTGCACAGGCGTGTCCTTTGCAAAGTTTGGGTGATTTTCAAATTGTTTTCCAAATTTGTAGACGTACGGAAGAAGGTCTGCCCCACAGTTATGCACATGGACTGATGATGAGACGGACATGCTTAGGTACATTCCAAATTGGAAACTGGCCAAGAATTTATATACGTTGTCGGGTTTTTGAAGATTGTTTCCGCACGTTATTAAGGTATTGAAAGGTACGGGAGACTATATACGGCAACCTACTTAGCAAGCAAGCAAGTGGAGAGATAGACAAGATATCTTTCAGAAAATATTTCAGATATGTCTCACGATATATTATGTAAGTAAATATCTTTAAAAAATATGTTAGGAAAAATGCTTAATTTTTCTACCTCAGCAAAACTTTCCCTTAACCAGTCTATCCCAAACTTTTATATAACATAGAAATTCTAGCGCAGCAACGGCCTATTTACAAAACCCTGAGGACATAGTTTCCGAAATATTCCGGTATCATTACGAACTGCAGGTAGCAGAATATTTTCAAAGTAGAGATTAGTTAGAGGTTGAAAAACCAATGTTTGAAAATATTGTGCACCTCGCTTACTGGGCGTATAAGAATTGGAAGTTTTAAGCCCGATCGCATGGCGGTTTCGATTATTTACGTAAGTTAGGATTAAAAATGATTGTTTAACGTTTTATGCATTATACATATGCATATATATATACATAATAGATAATAATTATCTTTTGTTTACTTTTAGATTATTTTACGCGTTTACTTTTAGATTAGAAAAATTCATACGCATAGAACTGAAATATGTTTTGGCAAATCAGCCACGAAATGTAAATAGAAAACACGTTTTATGCCATATCTCAGTGGTGGTGAGGAAAATTTCGTAAAATATAGTAAACATATTTGAGTGTAAATATTTTATATTGAACCAAAGTAAATTATTCCTATAATATAACTTATCTGGATTATAAAAAGATTCCTTCATATTCGTAGAGAAAATTGTCACTAAAATTTCTTGAAGCTTTGGACGAACGTAAATCTTGTAAGTTTTTCATGATGAAATAAGCAATGAAACGGAAGCAAGTCTTATTTGTCACCTACCTGGGCCTTGTTTTTTTCATGTCTTTTCACTTATATGTATACCGTAGCGCAAATTCACTTAAAAGCATGACACTTTACATGCTTTTGCTTTGTAAACATTTCTGTAATGTGACGTCATATTAAGGCATTTAAAAAAGTATTCTTCCCGGTACAAATGACGAGAGTGGAACAGCAAGCTGTCAAGTGGTTGGTAGTTAAAAGCGATACTACTGTTCTGCGTAACACTGATAATAGTAGCATTAAAAGTTCCTAAAATTTTACTGGCGGTAGTTTTGAAACACTTCTTGGAATCTCTGCATATTTAGTTCTCTCAGATATGATGTAAAATCGGTGCACGCATACTTTCATTCAACACATAAACCCATGTTTTTTCCACTTCCATTATAAATTATTCGCAACGGCATACAAAAGGTTGTTTCACCACATGTATGTGTACCCGTAAGTGCTATGTAAACAGAAGAGTTTCAGGTTTTTGTTTTCTTATTTTGTGGCACTTTGGGCACCCGTTGTCTCCACAATTGTGCATGTTTGTACATATTGGCGTTACATGCAATTGCTTGATATTGCTTTCGTTTATTGTGAGTGCTTTTATACACCTTGGTGTGTGTGCAGTTAAACTTTTTTCCATTTTTGTATACATAAAGAAAGTCTTGTTTTACTTTTTTATGCTTACCTGCAGGGCATAAGCTTATAATGATTTTGTCATTTCGTTTGTGATTCCTACAATGCACATCGGAGACATCATGAAGTGTACACGCATTTTGGCCAATGTGGGATTAACTTAGTCTATCCTCACTTTCATCATTCTTTGTGTGTTAACTAAACTCAAATTTTGCTGGATATTCAAAGGTAAAGTCGAAAAGTAAATTGAATTCATTCCCCCATTTCCTCCACGCGCTCTTAATAGTTAAAGTAGTAGTATTTACAGAGTAAACGGTAATCTGACTATACTTTTTTCTTCTTTCTCTTTGTGGGTGGACTACCGACAGGCTTTTATTTGAAGAGTATGCTGATGCACAGCAACAAAAATCCGAGAGAATCCTCATTTACATATATCTTAGATGATGAGTAAGATTCCCTTCAAGGCTTTCTAATTTTTCTTTAAAGGAGACCATTAGAGAAGATATTGAATATCTAGGTATGAAATACTGATTACTGTGAATGCATGAAAAGGGCAAGAGGAATTGATAGAGAAGTGTGCTTAAAACAACAAAAACTTCTCCGTTCATTGTTAAAGTGGACGGAAAATTGCATGTATGGACGTGTAGATCTATGTGCTCTCCTAATGAAACTTGCTTAACTCTACGATAGTATGCAATAGTAGTCGAAAACTCTGGCACATTCAGAGGTTTCAAGCTCTGTTAGATTTCTTAACAATATGCAGATATCAGGATTCTAATCTAGATATGGCCAGTTTCTTAACTGTTTGTGATCAAGATTGTTTTAATAGATCCGTCGATCTACTCGAACATCAGAAGCACGGCAAAAACAAAGAGATCGAATTGCAGAGCAACGTAACGCTATCGTTACTTTCACCTAACCATAGTCTGTCTAGCTCAAGTCCGTATTACTGCGACACATGCTCCAAAATTTTTTTTTGCAATCAAGGCTTCGTTTATCCAGCAACAGTCAATGCCAAATGAATGTTTGTGTAGCAGGACACTCAAAAAATTTTTATCACAGTTTGTTCAAAAATTGTTAAACCTTCAGAAAGGAAAAACTGAGAACACAGAACTTAGTGTTACGATACTACCCGTTGATATTTCCCGGCGACTCTATACTCCGGTGTACAGAAATAAACTTTTGTAAATTATATTTGAAGACACCCGAGACGCAGCGTTAATAGGGCCTCTCTGGGACGGACTTAACGTTATTGAAGAAATTCGGAAGAAAGGGAAACAATGTCATGCTGACTGTGGAAAACACAATCTTCTAATCAAGTTCTTTTAATTTCTAGACCCGGCGTTGAAACTGTGTGCGATGAGACATTGTTAGCAAACTACGGAACTACTGCGTTCAATCCATTTTTTTACAATCACTACACATCTGCGTCAAACGAGTCGCTTCGAAGCAGCAGCTTCTAAACTCCGATATGCTTACAACACACACAAATGTCATAAACTTCCTGACCGCATTAGTATTGGCTCTTATCAGTCACGAGCGTTGCGATCGCTTTTATTTGCATTTCGTTACGAAACGGCAGTCGATCGGACACACAGTGTCTTATGTAGACTGATATCTAAAAGTTTAAGGTTAGCAACATCTCGTGATAAAGACCTCAAAAATAAGTTATTAAATTTCATAATTAGCTAGAGGGCGAATGAATTAAAAGCATTGGCTTTGAAATTGCCTCTCGAAGGGTGAATAGACTCAGCTTGCATAAGTTTGTAACAAAGAACAAAAAAAAAACTTCGACAACCATATGAAGCGTTTTATGGTCGAATTTGATTGACTTCGTGTTTCTCTCTAATTTAAGTCGGTTTCGTTCTCCTTTACATAGTAACTTAAATACCATAAATTTCAACTGAGCGATTACAGTTGTTAGTTGTTTGAGTTTCGTAATATAAACTACAAAACAAAAACAACATATAAGTAAATGAAAAACTTTTTCGCCTTGATGTCAATTCTGTGGGTATGCGCCAGCTAACGTAGATGCTTTCTACATTGTTTGCAGGAAACTTATTGGGCCGAGAGGTTTATCCTATTATTTACGAGCTATTGGCGAAAAAGTTTCGAAATTTTCAGTTTTGCAAAACACGCTTACTCGTGCCTCCAATCGGTCATTTCGATCAAGGAAAACATCTATGGGTTTTTTGTTTTACAGAAATCTAAAGAGAATTTACATATATTTATTTTGCTGTAGGTTTTATTAAATCAAATATGTGCCCTTTTGATCGAATAACGTTTTGCCATTATTGCTCCAGTCGAAGTGATTTTATAAAATACGCCGAGGTTCGTTCAAAATTTGGCTCATTTCAAGAACGCAATTGCTTTCGACTGAATCGCCAACCTTCAGAATTTTTTTTTGTTTCAGTTATCGATAAGTTGTGAACTTTTACATGCGCCTTGGTACGGCTTAAACGGGTTAGTTATTAGGAGGAGTATGGGACTGTAATAGCATATCCACGATTTGCTTTCCTCACTTTCCAATCGATAAAAAAAATTTTAATTATTTGTACTCGACAAATTTTGATATAACCAGTTTTTCAATTTTTATTTGTACCTTTTTTTATCCCGCATTGTAAGATGAGGGTAAACTCACTTTGTTTGTTTTCATAATGTATGTAATGCCCAAAAGGCAGTTTCATGTGATGTTGGCATCTTTATCAGTTGATACGTTTCGACAAATAAAAAAAGGAAGAGACAAAACGGAAGTAAGAATAAGATTTAGTCTCAAGGGAGGAATACGTTTTCTGGCTACTGAAAAATGAACTCTAAATAAAATCTTCCGTAAACAAACTGAGAAATAAAACCACGATCTTCACGATGTTGCATGAGCAACAAAGCATACAAAAGGTATAAATATATTGCCCGTTCGTGCAAGATTTTGGATCACATTAACCCTTCCCTGTCTGTCTACTATGCCACTGTCGTACCATAAAATTTTAAACAGCGAGAGTAGTTCTCACCCGTGTATTGCTAAGCAAATTCTCCAGTTCAGAGATAGAAACATCGCAGATTAACCCGCAGACCACTGTCGCAATACTGAAACATGCGATTATGAATAATTTACCAGATATCGCTCAGCCATACTTTGAAATAAATATCTTTCAGATATTGGGTGACGCGCGCCTACAATTCAAAAGACTTGTGTTATGCTCATAAATTTTGCTGAAACCGTCAAAGTTTAAATTTTCTTAACTGTAATATCATCTACTATTTACCCATTAAAGTAACAGAAATCGAAAAGTTGTGACTTCATGTTTTTTTCAAGTGTAAAAAGGATACCGCTGTGGTATACAAATTATGGATTAACTTCTTTCCGCATGTACTTGACATGCTATAAGGATGAAATAAATGTTTTTTTTTTCACCCATTACCGAGAGATGAGAGATATACTCATTTTGTGAAAACTTTTGCAACATCCATTCCTGGTCAGCATCAAATTCTGAATTGATTTAAGCATGTCCCTCTGTCCGTACGTGTAATGTCTGTTTTAAACATTTTCCTGCTCATAAATATTTTCCTGGTAAGCTTGGAAGTTCTTGTAAGCGGATTGGTATTAAAAATCTCAGAAATCGATCGGGTGACATGCTTACAGTACCACGCAAACTGAGAAGACCTCTGCTTTTTAATAGGAATATAAAATTTCTTTTTTTTTATTCACTACTTATAAGCTAGTGCTGAGAAGTTTACAAAAATTTGAACGTACATTCTTTGAGCGATGCTGTGCACAAAAGTGGAAAACATCGGCTACGCGTAAAGTGTGTCGTAATTTAATTTTTATTCAAAACTTTTATAACGCACAGAAGCAAGCTTCATAACCTCCATAATGTATATAAATTCTTGGCCAGTTTCAAATTTAGAGTGCACCTAAGCACGTCCGTCTGTTCGTCTGTTCAAATGTGTACTATCTGTGGTAAACATGCTCCCGTTCGCAAAAACGGAGATATCGCCTGCAAACTTAACAAAGAATTTGAAAATGACCCAAAACTCATTGAAGGACACGCCTGCAACACTCACACGGCTATGTAACAGCAACTGGGAACACCTATGCTTGCCGTGTTTTTTGCTTGCTCCTCATAAAGTGCAACACATATACCATATACACTTTTTTTTATACTGAACATAGAAAAAATCGGCCTCGCCCATCCAATATTATAGAATATGACAATAAAGTTATTTCCTTTTTTTTCCTTTACGATCACGATGACGGGTATGAAAGATTCGGTCATGACTGCATGTGTCTTTCTTACTAGTCTTTGTGTTTGTTTTTTTTTGTTTTGTTTTAAGTTACGGAATTCCTGTGATGAATAGCAGTAAAGCTATAAAATTTGAATAAGGATTCTCTGTCTTCTTCATGTAAACGAATTGCCAGCAGGATTGTATTTGAAAAAAGGTTTTGACACTTAACCGAAATTAAGTGCGTATGTCGTTAGGTAAATGTGAGATTTTCCTTGATATACTAGCCGCACCTTGCCATTCAATTCATGATAGATGTTGAAAAGTAATAGGTCCGATAGATTCTATTACTAAAAATGACGGGCAATACTGTAACATCCAGTTCTCATCTTTTTTGAGACTTTAAATACTTCCTAGGAGAAGAACACGAACCAGCAGTAAGTAAAACAAAAAAGTAAATTAGCTGCAATACATAGAATGCGACTAATTTAGAATACCTAGGATAAAGTACGATTCAAAGGTAAATAACAAAGCACTTAAATCGTAGTTCGATTAACTGCTTTATATATGTACATCTACCTTATTTCGCTCATTAACATTTCCTAGTATTTTTATTTATGCTTCAGTACAACAACAACAAAATTAAACCGCATTGGTCTCTGCGATTCGCATTTGGTGCTCTCGTCAAAAATCTCCTTCTCGTTTTGTACGTGTCGTTGCTTCCAAACATCTGAGTTGGTTCGCAGCGTTTACAGTTTCTGTCTTGGTTTACTCTTCGTTTACTGTGTTTCTAATAGTGCGAGGTTCGCGCCTAATTGAAGAGATCATTTTTGATTACGTGACAAACTTTTTTTGTTTCTTCCCTTTTTCCAAACTCTATTTTGTCTGTTGAAATGAAATGCTTATATTGACCATGTCGAACCAAAACAGGCCCTGAATCTAAACGATTCATTATTTGTTGGCTTGGTAAGTGTTTTGGTCACGTAAAGTGTGCAGGTATCAGTGGCCGTGCTGCCAAGATCCTTTGAAAGGTTTACGTTGGTCACGTCCCGACTGTAGGGAACGGGATATTGACTTTTATAAACTTTTCACGGATACAAGGAATGGGTTTCCGGAACTGAATAAAAGTCTCGGGACATTGTATGGAAAGTTCGAAAAGATCAACAGAATGTTCGATGGGCGTCGCTATCTAAAGTACTCATCTTCTCTTCTTCCCTCGTAGTGTAACGTGCGGTACATCGCCTCCTACTTCAGTTAAATCTCATTCGTCACCTCATTCGAGTGTCCCATCCCTGCCTAGAAAGAACGATAGCGTTTCCTCTATCGTTAAATCGCCTGATAATACTGAAGTAGCAAATAATCGGAGAAGCCCTCCTCGCTTCAGTTATGCTAAAGTGGCAAGGATACCTCCTCCAGTGGTGCCGTTTAGGCTACTCTGTCTTGATCTTCAAAGACTATCAATAAAAATAATAAATCCGCGTCTTCCCCTAACTGTTCGGGTGTATCCGCTGGTCATCATGCTGGACATGTCATACAAACTGTGCAAGCAAGTATAGTCACTCTCTCCATATTCTCTCCAACTCAAAACTCTTTATTTGTGAATCGTATCGCTCCTAATACGGATGATGTTTGCTTAACGGCAGTACCCCCAGGAAGGCAAAATTCGTGTCAAGACTGGCGCCTGGCATCTCTGAGTATAATATAAAAAGTTATCTTACTGTAAAAGTCCCGTCCATCAATTTCAAGCATGTTCGCATTCTCAACGTGTCTCCAGAGAGCTATCTCGTCTCTCAAGGTGTTAGCTCCGACTGACAACATGGAAATTTCTTTAAATAAACCCTTGCAACCTGTTGGATCCTTAATAAAAGAATTCATTCCTTGGGATTATCTCCGTAATACTAGTTCGGTAGTTCTTCCATCCTGACAAGCGTAAATGTTTCTTCAGGGCCAGTAATTTTCGTTTACCAAAATGTTAGGGGACTAACGTCGAAAGTTCGCTCTGCTTTGCTAAATTCAGTGAGCACGGAGTTTATCTGTTCGCTCTTCACTGAAGCCTGGTTAAAGCCTCACTGACTTTCGTCAGAACTTTTTCACACTTCCTTCCAGGTTTTCAGAAAAAATTGATTGGATCGCACTGGTAGTGGTGTCGTAATTGCCATATCTGCTACAGTCTCGTTCTATTCAGTAGAATTTTCTACTCCCCCCGACGTTCAATTTATTGCCATTCGGGCGAAAATCGCCAATGAACAGTTATACGTAACTTACTCTTACGTTCCCACAAATGCGGATGTCTCCATTTACGAGGAACGTGCTGCCCTCATTTGTGACGTGGCCGAAAAGTATAAAGCTGCTGCCCTATAGTCATAGCGTCGAGGGACTTATATTAAACTCTAAAAATGTTATAACTGGAACTTGAAGTATCTGGCAGCAGTGCTAATCAACCAATACGTTGCCATATATACGCTATTGCTAAAATTTACCTGATATAACATATATGCAATATATATATATACCTATGTATATGTATACATGTATGTGCATACGAACACGCATTTTAGTAAGATAGCGTTTATTGATGTGTATGACTTTGTTAAAGATGGAACCATTTTGATCCGCTTTTCTTCTTATAATTCAGAGGATCATTTTCTTAATTACGGCGAATTTGATTTGATTTTTATTCCCCAACGATAGTTTCATTAGATTTAGACGTTATTTCAAGTTTTCAAAAGAACGAAAATATATTCTTCCTTTAAGTTGCTTTCACAATAAATCATTAATCATTTTACGTAAAAGCAATAAAACTGTTTATTGAAGACTGCTTCACCTTGGAGTAGTCATTCATCATTATAAATTCACAATAATTTCTTTTTCCATTAGTTCAGAATTTAAAAACAAAAAAAAAAAACAAAAAGAATTTCAATTTTTTCAATACAAGAAAAACCGGATGAATCTGAGCATGATGATGATGATGATGCCGACGTCGATGATATTCGAAAAAGGAAAAGAATTTAAATTGAACTCCTTTTGTTTTTATATTGGCAAACGAAAGCTGTAGTGTGCTTGATTTGTTCTCAATTTTGTAACTTTTAGAAATTTACGGTGTTACGAATTACCGACTTGACTCGTACAAGGCTTTGTACGACTTGTACTCTGCCGCTCTCGGTTCTTCCATTGGTGGAATAAATTAATAAAAAAATGGCAAAAATTAATATATAAAATTACTGCGTTCACGTAATGGTGACAGAGTGAAAGCAAAGTGATCGCTTCACAATCTTTTCCAAAGTAAGCGAAAAGCTACGGCTTCGAAATTATGGTGCATATTGGTCTAAAACATTGTATATACATTAACTAAGTCATGTGGCTTAGTTCAATGCGAAAATGCTTAAAAAGTGCTGCTGGAAAAAAAGCTACAATTTACTGTCTACAAGATAGACTGACTGAAAGCTTGCTGCAAACATTTCTTACTAATCAAAATGGCCACGCCTATATATAAGCAAACATTTTGCTAGAAGCTCCATTGTACTGATTCTAGACAATGTGTACTGAAGGCATATTTTAAGGCGAACAGCATTTCAAATGTGCGTTTAATGTTATTTCCTTCATTGATTCTAAATCGTATGAGAGTAGAGAGCAGCCCGGTATTTGAAGTAAAAAATAAAACACCAAACGTTCAAGCGCAGCACAAAGATTTAGTTAGATCTCCAAAGGTGCAGCAAAAAAGAAGCTTCAATTACCAATAATCCGCCTAAATTTACTGCGAGTACGTATTATATCATCCTTTTTAACTGAACCTAATAGTTGTCATAGTCCAGTGGACTAATTATGTGCGAGGATATAAATATCACTTCACACATTTATTGATTGTATCCTGTTTCAATACGAATTTCTTACTCAATCTCTTCGTTCGATGTTTTATGAAAGATGTCCTCATCTTTGTCGTAAATTGATTTAGATAAGTCAATCATTTCAATGAATTCTTTGTGTTGTCAATTGGAATGCGCTTTAACTATGGACTTGCTTTGCTTATTTAACTCATATATTTAACGGTATGCATTAGTTTCACGAGTCAATGCCAAACTTACTTGGCAGTACCTGCAAGTAATTTTAACCTGCAACCGGAATTCTTAAAAAATTTCGTAATCATTCGTTAATTAGAAAAGTGCAAACTATACCTCATACCCTTTAATAAAACCTTGAACCATTTACACGTTACTGTTAACCCTTTGCACAACACCTCAAGTTATATATCTATCGAGATAATGAATTTTTGATTTGGAATTCGATTTTTTACGTCACTATAAAACTAGAATTATTTTTAAATCCACTTTTGTTTTCTTTTTACCTGTCAGGGAAGGTATTTAGCTTCACTTATACATACGGAAGGGAAATGCGCTTGTTTTGCTTTTTGAAATTCTCGACCACAGTCAATTAAGTACGCTGCTCAATATAGATTATGAGCACATAAACAAACGTACAAATGCAAACACACACACACACACACACACACACACACACACACACACACACACGTATATATATGTATATATACATATACTTACATAATACACAATACGTATACCTCATTAAATGTAGTAATAGAGACACAGGCGTTTAATCTCCAAACTAAATATTTATGAGTCTGAAAGGGATTAATTAAAGTGAATGCATTTTCAATGACAATGGAGGTTGAACACTTTTCAGATTATATGAACTATATTTACTCGTGTATCTATCTAACACGTACAATACGGAAGGAATTTCCATAATTCATTACTCGCGCTTCCTGTACATTTTTCCTTGTCCTCTTCTATTTCCGCGCGTAACAAGTATTAGGTAATCATAGCAAGGGAATTCAGCCTAGGTTTCAGCCTAGATTTTCAATCAAGGGAAAGTGTCTCTAACGGTTATACGTGAATACTTACAACAATTATTCTTTATTTACACGGTAAATAATGACGCTCCCGTTGGGTTTCACTATTTAGGTGGTCTCAGCTCTGGCTCTTCTTCGTAGATATAGGCCATTTCCTTCCCGCTAAACAAGGCCGATCTAACAATTTATTATTTGAAGCGTCGATGATTTTGCCGATAATCGGCGAAACCATTCTCTCTCGAAAGAAGTCCAAGCAGATGTTCTACAAGTCTTAGGCTATCCGGCCCTAGTTCTTACCAATAGTCGAGACTGGAATGCGTTCCGATCCTTCGGCATTACGTTGCATAAAATCACGCTTAAATTTATATTTTCTATACATCCTGGAGTACAATCCAACTTATAGTGAACGCAAAAGTAAAACATATCAACGTCTTAATGGACATATTCTGCCGCACCAATCCTTTTAAAGCTTATGGTTAATATCAATTTTGCTCTTCCATCACCTGCAACATTTTGTAAACTTGAAGACTTCATTCAGTTCTGAGGTCTTTTGATTTTTTCACCTTTTTTTTATGAGCTTCAACTTTCTTTCCTAAGAGAAAGTACACTCGTCAAGAAGGCTTTCTTTTTTCAATTCAATTTTTTCCTTAAACTCGCGTTCGTCCCGAAAAGTTTTATACGGCCTACTATGAATTTGCGGTTGTTATAACCGCCCAAGAAGAAACAAACAATTAAACGTCTTATGAAAAAATCCTATTGAGTAAACACATGCCACTTTACCAACAGCGTATATGCGATTGCATGCAAAACAATTGATGATGATCTGATTTCAATGGTTACGAATTGGTCATCTCCGCAAGTCGTGTGTGGTACATTTTGCCTAAAGACTTTTGACAAGGCGTTCACATTGACTGAAGGGCTGATGCCACTGTATGTATTGGTAACTTTAAAGCAGAAACTTTATATGAAGGAATGTGATGATTTTCATCGCAAAGTCATTCTTCATGATAAGCAGCTCTTTTGATCTTCTTTTCCCGTAATATTTGCATTCAAACACTCGACGTCGTATTACATCCACAAGTGGATATGCATGCGCTGACTTTTGATTCATATTAGCGGGCAACTAGATGGACGCAATAAATTCGTTTGATAACTTCGCGAGCGCTATTCAGTCTTCTTATCGGATGAACAATTAGTTGAACTTTTTTACAAGACAAACAATCAAATCGGTTTGCCTTCTTTGTATTATTCGATTGGCAATAAAAGCAAGAAGTGCTAGAAGTAAAGGACATGCAATGACTATAAAGAAATTTACCACACGCTAATATTATAAACTAATCATCTCCGCGACTAATCTACGATAATATTTCCAAAGCAAATTAGGAACGTTGTGCGTCTACGACATGCAATTTCAACCCGAAGTCGCGGAATACCACACTGTCCGTTAAATGATCGAATTCCTGAAAACTAGATTCGGCGAGAAGTGTCTTTACCATAATGAATAACGAAGTGGATGCATTTTTCTCTCAGCGGGCGTAGATTTTCAATCTATCTATGCCGACATTTCAAACATTGATATATAAATTGAAACGTTTAGATTTCCAACGTAAAAATTGGAAACAGAAAACGCTTGGCAAGAAAAGAGTTAATAGAAAGTTGAACAAGTATTGAAAAAACGCAAAGAACTGGAATATTTTCATTAATAGCTTACAAGCCATAGCAGCTATCAACTTGTCAGGGAGTGGAAAGTATTACAAGAGTCATTTTAAAGTAATGAGGAAATTAGTCCAACCGGTGACACACACCTCAATTACGTAATAATGAAAATTTGTTATTACTTTTTTTTTTTTTTTATTTACAAAAAATTATGTTTGTAAACGCATCACTTATTCTCGAAGCTTTAAAATCCATTTACATGAAAAGTTTAATGACTTGACATAGTGAAATGGAAAAGTTAAAAAGTGAAGGTATAAAAAAGATTTGTCGTTAACGACAAATAAATATTTTGTTCGCAATGTTCGCAAACAAAAGGTCATGAATGTTTGCTATGGGAAACCTTAGGAAATTTACAAAATTCTTAGCACAATTTTTCATTAATATGTGTAAAATTTCATCTGCCTCGTATGCATGGAATAATATATTATTAAAATTATATGCATTGACTTGAGGATTACGTGACGACAAGGTTTAAAGCTTAGTCGCAAAGATGAATATGTTTTATAAGACCATTAAAAGTTTTATTATTCGTATCAGTCAAAAGTCAAAAGTAAATTTTTTGCAAACATCATGAAAAATGCAATAAATTTCAATATGGAAGAGAAAAAATACTTTAAAATTTGGGCTTCATATGATGTCATTTCCTGTCAGTTCCTGAAGCTCAAATTGAGAATTTTAAGCATTTTTTTTTATTACACAAATGCAATGCGTGGCATTTAGCAAAGAGAAATTTTTCAAGCACATTACCAAGAAATGTTCATCGCATAAAATTTCATACATTTTCTTCCACTTTCGCTCATCAAGACATTTCGCAACTCCTTACCGTTCGGTAGCGCTAACCAGAAAAAGTAAACAATAAAACTAACTAAAAAGAACTAATTAAACTAAACAAATTTCTCAAACAGGACCCGTCAACGAAAATGACATAAAATTCGAAGAACTTTTAACAATTTAGCACAATCTGTTCTTATTCGTATACCGTGTAACATGAAAGATAACAGAAATTTGTAAGTTGGAAGTTTTTCTTGCAATCTTTACATAACTCTTTGCGGTTATGCACCAAAGACAAGGAACAAATAGATGGAGATATGACTTACACACACACACACACACACACACTTACCCGTTTTTGGTTATTGTGTATAAAGAAGATAATGACATTCAAAGAAATCGACGAGGACGTCTTCAAAGACATAACATTACAGTAATTCAAGAATTAATAAAAAAATATTGCACTGTTTGTTCCTCTCTTCGTTCACGCACACAAAACCGTGCAATTGCCAAAGTGCACTTATTTCCTTATTTATTTCAATAAGGTTGTGGTATTATTTTCTTCGTCGCCCCTTTTATCTTTCATTGCCTTTTAATATGGGTCTGTAGTCAAACCAAATATATATACAGCAATAACAATATTTTCCTTCCTCTCGTCGCAAGTCCGTATAATTATTTGTTTTAATTTAAAAAAAAAGGGATAATAATAATAACAATAATTGGAAAAAAAAAGAAAGTTTTTTCGTTCCTAAATGAGTAGAACATTTTCATTTTCATTATATTCATGGAATGCAACAAGATTTACAGCTGTGCAAACAATGTAAACTGTACATGTGTACTTAGGCATGTACATACATATATATAAAAGCATGCACAATAATAAAAGCATGCATAATAATAATGGGGCTGCAAGTCATATTAAAGCAAGCATTATCTCACGCACACAGCGGTGCACTGTGATGAGAGAAAAAAATTGATGCGATAAATTTTTGGGCGAAAAACTATCATCCTATGATATGATTTACAGTTTTGAATATTCTGCTCATTGAACGCTTTATACATATGCGAATTGGATTTCTTATAATTACATTAATGGGCCTTCTGATCGAAACTCACTTCCAGTCCTTTGTTTTTTACAGAAATAGTCTACCAACACGAGAAGCCTATAATTGCCGTAAGTGCGCTG
Source organism: Glossina pallidipes (assembly GCA_000688715.1). Lineage (NCBI taxonomy): Eukaryota > Metazoa > Arthropoda > Insecta > Diptera > Glossinidae > Glossina > Glossina pallidipes. The sequence goes on along the minus strand of KK499789.1, from coordinate 951,849 downwards.
AGCCAATGCCGCCGGTAAAACCAATTAATCGAACAATCTATTTTTTTGGTGACTTGATTAAATGCATTTCTGCTGCTTGCTAAGGCAGACGTCAAAACAAAACAGCGCCAGTTGGTGGCAGTGAGAAAGAAATATTTTTTTGAAATAAATGATTTTTCTCAAGTCGACTGGATTTACGTTGCATGTATTTATCGTTTGACTCTCGCACGCAGGAGTAAGTCTTGGCGAAAAATTACAATTAACAATCAATCTTACAATACCCGTAGATTCTTCTCATTAGCAAAATTCTCCTACATAATCTCGATTTTCTATATGCTCTTCATCAGCTTTGCAACGGCAATCATCATTGCCAGCATTGACCGGAGTCAATGAGGAAGAAAAGAGTGGCACATTCCAATTCAATGCTGCTTTCTGCCTGAATTCTGCCATATGAGGCGAAACGTTATCGTATCGAAAACTATATATGTCGTAATAGTTGTTTGGTTGACAACTCAAGACTAGCATTTTTGATATTGGGACGTATCCCTTATTCATCACATCAATCGACATGCTTGCCTTTTTTTCGCACAGAACATCGACTTATTCATACCTCCGACAAACTATGCTGTGTACATTTCATATAACTTAAAAACTGAAGGCTGCTTTTTTCACTTGAAGAAGTCATAGTTGAACAATTATTGACAGGACAAGGTAATGTAGCCTCACAGAAAAACTAGTAATATATTATTTGACCAGTTGATGCAAGTCGGAATAATGAAAATCGCAAAACATTTATTTCTCGAATAAATGCGAAGAGTTCGATTAAAGGGAAGGTTATTGAATTAAATGCAAGATGGGTGTCATCCGTCTATTTCTTCGAAAACTTGCTCAAATAAAGCCGTAACTGTGGCTCTTGCACAGAATGCACTCTTTGTTAAACCGATTTAAGAAGCGATAAATACGTGAAAGTTTTGCTACGATTTGATGGATTTATATAAAAACTGCTTACCGAATATTTTAAATATATTTTTGCTATAAAATCCTTGGAAATTACGTTCCTTTTAAAGGAACACTACAACATGTGGCATGTAACGAAATCACTGTTTGGCTTTTTTTTCTTGTTTCCAAGCGGTTGCTATGTGATAAACATATATATGATGCAATAGTAGTTTTACGTATGACAGTTGCTTATGACAATAAATCAAAATGATGTTAAATTTAATATCAAAGCAAAACGAAAACAACAGAATAAAATCAAATAATTATGATCGCCTTAGAGGGAATATTTGATACCCTCCACCTCAGAATAAGGTATAAAAACTCCAAAATATTATATTGAATGTGGGCGTGTCACTTGTTGAACCGATATCGTTTTTATACCGGACTTTAGCTGACTTTAGGAAATGTTCGCATTAAGTTTTTGATTAGTTTTTCAGTTAGAGTTTTCGTTTTTGTTTTTGTATTATATCGCCGCCAAACACGTGTATATACATTTTTTTTTTTTTTTTTTTTTTTTTGTTAAAGAGTAAGTAAGATGATGCGTTTTTTTTTTATATATCCAATCCTTCAAGAGGTGCCTCCCACGCATGTATGACACGGCGATGATCAGAAAGACATCGAAAAAGTGAGTTTGATAGTGGTCGTGGCCTGCGAAGTGCATGCGCCACCAATAAGGGTCATGCCTTTACCGATCAAGCACTAACAATAGTTACGACGTAATCGTAATCAAAGTTTGTCATAGCGCAGCAAGGGCTGAATCCGGCTATGATGTCTTGATAATCGCGTTTCTTACCTACTTGGCTATAGGCATCAAGCGTCATAGCAATATACCTTTTATGCCTATTATAGATGCGGTAATGAGAGTAGGGTACTCATTTTTAACCTCCGCCTATGTTTATCGAATGAAAGTGTAGATGCCCATTGGGATTGTATGTGGGTACCTACCATGATAGCCTTATCCCACGATGCTCGCTCAAATAACATGTTAATTCGATAAGCGACAAACGACATCCCCCACGAACTAAGACAATCTCCACCGATAGGAAACACTACTACTCCTCCGGTAATAAAATGAGAACAATGAATATGTGCGTCGAGGCTTTCTAACTGATCATTAGTGATCATTTTCGTAACACAAGGTTATCTATCTCTTCGATGCACTATTCACTTTTAATATTACCTCAATTGCAGTCGCTTCATACGAATGGGAATTATACGACGCGCTACAGGAACTACGTAGATCCCTTTAAGCAGCAAAAGTAAATCTCAATAAAAGTTGTCATGACGTCAAACGGTCCTGTACATATATGTGAATGTTAATAAAGTCCTGTACTTAGATTATATTATAATTCAGCGGGTAAAATATAGTTGTGTTTTTTTTTTAGAATTTAGATATGTATGTGTTTCAACCAAAGCATTAATTCAACCAAATGCATGTTAGATTAAAGGTCTTTGCATTGTACATAATTTTATGAAGTTTTAATAATTCGTTCATTAATGAAACTATTTGTTTAAAGCGACTATTTGGTCCTATGTCAGGAAAAGGCTACTTTTTCGTTATAGCCTGTGCTGCTCGTAATATTTTTTTACAATTTAGTACCTTATCCTTAAGCATGCGGTTTATGATTACAGTTCGGCTACTGCGAAGAGTTTACATCGAGTTGTGAATTCGTCTCTAACAAGAGATATATTCGAATGTTTTCTTCCGGTGAAAAACGCCCCACTTCCACAAACAATACTGATCGTCCTATTCAAACTATATGAAATTACAAATGTATATCATATTTTCGAACAAGAGGATGAATAAAAAATCTACACTCACCAATGCGTTTTAACTAATTAAAATGAAATTTTCAATCCTCATAGTTTATGTCTACCGATCTGTCAATTCTTAGAGGAAAAAAAAGTAGAAGCACGCTGGAGCCATACACTAGAAACTAAGGATTTACTGATGAGAGACAAAACTTCAAATATTACAATAAGAAAACTTTTTTAAAAAGCGAAAGCTTAGTGTACACGTATAGAGAAGGTATCAAAACTAAAATTATAATAACAACATAAAGAGTATGTTTCGTGCCTTCCAACGATAGCTTTTTTCAACCAAAGTTATTAATGGACGTGAGCTGAAAACTTTGCAAATTTACTAATAGGGAACTTAGTCCAAACAACTGTCGAAAATACACAAACTTACAAACTCGGATATCTGATCAAAATCGATTGACTAGGGCACTGATAACTGTCGTTACATAGCTTCGATAGTAGGCAAGCAAGTTTTATTGAAGTGATGATATAATCCCTGCTACTTTTTTGCATTACACTTTACAATTTTAGCTTTTTTTTTTTTTTGGACTTGTGCGCGCAATACTTATCACCTTTCGTACATATTTCGTGCGTATTTGAAACATGATTTATCTTGATCGATGGTTATCTGTTAATAACATTTCGGTAACTGTTTTTCACACGACTGTAGAGCTATGCAAATGTTTATGTTTATACGTGCACTTACATTCGCAATTCGTGCATAAACGTTCACGTTTGTTTTTTTGTTCAGTCATCGTCATAAGAGCAATGGGAAGATGACACTGCTGCCATTGATAATAATGAATTCTGTTTCAAAATTTCGGAAAACGATAAGCTTGTGTTTGCTTCCAGACTTGTGATGCATATTTGTTTTCATTTATTTATATTTTTTTTGTTTGATACTTTAATGTTTATGTAAACATACATATGTATAGTATAATCAATATCTGTCACTGTTGAGCGTTGAATCGAAATTTCAATACACTGGCTTTAGTTTTATTCGAAAAAGCGAATAAAGATAATTTTATTCTCATTTCAATCAACTTTGTTTAACAATTAAATACTTTGCCTAACTTTTTTATGAACGACAATTAAAAAAGTTTGCAATCATTAAAGAAAGTTCGAAATGCGGTGAAATCTGTCAATCGAAGAGCATCAGCAAAAAAACATTGCATTGAGATGTAAGCCGCTATTAATGGATTTGCATGAAAAGAAGGAAAAAACAAAAAAAAGTTATACGTATCACAGGGTAATAACAGTGTTTATCTTAACTAGAAAATTAAATTTCAATTCACGAACTTATTATGAGAGAGCAGAATCATTCTCGAACGGACGTACGGACATACATATATATAGCCATACGTACCTCTCTACATTATCAATAAAGTGCGTGCATTAAGTTGTTGCAAGCGACATGAAGTGTTTCGCGAAGCCATGAGATGCTAATAGCTATTTAAAGTACCAGAGTACCAGAGTCATTCTTAGCTAAAGTTTTGTTGTATTATGCGATAATTGACAGACAGACAGAGTTACAGCTCTATTTTAGAACGAGTAATATTTGGCTAACGAAAAATCGATTTTCGGAGATATTTGTGAATATTCGTTTTAAGTTTGTTAAGGCAAATCTGCGAGTAAGTCCCCCAAACTGCTAGTGGAACAAAGCTTTCTAAATGAGTGCAAATTTTTTGAAAGATTAAGAAAGATTTTCGAAATAGTGCTCCAACAAGCACAGTCGTAATCACATGGTTTGTTGTTAAGTTGTTAAGAGTTTAGCTCAAGACTTGAACACAACCCAGGCGTATGCAAAGTGCATCATACGCTCGAATGGCATTATATGAGATATTCAAACCAATGCATGCAAGCAGATTGATGATCAACTTTAACTTTGCATTGACTACGAAAAGAATGATGTTTACACCTTGGCTATGCATTCACACTCTTTAATGCATTGCATAACAACTGCCAATGACTTAAGCAACAGTTTTAAAGGTTTCATCACAGTTTCGTTTAGCGTAAAATTAAAATTCTTGTCAACAACACGGGACGGATAATGATGTCTCCAATTTAGTGATTGTTTTCTAATGCCGTGAAACTGAGCATTTCAGCAGACGTTTTAAAGTATATTGGACTGAATGCGAGACCTCAAGCAGATATTACTATATACCCCAATCTTGACGAAAGCATTTAATTACTGAAAAAGAAAACTGGTAGGATGGATCTCTTAATGCTTTTAATGAAAAATTCTGTATGAAAATCTTAAGAATTTCTCTTGTTGTAGTACCGGATTTCGAATTTTTACCTAAGACATCGTCAGTTTTTCTATCCGTCATAACGTCATAAACACACAAAATAAATTTCTGAATCGTGCCATCTATATATGTAGGTAGAGCGATGTGGCCATCAACTTAGGCAGAGTTTAAAAGCACAATTACACCCACAATGGGAGAAACAATTACAACTTGCAACCCGCAACAGGTAAACATATCGCACAAAGCATCTAAATCATTAATCTCCGACCGGAAGAGTGATAAATTTCTTTGCGATACTCATCTATTTACTGGATGTCGATCATTCTTTCTACGACAAATCAAAATTTTAAAGTTCCTAACGCGCACATGTATTTATATCAGAAGCAACACATATGCATTCCATTCTTTACTAAAAGGAATAGCGCTGCTCAGAAATGCCCTTCAAAAACGTTGTACTAAGAGACCAAATAAAATTTTTAGCTTTGGAAACAAGTAACATAAAAATGATAGCAGCTGGACATATAGCAACTGCGCGAATTATATACGACTTGCATTAGTTTCTTCCTTCCTTTTTTCGTAATTATGAGTACATACATAGTTCGAAGATAGTTGCGGTTTTAAAATAATTTTAAAGTTTTTGACAAATGGGAAATAAACTCAAAAAACGCAAAAGAGCGAAGAAAGTGAAGGAAAACAACGTAATTTAATATAATCCAAGATTACGAAATTGTGTATAAAGTATGGGGAAATGCAACTTTCATAAGAATCTCTTGTACATTTTTATCTTTCCCTTCCATAAAAAAGAAATACTTGTCACAAGATTTAACTCAATTTAAACTCATTTATGATGGATTCTTTTTATTTTCTTCCTCTTCTCCCCGTGTTTTTTACAAAATTTGAACAGGATATGGATAAATGTGAGAGTGTAAGGGTTTTTAGATTTATTTATTTCATTATTTAAATTACGCTATAGAACAAGGCATTAGCCGAATATAAGGTACAAAATAATTTAAAATGTAGTACGGAGAAGAAAAAAGTAATGAATAGAAATAAACAAAGATCCACCTGTAATATACACGAGAATTCATCGAAGCCCTTAATTGTAATAAGGTACAGGGATATGTATTGATGAATGAATATGTGCTTATTTATACATTATTGGCAGCGACACATGGCAAAAAACAACAAAATCAAACAGAAACGAATATCTTAACCTTACTAACAGACAAAACGGACAGATCAAGTAAGTCATAATGATCGTTGAACATTTTACACATGCAAGAGACGAAAGTGTCCGGGCACCCTACAGGGGATGCGAATATTAATAAGTTCTAATAAAGTCGACGCATAAATATCTCCTTTTATTAGCTTAATAAGGACGGTTGCACCCAGAAATTTCACGGCTTTTTCAAGAGTAGGCAAACCAACGGGCTTCAATCTATTATTATAAAGTGGAAAAAGTGGGGCAGGATCTTATGTCGAACATCAAGAAGTACCGTTGACCACATTTCATGAGATAAGCATGGCATCTATAACTAGGAAGCCAAAATATCGATAAGTATTCAAGAGTTGGTCTAACCAAACAAGTATACAAGCCCTTGATGAAGTCATTGGATTCTTTAGAATAACTTTTTACAATTTTCTCAATTGCAGCCGACATTTGCACCACTATCTACTGTAACCTGGTGACTGTTGTTACTTCACAAATAAAAAAAAATTTTCGTTTCCACAATTCCTGCGAGATGCGAGTGCCGACAAGTGCATGCACGAAATTACTCAGCTGATTGTTACTAAACAACTAAAACAAAAGTACGGAAGCATCCTTTAAGACTCATAACGCCAAAATACTATCAAGCACTTTTAGTATTGTCAGTATCTCAATTTACATAAAAACTGAGACACTCGACTGATTACTACTTGTACTTTTTCAAAGAGATTATCAACAAAGCAAGAATTAATTATAAAAACACTGCAAAATATCGCGAAAATTTGCCGCATTCGGAAACAGCTGACTCGGCGCGCACTAGAGCGCCGGTTACGCGACTTGATTTATGGAATCACGTTAAATAGAAATCACACAAAATTTACGCCCACGTAATTGCTTTACACACGAACACTTTATAATTTTAACAATTTCGTTCAACAACACGCCCTCTAATACAAAAGAAAATGTAAAAACTTAGACTATGCGATGCATGGCTGTGTGTACGTGCGTGTGTAGCAAAAAATAACCACATAAAGCAATCTCTTCACATGAATAGTTGCATTCATAAAATAGTCCTCCGGTTTGTTTGATATTAGAATGACTCCCTTCTTATTTCGTGCAGTATCAGTTTGTTTTTGTTTTTGTTTTCTTTTTTTTCATATTTCCTGTTTTTTCATTTTTCAAGGGTATTTATTCTGCACTTAACAAAATTCTTTGCTTATCCTTAGCATGTCATTGCAAAAATAAACTAAATAAATTCTTTTTTCTTACTAGTTGTTTCTAAGTAGAACAACAAATACGACCAAACGAACTTTGGAAACGAATTTCACGTTGCTTTCTTTGCAAATACATGCGCATCTACACAAATGTATTGTCCTAGAAATTAAATTTTGTTCCCGTTATAACGCAATACAGAAATTCATTTTTTTATCAAAATTTAAGAAAATCATCTTCATCTGCTTAATATAGAATAGATTCAATCAGGGTCGCTGTTAACTACCTGGATGTAAGTAATTGTGCGTTGAGCCTTCTAGCCAACCATCGATTTGCCTATCTATTATCCATCATTCCTCGATGTTCATCGACCGCTAAACCAGTGTCCATACGTTCTTCCCTTCATTTCCCTGCGTCTTGCTTTCGGTCTCTCTGTTTGCCGGTCTACTTCTGCGACTGTTCAGGCGTTCGATGACTTTAGGCAGGGTGCGCGATATGCAACTAAACGTCCACTTTTTAACAAAGTGAAATATTCGAACGAACTCGACTCATTGTCTGAGGGCTCCATTATTTACGATATGAAGCGAAAGTTAAGAGCAGCAACCTGTTAGGCTTAGCATTATTTGGATTGATGAGAACAGGGCTGAAGATCGAATTGACGGACTGGTACATTGAGCAGTATTTCCATTCGAACTTTAACAGCGGCTGTACGGACGTACAGTAAACGATTAATTCGTTCAAGGCGATTCTTAATTTATATCCAACCCTTCACTTCGGTCAAACTACTTAAAAAGTGCTTTTAAAGAGATTCCCACATTCAAGTATAGAGAAAAAAACAATAAAACTGTACATAATTGCAGTCAGTCTTCTGAGGAGCTCGCATACAAAAAGAGCTTACACATCTACACGCATCCCATCGCACATGCATCAGTTGACAGGATCTTGTTTTTGAGTAAAAACTATTTATTCAACGTCCCAGAAACACTAATGTTGAGATTACTGCTGATGTATTTTACTGTAAATTCTCGGTATGCGGTAAATTCTCTCCTCCTCCTTTTGTATTTATAATTTTAATTTCCTCTTCCTGGCATGTTTGTTCCTTTTGCGTATGAATGTGTGCATCTTACCGCATGACATTTGTTATATGAATGTCGTGTATTTGTGTATATGTGTCATGTTATGTTTTCCATTTCCAAATTCAATTAAAACCATATGAGTATAAAGACAAATTTTAAAAGATTATTTACATAATCCCTATCTTGCATTACAGGCTTATAAGGAGCATATGATTTTGTTCCGCAGAACATCTCTTTCAAATTCATATGATTTCCGCGTACACTTTTCATTCAGTTTCAATTTACGCGATTTCTCGACAAACACACGAATCCATTCGCGTGATGGAATGTAACTACGTTACTACAACCAAAAAAGAAAAAAAACAAAAAAACAAGTAAGAAAATTATATTCGGTTATGACCGAAACTTTTATACACACCACAATGATCCTACGAAAAGGAAAAGAACTAAACCTTTAACCTTTACTGTTATAGTGGATGATTGGATGAAATGTGCAAATTTATGTGGGATATTTGTTGTACCTTATGAGTAACAATCCAAAAAATACAGAGAGCAAAGGTTCACAATTTTTGTTATGTGGTTGTTATATGGTCGTTGTAGACATGGCTCTGACCAGTTTAGGTCATTCTCACTATGTTCATCTCACTATGTTCATTTTCAGGATGTTCATCAGGGATACTGTATAGTTGGGCAGAGGAACGGACAGACATGCCTACGTGCATTCCGATTTTGAAAGTGGCCAAGAATTTATATACTTTATGGCAGTTTTGAACCTTGCTTCTGTGCGTTATATAAAGGTTTCGAAAAAAAATGAAATTATGACACAATAGAAAATTGAACAGGCGAGACTGACTTTTTCCACTACGACATCACCCATGTAATATACAGTCAGAGTTTCGTGGATTTGTCTGCTGTAGTCTGTGAGTAATGCCCAAAACCATTTTTTTTTCTTTTTGAAAAAGGGACACATTCTCAGCTTATGTGGCACTATGAGCTTGTTTTTCGATCGATTGGACACGACCACGAGCCACAGGCGAAATGGTAAAGTCGTTCTTCGTCAATATTACATTTTAATGTGTTTTTCTTTTTCTTAAAATGTGGTTTCCTCACACTATACGAGCTCCTAGCTTAGAGGATTAATTTACCAATACAATTATAAAAAAGCGGCGTAATACTATAATAGTCATAAAAATTTATTTGAATTGCCTCTAAAGAAGTACCGTTTTTTGCAGTAAAACAAAGCCGTGACGTGATCCAGTCCTCCCCATATCTTTAGTGGATTGGTTCCTTGACAAAATTTTCTTTAATGCCTTCAGTTAGATTAAAAAATTTTCCTCGAAGCGCTAATTTTAACTGGAAAGAGAAGAAAGTATGAGACGAAGCAATTTTAGGCGAGGTCAATGCTTCTTCTATCATATTAGTGAAGTTTCTAAGCGAAAACTTTTATTCAATGATGGACAAGATGAAACTCTTTCAGGATCTACTGTATGGCAACACGTGTAATGCCCAAACAAACCGATTAGATTAGTTAGTTGAATGAACTTAGAAGACCTATTCATCTCTTGAAGCAACGTACTTCTTGGGATTAATATTACTCGTAGGTTTATCAGAACGAATTCTAGGCATGAATTTAAACCACCTTCGAAAGACTGAACTTCAAGTAAATTTTTTTCAAATGTGACTTTTTATTGCAAAAATCTGTAAGACTTGCGTGACTGTGACTGTGACTGTACTTAACAAAAGCAAAATAGTTTAAGAATAATTGAGATTGCGCCTAACTGACACTCGCTAACTAGGTACAGTTCTAGCAATTTACTAAGAAGAAGAAGACACATCGCCCAAACTATCACGAATATTCCCTAGATTGTGTTTAACAAAAAAAAATTTGTGTTTTTTTTTTTAAATATGCAAGTCGGTGTTACATATACATATATTGAACATATTGACGAAGGCAGTCTGCCTTATGATTGCTAGTTTATACGTTTTATGTTCTGTTTGTTTTGTGTTCGAAGGGAAATCATATATACAGTTACTTTTGATTTTTGACGATATAGAAGGTTTTCAATTACGTCACTTAAGTCGCAAAAGTAATAAAACATATTCGTATGCCTTTTTTACTCTCATTTTTTTTCTCTTCTTTTCACTCCTCCCATACACTTATTGCATTTTACTGCAACATTAGGTCGTTTAACATTTTTATATACTGTTTTTTTTTGTGCTATACCCAAAGGGTATATTAAGTTGATGGAAAAGTTTTAGTGCGTAGATATTTGCCAAGGAAATTGCACAGACTAAATATATTCCTCTGGAAAAGCCCAATCGTTTTAGTCATAACTATCTTAATTATGACCTTAAAACTTCACATTCCATTAGAAACTTAGTCCTGTTTTTTTTTTTTTTTTCTTTTGTTATTCAAACAAGGTTATGTTTAAAAGTTAACTAAGTCAGTCTCTCAGCTTATAGCAGGCATAAGGTGAAACAAGGACATTAGACATCTATACTTAAATTTTCTTGTTGTCACAATCTTTTACATCATCTTATTACGTGTGTCCTTCATGCACTTTATATTAAGTGCATCTAAAAGTAATATGAACTAAGACATACGCTATCACATATAATGCTATGCACAAGTTCGATTGCTATGAACATTTAAAAGAATATCCGTAAAAGATGTTTCCAAATTGGGCAGCCATCAGTCTGTAGCGCGATTAGAATGTGTTCTTTAAATATGTGTGTATGTGTGTACATATATATATATATATATGTGTGTGTGTGTGTGTGTGTGTGTGTGTGTGTGTGTGTGTGTGTGTGATATGTGATACAGAGTGATAAAATAGAGTCTATCATCTTTTATATTCGGTACGTTACAGCATAACATTTCGAAACTTTAACAAACTTTGAATACAACTGTTAGGTGCCTTTGCCGCTTTGGGTATAGGAATCATAAAGATATGGGATTTTATGTAATTAGGATATTAGGTTGCGACTTAGAGAATTTCGATAGATTGAGAAACGACCTACACCTCTATACAGTTTCTATGTTCAGAGAGAGATTTACGTCTTACCTCCTCGGAAGGTTAAGCTTTGATCAATCAGTTCGAGTTCATTCCTAAGTATTCTACACTTGTCATGAATAGATTGTTGGTTTGATTTGTTGCAAATAGATGAGAAGCGACGATTTTCAAGGTCAGTTTAAAACTTTAAACATATTGTGTTACCCCAATTATGAAAAAGGTTGCCCTGTCGTTAAATAACATTTGATGTACATTTTATTATAAAAATTATTGATTGATTTTAATTTTAGAAAACTCACTAAATTAATGAAATTAATTTTCGCCTAATTAATTCCGCAATTCTAAAATTATGTACATTTTGAATTACTTTTACTAACTAATCGTATTAGCCATCAATTGTGTTTGCTGGACGAATTAGTCTCTAAGGTCTTATAGTCTATAATTTATTAATAGTCTATAAATGAATATATCCGCCTGAGTGGCCGAGACGGCAAGAGTCTCGACTAGCAATTCAACGGTCGTGGGTTCAAATCTCAAGTGCGACAGCACTTTACTAATAATAATAATAATGATATTAATAAAAAAAAAATGGAGCCAAAAGCCTTAGATGCTAGCCCCTTAAGACTTTAGTCTTAGAAAGTATTCTCTGGCTAAATTTATATAATAATAATAATAATATAAATGGATAATTATTTCTAATTCTAATTTCAAATAAATTCATTCCGCTTCTATGCTTGTAACCAGGTTAACCTGGAAAAAATGCAGCTGAACCTACGAAAATTATTAACACTTATCTTGGCGAATGCAATAAGCTACCAAGCAGTTAGAAATTGGTATGCGGGAATGTGTGCAAAAAATGATGTCGGTCTCGGAAACGAGAAAAATTCGCATACTTCCGCCCGTTTCGAGTAAAAGCAAACCAGGAAATACTTCCCATCTTAGACTGGAAAGTTAGTTGTACCTCACCCGGTATAGTCTCCCGATCTGTTCACTGATTCAGATCGATGCAGCCATATTTAGCAGATCATTGGCTTTGTAAAAATGGGTCGATGACTATTTCCCCTTGGAGCCACGATGTTTCTACCACGAGGCACATAAGCTACCCGATCGATGGCAAAAGAAAGAGAAAGTGGAATTTTATCAACAACAGAACAAACTTTATGCATTTTACAGTAAAGACAATTTTTTACATCACGAATTATGCAGCAAAGACTCATACCTACGATCCACAGTAATGTATAAAATTTTTTATTTAAAATGAATAATGAAATCGACGTAAGCACATTCGTTCGCCAAATTGTCATAATGACGATTATGTCCTTCAAATCTATCCTTCTGGATGCTGCAAAAGCTTTGACAAACAAGACATACTCCCAACTTTTATGTGATTTTAAATATACTCATAAGTTTCAATTTTCAATGACTATTTTTGCATTCACTACAAAAGGTGATAAAAAAAAAAAAAATCAAAAAAAAGAAGAAAGAAAAAGGAAAAATAAATAACAAACAAGTAAGAAAATTGTTGCGGTTGTGACCGAATCATTTCTACCCATAACCGTGATGCTAAACGCAAGGAGAAGAGATTTTTATACTCTACAATATTCGGGGAGTGCGGATTTGCGAAGTGCGGTCTATTTTCTGAATACAAGTGCAAAAATTTATATGGTGTACGTGGTGTACCTTATCGATAACGAGCAGAAAACACGAAAAGCAAAAGAGTTCACAGCTTTTGTTATATTGATGTGTGGGCGCATTGTAGGCGTGTTCTTTGAAAAGTTTGGGTTCCCTTCAAGTTCTCTTGCAACTTTTTAGGCGATATTTTCTTATTGGCGGACCAGAGAATGTTTACAACAGACATTACACAAACGCTTTTGACAAAATAAATGCAGGCCTCATCCCCCGGTGACGGCTATTAAAGGAAGAGACAGAAGATTTTTTGGAAATTGGTCCAAACTAGATATTGCTTATTTTTCATCTTTTTTTATACATTTGTATAAGAAGTTTCTTGTAAACTAACACAAAGCACAAAAAGTTGTGTGTACGCGTTTGACTCGCACTAGGATCAAAACCGAAGAAATGATTCAGTCATAAATATAATTTAAGAAAAACATGAATATAAATAAATAAAAACCATAAGCAGGAACGCAAATATAATCGAAACGTGTTTAGATAGCGGAAATGTATTTAGCATCAGAAAAAGCAAGAAAAACTTGTTAGTTGAATACACAAAAGCACGGATAAAATATAAGTGAATGCATTTCTCATATATATCCCTGAAGTTTCGCTTATGCGTATTCAAAATGCTTTACATTGTTAACAATTTAACGCATAGCTAAACACAAAAACGTTTTTATGTTATCTAACAATATTGCATATACACGTACAATAACACTTTAACTTACATATTGTTCGCACATTTTACTTTGTGGGAAATGCTTTTGTTGTGATTTCTTTTTTACTCCTTAATCATTTTTTATGGTTCCCAGTCTTTCTACATAGCATCAAAGATGCTATTATTGCAAATATTTCATTGTTTATCTAGAATATTAACTAACAAAGGCATATGCTCTTGGAACCGTTGAAAGAAACGAAGAAAGAAGAAATTTGTCTTTGTTTACGGATTTGCAGAAAGTTTATCAATAATTTGCTTTAAACACTGATTTTGTTTGTAAGATTCAAAAGGACTGGGGTATAAAATTTATTAATCATATATATAGTCTTCGTTTTTGTGATCTCTAAGTTAATCTGTTCGGTACCTTTATCTATCCATTATATCCCCTCCCAAATTTCTCCATCTTTGAAAGGAAAGTAAAATATTGCACGTAACATATATTTCTAAGTCCGTTCACATTTTATCGATTACATTCCGAGCAGCATTTGATGATACAATATTAACTCACACGTGTTTTTTCCATATCGCCATCGAATTACGGCTTATTTTAACATTTTTACCGCACAAGAACTATCCCACATCGAGTTTCAGATTATACGGGACTTGACTAGAGGCTTTTCTTTTCGTTCCCTCTATTTCCGTTATCACGGATGTCAGGAGCCCACGAAGCAATCTCCCAGCTTCAGCCTTACAGCGGGAACTGCGCCTTATAGGAATCCCCTGACGGCTGTGGTTGCTCCCAAGATCGCGGGAACATTAAACATTTGAGGGGTTAGATAAGCCTCACTCCCAGGGGCACGGCTGATGTCTTTTCATTCAGTGTGCCAATGGACATCGTAGAGTTGAGCCTTCACAAAAGGTACCTACGTAAACTCCCTGTTACATACACCTATCAAAGACTACTTAGAAAAGATCCCGAGATCTTCAATGAGATATAAATTAAAAAAGTGTCTGCAGACATTGTAAAGAACTTTTCAAAAACGTATAGTACATATTTGATATATTAACCTTTTGTTTTGTGGTCAAATATTTTGCAACAATCACTTAATCGGTTTCCTCTATGGATTGACGCATCAATCTGCAAGAGCAGATGCTAGAAAAAGTTCGTGATGCCAAATTCGAACACATTTATTTTACATTTGTAGTTAGTTTTATTAAATTAAATGTGTGCTATTTGGGTCGATCGCCTTTTGCCATTATTGTGCTAAAACCATTTTACTATCTCCGTAAAACTTCTGCGATATTTAGGCGACAAATATTGAAGCAGGTGAACTTTTTTTCCTTGTCTATAATATGGACAATCACCCATGAGATGTCTACTTTTCGTACAACGCGGTGACGTCTACTAACAGGCAGAGAAGTGGTAGCTGGAGCCGAGGTGAATGTGTGCCTATTTGTTACGTATTATGTCTTTACCGGTCGAGCACTTGCTATGTATACTATTACTAAAGTAAACTTTACCGCGCTTGAGATTTGAGCCCATTAGACGCGATTCTCACCTGCCCGACTAATCATGCTTGACACTGTAAAGAGAGTTCTGAATGAAAAGTAAACGATAAAAGATATCAGCATGAATCTTGGTTGATGCCATTTTTATTTAGAAAGGATTGCATGCAAATGACCGCCTCTGGCCTTGTGTACAAAATCCAATTCCCGAACATCAGTTTTCGTCACCTTTCCACATAAATCTGCTCTTATTTCACTAATAACATGAATAATTTTGGTGAGTATAGCCATTTATTGGTTCGTGGTTGATTGGGGTAAGCCAATGCTTCAATATAACCCCAAAGTAAAAGAGTCATTTCGCGTGATCTTTGTGGCAAGTTTGCGTAGGCATTTATGGAGATTCACGAATCACGATTATTGAACTTTCCTCTCAACAAATTGATTTTGTGACCATATTTACGATGTGTTACACTATTTTGTTGAAGTCATATATCGTCCAAGTCGAAATAATTTTTGCCATAAAGAATTGGTTACCATGTTTCCCTAGTGTTCTCCATTGACGACCCACAAGGGTCCTCGCAAAGTTATTTTAGTAACATCAGGTGTGATCTCTTCGCACCAAAGGAGCAATGATCCTTATTTAAGAAGTCATTTAACCAAATATCAGCTTCATGCACGAAAGGGAACTGCGGGCGAAATCGCTTGTTTTCGTAATAAGTTTTAACCATTTCCATAAATGTATTGGCAATGTCCACACAATATATTGAAAAAAAAAAAACTTGACCCAAATCTCCACCGGAAGTGTGTTTAATTTACGTTTACTTTCGAATGACCCGGGAAGGTGTGTGACCCTACACACAGTAGGACGAAGGAAAGTCCCAATCATACGATGGATACCATAAAACGTCGCAGCCAAGCTCTCGTAATGTCTGCCGGGCTATTAAAAATGTGTGTAGTCCGTCGTTGATCTTGGGTAACCCTTGCGAAAAGTAATCATAAAGTTTTAGTTGAAAAAAATTCAGGAAACGAAGAAGAAAGCAAGCTTCCATTTGTTTATGCATGTTCGTATCCCTCCGTTTGCTTTATCTCATCGCATCCTGCAAAGTAAAACAATTCTCTATTTAAATTTCCAATGTTTTTTCTTTTTTAACGATGTCGTCGATGTTCGATATATTAACAAAATACCAGTGAGTACGTGAACTATTCAAAGTCAATTTGATATGACATGAAAGCTTGGATATGTGACAGACAATGCTCTTCTAATTAATGTCAATTTAGTTCCGAAAGTGGGCAACTTGCAATCCAGCTCTTCACTTAACTTAAGTAGTAGTGTTCACCCCAGATAAGCTTGGAAAGATGAGATGCACTTAGTTTTGATAAAAATTTTGACAAAAGCGGTTCGGGGTGAAGGGATTCTTTAAAAGGAAAGCACACGCGCAGCGCCCCCCAATGAGGAACACTTGAACTGAATAAAAGTTGTTCGGAACAACTCTGTTTGGCTAATTTGTGGTTTTGTCCAGGAGCGCTTGCAAATAAGCCCTTGTATTAGATCGAGAAGTAGTCAAAGTGCGTAAACAAGTTGCTCTCTGGTGAGTGAAAGGAGACAAAATATGATGATAATCAATTCATATTGGACGACGGCTAACTTATTGAGCTCAATCGTATTACATGATGCAACTGAAAAGAGTTGCAATTTTCTTCGGCGAAAGAAAACGCAAGGAATTCAAATCGAAAAATTTCGTTATTTTCGTGTGTGATATCACTTTCATGCTATGCTCAAATAATTATTTGGTAAAGCACTTTTAAAATGTAATAGAATTCTGCATACATATTTTTATACAACAGTATTTACGCCCACAGCAGCAATTGCATGTTGCAGTATATTTGCTGGTTCGCATTCCTAAAGAGAGATTGCCGAACAAAATGTAAATTTCAAATATTTTAGTTAACAAAATGTGAAGCAATGAAAATCATAATAAACTCATATAATGACACCCTACACCACGTGTAGTACAGTAAGGTTTATTAAGTTAGTCCGGCGGTAAGTAACGGCCACAAAGGCTTAAGATGGACCCATCTCTTATTGTACCGATCGATTCACAAAATGATTCTGATCGATCTAAGCTCTGTCTGTCCGTCTAACGTTTGTCCATGTAAACTTTTGTTCAACCTGTACGTCACAATTCGTGAGATATTTTGATGGAATTTGGTACAGTGACAAACGCTATTGCAAGTGGTTCGGATCGATCCACTCTTTCGACTACTCCCCCTATAACGTCCTATTCTGAAAAGAAAGTTTTAATTTTCAGAATTTCTCAGCAAAGGTGACTAAGTGGCGGTACTTCGGCATGCTAAATTAGTATGAAAACTATGGACCGGCTGGGAAAACTTTTGAAACCCCTTTCAGATAAGGAAAACTGAAATTCATGCGACAAAAAGGTCTAACTTTCAATCCTTCATGATGAAAATTATATTATAACAGTAATTTAACATAAAAAAATGAACTGAAATGAACTAATAATGATTTTCACGAAAAGGGATCCTTTGTAGAGGAGGAAAGTCTAAGTTTTAATATGTGGTGATGAAAATTGACACATAATAGTAATTTCATAGAAAAATGAACGCTAAAAATTTGGATCATCTACGCCCCGTTTTGGGTCCTGCCCTACGTAAGGTTTAAACTTGTACCACATTAGGTTGCGTTCCCGTAAATACGTACTTGAAAAATATGCCTTACATCGAAGCAAGATATAATTTTTGTGTTCTATAATGAAAATAAGAAATGTGTTAGACAATGTGGTGTAGGGTATTTAACAGTCGCCCTTGCCTTACTATAATGTTCATACTTGTTTTAAATTAATTTGCATTTTAAAATGCAATTTGCTTTATGGTACTTATTTTATCTATCTGCACGATTAGGTACACACGTACATACTGGTATCTACGCATGTACTTGTACATTGATATTTACACAATAAATGAAAATACAAATTTCTTTTAATTTACTATTAATTTAGAAAAAATTTATCTAAATTTAAACATTTTAATGTAGAAGAATATATCGAAAATAACAAAATATATTAAATATAACAAAAATTTGATTCGAAAGAAAAGCAGGAAAGAAAGTTTTGTGGTTGGAAACCATAATTGCGCCTTTGGTCATTGCCGGAAAGTTTTAAATGTAGTGAAATTGTGTTCCATTACAAAATGTTTATGTTATCACCGAAAATGAGAAAACTTTCTTACAAAACAACAACAACAACAACGACTAACCGGTAGGAGAAATAATTTGTTAAGCACTTAATTGATTAGAAAAAAATTGTTTCTTATTGTTTGGAAATTTTACAAAATTTCATTCATTATGATGATGATGACGATGATCTATGAGATGTTTTTTACTTATGGTCGCCATAAAAGTAAGAAAAAAACGAAATTATTACCAGTAAGGGGATGATTATGCTTTAAATTCATATCAACGAAAAACATCTAAACTAAATTCAAATATTTTGCATAGTATTTTCTCGTTACGGTACACCCTCGCGTTACAACAGAAGAACATTAGAAAAATTATACTTGAGACAAGATTGGACATCGGCTTTTCACCATATAATGAATATCTGTACGGACGTATGTAACGGCCGCAAGGGCTTAAGATAGACCCACCGCTTATTATACCGATCGATTGACAAAATGATTCTGATCGATCTAAGCCCGTTTGTCCGTTTGGAGCGGTATTGAAAATGGTCCAAATGAGCCCCTTTTTCCGGCCCCTCCTCATATAATGGCTTTTTTTGGAAAATCGTTATATGGAAAAACGTTGTAATTTTTAAAATTTTCCAACAAAACTCGCCGAGTGATGGTACTTCCAACTTCTAAATTGGTGTAAACAATTTGTTTTGGCTGGGAACATTTTTGGAACTCCCTCTCATATGGATGTTCCGACAAAAATTGAGCCTTCATATGGTAAAAAGCTACAATTTTCAATACTTCGTCGTGAAAATTAATTCATAATAGTAAACTAATATAGAAATCAACCTTACAGAATTTG
The DNA here is from genome assembly GCA_000688715.1 of Glossina pallidipes. NCBI lineage: Eukaryota > Metazoa > Arthropoda > Insecta > Diptera > Glossinidae > Glossina > Glossina pallidipes. The sequence goes on along the minus strand of KK499789.1, from coordinate 932,427 downwards.
GACCGCGGACATATATTTTTTGGATATCACCGCATACAAGCGTTCTTAGGAAATGTGAACCCTCATATGCCAAAAACGTCTAATTGTTAAAGTTTTCTGATGAAAATTTTTCTAATTAAATGAACTGAATGTGAACCACACAGATCTATTTCGTAGACCGCCTCTACATAGGATTTCTCATGAATACTAAGCCTTTCAGAAAACAGGTTTAATTCTTAATATTCTATGATAAAAATTGGTCCATAGTCACAATTTAAAAAAAAATAAACGAAATGAATGAATTTGGACCATATAGGTGCATTTTTTTGGACCTCAACACCTGCAGGGGTTAGCATGAAAAGCAAATCCTTATATAGAGAGGAAGTCTAAATTCTAGCTTCTTATGACGGAAACTGAAAACCAATGAAATTTTCGGGAAGCAAATTAAATTTGTTAAATTTGGACTACGTTATGCGATGTTTTGCGTATCCTAAATTGCATGAAAATGGTCTGATTGAGTGAATAACTGCGGTATAGTATGGTAGTAGAAGTTGCATAGGGTATTTAATGGTCAGCCCGGCCCTACTCTAACAGTTTCACTTGTTACTTTTACGTATTAGTGACAATAGAATTACCAGCAACAGGCAGGCAAACAAGTAAATCGAGAAACAGCGCTCAGAATATTATGCTATTAAATGCAAGGTGTACTGCGTCTCCAGTACAAATTTTATGAGCATTACAATGAGATTAAAATGTAAGATAGCAGCAACGGCGACGCGGTAGAGATTCTAATAATTCCTTTCATTATCCAAATTATATATTTTCGCAAAATTGTTGCTAAACTTTTCCACCCTCCTGTCTGCATTGCACTTTGTTGAAGCAATTATAATAAACCAGTGAAAATATTAGTAATTAGAGCTACGCCACAAACTAGAGTGTTATATACCCTACACCACATTACTCAAAATAATTACTCCTTTATTTTTCTACCAGAAACTATATCTTGTGTCCATGTAAAGCTATAATTTTCATGGGAGACCATAGATGGAACGTGAAACTGACGTGATCCCTCTTTAGCAAAATTAATATTCTTGTCGAAGATCTTGTCTGCTTTCGTCTATTTTCATCAGAAAGTAGTAATAATTAGATTTCATCCCTATACAAAAAGTTTCACCTGTCATGGGGATATGGGGGCGGTGTCCAAACAATACACTTTCGTTGTCCAAATTTGGTAAAATTAATTTTTATATCAAATTACTATTAGAGATCAATTTTCATCCTAAAATATTTAAAACTACACTATTTGGTTTACATTCGATCCAAATTTGTCAAATCAAATTCTCTCACTCAACGATGTTTGTCGAGGAACTTTGTATATATAACGACTTTCTCAAAAAAACAGTTCGCTCTATATTTAAGAGGATTAACAGGATAATAATCCCTAGAGCAAAACGTTTCTTTGCGACTTGCGACAGACGTCCGATGTAGAGATTAGCAGTTATGCTTAAATCAATCCAGAGAACAATTCTGAATCGAACGATGTATTTAAAAAAAAAAAAGGATCTATCTTAAGTCGCTTTCAATGTTACATACATCCTCAAGTGGTGTAAAATATACAAAGTTCTGCGACAATAAAGATCCCTTCAGGTTTCCAAATGGAAACACAACAATGTTCTACACAAGGAAAGTCAGTGATTTTCTAACAAATGAAATTCTTAAGTGGAAAAACCACATACAAATTGTTGATGCTTTACTCGCCGATGTTTTCAAGTAAAGCAGCTGGCGATTCTCGATAAGATTAATGAACTGTTCGCGGAGAAAGGATTTAACACGAAAATGTCACAGTGAAGTTAGGTGTGTAAGGAAAATATTTACGGCAGGCAAAGTCAGGGGAGTCAAGGAAGTGGAATTCAAACGGACAAGAACAGAAAAAATATTGCGAACATGTGTCCGCGTAATATGTAAGTAAAACCTACATTAACCTAAAAATCACAATTCAATGGTACTCAACTTAATCTCAAAGTCATACATTTTTATCTGGGAAACCCATGATGTCCATCATAGAAAAGAAGCACTTCTATGTGCAAATCTCACCGACTTCTACTTAGTCCCGTAAGCAGTTCCCCCACATATTACAAAAGATGTGAAGAGTAAATATCTCTGAAGACGAGCCAGTTATCGCTCATTGATCTCAACCTTAACCTAGCGATTGACTCCAAGTGCACTAATCTAACTGTAATCCGTGTATGTCTATTAGTCTCGAATATATCTTCTCAGAGGATTGTCCTTCGTAAACTTATATTTCCAACATTGTGAAAATAATGGCTCTACATATATATCAATTAAAAAAAGTTCCACACTTTTTTGAAAGTTTGCTTGAAAGCAGAAGCAGCAGTAAGAGAATACGAATAAATGTACAGAATAAAATTCAAAACTGTTTGCCTAATAGTTACCATGAAGCCACGTAAACTAATTAAACTTTGCAGTTTTATCTTAGGTATTGGTTGCCTCTTGCTCTTCTTTCTTTTACCACTACAAATGAAATAAAATGAAATAAAAGTTTGAACTTACTTTCTAAAATCAATTAATATATTAACGGTATTGTTATAAAAGAAGTTGCGACCGAGAAGAAATTAATATAATGAAAATTAAATAAAAATTTTAGAAAATCAAGGAAAGGAAAGAAAACCAATTTATGCCACACAATAATTGCTAAGTGATATGGGCAACAAAAGCCTAACAATACGTTCAGCTTTCTATCTTCATTTTCGCGACCATGGAAATTCGACAAAGAAAAAGGATCAAAATGAGATTTTTTAAGGGAAGAAAAACCTACAGTCAGCTGGCTATCAGTTGCTATAAAATTAGTGACTTTGTTTGCTTGGCAGCGTTTTTGTAATTTTCTATCAAATTTGGTTAACTTTTTGCTTTGTAACATATCATTATTTCATGTTGCATTTTATTGATGTCGGACAATAAATAATAAATTAATAAAAAATAACAAAGGATGTCTATACATCAGTCCTGTGCTTAATATCCACAAAATTGTAGGAAAACATTGCATAGTCTATATATGCTTTTCTTTGTTATTTCTCTTGATATCTACATATATATATTATTACAGTTGCCCTATGCTCTCTCATTATAATAAAGTGCTTAGTAACCGTGCGCTCAAGAGTAAAATACGTTTATGATTAAATGTCAGACAACGAAAAAGCCTTAAAAAGTTGACAAAATGATTTCATTTTTCATACATTTTGTAGTATACGATCTCGTTAAATTAAATTCGAAAGCCAAATTTAATGTAATAGCCCGTGATTTCATTTCCATTGAATGTATATCCAAGAATTTCTGTTCTTACTTGAAATTACGTAGAGTGCAGAACTGTGTTTGAAATCCCTTCGTCAATTGGAAACAAGCTAACGGAGTCGGTGCAAGAATGCGCACTACCGGTTATGAAGCCATTTTAAATACACATCACACACATCAAGATACAAGTCTTTCAGGTTTCCTATAAAAATGCAACCAAGGCTATATATATATAGTTTGTACGTAATTGCGGATATCGTATATTTATGTATAGTTCACGAAGGTTTGTAGGTGATGATCTGCAGATATATTTACATGATATAATATCAACAATTATCACCAGGTTTACACTGCATTACACTACACTATAAGATACATTAGATGCCAACACTGGCATTAAACGCATCCAACTATTGAAGAATTGAAATAAAAACGGAGATTCCTTGACAGCTCTAAATATTTTCATGAATAAACGCATCGATTTAGCCCTATTTATCGAACTGTCCGTCTGTCGATGTCTTCGTTTCCTGACATTAACAATAGAACTTCTTCTTGTTTCAAAGGGTAAATTTAAGCGAATAAAACCGATTCATCTAAATCGATTTTGTCTTATCCAGGGCACTGTGCAATGAAATAATTATGACCAAATAGCATAGATTTTTGCAGAAATACTGCGTTGATGTTCCATGTGATTATAATGACAGCCGTATAATGGTTGTGTTAAGAATAATAATGTACTCGTGAACGTTCACCTCACACTCTGTTGAAATTAAGTTAACTTTAAGGTGAATAATATTTAAAATAATTGCACTTATGGTAATAAGACTTGCGTTTCCGTATAAATTGCGATTTGACAATCTTAGCCTACGACAAAGCTTAATAATTTTTACGGGACACTTGCTGAGAACAGATGACACTCGCCTCGGCCAAGAAAAAAAAAGCATCTTTGCCAATCAATGACTTTTCATAGTCTTTGATGAGAATTATGTTTTCAATCCTTTATAACGTGACGATCACTACATTGATAGTTAAAACAAAACACTCTTCAGAAGAAACCTAACTTCATAGATAACAACTGAAGAAATAACTGAAACTTATACCATACAATATCTGAGCCATGTAATGAGAGCGCAATGCTGAGAAGCAATCAGCAATCAAATCTATGAGCTTACGGCTTTATTCAAATTGAAGGGAAGTCATTCTTATGCAGAAATTTTAAATGGACATGGAAAGTGTTTGCATCCAGTGCACTTTATTATACTTATCCAGGATTTAGACTTTGATTAGTATTTCTCCAAACAACCGGATGAATAGACACAAAGGAAGACGAAAAACAAAAATTTCAATAGTTAATCGTGCATTGATTTCTCTCGATGAATGTTTATTAAGGGGAACACAACTAGTAAATCGCTACAAAAACATATCTAGTAAGAACATAGAAAAAATTGTTGATTGGTAAATATTTGCTTTTCATTAGTTTGTCGTAGAACGTATTGAACGACGCTTTCATAAATAAACACTAACTACAGAAAATGAACGTTTATCTCTCGTCGTTTACATCTCATCTTTTAATTCATAACTATTTACATCAGGTCTTGAAAACACTTGATGGCAATAACAAAATAGCAATAAATAAATAAAAGTTAAAAAAATAAAAAAATGAATGTTTACCTGATGGGAATCCATTAAGACGTCTGTGACGAATACAAAGTACATGACTACAAAATGGATTTTATTTGAAAACACTTTGAAATTTTAATTCAAGGATTAAGTCTACTTTTCCTAACATAATTTCGTCTCGACACATTTTGCATTTTATGAGAAAAAAGAGGTTTCAAGAAACTTGAGAGAGTTCTCTTCAGCTCCCTCTTCTTTCATTTCCAAATAAATGGTCTCTAAGTAACCAATAAAAAGTAATGCTAACTGTGATTTTCGGTACGCTAAGGGCAATTAGTTGGGAAAAAATACAAAGCTTATTAGAAGAGGAACAAAAAGTCCCAGCTGTGCTTACAACAAGGACATGTTCTGACGAAATTGTGATGAATTGCGAAGGAAGAAACTGGAAACCAACACAGCTGATGTGTTTGCGCAGCGTAATGACATGCAGCAAAAATGTTAGCTTAAGAGGGATAAATGCTGTACTATCTACCTCAAGGTTGGTTTTGCGTTGCATATCAACAACATTGCACCCTTTAGAAGAATACACTAAACGGTTGTACCGAAATAGAAAGAAATCTTTGTTGAAAAACTCTTTGCGACATTAAAGTCTAAACAATTTATATCCAGCAAGATAATACCCAAGTCGCAGTCATCTTATGACGTAAACGATATTGAATTAGAAGTCTTTGAATGCAATTAAATGAAAGTCTCACTGTATTATATTTTCGGATAAAAAAAATTCAATATCTATGACAAGCATATTTTCACATGAGAAACACTGGCACACACAATCTACTTACACTAGACATTGTCCTTTTCATGAAGTAGAAGCTACCGGTTCCCTATGTGATCACTTATGGCCTGTGACCAATATGCAAAACAAATTGCATTTCAGGTGTAATTAGTTTATGCAAAAAGCTTTAGCGGAAATTTCATTTAAATCTTGCGAAGAGTCAAACATAAATGAAACTAATTTGAGCTTTTATTTTGCGCTTTGCGAAGAAAAGTCGTAATTCAATCGAAGCAGTGTCTATACTCACTAACGCGACTTTGCTGGTATATTCTTTGTGTTGAAGCGTTTGCAACGTCCAAAAAGTACCTTTCGGAATATATATACTTGATTGCAAAAATTAAGACTGGCCTAAACCAATCAAAAGTTACATAACAACATAAACTGATTTTATCGCTAGTCCCAAAAAGAGCAAAAAAGTTGGGATACGATATTCTCTGAGATATTCTACGGCTGACCCTGTTGTGTTTCTAGGAAATGAAAAAACCAGAAATCACATCCGCCCAATATTATCAAATGGCAAAATACAAAATTGTTTTTTGAGGTTTTATGCCCTACACTACCACTTGTAATACGGGGTTTATTAAGTTTATGTGAATGTATGCAACACTCAGGCGGACTTGGAATAAACCCGGCTTTTACTATACCGATCGATGGAAAAAGGCTTTCCGAATCAATCTAAGCTTGTCTATCTGTCTGCCTAATGTTTTTCACTGACGCGCAAGTTTTTAAAGTAAACGTCATACAGGGGATCGTAAGAATGATGTAATCAAATCCATTTCTTCTTTGTTTTAATTTTCTTTGTTTTAATATTTTGAATATTGCGACCTGAAGATTGACGAGAAAAGTGCATAAACAAACATCAACCACTGTACGGACAGACGTACTGATCTCAAATCGGGACATTATACGAAATAGATTTGGCTCAAGATCTTCTCAGTGTTGCATTTAACCTCCTAAATTGACTGTATGCCCTGTATTTTATAAATAACAGCAACAGTGGATATGAAAATATTTAAAAAAGTCAAAGCCCCCAAGAACGATAAAGTTTCTGTTAACGGTCGGTAACATAAACAATAGTTTTAAATCGAATTTAAAGAAAATATCTTGTATTAAAGACAGCTCCTAGAACGTAACACGCTAGTAAAGGAAAGCAATTTATAGCATAATGGGTGCATATAGAAATATGTCAGTCTCTCCCAAGCGCTATGTAGCCGTCATGTATTAAAACTATTAGTACAACGTAACCTATACGTCCTTAGCAACATATACAGGAAATAGACGTAAGAACTTAATAAAAAGATTATTCCGACGATGTATAAACTTAAACTGGGCGGGAGTAAAAGAATTGATTTTTAAGATTAGGTTTGATGTTCACAATAAAATATTGAAACTTTAAACACCTTTTTAACAAAACTAAAAAACGTGCCCAAGGCCTACTTGATTGCTAAGCGGGACTAGATCGATACCGCTCCTTAGAATTATTTAGCTGATGGCATCGCCGATTAATGATTTTGTGTGTCAGTTTCATAACAAGGGATCATTTTGTAAAACAACTTCAAATATCATAAAATTTCTCATATTATTTTTGTACAACAATAAATATACGTAGCATAATACGTAGCATATGAAGAACATGAAACCTTTGAACTACAAAACATAAATTGTAAATATTTGAGGTAAGAGAATATGTAAAGGAATCAATCTTTTTTCAAATTTATATGCATATGTATATGTATGTGAATATATAGATATAGCAATGTACGTCTAAATTACTTTAGAGAGAAAGGAATTGCATTTGTCCCTAGGCTTGAATATAACCATGCACTTGTAAATTGATACACAGAAAAGTTAAATATAAGTTTATGGGTTTGAAATCACTTTAGTATATTTACTTGGAAAATTGTTATAGCAATCATAAAAAATGCATTAGAAGATGTGCTCACGTAAATTCATAAACATAACAAGAAGAAATTTATATTCAACTTTGGTCGAATTTTATAACACCCGGCACTTTCTCTATCGTGTATTTTAAATTTTTACAGGGCTCAGTACCACATCACGTGTCAACCAAAAGCCATGTACACACGTATATATATATATATATATATATATATATATATGTGTGTGTTTGCATATGGTAAGTGCTAGCGAAGTCTTATCAATTAAACTGATTTGTGCGCTTAACTTGATAGGAGAAATAAAAAAGAATTTTACCTTGACTTAGAGTGACACAGGGACGTTCACACACAAATTGTAGATAAACGGATAAGCGCGGTTATAGGGATTCTACTATTTATGGCGATCGCAACTTTGTGCACATTCTGGGGACTCGCGGACGTATTTCAGTCGATTAGAATATGACGAGTATATTGCAATATTGAATAAGTTCCGTCAATAGTGAATGAAACTGGGAGCTTTCTGCTTGAACACAAAGTCTTTAAGCTTTACGTTGCTATTCATAAGTGATCTTTTATATATATATATATATATGATTAAGCTTTCACGCATTCTCATGTATGCTAATGACGCGAAACGATTCCGTTGCTCTACAATATGAAGGGTTTCTGTCTACTTCAATCTGATCTGTCGTCCCTAGCGAGATAAAAGGTGCTGGTCCTTAAACATTATAAAGTGCAAGGCAATGCCCTTTAACAGAATCTCTCCGATGTCTATTGATCACTATATTAGTAATTTGAATTTGGAGTCTGTATTATTTTTGTTGTGATCTACGTGTCGTCCTTGACATGAAATTGTCATTGTAAATACTCATAAAGATCTTGACTCATATATTTTTGATTTACGTCCAGTCAACAAGCTTTAAAGACGCCATTATCTCATCAAATATACGAACAAAAGTGTAAAAGAAACGATAACGAATCTAGAAACATCTGATAATTTCCATGAAAAGTATACGCATCACTTTTGTTTGGAGTTTGTTGAAGAAGTTTGACTAAAACTGAAACCGAATATTTATTCGAAATAAATATGTTATGACACTAGTAAAGTGAGTTCTTTTGATAGATCAAAAAAATTAAAAAAAAAGTCGCGGAATCTAATAGGACGTTGTATGAAAAGCGGTCGAAAAAGTGGTCCGATCCAAACCTTTTCCAGTGGTGCTCGTCTTTGGCCTGAAAAAGGTCACTGTACCAAATTTGATCAAAATACATCAAAAATTTCGGCTTGTAGGTTGGGCACAAGAAAACATAACGGACGGCCAGACAGATACGTTTAGATCGATTCGGAATCACTTTCTAAGTGAAGTAAAAAGTGGGTCCATCTTAAATCCTTCAAGATGTTACATACATCCTCGCAAACTTCATATTACCCTATACCGCAAGTAGTGTAAGACATAGCAAATATCACAGAATATTTGAATCTAAACTTATTGTCAGGAAGCATTACATTTTTATTTATGTTTATATCTGAAATAGAAGGAGTTGAAAAGAAACATCAGTATATATATATATATATTTAGATTAATTGTTTTAATCAATTAATTGCTTTGCCTGACTGCACAGAGAATCGTTTCAATGTGTGGTTAACGTTTGCTCTGAAAACTTTCGATTTCAGTAAAAAGTAATAAAAACGTCATCTAGTAATCCGTTTGCTTTACTTTCTTGCTATGTAATATTTTGTAGAAGAGACAGGACGGATTTAGCTATGGGAAATATCTAAAGCTTTAGCTCTATGAATAGAATACGCGCTAAAAAGCCAATTTGTAACACGACCACAATCACTAGCTTAGTAAAACAAAAAAAGAAAACATATTTAAATCCGATTATTTTATGGTCACCGCTAACTGACGTTGAAACAAGAAAAGTTTTCAATAAACCCATAGATATGTATTTTATCCTTTACGGATAAACAACAGACGATATTTGCACAAAGCGAAGGTCGTGTTAATATCATTTGCCAAGCAAATCGCACAGTCACATAAACCAATGAATACACTGGAGACTTAAAAGTCTTGTTATTAATAGCGCTTGAATCGTAACCGACTTTCTAAGAATTTTATTAGAAAAAAATATCAAACCTTTTATCGCTTGCTAAACATCTCGCATAGTAACAAATTCCTAACAAACTAAGCAAAAGTTAACGTAATATAAAAAAGAACCGTTTAAGGTAAGTTATTAAAGCCTTGGGCTCACATCTTTAATAAGTTACGTTTTCTTCTAAAGGGCATTCGAGGAAGTTGATAGGAGTAACCAAGCGCGCATGTTACGCATTCAGAAATTGTTATAAAATAACCATCGCAGTAGAAAGTGCATAGGCAGTTGAAGAATACCTATGTGTGTATGTATATATTAATGTATGTATGTATGTATGTATGTATGCCAACTTCTGGCCTTTCGACTTTTGAGTGAATTATCCTGAAACGCTTTTGCAGCGGATCTTCGATCCTGACTCTGAAATCCTACATCCTTCGTCCTCATATGAAAACTGGGTGTTTGGATGTCACCTTCGCGTAGCCTTATTCCGAAGAATGTCGTGCAAAAATCTGATGCATTTGCTTCATCTTTCCTTATCTTTCAACATAACTGCCAGTATGTTAGTGGATGTAATTTGCGGTAAGCATATTTCTCAAGACAGACGAAAACAGTGTACTCCACGTAAGCATTTTTTACGTTGACACAGGTTCAGGCCTTATCTGCTCGTCATTTAAAACGGCAGAGATACTGCAAGAAGCTCTCGTGCCTAGTCAGGACTTTTGTTTAAAAAAAATTGCCTTGTTCTTGCTTTGTATGCATAAATACACTTACACATGTATGTATGCGTGCAGGTATGCAGATGGATGTATGTATCATATACGATACGTTGCAAGTGGAGTGAGACACAAAGTTGCTGGAAGATCATTTTTTAGTTCACACCGTAATAACAAAAAAGTAAACAACAGTAAATCTCAAAAAGGCAAGAAAGCACACACACACATTTTATTCATATTTTATTGAAATTACATAAACACACACACATAATCGATTTATCATTTCCCTATGTTGACGTTTGTTTATTACTGTATAGACAGACATTAGAATGTCATACTGTGGTCAATTACTTTAGAACTTAAATAAAAGTTGCAAGACTTTTTACTACCGCATCAAATATGCCTTCAAAAGGCATTAACCTCAAAAATTCGAAACCAAACACTAAGTTGCAAGACACTTTGGCATAAAAAGTTCAAGTTATGTTATGTGGTGGTAAGTGCTGTGTGCGTCCACTAATACATTTTAAATTATTAAACGAGTTTTTAATAAAAAGAGAAAGAAAAAAGTGAAAAGCAAGCATGTGCTTGCCGACACATATCCTTGGGCATCTATGAAAATACGAAAAGTATAAAATGGAAAATATTTCACTAAAAAAGGTACGACCTGCTGAAGGCCCTGTTAAAACCTTAAAGGCCAAATAAATATCAGAAAACGCAAAAAAAAAAGACGAAAAGAGACAAAACTTTGACTTTGAAGATTTCAAAAACAATAAAAAGATATGATGCTTAACTAAGCAGGCTGACCTCATTGTGACATCACTTAGTAATAGGTTTTTCGAGAGACGCTTGTGTAAGCAAAATAAGTAAATGAGTAAGTAAGCATGTAAGTATGTATATGTATATATTTAAGCATGTACTGGGTTGGAAAGCAACGATTTGCGATATTCACGTGCATACACATAAATAGTTTTATGTTCTCAAAGTGTTTTGTATTTCCTAAGACATTTCTTTCCTTTAACATATGACATCAGTCACATTTGCCCAATAAAAGTAAAAGCCTTTTCTTAAAGTAAAAGCTTGTATAGTTGGTAAAGCAATAAGTTAATCTTACGGTGTAAAATGCGTAACAAAACACACGCCTCAGTTTACGGCTTTACACGCGTCTTTATTAGATATCACGACTATATACCAACAAAATGCTTGTAAATCGAACAAAAATATCTATCATACGCAGGCAGGTTGTGGGGATATATATTATGCTCCGCGACTATAATTTCTGTATCGATAATTTATAAATTGTCGACTCAAATAACACATTAATTAATAATTTCGTAAAGTAACATATAGATGTCGCCAACGTTAACAAAGTCGCATGATTTTTAGAGAGCATCGACCTTCAAACGAAATGTGTCAACATTTCATGGCATTCCAATTATTAGTTTATTACTTACAGATATTTTAATGACATTAATTTTTTGGTCGCTTTGGGCGGCCCTTACCGTCTACTTGGCTTACTGCCGACTTGACTTCAAAGTGTAGTGATGAACCTGTGTCCCATCCATTGCCACATGCCGCATGAAAAAATCCTTTTCATTCCACCTAAAAAGTATCAAACAGCGCCGTGAATTATCATAAGTTGTACTCAAAAGTCAGCAAACGCGGTACCCACTTCGTACAGACCTTTTTGTTGGACAAGTATGAGTAGCCGAGTAAGTGAAAATCGCGACTACCAAGTCTGTGTTCGCTGATTCAAATCTGAATGCGGTCCTTACCGATTAGGAACACACTCACCAGGCTGCAACCGCTTCTCTGCCTCTTTCGTCGCGATTCGTGGCATCCCTCGATTAAAAAAAAAAAAGTCTATGCAAAATCGCGCAAGCTGTGTGATACAACATCACTTTTCTTTTTGCCAAAGACATTTGTGGAAAAACCGTTGAGTTCACGCGACCAGAACATTTAGCATCATTGCGTTGCCCACACGGCTTTCTTCAAAATCAGCAGAGCACCCGTAAATTTATTTTTTCAACAGACAAACAAGCGTCACCTTAACATCTTCCAAGACCATGACGAATTTGAAAGATATTTTTTCTTATCAAGAAGCAACGCTTAACCAACACACTAAACTTAGGCCTTTGCATTGTTTCAGAAGTTAAAAGAGCAGAGTCACTAGAGTAATTGTTACTTGCAAACTAATTATCAGAAGGTCATGAAATTTTCACATATTTCGTTTGCAGATCGATGCTCTCTAAAAATTACACGAAATAAATGAAAAAATTCATTTCAATATATTATGAGCAAAATGCTTTTCCGACGACCCGTTATATGCTTGTAAAGACAAGCATAAAAAGATCTGTAAAACTTCGATATAGACCTTTGTACGTAACAAAAGCAAATTTATGGTGGAACAGCAATAACACAAATTATTATGTTGACGACAACATCGTTTCGTTTTCTTTCCTTTCTTCCTTCCTGACCATAATTTAGCTAAGATTGCTACGAAAGATTTCTTAATTCTTCAAAATGCTTTCATGTAAATATACTTACAACAAATATAAATATGTATATAAAGAAATTTATAGTAAAAGCAAAAAAAAAAAATAAAAATAAAAAACCAACAAATGATTACATTTTTATGCAAATATTGAATTAAAACTGATAGCTTGCTTCGTCACAGTTTTATAAAATTTTATATTCTTTGTTTTTTATGTACATGCATTATATCAAAGATTTAAATATGACAACACATTATTTATTTGGCTAAAAAGTAGGTTACCTGTGCATACTCGTTTTGTTTTGCAAAAAAGAACCTTAAACTCTCTTTGTCTCAAAATGTAAGCAAATCTTTCCTTCCGTGCCCAATTATATCATTTGCGGTCTACAATTTCCTATACATAAATACATATATGTATGTATATATACACATATATATATATATACACAGTTAAGCATATGGAAATTATATTATCAAACTTTTTCTTATACAATTGCTATAAGCATTGGATTGTAGGAAAAGGGAAATGCAAGTTCGCAGTATCGCAGTGTCTGAAGGTAAATGTAAAAGCTTGCGTTTCATACGATGGGAATTTGAGCGTCACTTAAGGCTTTCGGCGTTTTTATGATTAATCTCATTGAACCTTTCTGTTGTAACCAAAGTTAAAAATCGTGTCTTCGTGTGCTTGCTTACATCAGGTCTATATGCATGAGTTATGCGGATTCATTTCTTTTGCTCTTTCATGCCATCTAATGTAAGGTTGACTTTGCCATTATCGGTACTGGAAAACTTACTCGAACGATTGTAAAAAACAGCATGCTTTAAAACTTCACCAGCCCTGACATTCTTCGTGGGCATTTCTGTCGCCTACCTAATGTGAACTCACAATACAAGCTCACTTTTGCGGAAGTAAAACCTCAACTAGTGAGCGAAAATCCTTAATTTTTATGCCAATTTTGTCATTGCAGATAATTTGTTAAAAAAACTATGGGATAATTTCGTACTTGAGATTGACTTTTTAAGTTATCCACTAAAGGAATAGTTAAGAGCGCAATAGCGTATGCGAATGTGAATGTACTGGGTGTCATAAAATTATTAAATTGTTATGAAAATGTCTTGTGGCTTTCGCAACAACCCAATAGATGAGATCTAGCGACAGGAGCGTTTTTATATTCAATGATAAATGTCTGTTACGTACAAGTGTTTAAGTAAGAGTATGATTGTGTGAACATGTGGTGATTTAATGCTATACCGCATGATATGCTTTTTTAAATCCACTTATATAGTCATTTACAAATGGTTCGCTATCAGACGCGTGCGGCAAATGCATTGAATGGGGAGACTTCTCTTAGCGAAAAGGAAACGAACCAGAAATTACTTTCTTTTATTTTTTCCAAGATACCAAGTTAGTAGCGCTCCTACTTTTTTTTTTTTTTTTTGTTTATTTAAAAAAAGTTTGTTCTTCGACAACGATCAATGTACGTGTCATAGAAGTTTGCATAAATCACACAATTAGTTTCTGTAATACTCTTGTTTACACTACAGTTTTACAATTTGTTCTACGTGGAGAAGGTCAGATGTTGTAAATTTTTGTTGTAACTTTTGTTTTATTTGGTCAGCCTTTACTTTACAAGAACTTTCTCTCCAACAACTGAAATACAATAATTTACTAAAATTCAAAACAATCCACTACAGATACTACAGTTAATCTCCGTCTCTGAATCGTGATGGATCCAATTACAATTTTATTTCAAGTTAGACCGTCTAAAATATGGTAGTGTAGCAGAAGAACGTCAAAATATGGATTTCATTGACTCTTATACGCGTATCCTTTTTTCCTTCTTTTTAATCAGCCAATCAGGAGATTTCTCTTATAAATGTAAGCCCAGTGACGATCAGGAAGGCCTGTAGGCAGATAGAAAGCTGCAAAAGACAGATAAAAGTAGTATGACTTGACAGTGGGAGCATCAGGAAAACGGCGAGAGAGACGATTGTACGTACTTTGTTCCAACGGCGACCAGTGAGTTTTGCATCTATCATTAACTCTGGAACTACCGGCATTTTCAATAAATGACTCACTTTAACGCGTAATCTCTGCGGGATTTCCACAATCATTGAATCAATTGAAAACATTATGGTCAGGCTAGGGCGACTACAAATACCCTACAACACATCGTGTATGACAATCCTTGTTTGTGTCGTAGAACACAAAACTTTCACATTCTTTTTATATGAAACCATATATTAAAAATTACACCCCTTTGCAACTAAAGGCTTACTTTCCGTGACAATTGTTGTGCCCAAGAGTTTCAAAAATTGAGTTACGAGTTCACGATTCAGTACAGTTAATTTTTATATCGAACTACTATTAAGAATCAATTTTTATCATAAAATATTAAAACTTTGACTTTTCTGCCCTCAAAAATAAAACCTCTCGTGCAAAGCCTTATATAGAGTGCGATCTAAAAATAGGCGTACGTTTGGTACACCGACGTGTTCTACTCCAAGAACGACCGCTATTGAAATAATTCTCATCGGACGACTTTTCGACTATTTTCCACACAAGGCCTTGTTTTGCAAAGCATTTAATGGCGTACGGTGCCACACTATAGTGTTTTTGCTTGCTTTACAAAAAACGAGAGTCAACGGGTGCATCGCAACGGCCGACTTCGCCTACACTGGGCACTTCGTTTATTAGTTTACAGCGGCTGACATAAACTATATACGGTACAGATTTTATTTTTAGAGAAATAAACCATTTTTCTCACTAAAATTCTGCTAAAAAATCGTTAACACGTAAGAAGTGCAATTATTTTCAAAATAAACATTAGCCAATGCCGAAACTGAGATATACAGTTTAGCGAACAGAATCGAAATGGAAAGAAGAAGCAAAATGATCTGATTGTTAAACAAAAACTTGTTTCAAACAGATACGAATTGTGTGCCGAAATTTCTCAAAATGATCTTTGATAAAGAGAGGTGTAACGAAGCGTTTCTTCCTTATAGAGCATTCACAATAGAAAAGTTTTTACAAGTTGTTTAGAATTTAATTTGTCAATAAGGAGGAGAGTGAAGAGCCTAGAACACGGTATTATGATATATGACAACAACAGTAAATGGAATACAAACATTCTGAAGTCGCTTTATTGCCAAATAGTGAACGTCACCCATTAACAACATTATTGCCAAAATCGGCCTTCCAACTTTGAATCCTACCGTGTGAAAGACGAAATCATCCGGAATCATTGCTCAACTCTAGGAATTCAGTATTCGGCGAAGACAAGGCAAAAAAATCAAGAAATTACATTCCGCCATAAGCTTCCGAATGAAGATTGCAAACGAAATAAACTAAGCGGCTCCCAAACATTTGAATTCAAACCGCTAGGTTTACTCCACAGAATCCATCCAAATGCTTACACTATATGATGGGCGATGGTTATGTCGAATGAATGGATTTTCTTTGAAACCGACTCAGCTGATTCTCTGTGTCGCTTCTAATACCGATCCTCGCCTTAAAATTTATTGTATCGTGACCTCCAAGCATCTGCAGAGGAACAGGCTCTTTCGCCACTTTCCTCAGATTAACTTCGAAACCACAATATATTTTTTATTCGTAATAAAATATTAACTAAACAAATGATTACAAGTAATTGCGTGCCTTAACGTATTTACTAAAGTATAACTTGCCTTAATATCAGCAGCGGTGTCTTTGTCGCACTCTATATTGAATTCAGATAAAGAATGCGGCAAAACATACAAACAAAAGCATGCTTCTTGTGTTTACGATTAGTTTGATTGCTTTTATCCGTCAGGCAGTAACTTGACATTGTTTACACAGCTACACAGAATTGAAGCCGTTCTATATATAATTGGATCTGTTCTATACAAAATTCCATTTGTATTGTGAACTCTATACACATCTATGTATGCTTATAGTCAGATCTTTTTCCTTTTCGGACGGTTTTAAAAGCGTATGTATGTATGTGTAATTCTCGATACTTGATAGAGATCTTAAGCAAGGTTTGGAGAAACTGTGCCATGAAACCGCAATGCTAAGTAGAAGGCCCTATAGCTCGATGTAGTGACAAAGAAAATCTACTTTTTGGAACGAAATGATAAGAATCTTCCTTTTACAGGCGATTGTGAGAGCGGTGACCTGACCCCTCCCTATGCAGTAGTAGACGTCGCAGTTCAAGTTTAGGGTAAGCATATTCTACCCCAGGTTAATCATACCCTTCAACATTTACAACCACATCTATAGCTACTCTTCAAGCCATAAATATTGCTTGTAAAAGCAAACTCAAAACGATTCTCATGCATTGTTAGTTAGTCATAGAAGTCACGTGAAACCGTTTAAATTTCAACTGTAATAAAGTAAGGAATACCAATGCCACATACGGAAGCAAAATGATTACCTTTGAGGCAACGGGTCATATGGGCCACTTGGGAAATAACCAAGCAGATGTAGTAATCGAATCCACGGCTCTAACATCATTTGTTATGGACGACACAATTGAAAAGATTGACCTCCACAAGTATGATAGAAAAAAGCTCGAAAGAAAATTAAATGGTATGCTCATGTTAATCCTGACCTCGTTTTACCATTATATCCAACCAAGATTAAGAAAATCAAGATGAAAACATTTGCAAGCATCGTCTTTGGTCACACCAATGAATACTTAAGAAATCTATTCCTTCAATTTGCAATAGCAGAAGCAACTTTTCCAATATTCGAAGATACGCTTTCTGTGCGTCCCACTCTATGGCATCTCGAAAGTGCTTGGAGAACATAATATCAATAAAATGTTTAACTTTACTTAAATGGTTAGACTAACCATCTCGTGTATCCTTCTTAAAAGGTAGGAGCGTTAGTCTTAGTTTCTAGTACTCATCGTACCTTCGTCCTAAAATTAATTTCTTTGGTCTAAATAAATTATAACAGTAATAATGATATTCTTTCCTTAACAGAAGTAATCTGCAAGATTATAATAACTTTAATAACTTTACACACAGGAAGTTAATAACTACACCTTGTTATGTGATATCATATTTTCATTATTTTATATTATATTTTTAGAAAGTAATTGTAGTCTCGCTCGCTACTTTAAGTATCTCGTATTATAATGTTTTTTTTTTTTTTTTTTTTTTTATGGGAAACGTGATAATGTAAAACCTCCCCGTTATTGACTATGCAACTGGTTTATAACATGACATGCTGCATAAAAGTATATTACGCGCTTGAGATGAAATAAAAAAGGAATTTATCACTACATTACGTCTCTTATGAATTTTATGCATCAGCAAAGGTATTTATTTACTTCAAAAACAGTAAGCAAAAAACAATTCTCGTAATATAATGGTTCACATTATTAACATGCAATAAAAATTCTACAAAAATAAGAAATTCAGTTAAATCACTTACTACGTATATCTATCCTTTTCATGCTATTTCTTCGCATAAACTCTCGTAAACTTCTCTTCTATTCTAGAAACCATTGTAGTAAGTAATAGTTTGTAACAATTTGAAAAATTTGCCTTTTACTATATATGTATTGCATGAGCAATACTTAAGAGGAACGCAAGAACGTGTGAAATAGTACTGGAAGGAACTAGAAAGAGAGTAGAAAATTATATAATTGCGTGCTTCTGATGATGATCACGGAATCATTCACTTCAAAGACCAAACAGTAAAAATGGTCACTTATCGTTATTTGTATGCTAGGAGTTTACTTTCTCTCTCTCTCTCTTTCTCTCTCTGCCTCGTTCGCAATTAGTATAAAAGCTAGGGTCAGTCTAAATAGACGAAAATTGGAAAATTGTAGAGCCTTACGTCGAAATCGAAAATCTTAAAAACACTTGCATATTTTTCAATCATATATTCTTCTTATAAGATTTGATTGCAGATTATACGCAACCAAATTTTGATAGGGAAAGGCTTCGAGAAACGCGTAAACATTTCAAATAATTTTAGATAACAAATACTAAATGTAAACGTAAGTGTAAACGCATTATCCAGCAATTACTTTCTTATTAAATTTGGCCACATTAAGGAAAGTCGTCCAATGTTGTCCAAGGCTTGTAAAGAAATTGCTTGAAAAATCACGAAAACCAACAAATATTCGTCTTGAATATTTACAATTTAAGCGGAAAGTGTTCAAAGGCCTAGGCAAACCGTTAAAGCTCTTTAGACTCATACGTCTGTCTATACGATCAAAAAATATTTATTTGACTTCGAGTTCATATTGATGGTTATTCTTGAGGATGACTTCAGTCCACTATACTAGACTACTACCGTAGACTACTATGAAGCTCCGTTAACACATCACCGGTTCAGTCTTTCAAATGTCGGAATCACAAAGTATTGGTATTACGCGGAAATTATTATCAACATCGAAAGTAAGCGAATTTTTCGTGTAACTACGCTACGCGGAAGAAAAGAAATGCCGTAAGAGGCCTATGAGAATATTTCTTCCATCACCACAACAGCAAGCGTTAGTTTTCAGAATTCGAATTCGCATGTTTAAGGTGACAGGGGAGGTGAGGAAACATGGATGATTTTATAGCAGCAAAAACAAGACTCGCATATAAACAAAGAAAAAGCCTGGAAGACTTTAATGCTAGATATTGTTGTCGGAAGCGGGCCATCCGTCTACCAGAAAAGTTAATTCGATTCAAACTCTTTCTGCGAGTTTTTACTGAAACAGAGCTTACGCTGCTTGTGCGGTTCGTTTGCTTTTAGTGCGATAAGAAAAGAGTCGCGCGTGATGAGACATATTTGATTTGAATTGAACAGTTGGAGCAATCTTAGCCTTGAATAAGTCAATTCATAATCCCATCCTAATCAGGATTAAATATTTACAAGATGGTCCTTTTGAAAGCAAAAAAAATGTTAGTGTATTTGCCCTTGGATGTTGATGAATATGAAGCATTTAAAAAGAAAATAAAATGTCTTTATATCTTTAGCTTTATCACATATCAACGGATTCCACTTATCTACATATACATGTACATATTACGTATCCTTATAATATTATTACAATCTAAGTGAAAAAATTATGTCCCGTTAAGAAGACTTTCATTTAACTTTTATGTTATTTTTTTTTTATAGAAATTTATGTTCGTAAAATCGGTTTTATGAGCTGCAATAAAAAATTTTAGCACAGAAAGTCAAAAAAAAAAAAAGACAAGAAGAAGAAGAAGAGACTGTGGAAAGAATCGTGTCACTTGGTAAATGATATTATAAAAAGATATGCTTTTAAAAATTGTTTATGACAGCAAAAATCAAGGAGGAATGCAACCAAGAGAAAAAAGGGCAAAAAAAAAAAAATTTTCAAAATATCGTGAAAGTGTAACAACTTTTCTTGTTTGTTTGCCTTTTGTCAGATTACTATATCGCTATACGTGTATGCAAAAGTTTTGTTGAGCGCTTATAGCAAAAATAATGACTACAAGTTGTTGTACAAGTAAAACTTAACTTTAGTTTTAACATAACACAACAGAAACAAATCAAAAAACAAATATTTATGTTCCGTAAAAAAAAAGAAGAAATTAGTTAAAAAAATACACTAACACCCGACACACAACTTACCCATGCATATGCAGATAAACGTTCACTCACACATATACTTTTATATGTTTTCATATGCTTCACATTTACGCTGTGTATGAATATCCGGCGGAAACGCGTGGTGTGGTGTAAATTTATATGTATGTACTTGTTTAATTTTATACCGTAATTTGAGTAACTGCCGTTTAAGTATCGAGTATGTATTAACTCACTCGGTGTTATTCTAACCTACACACATACGCGCACATATGATGCGGCAAACATATAAGTTAGAGTAGAAAAACAAAGCACTGCTGCACACGCTACGGGAGTCAAATTTCATTTAAAAGGTATTTTATGACCTATTTGATAAAATGCACATGATTTATGTTTATGTTGGACTACGGCTACATATGCATATATATGCGACTATATATAATATAAGCATATATTCATATATATATATATATATATATAAGAATTTGAATAAGAAGAAGAAGTGATTTTTAATCGTTTTGAAATTGAAAATAATTTTTTTTATAACTTGTTTTCTTTTTTCTACCTTCTAGTAAGATTTAAATTAAAAATATATCATATATTTTTAAAATCTTTTTTTTTATTTTTTTTGTTTTTTGTTTTAACTTTTACAAATCTATTGTTTGTTTGTCTGCCAAATTTTTTTCTTTTTTTTAAATCAGCCTAGCCAACGGTCTTCTTGTTACGAAATCCAAAGTTAAACTGATGCTATTAGTTTGGCACAGTTTTGTTTTCATCTAAGGATGCTGGGGTACTGCTTGCCAGGACCAAGCTCCGCGAAAGATGTAGAGAGCTCTTAAACAAGTAAGAGTAGGATAGAGTAAAGTTTCCCATCATATAAACTCTTTTGCAACAATTACTGGGCTCAGGGACGTTTGTCAAAAACTATTTTCCCTGTCGTTAGAGGGGTTGGCATTTTCTTTTTCGGCGATGAAACAAATAAAAAATTTCAAATCAAATATCGTTCAAATCAAGACTAAATGTTGGTTTTCCGAAAACTTGATCGGAAATGTCGGTATTTCTGTAGGCCTTAAATTCATTTATTTCCGTTTCGTACTATTCTCTGTTGTTGCTCGTATTCTCTGCAAAGTAGTAATAATTATATAAAATATATTTTTCAAATAATAATAACTAAGAAGAAAACTGCACATCACTGTTCCTTCCATAAAATATATAAAAATTTGCAGGATTTTGTTATTCTACCCTTCAAAGAAGAACAGTCTTGAAATGTTCACGCTGTCACTGTCCTCTTAAAAGATTCATTTGGTTATATTAGGGTTGCCATCAGTAAAGTAAAGTAATGGAAGAATTAGGCGCTTATTTTGCTGCCACCATCACCGCCATCGCAGTCATCGGTTCCGAGTCCATTTAGCCTATAACTGTCCGGTTGCTTGTCACTCTTGAAAATTCTGAAAAGAGGTGAAACATTTGTTTATATATTCCCTCCTAGTTAAGTTCCCGGCCAATACAAATACACCTTCAAAAAATCGTACCTTTCAATCTATTATAGATGCTTCTTAAAAGCTGATAAAAACATTCCTAGGCGCCGTCTAAACTATCACTTTTGGAAAGATTCCAATAATCCAATTCGTCCGGTCGTCCCTAAATTAATAAGAACCTTTAAAGTCCTTGTACCGATCGCCCAAGAGTCGTATGAGACTATACCGGATTTTGTCCCTTTTCAATAGCGATTATTAGAAAGCGCATAACATGTGCCGTGTGCTTTCAGAAAGTTTAGGCGAAAGTTCAGATAGATGGATTGAAGTCTGAGACACGCATTCTTAGTCGATGGTTACGAGAAAATAGCCGGGATCATATCACAACAGTTCAAACTTAACTGCAAGTTATTTAAAAACGACCTTTGGTGAATAATTAATTTTGCGTTTCTCTTTCTAAAATAAAAGAATGCGCATCGAAAATTCTACAGATCTTTCAGTTGCATGTTTTTCATAGCTACGTTCAGCATAAGAATTAAAGTTGATTTCAGAAACGTTTGTTTCTTATCTGAACTGTTCAGAAAAGGAATTATCTCTAGCCGTGATCGAGCACTTAATTGCGTAGACCATATTTTTATACCCATCACCGAAAGATGACAGCGCTTAAGATATCGGTTGTATTTATGGGAACTGTTGTTATCTTGCAAAAGATCGATTTAAGATAATGTGTTTTTTATACTCATCACCGAAGACCCCCTCAAAGCATATATATTCCTGATCAGCATCAAATTCTGAAGCGATTTAGGCATGTCCGTCTGTCCGTCTGTATAATGTCTGTTGTAAATGTTCTCCCGGTTGAAAAATGAACCTATCGACTTCAAATTTGGCCGAAACATTCCCAGTTCATCTTCTTCTTGTTATTTATTTTCTTAATTAGCTTTCTGCTTTTCGGAAATGGAGCAGAAAAGAATTTTTCTCAATGTTATCAGAAATGATCCTTCTTAACCGAAAATATACATTTATGAGCTGGATGAGATTGAGTTTAGTAAAATCTCCACAAGGGCCCGATTCATCGGAGAAGTAATGTTTATTAAGGCAGAAATGTGTGATAAAATTCCACTTTTCAAGGCTAAAAAAACTGTGTGTAAGGAGTTGAGAATAAACAACGGTCTTAATACCGCCGAACAATGAGAAACAATTTCGTGCTACTATTGACCTGAGACTTCGTTATTCACAATAGCAGAAGATTTCTAAAATTCGTTTTCGTTTTCGATTCGTATCGTTACACAGTATCGTATAACAGTTAAGAAAGCGATTGACTGGGTTTTTTTTTACATTTCAAAAAATTTCAATTGAAAATAATTTGAAATTGCAATTTCTTCTTAAAAGTAAACCAAAATCCTTGGCAAGCTTTAGCTCGCGTTTGCGCATTGACTTGCAAAATTTCTCTTTTATATTAGCGGCGGAGGGAGGGGAGGAGGGTTGGTCTTCAAAAATACCTCCGTCTCAGAAATGCTTATGCTTTTATGCTTATTCACACTAAAAATTAATAATTAAACTAATAGAATTGTAACGCATGTACGCGCATTTGTGTAAACGCTTTAGCATATGCATGTAGCAATCGAAACTATACTTATCGACTGTTGACATTTTTGTTCAATCAAACAGAACAATTTAGCTTTTATTTATTTATTTATTTTTTTCTTCTAATACCTTCAAGCACTTGATATGCATGGATGGCTTAATATCGGTTAAATTATCATATGGCAAACTTTGTATGAATGTATGTAAACACACCAACAATTAGTTGACAAAAATTTGCAAAAGAGGTTCGTTTATAAAAAATGAGGGAAAACTATTTTTAATTTCCTCTATATATTTAAATGAAGAAATGATTTGAATCATTTTTAACTTTCACACACATACATAAAAACAATTTACTTTTAAGATCATAATAAATGCAATTCAGTCATTTAAGGCAGCGCCAGACGGTAGTAAAATCTTAAGTCTCGATTTTGTCATGATGCGTACATCTCGGAGAAGAATTCTTGAACTTCACAGGAAAGCGACACACAGTTCCTGAAACTAAATTAATTACTTCAAATATAAGCCTTGGAGTTGATCAGAAATTTTAAATTTACTTTTCAACTTTAAGTAATTTTTTTTTCACTTTCCATCAGTGTTTGTTCTACACGAAGAGTGCTTGTGGATTGTAATGCGCCCCACTTGACCAAGAGCATTTGGATTTTGGTTTAGCTTTTTGTTTTCATTTGACCACAATGCCAAAAGACCAATGCAAGCTGAAGATGACTTAGTAAACTTGGGGATAATGTATGAAATAAGTGTTTATGTTACAAACCCTATGGTAATTTAACGCGACTTTATAAACTTTACATATCGTTTATTTCAAAATCAAAGTTAATTTGTGGTACAAGGGCATATGAAGTTTGTGCGGAGGTATGCAACACCCAGAAAGTTTTAAGATAGGCCAACAATCACTTTCTTGTCTGTCCATCTGTTCAGTTTGCCTTTTCCGGTTTAACTTACCGTCCGCAAGTTTTGAGATATTTTGATGAAATTCGATACATTGATATATTTTTACCCAAGAACGAAGGTTGTTGAAAGTGGCTCAGGTCGGACTGCTTTTCCGACCGCTTCACTTTTAACGATTCATTTTGCAATGTCGTTACATGAATATCTGTAGGTGATATAGGGTATTTAATGATGGCCCGAGACCCACTATATAGCTTTTACTTGATTTTTAATTAAATCATTTAATAAAATATGTTTATATCGGTTAGTCGAAAATAATTTCATAGAAAACGAATAAATTAGTCATTTGCGATAACAATTAATGAAGTAATTAAAACTAACGCTAACTAACTTATTTCAAATGTGTGTCTCATATCCAGCGCTTTAAAACTCTCCTAATGATGTTATTA
Source organism: Glossina pallidipes (assembly GCA_000688715.1). NCBI lineage: Eukaryota > Metazoa > Arthropoda > Insecta > Diptera > Glossinidae > Glossina > Glossina pallidipes. The sequence goes on along the minus strand of KK499789.1, from coordinate 907,534 downwards.
TTTCTGATTTCCGTCCGCAAAAACGCTTTTGAACAGTTGCGCTGCTTGCAACTACGCCGCTTCGCTTAATACAGTTATTCATTTGACGCATTTTCAGAATAAAGCTCTAAAGGGGGGTCTCAAAAAAGCGGTCCGATCCAAATCATTTTCAATACCATTCGTTTTTGGGCCAAAATTCGAATTCATCAAAATATCATAACAATTTCGATCTGTTGGTGGAACACAAAAAGACAAGACGGACAAGGACATATGCAGAGACAGGCTCAGATCGACTTAAAGAGCGGGTTAACATATTCTTCCCAACTGGACCTTATCGACTATTATCTGTTGGCAAATCTCAAAAGAATACTCTAACAATAATTAAATGTTTGGGCCAAATGATAAGATCATTGGAGGAACTGAAACTGTTTACCTTGCGGCTATTTAGATCTCGACAAATCGTCCTATCAAAAAAGCAGCGAGATTTAAAAGAATCGTTAGACTCATTGAATCACTCTTGAAGGAAATTACATTAACAAATAAAGTCGAATTTTGAAAAAAAAAAATTTTTTTCACTTAGTCGTGAGACTTATTGACCGAGTTATTATGTTCAAAAAGCACTGAAGTGAACTAAACTTCTGCTCACTCACTTGAAATTATTGATAATTATTTATAGTAACAGTGATATAACTGTTTGAAGGATTAGAAAAAGGCTGTATGTAACTCAGACAACACTGAAAAGTCATTTAAAATCTAATAACATGAAGCGTATCCGGGTAGCGTAAGAAATAAAAAGTTCGCAATTTGTATGCCAAGCAAACGAACATAGGTCCTCTTGTGAAACGAGTGATCATTGATGACGAAAAATCGTGAAACTACAGTAACATAAAAAAGTATAAAAAAAAATTTAGCTTTCGATTTGAAACGAGGTCCAAAGTATTGAGAAATGTGAACAACCAAAGAAACTTAGTAATGAAAGAAAAATTGCACGTAAGTCGGGTCAACTTAAACGTTCCTTTTAATTTATAGATGTAGCTCGACATAAATTCCTGATGAATAACCTAATACGAATGACAATGATATCGATAAGTACACGTGGACATTGCTTCGACGACTAATGAACAGAGATATGTTTTAGCACAGGTTACGCCTTCTCAAATGGCACATCACTAAGACAATGTATTCCCTTACGATCATATTGAAGACTCTAGCAAACTTGAGATTTCAACCCGCTACGATAGAGTTGTTAGTCGCGATCTTTCCCCTATCCCCCTATTTATTATCATCTAAGAAAGTGGTTTTTTCAATCCGATCTTAGGTCTTCAATCTATCTGAAATAATATCCACGAACTAGTTTTTAGTATTTCGAGATTAGCCAGATATCACATGAAGCTAAACCGTGCCAATAGCGTGGTTCCAGAACGGTGTGATATGTGTTTGTGGTGGAGGAGTCCCGAGAAACCAACGCAATACCGGAAGTTTCTTTAATAGAGGAGTCGCACTAGCTACCTCTTGATCACTAATTATTCTCTTATTATTTCTCTCTTATATCTCTTTTATATTATTCTTTATTATTTTATGTCATTATATCTCTTACTACCTATGTTGAATGGAAATTCAAGTCTTTAAACTTATCGCAAGTACTAAGGATATCGTCAATTGGCTTCAGCAGGTAAGCAATGCTACGGCGTGCACCTCTCTTATATGTAAACCAATCGCATACTGTTAACAAAAAAAAAAAAAAAATATTCATCACAAATGTTTTTTTTTGTCTCAACTTCACAAATAAAATGCTTGTAGAACTAAACAATCTATAAACTTGTGCAAATAATGCGCTTGTAGTCACAACATGTTGTTTACACCTTATAAAAATCTATTTTCCAAATGATATATATATATACCTTGTACGATTTACTTTTTGTTTTGTTTCCAAGTTTACTGAAATAAATTTAATTGATTTTTGTTGTTTTGCGGAGATCTAATAACTGGAACTTTTAAGATGAGACATTTTATTGAGCTCTGCTGTTATGCACACATGAAATTGTTGTGCAAAGTACCGTGTGCTTGCATAACGTAAAGGTAAACTTCCAGCAAAACATAGACATTCATAGTAATCGTTCTATTTGACCAGACAACCGAGCACGAACCTGCTTAGAGATTTACTTTAATTCATAAGCGAACGGCCTTCGATGAAAATCTAGGGCTTTGTTGGAGAAATTTTGAAAAAATGCAATCATTTATCATATATCGCATGAAATCGTGGTAGCTTTATGTGATGACTTCACAAAAATATTACGATCTGGGAACAAAATTGTTTCCAAAAAAAAAAGTGATTGCTGAGAAGAAAGCTCGCGAATTAGCTTATACGCTGAACGTTCACTTATGTGAGCCCAGCAAGTTTGAGCAGGCGTTCTAACCGTCGAAAGAAGCAGTCAAGGGCACCATTTACACAGCCTAAATCAGAATCTATGGAGTACAACACGTGTGCAACAAATGACTCAGATGCTTACGGGTCCGCAGTAGTTTCAATTGTCTCGACAAGCTTAGGTATTGGCCTGATGTGCTCGGTGCTGTTCTTACGCATAGGCATACGCTCGACAAAGATCAAGGAGCTTTGCCATGACAGAAGTTCTTTAATAAAGAAGTCATTTGGGCTTTTTCAGCATTCTCGTCCATTTATCTTGGGTGGTTTTGCGCACGAGCACGCACAACATCCTATCAGGGTTGATCGTTTCTTTTGCGCACTCGCTTTGTGGCAGTCTACCCGCAGAAGTTTTTCTCACCGTTCCTTTTGTTCTTTTCTTTTAGTGGAGCATATATATAAACACTACCCTCACTTTCTCCCCTACTCTATTAATAATTCTTGTTTACTAACTGCGCGCGTGCCTGCACGTCCATTCCTCATTCCATAAGTTAATGCCCATTTAAAAAAAGAAAAACAACAACAACAGCAGCAAAACTAAGTGAAGCCTTCGTATGAAACCATTATGATCGGCCCTAGAAACGGGCATAGGTGACTTTTATGGAAAGCATCAACCTGCGCTTATTATAGTAATAAGATAAAGAATATCTTCGTATAACTTTATTGCAAGAGATTATTTGAATATTGTTTCGATAATATTTTCATATTATAGGAGAAATCTAACAACTATCTATATCTTACCTGCTGTGATATCGTATTGTGATGATAATAAAATCAAGCAATTATTGCTTAATGAATTGATGAATAAAGTTATAAATCAATTGAAAAACCAACAGAGAATTATTTCGAATTGGAAAACTATCATGAATAGATAGCTACTTATAAAAGGTAAGTTATAGTTCAATCTCATTTTTTACATAAATTCATCACCAGTGTATCTTGTGTGCAATGATTTATAAACGATTTGCTTGCCAATAGCTATAGAAAAGATTTAATGCCTGCTTTAAATAAAATAAATTTTACTTTTACTAAATAAAATCTTAAGTAAAATCCAATGAAATGCAATTTGTTTATAAATTCGTGTGCATACATATGCAATGTTAATGTTAAAAATTTTGTACAAAATAAAACGAAACAACCACAATGCATACAAATGAAGTTTCGTGGAAGCTAAAAACTAAACTAAAACACATTACATAGATTATAGGCGGTTAACAACGAATATTTCTACTCTACCTAAGTTAAGTAGAAAGACTAGAAATGCTATCTTACTTTTACGAAATCCTCCTTTTGCTTATAAGTAAACCCGTATAAGTAAACTTACATCTACGATAACATAAACATTCATAAAAGTGCAGTATTTTATACGAGTTTCTCAGCGAAACTCTGAAAGAGTATTTTTTTGTATTTTTCAAAATTTTCAGGTAAAGGTCTTTAGTTTTACTTTGTGTTCTCGATAACGGAGCAATTTTGATCAATATCTAGCCTTAAATCGCAATAAGTTGAATTCTTTTATTGAAGTGGCTTATGGGCTAACATTCGCGAACGAAATGCAAGCATAACCATACGTATATGTTTACATACTTGTGCATACATTTATGCAAAATATTGTCAACGACAGATGGAGGAAATGCCAAAAGGATATTGCATTACAATGAATTCTATTGAATAAATTTAAGACCGACTGTAGAGAACCCGTCGAACCCGTCGATGCATTTCTATTCGTTATAAAAACTGTCAAGATCTGAATAAAATCGACTCATACTGCTTAGACTGTAGGCAAGTTAGGCAAACTGTTGCAGTCTCGTGGCGGTAAATTTTTAACAAAATCGTAAAGCCTTTTCCTATGCTAATCTAAGAGATACAAGGCATCGTGAAAAACAATTTCATTTTTTCCCATCACCTCTCCGTTTACCAATTCATTTCCATATTAAAACATTTGAATCACTATATGCTAATAATAGTCAAACTAAATCCTACCTGTTGTGAATGAAAACATTGCACATGTGAACGTGGCGAACGTTGTCTATGCATATCTATATAGCTTCACACTACAAATAGCATAACAAAATTAATAAGCCCTCCAGCCGTGAGCATAAAAAGAGCGTGCGAAAAATAGATGTGCGCAAAACACAAGACATTAACAACAATAACAACAACAACAAAAGAAAATTAAAATAAATAACTCTAAAAAAATTATAGCCGCACACTTTACCAAAGCACGCTGATGATGATAGTGGTTCGCAGTATTTTTTTTGCCCGAAAAAGAAAAAAGAGGAAAAAAAGAAAACAAACCGAAAAGAAACCGAAAAGCATGTGTGCGATATAAATAAATGTAATTTAAAAAGATGGTAGAAAATAAAATTTTCATTTAAAAAAATTAAAATGAAATTTTATTTGCAGACCCACTTATGTGTAAAATATTTTACAAATTTATTTACATCACTTTAAGGAGAAAGATTTTAAATGTAATATTAAATGGGATGTATTTGCACTCAAAGTTCGTCGTAGTAGCGATGTAACTTAAGAGTAAACACATAATTTGCACACAATTACGTCAACTCTAGAGCACACAGTAATTTCCAACACGGCTGATGACGATGAACAATATGATAACGAGATCAAATCATTATTTCGAAATCATTACTGGTTTGCCTTCGACTTACGACAGCCCTTGATAGCTTAGCAGCGATAGTAAACGAAATTGATTGGTAGTTAAATAGAAGGCGGAAAAAGCGTTATTGAAAACATCATTGCAAGAACTTAGTTATTACTTTTCTTAATTCATTCGCACAAAGACTCTTTAAGTGATGTAGTGGGTCTAGTGGGGAGGATTGCATTAATGCGAGTTTTCGATATCACTTTAAACAATTTGTTCTCACAATAATAGCAAAATATGTCAAAGATATAAAATTCGACAGAAATGCCACTCCATTTAAATGCAGGAGGTGCCACAAGGCTCTTCACTTTGTCTTACCCATTAACGATGTCCTTTGCCACAAAATGCAATTTACTGATTTACACATGACAGCATTCGCCATTTGTTCTCCTTCGACAAGCGATAACGTAGATGTTGCATGAGATGGCGACGATGGTGTGTTCAAAAGATACATACATGGCACATGTTCCACGATAACAAAAGACATTTTTCCATTAATCAAATCCTCAAGCAGAAAAACTCCGCTCTTTCAGCGTTATTTTCGATGTGTTCGCGTATCGCACGATACACTGCCGCGACTCCGCGTTCTTTAGTTTCATCGCTGCCCCTTAGGACATCCTAAGAGCCGTTGTCTTTTGCACCCTTCCAGATGTTTTCACTTTCAAGTTGAACGAACTCAGGAATACTACTCACTGTTTGTCTCCTTTCCTATCTATTATTTCCCCCTAGCCGTGACTACCACACTAGCTACGCGTACAGAGAACGTCCTCTGAGTGGCTAATCTTGTGAAAAACAAAGCCTACTTTTACTCTATACTTTTAAATAGCTTTAATAAGCGTACAAGTTCACTTCCTAACTGATACTCATTGGTAGCCGTAGGCCATTAATGAAAACATATACATTATGGCGGCCGATGACAAACATATAGACCAAAAATGTATGTTGTTCGGCTTATTGCATTATATTACATCATTAATGCACATATTAAAGGGAGTTTCAAACTGAACCGGTGGTCACTTGAATTTGCTTACGTACATAAATTTAATTTATTAATTATTCAAAGCTCATCCTAATAAAATAACGAAATTTTGACTTTCGGCAAATACATATTTTGACTTTTTACTGAAAGCTCAGTAAATACTTATTTGCCATCGACTGAAATGTTACAATCAATCAGATGCACGCATCGGATATCGGCATATATTAGGCCAAGATTGCGAATCGAATTGTTCGCCTCTGCCTACCTACAACTCACCTGCGAACCATTTTTGAAACGCCCATTTGGCAAAGATTAGGTTTAAAAATGATTCTGCATCAACTAACCTCTCAATAGGCAAAAAGAGTAACATAGGAGCCTGTTCTTCTTCTCTATTTCTGTTAATCTAAAACTTGAAACAATCTTTTCTACGACTGCTTAAAGTATCAGTGTGATCCCTTTACTGTTCAAAACTAAATTTGGGTAATTAAATGAAAAATATATCGAGCACAGTTCTTAGTTTCAATACAAATTTTTGTGATTTTAAGAGCGTCAACAACGAAGGGACTGACGAGGCGACTTATATATGAAATCTCCTGCTAATGAAATTCCAGGCTTTTCATTGTGGGTGCTTTCCGGGTTTAGGTTTATGAGAGGTAAGCTCATAGAATGATAGTCCAACGTGACTTGATGATAGAACGCAAGATTTGATGCATACGTAAAGGACTCTTACACAATAGTTTCTACCAAAGAGTATGATTTCATTAGCATTTTTATCTTAGGCCATATTTCAGATCCATTAACCAGTGATAGGACCAAATATAAAATATTTAATAATCTCATGAAAGCAAACTCGATCACTTGACTAGGTCTTACTAGAATACGGCCTAAGTTTCATTTATAATATAATAAGATATTTAAGGAATGTATTAATCAATGTGTGCAAAGGCTTCTTAAAAAATTTACCTCAAAGTCACGTCAATACTTAATTGCCTCATTCACATAACAATGTTGCGTTCTGATGTTTAATGCACACTCACAATTAAAGTAATTGCAGATTTTATGACGAAAATTTCAATTATGTGCGCTGTTTAAAGCTTTAAACCGATTCTCTGTCTCACAAACACACACAAGTGTTAACAGTAGTCAAAAACCAACGGCGTTACTTGATGCTTTAAAATCTTGCAACTGAGAAGCCCCCATAAAATTGGAAAAAAAAAAATGCATTCATATTCTATAAAAAATAATTAGCGTAAGTTTAATTTCTCTTTAATTTAAAAAAAAAAAAAAAAAAAAAAAGGGAAAAATTTGTAACATAATAACATTCTTCATAATGAGTATCTTTCAACTTTTCCACTTATCCTATGCTCTTGTTGACTTTCATATAACGCAAAAGAACAACACCTAAGTAACAATACACGTTTCACCTTAAGTGCTTCAAGTTACCGTTTCAAGTGTTGTTTTTTGTAGCCCGGACCACTAACGATGCAAGATATGTTAAGTTTATGCGGATGTATCTAACACACAGAAAGATTTTAGAATTTGTTAACATACCGATCAATTCCGCATCATTTGTTGAGGCAATTTATGCTTGTCTGCTTTTCGGTGCGCTTCTCTATTTGTCTAACGTCTGTCTGATGTCAGTCTATGCATTTATGTGTTCAATCTGCAGGTAACAATTGTTGAGATACTTTAACCATCTCAGAGCATGCCGCGTATTCGTGTAAGACGGTGACTAAAGAAAAGGAGGCGGGATAGGTGATGGCCCCAAGCCTAGTGGATGTGTGTCTAAGCGATAAGTGTTGTGGCTTTAACGACTGACTACTCACTTTAGCCGCGACTAAAGTAAGCTCTAGCACATTTGATATTTGAACCCGCGAACACTGACATTGCAGTCACGAGTCTTACCTATTCGGCTACTCGTGCTGGAAAACGCTAACATATGTTGGCCCAAGAACGAACACTATTCGAAATGAATTAAAGTGAAACATTTTTACTAACTTTCCCCTTACAACGACTTGCGTTGAAAGAATGCAAACTTGCAAAAGTTCTCAACTAGAATCGCCGGATAATAGCAGTTTGCTATACTAGATTAATGGGAAAAATTTGACCCAAATTTTCGGTAGCTCTTCCCATATAACTATTACCGCGGAAAGTAAGTCTTAATATGACAAAAAAGTCTAATTTTTAGTTTCTTTATGATGAAAACAGCCCGACAATAATATGACTTTTGAAAACAAATTAATTTTGCTAAATTTCGACCATGTCAGTTCATTTTTGCAATTCCTGTCCAAAAAAAAGGCTACAATAAAAGGGGTCTTTCCATAGAGACAATACGCATTTTTTATTACGAAAATAATGTGGTAGGCCAAGGGCTGTAAAGTACTTAAAATGGCCGACATTGCCTGACTGGGTTGTAACTGTTTTTACTTGTATACCCATCGCCGAAGGACGGAGGCATATTCATTTTGTCAAAACGTTTGAAACACCCAGAAGGAATCTTCGGGCACCTTGCAAAGTATATATTTTCTTGATCAGCATCAAATTCTGAATCGATTTAAGCATGGTCGTCTGGCCATCTGGCCATCTGCCCATCTGTCCATCTGTGTAAAATCCATTTTAAATATTCTTCTGCCCGCAAAAATAAAGCTATCGACATCAAATTTTGAAGAAACATTGAAAGTTCTTGCACGCAGATTAGTATTTGGAATGGGCCATATCGGTCGAAGTATATCTCCACGGCAGCACATAAACCAGGAATATCTCTTGCAAAAGGATTAAAAAATTGGTTTTTTGCTCGTTACCCAAAACCTATGGCAGATAAATGTACAAAAATTTGAACGCATATTCCACGCACGATTCTATCGCAGCTGTAAAAAAGTTGAAAAAAGCGACCACGCCTTCCCAATATTATAGTGCATCAAAATTTAATTACTTTTTTCAATACCTTTATAACGCGCAGAAACAAGCTTCAAAACTCGTATAAAGTATATAGATTCCCAGCCAGTTTCAAGCTTGGAGTGCTAAACATGTCCGTCTACCCATCTGTTTAAATAAAGCTAAAGCCTACAAATTTGCAAAAGAATTTGGAAGTGACGCAAACTTTTCCAAGACGGCTGTGGGACAAAAGCTTGTATTTTAAAAATAGAAAAAATCAGCCGTGCCCACCTCATGTTATAGAGGATGAAAATTTAGTTCTTTAATTTATTTTGTCCCATTTAGGATAACAGTGATGGGTATAAAAAATTCGGTCCGAACGGAATATCATTTTCTTGCTTATTCTTTTTTTTTTTTTATTATACTTTGCAGGAAGTACCATACGCTACTTTCTACTATTTCACTACAGTCGGAAAACAGTACATGAGTGCGTGTGCAACTGGAAAAATAAAAAAAAAAAAAATGGTAGGCGCCTGCTGTTACATTTAATCTTGGTCAAATGTTATAGCATCGCATCACTGTTTATTTTTCATCGTTGTTCTTGTGTTTGCTGAATGGTTGTTTGTTGATATTATTCTTCGTGCTTAATGCTTTTAATTTAATGACTGAACCCAGTGAAATGTTTTTCTACTTAGTTTACGCTATTTAATATGCAAGATTTTCTTGTTTTATGATTACAAGGTTCAACCAGGCACTCGCTGCCATTGCATTTATTCCTTATGCTTAGTTTCTGTGCAGCATCACTTGATTACACAAATGACTTTTAATGTTTTATTTAAGCCAAAGGTAAAAAAGGCAACTAAAGGAAATTGAAGTAAAAGGAAAATTAATTTTTTTTTCTTTTCTTTCTGTTTAACGGAAATAATTTTTGAATGAATAAGAATATGAAGAAGTATGGATCGAAAACTCAATTAAATATTGCGTTCAATGAGTTTAATCAACAATTTTTTACTGATTGCTTGCCAAATCAAAAAGAAAGAAGAAAAAAAGTGAAAATACAAAAGAAAAAAAAATTATACTCCAATGACATAAAGACCGATAATCACCTTTTATTAAAGCCAAGACAACAAAACATAAACTTACCCCTCTAATATCATTAAAAGGTTCACATTAGTTCGCCCAACAAATAATTAAACAATTGGTACAAAACTAGTTCCGCATTGCACTCAATGTTATTCAAGTCGTGTCATAATGCAGTTGAGGCGTTTAACAGAAACCGAATATTAAATAGCTAAGAAACTTACTTCAAAGCATTGCATAAATTCACACAACCTCAAGTTTTTTGTTAATTCTCAACATGTCAGTGAGCAATTTAAGACTGCAGCGTAAGCGTAAACTATTATCTGTTATGAAGTCCCAACGACGGGCAACTATCCTTAGTGAAATCGATAAGGTACCGATCCTCGAGAACCTGAAATATATTGGGGCGACCACCAGCATGGTATGGCTGCTTCGAAATTTCTTTTGAAAGATTTTGAGATTTGAATATCCGTAGACAAAATACGAATGGCATTCCAGAAGCATCGTAATGCCGAATCATTCGAAAAAATTACAATATCAACCATTGTGAACTAAATCAAAGTCAAATCGGCTGGGAAGAATTGCTCCACACCCAGGTCGCAGTTTTACTACTTGCAGAATGTCTCTTTCTTGACTGCTGCCCATTCCTGCTGCATAGTAATGCAGTAACGAGTATGATTGCTACAAAATCATAAGGCAGTTAAATAATAAAGTGTCAGACTCGTCGCCGCCAGAGGTATGATAATATGTAGAAACTTACGCTTAACTTGTATATAAATGAGCTGAAAACCTGACACTCTGAAGATCACAGAACAGCCCTTTGCTTGATTGAAAAATTTTGAACGCGTTCTGATACAGTTTGCCATTGGCATGGCCCTGTTACAAAAGCCTTTGGAAAGTTCGACCCAGCGAAAGCAATTACTTCAGTTATCATAACGACTACATTGATAAGACCTCTCTTGCCGCATATTAAACAAGAAAACCTCCTCCTCGTTTCATCGAAAACCGATCCTTTGACGAAACTCACCGCTTTAAATAAAACTGAGCTTTTCCATAGGTCATACTAAGAAGAGAGTAACAAGGAAGATTCGCAACGAATTTTAAATACCTGCCATCTAATGGAAAACGCCCATATCATATGCTACTCTTCGACGTAATCAAGTGACATATCAACTTTTCCATATTACTACTATCTTCAGTTTGTTAGGGTCTTAATGGGCGACTGATGACTATTTTCAAAGTTGTCGCGCAATGCCGTACGGATAAGTAGACATGTGGGCAGACCAACGCCCATTATCGTATCGAATCGTAAATACGTTTTATAAGGTTTACGATGCACAATTTTCCGTCTTTCACCTGATTCTTCAGTGCTGGTGCGACCGTCTATCACCCACTTACGTAATAAGCTGCATCGTGTCTTGTATACTAATTTGTATTACGGTGGACGCGTTAACATTTAAAGTTATTACGTAGCATTTAATATCTTTTTTACGAATGAATGGTATTTTACTGCATACGATGTACGTAAGTCATGCAAATTACCTTAAATTGTGTGCAGACAATAGTTTATGCTGCCAAGAAATAAAAAAATTTATGCAAATTTCTCTTCATTTATCATTATGTAAAAACATAATAATTTTGTCATCGAATATGTAACCTATTAAATAACGCTAAGGAGATCTACTAAATCATTATACAAAATCTTAGGATTACAAATCGATACTAATTTCGTAAAGTATATGCGGTTAAGAAAGTAGTTAACTAAAATTTTCTTGCCCTAATAATACAATCAATGGTAAGTTAAAAAGAAGAAGAAGAAGAAAAAATAAGAGCTGACGAAAAGTGCCAATATCCATTCGTAACATAAAAAAGAGAAATTAATTAAAATAAGTATGTGACAGGGGTTTTTTTTTTATTTTTCCTAATATACTGATACCATAAGGGGATCACCAGCAAAGTCTCCAGGCATTATGCGTGGTTTGGACTAATGTGAAAACCCGCGTTTCTTGCGTGGCATATTATGCGGCTAGATCAAAGTTAGGCTTCAAATCGATTTAGGACGTCCATCAGCCCGGTGTCTTGCGCGCCTATTAGTAGCACAAAAAAATTGAAAAATTTAATCATATCTAAGGACGAACTTCTTCGGGATTCCACTGCATGAACAACATTTAAAATTCCTTTTGCTTGACAACACATGGGCTGAAAGGTCATGAGACTTCGTATGAAATGCAAAATTTTCAAAATATTTTACGTGAAAACATCATTTCGTTTATAACAAGCACTTGTCTAAACTTTTAGGCAAATATTTTCCAAGTTTGGTTACAACTTTTACCAAACTAATTCGGAAATATATCCACAATTGAAAATCCTTACTTCGCTTTCGATGTCTCATGGCTGTGTGTGCTACTTTTTTATCTGCACTTGAAATGAGGATACGTAAAGAGTAAGTCTAATGGTCCCCACGAACAAGACTTGGGGAAATTTTGAATAAAAACAAATTTTCAAAAACGCAAATTTGTTCCTTCCTCACCATTCCAAGATTAAAGTTTGACTTGAATCTATTAATTACAGATATTTGCGATCCATATGAATGGGCTAACAACTTAGCTTAAACTATTTATTTTTTATTCATTGAATTCGAAAAATTACCATTACAAGCGTAAAATTATGTTTAAGAGAAGAAAGTCCGTTTCAAAAAATCTTTGTACAGACATCGCTCTGAGACCGTAAGACTAACTGCAAATGCTCTTTGGCCACTGAGCAATCACGTTTTACATACCGATCTTGATATCTTGAAAAAGTTAAAAACGAAATAAAACGCTTTAGCAGTAATTACTTGAACAGCATAAGCCTGCGCGCTAATATTTGAGCTGCAAGCTTATTAGACGATAGTTATGAAATAAGAAAACTGAGAAGACATCGTATACTAGACCTCTCACTTCTTCACATAGTCAGACCACTAACACGCGTACTATGTACTCTATGCTTGAAGTCAAAAATTAAACAAACATATGTTTGTTAAATTCACGGGAATCCAATTATCAGATTTTATTATTGTTTCTCTCTTTTAATTGTCAATTCATTTACTAAATGTTTAATTGCAAATAGATTGCAAGCAAAGACATTTCGAAAAAAGGAAAAAAAAATTGTTTTTAATCTGATTAAATGAAGTTCAACAGTTAGTTAAATTTTGACAAAAATTTCAAAATTAGAAATTTGTTACGTAATATTTTCCATGCGATAATATAGGGTCGTTCGTTAGGAGCGCTACTCAACAAGACCGACACTTTTTAAAATTTGAAAAAACATAGCAAATTATGCTTTATTTTGAACTCACGTTCTGCACAAACTATCGTACAAATGTTGATGGCTTTATTCACGGCTTTCAACACATTACCGATGCTACTGATGGTGGCTCCAGTTGCAAATCCCTCAGTCCATCATTAGATGGCTTATATCTGGAAAAGCCCCCAACTGTTCCAAAGTTTTTAGTTTGTCAGCATAGTCAGAAGAGGTCTTATTAATAGAGATAGTGGTGGCCACCCGATCCTCGGGTGAACAAACGATGACCGCTCGCAACTTAACTGCCAGTTTGGTAAAATCTTTTAATGATTCCTAAACTGCAATCTGTACTGGATATTTTTACAAAAAAAAACATATTTGAAACTGGAAATAACAATTTTAAAAAGTATCGCTCCTAATGACCCTAAAGACGCTATAAAATTGTGGTAGGTCGTGAAGCATGACACCATTAATTTATTGAACATTTATCAATAATGCTTTGGAAAACAAAGTGCGATCGTGTCATCATTGTAAAGCCAAATCGTAAGGCACGGGGACATCAGATTTGTTTTTGTAATCAACTTTCTCCGAATAGCTTAACACTATTCGATAATAGCGGATACTTAAGACTTTGTTGAACTGCTTAACGCCTCTTGATCCTACTCTAAATTTGTTCAAAACCTCATTCATTTCGCTTATGATTGACTGTCTGCTAGCGAAGAATAGTTTAATTATCTGAATTGACTAAACCATCTTCAGTCTCTTGATTTTGATGGCGAATCTCGTTCATATTTATCATAACATGTGTCTAGTGCATCACAAGTACTTTACTGGATCTATACATTTTGTAGATATAGGGCAGTTTTGTGAAACTTTCACTTATTTTCACGACCCAATATCTTACGTTTGAGTCAAACGATTCCAATAAATTTTCCACATCAACTGTGACTTTTGATCTGCTATACGGACGTTGAGAGAACTTTAACTTAAATAAAAAGCTCAACGATTTTATACTTTTTTTAATAACATTATACGTCACTTAAGGTCTTGTTAAGCTTATGTGTGACGGCGCGCGTGTGAATATGATGCAATTTAATGCTAGAGTGACATAATATGACAACAGTTCCCATAATAACCTGTGATACGCATGCAGTTTCACTTACGAAGTCGAAGTAAATTTTAAAATCACAAAATGTACACTTTTTTGAAGATATTATTATTTAGCAAAGCGTACCCATAGCAAAAGAACTGAGATGGACATGCACCTGGTCACCATCTATAACGCTTTCTAAGGTGATATCAAAGTGAGCGAATGATTAGAAAAATAATTAAATAAATCTATGTCGACGTAAGGCCCCTTTGTCGCGTGGAATATAAAACGACTTTCAAGTTTCTAAACAGGTTGGGCGATCTGACGCACTTTTGAACTACGTTCGGAAAAAATGTAATTACCTGTAAAGTATACATTTTTGAGGTAAAGCGCGAAAACTGCTATCGTGTCTTAAATGTAAGAATTAATAAATAATTCTTCTAACATAATAAATACTTCAAGTAAATCTTTAGTCGCAAACACGACCTGTAGCATATAATTAAGTTGCGGATAATTACGGTATGCGGACACTGCCCCACTTCCCACTTAAAATTTCACAATAATTCGAAAAGTTTGCTAATCCCAAACGCAAAGCACATTTTCCCCTTTCGATGCAAACATTCATTTACTAGGAAATACGATTTACTTCTCATGCGAATATCTTGTAATCGGATGGCTTTACATTTATAAGTGATTGTTAAATTGAAATTTTCCTCTTTTTATGCCCACCACCGAAGGATGAGTGGCATATACATTTTGTCGAACGGTTTGCAACGCCCAGAAGAAAGCATCATAGAGCCCACAAACATATATTCGCGATCGACGTCAAATTCTGAATCGATTTAAACATCTCTGTGTGGCCGTCTGGCCGTCAGTCCCTCTATGTAATGTCTGTTGTAAACATTCTCCTGGCCACAAAAATGAAGCGAAAACGAAGTATATAAATTCCTGGCCAAGTTTCAAATTCCGAATGCATCTAAGCATGTCCGACCGTTCAACTTTTCGTCGGAGTAACTGTGTAGTATCTGCGGTGGACATTCTCGCGTTCGCAAAAATTAAGCTATAGACTACAAAATTACAAAACAATCTGAAAATTACCCAAACTCTTTAAAGGATACGCCTACAACGCCCACACACCTATATAAAAAGGACTGTAAGTTATTTTTCTTTACGTATTTTTTGCTTATTACTCATAAACTATAAAACATATACGATATAAATTTCTACACTTTTCTCATCTGAAAATAGACAAAATCGGCCCCGCCCATCCACTAATGTAGAGCATGAGAATTCAGTTCGTTCCGAGTTCTTGCTCATGACTCACAAATTATGGAAGATTGGAAGCTGAACTTTTCTACATTTACTTAACGGAAAACTCTATTATTTATGTGCAGAAGTGAAGTAAACCGCCCATTCCCACACAAAATTATAGCTGATTAAGTTTCCTTTTTTCCTTGTTTTGAGGTTTTATGTCTATTACTTATAAGGTAAAAACAAGACAGAACACTACGCTGCAGAGGATTAATTTTTTCTTAACAATCACCATCGATATGGGTATCCAATAAGAGGGCTTGGAGAGCGCAAGGTGACAAGTATGTAAGTATGTTTAGTCTAAATTAATTGTGGTGAACGTCACGACACGGTGGATTGATTGTTTCTCATCAATGCGTTTTAGTGAACGCAATGGTGGAAGAGAAATTACAAAAGCATGGAGCGCTAAAGATTTTAATGATAGTGGATATGCGAGATTCGGCTATAGCCGAATATGATTTTCTTACTTGCTTACTTACTTCATTTATTTATTTTTTTTTTTTATTTTCGTTGCTTAGCAATTGTACATAGATGGGCGTTCAGGGATCGAATAGAAAGGAAGAGTGTGTATGAGCCAATCAAGCTACTCATCCCAATTCTTGCCGCTTGAGAATTTTCGATAAACACATGGATGGATACACATACTATGTATGGCTAAGTCAATTTGAAATCATACAAACTGACTAAGAATCTGTGCACTCAATAAGGCCTACGATGTCCGCCTCACTTTTAAATGTTAGTTATAAAAAAAACGATGTTTACAAAAAAAAAAAAATTAAAAAAAAAAAGTCTTTGAAAATTTCTATTACAATAAAACAATAATTGATATCTTAAAACTGCAATCATTTAATGATTATATATAATTAACCATATCTCGATTAATTATTTGCTTCATGAAACAAACTAAAGCAAATCTACATATTTGGTATATCGAAGAGTGTGCATGTAAGGCGATAGTTGGCTGTTTTGTTAGTGGAGTCTTTTTTTTTGCTTTTCTTTTTTTTTTATGGTAAATTTTATAACAAATGAATCAACCGAACGCTAAGTGCATAAAAACAAAATAGCCAATAGTATGATGAACAAGAATTGTTGATGGAAACGAAAACGTTGAAATATCAACAAACAGATAATCGTAATAATGGTGAAGTGATGTTAACAATTGTTTTTCTTTTTCTTTTTTTTTTTTTGTGGTGAACCTATGAAGTGGCAAAATTAAATAACATACTATGTATGCATGTTAATATGTTTATGTATATGCATACAAATATGTGTATATGTTATATTGTATACAAATATATATACATACATATATACATAAATAAATCCATACATATATATATATATATATATATATATATATATACATACATACATATATATATATATATACATATATATATCTATATATGCATATAGATGGATGATGGCATGGGTTTGAAATGAAAGAAATATCGTTGATTGTTTCTGGTTTCTTTTCTTTATTGTTTATTGTTGCTTTTTCGTATTTGGTTTTTTTTTTTTTCTATTTGTCTCCCTCCCTCTCTATTTCTCAATCTATCTTTGTCTCTTCGTCGCTTTAGAGCATTACGATTAAGAAAAAGTGAAAACAACAGAAACCTAAGTAAAAATAAAAACATTTATTAGCCAAGTCGAGTATGGTAAATGCAATCTTTTAAACGACTAACTACCATTCGGATACAAAACAATACTATAGAAAATGTCAAATCCATACAGATCTGTTGTGTTTTGTGCATGTTTTATATATTATTGTGTGGAAGTTGTGCTGTTGTTGATAAAGTATTTTACACATAAATTACTTTTCTTTTTCTTTTTCTTTTACTTTTTTTTTTTTTTTTTTTTTTTTTTTTTTTTTTTTTTTTTTTTTTTTTTTTTTTTTTTTTTGCAAAACCATTTGTTTTGTTTCTTAAGCTGCCACTGTGAAGAGTGGGCACATTTTTCTTCTCTGTTGAATATATCGTTAAACGGTATATAAAAGGAAAATGAAGATGATGGCAGACTCATATCCAATTGCACTCTTTCACCCAGACATTGTAGTAAAAATGGTAAAGAGAAATACATATTTCAAATTATTCAAAAACATTTTCGTCGGTCAGTCACCCACACTAAAAGCAACGTATTGAAGAAGTTAGATCCGAAAATGGGTTAAAGTTATGCCAGGGTAATATATGTAAAACTGAATTGAAATCATTGTATTTAATATATGCATTTTTTGTGTCCGAAATTATAATATACATTTCCAAAAATATATGAAATAAATTAATCCATCCAGAAATTGTTTATATATGTTTTTCCTATTGAAACACAAAAATTCCCTTTTCTGGAAGATTCGATATACATTTGATTGATTGATTGATTGATGAAAATTTGTGATCGCATTTACATAATACATTTATTTCATTAATTTGCACACAACCTAAAGAAATAAATTTCAAATATTGCACTAAATGTTTCATTTGTCCGAAAATATGATTTACATATATATTTTATAGATAAATATTTAGCAAGTACAAAAATAAAATAAAATACAAAAAGTTGTAATTTAACAAAGCCATGACTAACTCCTCTCAGAGCTCTTTGAGACTAAAATTAAACCTGAAATTAGTAAATAGCTTTCTTTTTGCCCACAGCTTTTGCATGTTGCCTCGGTCGAAATCCATCCATTTGGCCAAATCATCGGACACGGTCTTAATATGTTGAAAGGCATCATTTTATGTTTGATGTCCGCAGAATTTCTACTGCACCATTTATTTATTAGTTCTCTAGTTAATTGTTATTTGGCAGTGAACAACAAAAAGGATTTCAGATTACAATCTCAGCAATTATTTTTTTTTTTGTTTTTCTTTTTTGAGAAAATGATTTTTTATTTATCACGTTTACCCTAGAAATGCAATCAAACAAGTGACCTGAAATTAACAACAACAAAACCGAGCTTTGAGCACAACCTTCTATATAACTTAAATAGAACAAAAAATGCTTTAGAAGGAAGATGTGTTAACAGTTTGTGTTGTTCTAGTCGGCGGTCTGACCAACTGAAAACTTTCACACGAACACATGTTTGCTTTTATTTGTGATCGAAATAATTGCAAATCTCTTTTACTTTTTAAAGCTCCAAGTCGCGTTAGTTATGTCGACTTCATCGGCGGATTTATTTAAAATTTTATGATTGTTTTTACACATCATTATTTCAGTTTAAATCAATTTATTTTCTAAGCCGATTATTTCAAACTATTGTCTATAAACTTACCATTTTTTTCTCTTAATGGAATAAAAACCATCGGTAACAGCAATAGCAACAACAACAACAACAACAACAACAACAACAACAACAAACACTTGTTAACACTATCATTTTCATGCTAAAAACGTTTAACACATACAAAATAACAATGAAACACATAGTTGGCTTTCAATAAAATCTCCCGCCACAAAACTCTTCGCACACATTCGCTGCTGCTTAGCATGCAAACACGCAAGCGTACTGCCTTTGCTTTACTTTGATGACACACCATTTGAATCTTCGAAGATCATGCAATTGTAGGACTTTACTGCTTGCAGTTGTTTTCATACCCACATCATCTATTTTGTATGGCTTAGGCGCCACAGCTGAGAGTTTTCTCACATGTTAAACGGTAAACTGCTCACCTATGCAGTCTCTTCAAAACAAAAAAAAGACAAGAAACAAAAAATAAATTCAATTTCATTTTTAAACTAGCAGCGCGCACAAGCAACATTTTAATACATAATTGACTTTCAACGTGCGCGGTAGCCAAACAATAGCATCTAGTTTGCGCAAGTATAGTTTCATTAAATGTTCATAAAAAAATATTGAAAAATATATTCAAAAAATAACGAAAATTTTCTTTATCAAACTATGTCCTGTCGTTGCAATTTCGGTTTACTTTCATTGTTACTTTTGCAAATAATCACTTTAACCACTAGTCGTTGGTACAACAACGGCTTAATATTCTACGACCTGGATACACGGCATATATTTTTGCCACCCACTGTTTCGGTATCGCGTGGTCGTAGCTTGGCCAATGTACCATACTCCGCTAAAGGTTCGATTTGGTCAACATTTGGGAAACCCTGTCAATGTTCGCAAACGTTATGCGGCTGTTGTGCTGGTGTTACAGTAAAACGATATAATTTCGATCAAAAAAGTAGGTGATTTATAAAATATTCTTCTGTTTGTTTTTGTTTTTTTTTTCGTTATATTTTAAAAAATTAAAACAATCAAAGAAATAAAAAATAAGTAAAAGCACGCAAGTACATTTCAGTAACAGTGCAATGATAATTTCTTAAAATATTCTAAAAACGAAACGGTGTCTATAAGTCGATAACTAAACTCAGCTATGACTAAGTTGTGTGTTCATATTCGAAATGAAATAAAACATCGTACAAGAATATATATGTTGTTCAATACTATTCATGTTATTAATAAAAGAAAAAAAAAAAAAAGGAAAGCAATCAGTTTATTATATTCGCTTAAGGGCAAATAAGTGGTATCTCGGTTCCCAAGCGAATTAATAAAAGCACAATGGCTTTAATAAGTATGTGGATTAAATTTTCGACAGATGCCTTTTGTTACGTGTAAGCTAAAATCGATCGAAATTTTTTGAAATCCTCGCTCTTTAAATTTTCACCATTTTTTCTGTTACTGTATCAGTATGTTCACGTATCCATCAGTCGTCTTTTAAAACATGATCGGTGCTATCGGATCTAATAACATGTGGGCCAAGTTGTAGGTTTTTACTTTTCCTTTCCGGCTGCAATGACATTTGAATACATTATCAGAGATATGATTAAATCGATTCAGAATCTTATAGTAATTAAGGATATCGACGCTTTAGAATCACCCTGAAACCGATTAGTACATGCTGCTGAGTAAACTGCAAACCTGAATGCCTCTTTCCTCGGATGAGGCGCTTAAGAAATAAGCAAAAATAATTCTTCTGAAATCCCATGTCTCGCCCATGTCTACAAAATGTGAATTACTTTTGTTTTTGGATGCTTAAAAGTCTGCAAGAAGTTTTATTCTTTAAACAGATGGCATTACTTTTGAAAACTACCATTCCATATCCAATGTAGATCAGTTTTTCGAAGACTTCCGGAATGAAGATGAAGTTAAGATGCTCTGCCTCTCTATGGGAATAACTTATTACATGGAATTGAAAATAGAGTTTGTGTAAAACAAGTAAAAAATAAATTATTCCCTTAAGAGAAATCTTTCATTTACGTCTTTAATAATTATTAAGCTTGAGGGTGTGCTGCCCATGAAGCATTTTAACAAAAAGGAAATTAAAGTCAAGATAGTCTTCCAAAATTTTGCAAATTTTCCCTGCGGTCAGATTATAATCAAAAATTAGCTTAATTGGCCTATGGATCTTCTTTAGACTGGATCCTGAAAATTTGCACAAAGCCTTAAGCGTGTTCCAAAATCCACCATATCGACCAAAGGGTTTATCTTCAAATATGAAGAGAGTTATTCACGGCTGAAGGATTGTTATGGTGACACGTGCTTGGAAATTGTATAAAACTACGATGCGGAAACACACATTGACATTTTCTTTTCAGTAATGGACTATTGTGGTCTTACTTTGCAGATTCTATTCTTAGGTTGGCTATTCATAAGTGATATAGGAACGAGCTTCGGGTACCCATATATGCTTGATCAATGTCGTATTCTGAGTCCATTTAAACCTGTTGATCTGTCCGTCGGTTCGTTTGCATGATGCGTTTATAGAACATTGTCTCGCTAGCAAATATTAAGACATCGGCTCCAAACTAGAAGTTCTTACCTGTGGATTGACAATAAAAACGAGACAAATCGGTCCGAAGATGCGGTAATAATACAACATAAACTAAAACATTATAACAGACGTAAAATAGAACGATGAGAACTTCCCCGTGTAATCTATGGCTGATTCTGTCTCACCTATACAAAAATTGGTAAAATCGTCCATGCTTATCCTATACTTCAAAGTATTCAAATTTCATGTTCTTTCCACGTTTCTCTTCAACATAAAGATGGTGGGTATAAATAAGTGTGATAGGGCCACAGTTGAATACAATTTTCTCGCTTACTTTACTTCTTTGTTTATTCATTTTTCCCTTTAATGTCATTCGCTACTAGTAAACATTCAGGTCAGTAAATGTGAAGAAACCATTTTTCCATCAGACCTTTACCTGACCTTAGCCATTACATGTACATTTTGCAATTTCCGTTTATTTCGTTAAACTGAAGAAGTTTTTAATTCAATGCAAATTTGTTTATAAGCGCGTCTGTCGAACACGGATCTCAGGCTTGCGGTAGTGACGCTCTCGAAAAAAAAGCTGCTTAAAAGTAAATAAATATTCTTGGATTTCTAAATGAGTCAATAAATCAATTAATGAAATTTTCGCATCTTTAACCCTCACAGAAACAGTATAAGAACTTAAATATCTCGCGATTCAGTCTTTGCAGATATAGAAGCAAAAACAATACAATCTCTATATATTAGCAGAGAAAGCTCGGTCACGTATGACATATCATCATCATTAACAACGCACTCTGGCAGAGAAATTATTTAAATCTTTACGGTTATCGCTTAGTCTAGTGGTTAGGCCGTGCGCCAGTTAACCGGACAACTCAGGCTCCATATGGGTGCTATTTTTACAAGGTCAAACTAAACTAAAACTACATTTTCTTTTTATACCCCTAACCGAGGGATGAGGATGAGGGCTGACTTATGTTTTTGAATATTACAGTTAATTGGCCCTCACCCTTGGGCAATATACAGGACTAAATATAAAGTCTCGGTATTCAGCATATTATACAGCATTTAGCTTCGACTTTAGATAGGCTAGCGGATCGAAACATAAAAACATCCTCTGCCCAAAGTTTGAATTGGCTCTAAAAGTTGTTAAAATCAAATATTGGGTCGATTTGCTGCAACTTCTATGTTATTAATAAAAATATTTCCATTTTTAAGCCATTGTGAGCATTGCGAGCATGCTAACGGTCAAGCCATGCCAATTTGTAGGACTATACGTATTGTAGTCTTCTTCTTCTTTCTCCTTCCGTCTTCCTAACGTTCATCAACGACCTCCTATACGTGTGAAAAAAACCTATCTGTGTCACGCGTTACCTTTTATTAAGGCCTAGCAGCACTGAAGTACGCAATAAACGCTGCATAATGAAGGGCGCGTTAAATCATGATCACGCAAAAATAACAGAATTGGGTCAAACTAATAGAGTACATTTTAATGCCACTCAAACTCAATGCTACCTTTTAGCGCATAGAGGAAGTGGTGAACAATCCCTCTCCTTTGGCGGGGTCAGTGTGGGAGAACCGACATCCTTTGACGTTCTCGGCATGAAAATGCAAAGTGATGTTAATCGGGCAGAACAGACGTTCAAAGTGTCGAAAGATGAAGTCGAGGATACGCTCGATCACATGCAGCGAAAAGGTCAAGCAGTCGGGGTAACGAAACTGTGCGTCCAAAATTCTTGATGCCCTTGAGCATCGGCAGTACACGGGCTGTGTGGTGCTTATGTATAAGCACATACAGGGCAAGTGTTCTGCAGAGATAAAAAAGGCATGTCTGGCAAGAAGCCCTTTACCAGGATTACACGATTTTTTAGCGTTCCCACCCACTCGTCCTCGCATACTTACATACTACATAACAAACTACCCCGACTTATAGTTTTGTAACCATACTGCCTGCTTCTAGAACAATCTACCAGCAGTGGTTTTTCCCACTGTTCCTGATGTTCCCGCTCTTAAGCCAAACGTACACAAACACTACGCCCTGTTTCCATCCTCCTCTATCTATAATTTTTCCTGACCAACGTCGTGCTCGTACGCAAACGAGATATCGACTGAATGGTTAGTTAAAACAAAAGCAAATATATGTTTATGTACACATATACACACACGCATATATTATACTAAAAATAACAGAGTTTTTGTAATACGTTACTAGATATTGTGGGCGAAATGATCTAATTCTCTGATAATGGCTTATCCAAGCATTTAGCTATCTTTCGATATAAAATATTTTATATCAAAGTATTATACGTCAAGTTTGACATTTGATCATAACTGACCTAATTGGATTATTTTACATAGCGTTCTTAGCGCCAGCAAGGAAGCAAAACGTTTCAGTGTGTGGGTGTGTTGCTATAGATCACCAAGAAAAACATTTGCAACTAAGAATAAAATCAAAAATTCTATGAAAAATTTTCCAAAAACAAAACTATTTATATAACAACTTTTGCGAAACCACTACAAAACTAAAATAAAACAAAGGGAAAAGCATTTTTATGAGCAACCATTTCTGGTCCACACTTCGCAAGAGATGCAAGCGTTATTGAGTTTATTATGATTATCATAAATCAATTATTCCATAAGCATTTGACCACGAAAACACCGTGCGATTGGGACAAAATTATTCGTTTACTCGAATTCCTCGCAAAAATAACAAGTAAATTACATTCAGCTCTTGCCGAATATTCTGTACCCAGAATCACCTTCGTGTTAAAGTAAAGAAAGGACAAACTTTATTGATGCAGTTTATGAGCAACGAGGAAAATTTTTTTTTTTTTTCTTTTGCAAGCACAGGTACTCTCACTTTACTTTGTACTAAGGGCAGGACCTTTGACCGGTTCGACCCATTTTCAGTGCAAATTCAGCACGCAGCGACATCCAATATTTTTGCGGAATTTGAACCGAATATCTTCATTTTAGAGATCAAGAGGATCTTTACCACAGACATCACGCAAACAGACAGGCAGACGGCCATGCTTAGATCGACTCAAAATGATCAATAACTTAATGTAGTTTGTAGGTTTCCCGAAGTGTTATAAAGGGTTTGACCAAAAAATGAAACTTTCACACTGTATAACTTGAGGCGACATTGGGCGATTTTCTTTTCTCCTTTACATATTTGCTGGAGGGTCAGTTATAGAATATACGTGCAAACGAAAGAGACGAAATTGTATTTTTTTTTTGGTTTTCTAAAAACGTAATTTTCTCCACTTTACTTTTTTCGTGTATGCGTGTGCGTTCATCCTATTTCCAATGCCGACCTGTGTGTAAGATCTTTCAGAATCCGTGCTAAATTTGCCATCACGAGAGTGTTTATCGTAGACACTACACAGGGAGACAGACGGACAGGTTTAAATCGATTCAAAATTTGATGCAAAGGAACATAACGCCCTACTTCGGCAATAAGTGTAAAAACAATGGAATCTATGGAGACGAATAGCAAGCAGCTCGACTCGTCGACCCAGAGTGATGACTTTTTACTATCAATGTTTCGTATTGCTTGATCATCATTCATATATATATATATATATATATATACACGCTATTTATAATGATTTCCTTTTATTCCCATATTTAAGGAAAAAATAAACAAACGATTTGCATACGGCAAGAGTGGATTGGTATCTTCAACATTCGTGTTTCCCATATACACACACATATACGCTATCGAATAAATTGTAGGAAAATTGCTTAGAGCATATGCAAAACTTTCAATAAATATCGATGGCACAAACAACCAATCATATCGTTAAAGTTAATGAGCCATCGGTACCCAGTAGTAATTAAATCAAAATTGTTTTTAATGTTATTAGAAAACCCATGCATCATATTCTGCAATATTTTTTGCATATTTTTTTTCGCACATACACACACCCGCACAGGAATGCGAATACGGTGATATCTCTTTACTGACGGCAACGGCAACGGCAACGGCAACGGCAATGGCAAATGCGCTGCGGGCAAAACGAAAAGCACATTATATGAGCAGAAATAATTCAAAATGTTAAAAGACAGACACCATCAACTAATTATACCACATTTGAAAATTAGCATGATGTGAATGAGTGACTGACTGGCTGGAATGAATGAAAGTCCAATAACTTTAAACATTATTTGAATAATTGTGACGGCAGTTGTAATTATGCTTGCAAAGAATGTGCTTGTGTGCGTGCGTGTGTTTAAATATATAATTTGAATGTATTATAATTTTTTTATAGTTTTCTTCTGTTTTTTTTTGTTTTTTTTTTTTTTCAAATAAATGAATAATTTTTTCCCTAGGATTTATGAGATGCTAATTAGATTGTGTTGATGGTTTTGCATATAAAATTTTCTCTTTTTATATTTATTATTTATAATTATTACAATTTTTTTTTTAAATTTTATTTATTTATTTTTTATTTTATCTTGCTATTTACAGTCTGTGCCAATGTCACCTATGCGAAAGCAAAAGATGAAATACAATTGGAGATGTTGTTAAATGAAAATCCATCAGCCAAGTACGGTATAGCGGTACGAAATCCCGCGCCTTTTTGCATACCTTTAATGCTTAATATACCGTTAGCCATGTGCGTGCAAATGTCAAATATAGGAGTGATGGGTAATAATTTAAATATGTGCATGGACTGGATGGTGGGTATGGGTTCAACACAACTAATCGAAATGCATTTCCAGTGCATGCAAGTAGGTCAACAAGGCCTACAGTGGGTAGGAACAAGCGGTAAACCGGTTATACCGCCCGGTCAAAATAAGAAACAAATCAAAATTAGTATGGAATCCTCAGAATATTACAATGAATCTGAAGAAAACGAAATTGAAATATATCATGAAGAGGACGCGAGCTTAAGCGGTGGCGAAATAATAGATGATGCGGATTTAAAGGAAACAAAGAAAGAAAATATTTTAAATGAAATGAAAAGTGAAAAAATTGCAAATAATTGGCAAACGGACGATACGACAGTGGAAAGATTTGAAATGCTTACCGCAACAGATGGCCAAAATGAAAGTGAAATGATTAACTCAAATACAAGTCGATTGGACGGTGTTGAACTTCACCATAGTAACGAACAAATGATTACAATCATCAAACCGAAAATAACAACAACAACAACAATAATATCAACAACAAAAAAGGCTACACGACCAACACTATTAGTGGAATTGATTGGTATGTATGTATAGTAATAATGCTTTAAAAAGCAACCGCCAGCATGCATACTACCTCAATAGCAGCCACAAAAACAATAACAATAACACTAACAACAAATAATAATAATAATAATAACAAAAACAACAACAATAAGAATAACAATAACCGAAGCTTATGTTAATATTACAGGTAATGATAGCGATAATAGTTCAAGTAATAGTAGTGATTATGACAATAGTGACTCTACGATAAACAAGGCAAACAACGAAGTAGACCGCGCAAATGACAAAGGAAAAGAAGATGAAAGTGTCGATGATGACAGCGATGATGATGATGACGATGATGATGATGATGATGATGATAGCATTGACAATGATAGTGAAGATGAAGATGACAGTGATAGCAACGAATCGCCGGCAGCTGACGAATGCAATAGTGAAGGCGATAGCAGTGACGCCGATGAATATGAAGATTATGAAGAAAGCACAACGAAATCACCGAAATTAACGAAAGCAATATCTGTTAAGTATAATAATAATAAAAATAAATTAAGTAAATGACAAAATAAACACACAAAGCATCAAAACCCAATACAAAAATACCAAAAACCCTCTTTCTCTCTCTCGCTAATGTAACACTCACAATAGTGCATAATACAAATCTATCTAAACAACACCTCTCTGTTAATGTTAAAGTCGCGAAATTGCACACCACCAAGCATACACACGCGCACACACACACCCACACACAATATATATATATACATATATATGCGCGGATGCACTGATTCTGACACTTCACAACGTCTCATAATGTGACAGTGTTATAATATTTAATCCCCGGCGTGTCTATGTTGAACATAATACAAATTCCCGCATATCACCGCATTTAACGCTTGCTTGCACGTCGATGCATGTAAATGTGTTCCTTTGTCTAGATTTAATTATTAATTCTAATTTTGTACATTTTAAAGCCATTCGCTCCCTCACTCACTACAGTTTCAGTTTACCGCTGTGCTTCCTTATATACGAATACGTATTTGCATATTTATTTCCCGTATGTTATGTATGTATGTGTTTGGTATCAGCATTACATAAAAACTATTTTTTCCCAATATTATTATTGTTTAACTTACGATTATGTTATTGTTGCTACCTTAGTGAAATCGTATCCTAAATGCAGTAAACTAAACGCCTTTTTATTGTTATGATTACATTTGTTTCTGTTAAAATATTATTAACTTATTTATCATATTTACTTAGTTCACATTTTTAGCGCTTAATAAAAAGAAATTGAATGAACATTTGTTTATTATGTAAATAAAATTCATATTTAAATTTAAAATTTAAATTAAAAAGATTTACATAAAAATGAAATACAAATGAAATGAAAAAGAAAATTACAAAATTCGATATTTTCTTTCTATTTCCGCCTCTCTTCCGTTCGGTGGAAGTTATTGCTTCTGTGAAAAAACAAAAAAAAATTATTAGGAATTTTCTATACGCCCCGAAATCGCTAATTGTAGCACAAGAGCCCGTCCAAAGAGGTGCAGATTACTTTCTTTAAAAATACTTTACCGATCAATGTTTAAAGATCATTATAGAAAGGTCTCAGCCTGATATAATTTTTGTCATCATTGAACTAATTCCTTTCCCGTCATAAGAGATCGAATTGAGCTTCTTTTCTTTCGAACGCTCAAAATTTAGAAACAATCTCGCCATTGGCGAACAATTGCAATGTGTTCTTCTCCTGAACTTGGGACTTCACATCGATCTAAAGCTTACCATAACCATTTATCAGGGTTGACTAGAGTTACACAAAAGTATAAGTGGCTTCTGTTTATCTAAATGCATGTGTAGTCATACTTCATAGAAAATGCTTGGCTTCAACATAGTTAGAAGTAGTTTTCAAATTAGTTTTCGAATATGGAATTAATTGTCAAGCGGTACATGCGTACTTTAGTCCACATAAGTATCTGATCAGGTAAGAATCGCGGTTAACAAGTCAGTGTTCGCGAGTTCAAATCTCAGTTGCGGTAGAAGTTTCTTTTTCTCTTTCCTCATTTCTTTCTAATCGTCACCGTGTTACACGAATAAGGAAATCTCCTGAGTGATTGTTCATATTTCATACCCCACACAGCATTTTCTAACACAACTCTTATTTTTGTCATAGAACACAAAAATGATGCTCTGCTTTTATAGGAACTATTATAGGACTGTATATTAAAAATTACACCTTTCGTAAGAATGATTGCGCTCAAGAGATTTAACTATTGGGGTACGTATTCAAACTTCCCCATTTTTATATCAAATTACTATTATGGGTCGATCAATTTTCATCATAATATATTAAAACTTGAACTTTTATTCAAAAATGTCCGTAAAAATCCTTATGTAGACTGTAATCCAAAAATAGGCATGGGTGGTCCAAATGTGGTACAGTGAATTTTTTTATCTTCAAGTACTATTGTGCGTTAAGTCTCATCATAACATATTAAAATCTCATCATAATATATAAAATCTATAGATAAGATAGGATTCAAAATTTAGGCCGAGTTGGTCAAATTTTGTATAGTTAACTTTTTTATCTCAAATTATTATTATGATCTGATTTTCATCATGAAGTATTGAAAATCAGAACTCTTTGTCATATGAACTTCAGTTTTTGTTATATGAGAGGGGGTTCAAAAATTTTCCCAGCCGATACAAAGTTTTCATTTCAACTTGAAATGCCGAAATACTATTACTTAGGCGCTTTTTCCGAAAAATTTTCAAATTGCAATTTTTTCATTATATCATGACCTTTCAAAGATCAAAAGTGTGAACCGATTCAACCCATTTTCAATAGTGTTCGTCCTTGTGTGGAAACTCGCCAGTGTACCAAATTTCGTCGAAATTTACGACCTGTAGCTTGAACAAAATTTACATGAACACATATCAGACGGATAGACAGGAGTAGGCTGATGCTGTGATATACCGATGTACTTTGTATCATAAGTGGCGTAGGATATACCAAACAATACTAACTCAGGACAACCAATACTAACGCAAAAGGTGAGCTCTTTTGCTTTCGCGTTACTTGACAAGTATGGAGGAATATATCTAACAGCAATTTTGCTTACGTGATCCCAAAAACCGATAGCCATAAAACAATGCTGAATGCTATCACATACATGATCTCAAACCAGCTGAACAACGGAAACGTGAGCTAACTTTCAGATGCGTGAATACGCGTGCACACACATGCGTACAAGAACTTCCAGTCTTTTATGCCAAAACTAAAGCAGATACCTTCCCTTTTCCGCCCAGAAGAATGCTTACCACAGATATCACATAGACAAATAAGCGGACAGACATTATTAGATCGGCTTAAATTTTCTTGTCACTTTATGGTTTTTCTGAAGTTTCCTTTTGGGTGCTGCAAATGTTTTAATAAAGTGAATATACCCTTCATCCTTCGGTGATGGGTACAAAAAAAAAGCTAACATATGGAGTATTGTGCTTAATTCACGATATCGGTCGTACGAAATACGATTCATAAACGGAGTCGATGGATCTCCGCTCATCTTGAATGAAGTTAATGATGAATATGAACAGAATTAAGCTCAAGTTGAAAGTTGAATTAACTGAAAAAGTTATGGGATCAAACTTTGTTATATGTATTATAATCACTGAATCCTATTATGAAATTATCGAAAATTATCTTACGGAAAGTAACCCTTTATTTGCAAAGAGGTGCGGTTTTTAATATGCGGTCCCATAATAGTAGGATTAGATTAAATTAAATTAAATCATCCTTTTAAATATAACCTTCATTAGATTTTCATTGTGCAAATCTTTAAATGGTCATGGTGGTCACCGAAACGTAAATAGTCAATGTATATTAGTTGTTAGGAGTGTCCTTATCAATATTGCGACGTCGAGTTAGACGCACGCGAACACGGAAAGAACATTTTACAATTGTCAGCTTGGTGAATTCAAAATATTCATTAAAAAATAGCTTACCTTAAAGCCTTCAAAAAAGAATGTTTATTCAAGGGGTGCAGATTTTTACATCAGGCAGTGCCCATTTGCTTCTCAGCATATTTGCAAATCTCTTTAACGACTCGTGATTCACGCAACCGTTTAGCTAAAAGCGAGTCATATACTTCACCAATAGTTTGTTTGTTTGTTGAATTGTCAAAGAGAAGAATTTGCTGTAATTTGTAGGATTTTGAAATAAATGAAAACAAAAGTTTGCTTCTTTCTTTTGCTTTTTCAGTTAAACATCGCTGATAGCAACAGAAATGACACGAAAGTCTTACGCAATCGCAACAAAAACGTTTATCAACTATCCGCTTGGTCGCGAAAGAAATGTAGCTTTCAGATACATGATTACCGTTAGAGTTTTTATATCTTCGAACCGAAAAACTTTGTGAACACATAATAAAATTTTATGCTTTCATCGGAGCT
Source organism: Glossina pallidipes (assembly GCA_000688715.1). Classification (NCBI taxonomy): domain Eukaryota; kingdom Metazoa; phylum Arthropoda; class Insecta; order Diptera; family Glossinidae; genus Glossina; species Glossina pallidipes. Next base: position 876,430 of record KK499789.1, on the reverse strand, counting down.
TTCAAGCAAATGGGATTTGCCAGACTTTATCGGAATACACAAAACACTCATATCTATCATCAAATTTTGGCATAACATGACTTAATAACTTTCACAAAGCGTTGTAAGAGAACTTGGACAACTTTTCGTTTACGAAGTACCTAAAAATTCCGTATATGAATATTTGTTGTTTTCAGGGTATCCATTATAATTAAATTTGCAACCTTAGCAAGTGGGCAAAGTTTTGTTATGTTGTGCATATTATGAAATAATGTTCAAATTAGAAACAAATGATTTTTATTTCTTATCCTTGCCTTCTTTTTTGTTTTTTTTTTTTGTGTTCTTTACGGTTTGCTTGGCTTTGTTAGTTTGTTTTGTAATTACCTTAGAATATATTCCAAATCTGGCAACTATCTGTAGAAAAGAAAAGGAGATACATTTATATCCCGCCAATTTTTGGGCAAATTGCAAAAACTCCACAAAATCAAAACAATTAATCCGTGTCTGTTGAAAGTATACTTTTTATTATTGTAAATAAATTTTCTGCAAAAAGTTTTAGTGAAAAATATGGGTATTAGTGGACTTATACCGTTTTTAGAGAAAGCCTCTACGCCAATCAATATAAGAAAATTGTCTGGCTCTTCAGTGGCTGTGGATAGCTACTGCTGGTTACACAAAGGAGTTTATACTTGTGCCGAAAAGTTAATTAGAGGCGAAGAAACGGATTTATACTTGCGGTATTGTCTTAAATATGTGGATATGTTGTTGGATTTTGAGATTAAAGTTATTATGGTATTTGATGGACGACATTTACCTGCTAAAGCCGAAACGGAAAAAAAACGACGCGAAGCCCGTGAAGAGGCCAAGAAGCTAGCGAAGGAATATTTAAGATGCAACGAAATTGACAAGGCGCGCTCTCATATGAGAAGGGCAATAGATGTTACGCATGAAATGGCTTGGCGGTTGATTAAAGCTTGTCGTGAAAGGGGTGTAGATTGCATAGTAGCCCCTTATGAGGCCGATGCTCAGATGGCTTGGCTAAATAAAACGCATGTGGTAGAGTACATTATAACTGAAGATTCGGATTTGACGTTATTTGGAGCACAAAAAATTCTGTTTAAATTGGACTTAAATGGTCAGGCTTTATTGGTAGAGGCCAATAAATTCCATTTGGCCATGGGCTGTCGTACTGAAAAATATACTTTTGACAAATTCCGCCGCATGTGTATTTTGTCGGGATGTGACTATTTAGACTCACTGCCAGGTATTGGCTTAAAAAAAGCATGCAAGTTTATGTTAATTACCGAGCAGGATAATGTAAGCCGGGCCCTTAAAAAATTGCCACAATATTTGAATATGAAAAAACTGGAGGTAAATGAAGAATATATTGATAGCTTTCTCAAAGCTGAAGCGACGTTTCGGCATATGTTTATTTATAATCCTTTGGCGAGGAGAATGCAAAGACTAAATGATTTAGAAGATTTTAATAGCTCGGAAAGCTATTGCGTAAATGCCGGCTCATTGCTTGATGATGAAAAAGCTTTTCAATTAGCTTTAGGTAATTTAAATCCCTTTACTTTGGAACAAATTGACAATTGGAAGCCGGAAAATAGTTGGACAGAGGCCGTCAACAAAAACAAAACGTCAAGCAAACGTTTAAGAAGCAGATTGCAACGAAGCATATGGCTACAGAAAGATTTCCAGGAAAATCATGAAGAAGAGAAATGTAAAGCTTCAGTTAGCTTAGATTTTAAAAACATAGAGTACAAAAATATGACAGAAGCTGAATCCCAGCAGCAACAATTAGAAGAAAATGCTAAATTAGACGAATCCGAATTAAATTCCATGTATAAATACGCGTCCCGTTGCGAGAAATTTAAACGTAAAAGGGACCTGAGAAGCATTAATGATGATAACGAAATCCTGGAGAATGGTAAAGATCCGAAAAAAACCGCAAGCGAATGCGTGCATAATCCGTTTGCCAGAATTAGAAAATCTTCGGAAACAAATTTCGCTAAAGAGCCGGTGTGTTCCAATAATTCCTTGCTAAAGATGTTAAGTCCCAAGATACGCATTGACACTAACGTACAAGTCAGGTCGCGTTTTTTTTCAAATAATCGTAAAGAATTAAACAAACAACTTTTTGTTGCTAACGATTTAAATGAAGAAATGCAAAAAATTGAAGAGCAATGCAAAAATTTGTGGAAAGAACAGCAACAGCTTTATCAAAGTTCGCCTACCAAAGCTGTAAATGATAAAGCGACCTGCGAAAATGAAAGAGAAGGCGTCGAGTGTAGATCGCTTGATAATGGTAATAAAGAAAAAGACGAAAGCGAGGAGGACTTATATTACACAAGCACCCAATCATCCACATCAAGCTTCCTTTCTAGTGTGTCCGGTCAACAGGAAGAAATCGTGATATCCGATAATGAGGAAGAAACTCATATTGTGCCTAACGTGAAGAAGCAAAAGTTTTTAAATAATAGCCGACATTTGGGTCTAAGGAAACCCAAAAAGGTGAATTCACCATCAGTCAATAAGACTCGAATTCAAAATGATGTTAAGCAACCCAGTCTAGCTAACTTTGGCTTTCAAAGACGTCCCAGATTAAAAAAAGCTTAAGTGCATCTATACATCTACGTCATAATTACTCTTATTTATGATAAAATGTTGCTGTTTTTGTTTTATGTTTACGTGACAAGTAAGAGTTTTTTACACAGTAATAAGAAAATAAAGAAATATAAAAACTTATGGAATTTCCTTAATAAAATCACGGTGATAGAAGATTGCAATTCAAAATCCAAATTGAAATCATTAGTTGTGCGTTTAATAAGCCATCAAAAAAGCTATTGTCGTTGATTGCGATCAACCTTGTCCTTGTCCTCTCCTTTGAATAGGATGCGAAATATCTGGAGATAGTTCGAATTAAAAATTTAGTGAATAAATTAAAGTAGAGAACGCATATCAGGAGCTTAATAAGGTTGATAAATGACTTGAATATATACAGGGATATATACAGAGGTACAAATAAATTTTGTTCGTGTTATTACGTCCGCCACGTAACTGAAATCAATATAATAATTATCTTGTTTGATTCTATATCTCAACTTTTGAAGCAAATATTCTCGGATTATCTTTTTCTTCAAAGAATTGCAAGATTGTTGAGCGTGCAGTGAATTTCGTAGCGTGAAAAGTACTAAAGTATGTATTTATGAAAAGGTCTTATGACGTAGCTAAAAATTAACCAAGTGAAAGAATGCTGAAAGAGTAGATTCATAATTTAGATTTGGCAAATATTTATATGTCTTGAAGACAAGTTTTAAAAAAAGAGACGAGAGCGGTCTAGATCGCGTAGTTGGGCGAACGTAAAATATCTAGGACGCTGCGATCATGAAGGCTTCATGTCGGCAATTTGCGAAGGGTGGACTGACGAATAGAATCGACAACATTCGGATATAAGAATAAAATATAATATAAAATTATGTGCGTCTGATCCTAGATTGTAACTGAGTTTGTCGGCACAATTGGAAACAAGAAAAGAGAAGAGTTGCGTGACAGAAGATCATAAATAAAAGGTGAGGCTGGATGATCCTCATTAGGTAATCTTTTATTAGAGGTAAGATTGGCGCGTAAACGAAATCTTTCGGAATACCAAATCTATTTTTGAACGTTCAGTTATTTTACTAGAGATTCCTTCCACTTAATTAGTAGCTTGCAGAACAACTAAAAAAAAACGACTGATAAGAACAATCGTATGGCTGATAAAATTACATAATATTGCGAGAATTTATTAAATTTATTAAATATTTATTAAATATTTGCTATTTTTTATATGCCCGTCAAGATAACAAAATTTTTCTCATGCAAAAGGGACAAATCATATATGACACAAATGTACTGTTCTAATCTATTGAATGGCTCACGGAATTTTTGCTACTCTAGGAATTAAATAGTTAATAAATTATTAAATATACATACACACATATAAGGACATTTTATTTTTGGAGTCTGTAAGAACATATAAGATAAATACTACATCTGTGTTCTACAATATCGCATGACAAACAAGGAGAAAAGGAGATCAATACAAACGTTTTCATGCATTTATCGGATAGGTGGTTTTGTTAAAATTGAGCCTAAAGTAATAGTTTGCTTGTTGTTGATATTCAATGAGAAATGAAAGAAGAAGTTATGACATGGAAATATGTTTTAAAGCACTTTTAATTTTATCTATTGAAAATATTAAAAAACTAAAAGTATGCTTTAAAAATGCCATATAAAAGAAATATAATTTTTATCAGCCCTGTCTATTCTGTAAATAACATTACGAACGCTGTACTTTCTGTTAAATAACATTACGAACGCTGTACTTTCTGTTAAATTAAATTTATAACAACCCTGCGTGAACATTATAGACCATTCACCTGTTTTGTAACAATGTCTATAATAAATTTATTTATTTATTTCTTCACACAAACGTGCTTACTCTGTGTATTTGCTAAAACAATTTTATGTCCCATTCACAGTCATTTTCTTAGGCTGTTACCTTGTTGTTGCCCTTTAAGTATGTCTTACGATATGCTACATGGTCGTCCGATGTTTTTAAAAGACAATTATGACAGCAAACTATAAAAGCAAACTATTCACAATACTATGCTATATGCTGTGTAGATAAGTTTTGGTTCTTGTCTTTGCTGAATACATGTTTTAGCTAAACTTTAGAAAAAGCTTCAAGATTACAAAAAACGTTAAAAAGAAATTTATAAGGTGTGGGTTATTTATTAGTAATTTACCTTAGAGATGTATACATATGTACATAGGTTGTGAAAAAGCGACCAAAAACGCGCAAATTACAAGATTTAGATTAATTTAAAACGCTTGAGCATAAAGAGAATATGTGTGGCATAAGTACACATGTTTTCATTTAGCACTAGCTATAGGCATTTAAAGCAAGCGCTTTGCCTTTTTTCAAATTAGAACAGTGGCATTGTCAGAGCCCTTTAAATTGGTAGTGGCTTGTGAAAGTGGCTACTGCGCCGACATTTTCTACTATTTTTTGAACATAATATGCATGCATTTGTCTTACGTTAAAAATCTAATTCAGTGCATTTTATCAAAACCTCTCGTCAAACTATATATTCACACAAATCCCGTGGCAATATCTTTTCCAGATGAATCTCTTGAGATAAGAAGATCGCAAAGGCTAAATAGATGTTCAATTTAGATGTGAATTAAGTTATGGTTTTTAATTAATTTTCATGAATTTCGAAAGATTTTATTTTTCTATACCCTACACCGCTTGCACAAGAGTATAATAAATGTGCGAGGATGTACACACCAGTCAGAAAAAGTTGATGTACATCAATCATTTATCACAGCAATCGATTCAGAATCACTTGCTGTCTGTCTGTCCGTCTTTCCATTTTGTGTTTAGCTTGGAAGCCGGAATATTTGAGATATTTTAAAGAACGTTATTAGAAATGGTTCGAGTCGGATGGCTTTTTCGACCACTTCCCATAAAACGGCTCACTTTGAAAAATTCATTTAAATTAAATTTTTTTCCTTTTTTACTTTTCTAATGAAAACAGTTTATTAATGCAGCACGATGTCATGCTGAAATGATTTGAATTGTTTGCGCTTCGCAAAAATAAAGTCCAATTATGCTGCCATCCTATGAAAAGGATCAAACAGTTATTTTTAAGGGTGAGGACAAACATATCGCTCACGTGCAAACTCTGAAACGTCTGGTCAATGAATACAAAAAAAATTTGTTTGCTCATGTAGCCGCAAACATGAAAAAATTGATTTTCGTTGGTAAAGATGATGTTGAGTGAAAAGTAAAACGAAATGGTTAAGCACGATTACGTAAATGGTTCAATGATTTCATTTGTTGAGTTCTATAGAATTTGTAACTAGCGTAAAACCTTTACTTCTTGCAAAGGATACTTTTTCTCGCTTCAATATAACTAATATGTCAGTTGAGATCGCGTGAAAACACTATAGTGGGACACGGCTCACCATTAAATGCCCTACATCACGCAACAGTTATTCATATAGTGGCGTTCTAAAATAAGTTTTTATGTGGGAAGTGATCGAAAAAGCGATCGTAACCGAACCATTTTCAGTAGCTCTCGCTCTTGGGTCAAAACATGCCAATGTGCGAAGCTTCGTTCAAATCCTTTTAAAATTGCGATCTGTAGATTGAACATAAGAGCACAAGACGCACAGCCAGACAGACGTTACCCACTTCATGTGTACAAACTTTTTTTCTTCTTTCCTTCTATTTCAGTTTTGTTTGTTTATCTGTTTATGTTTGATTTATGGTTATTTTCCCCGCCCTAATTAATTTAATTTTTAATTTTAGTTTGTATATTCTATATATAATACATCTGCATATATTTACATATAAATAAATAGATAGCAATTCCGCTTGGACCATGTAGACCTACTTTTTGGACCCCCCCCCGTTAAGGGTAAAGGTTTTCGTGAAAAATAAATTCTTGCATGGAAACAAAGTATAAGTTTTAATATCTTATCTCGAGTGTAGGATATTTAAAGGTCACCCTTGAGCGACTTTCACAGCTTTACCTGTGTCTTCTTTTCATCTAATCCACCACCTACGTAATATGAAATGCAAAATTTGTAAGAACGAATAATTCTCTCTCTCTTTCGTTGATGGCATAATTCGTAGATAGGTCGCTAGTGGATACCGGTTCCGAACTTGATGAAGGAAGCTTTACTTTTAAGGATTTTGAAAAATTTTTTCTCAACGAAAGGAAAACAAATAAACCCTGCTCTCTTCTCACACGATCTCTTTTTACACGCTTTTGAAATATCACGATTCGCCAATAAGAACAAATACACTTTTCTACACGAATTCTTTCTTCTAACATGAGGTCCAAAACCATTTTTTTTTTTTTTTGACTTTGGCAGTGACTTGGTTTACTACGGCGAATATTAGAATTTTATGTCCATGTTTTTCTCTATTTGGTTACACTTTCACACAGCATTTCGTTATTTAGTATTTATTTTATGTTAGCGTTCAGTTCGTAGAATGCGATCGATATGTATTTTGATAAAATTCTAAAAATTTAAAGTCAAATTAAAGTTTTTTTTTTTAATTAAATGGTGACGAAGTCGAAAGTAAACTTCAGCGATTAACGGCGCATTTAGTTCGCGTGGGCTTGAAATTTTCTTTAAGCATGAAACAGTAATTTCTTACTCATGATCTTGCCATGGAGCGTGCATTAAAGTTTCAGAGCAATCTCAAGTTTTGTGTAGCTGGATATCAAGAATTATATAAGCAACTTGAGAAACTGGAAAAAGAAAAAAGACAACAGCTGCTAACAGACTTCGTAACAACAAAAAACCATGGCCGTTAATAACGAACGAAATTCTTCGTTGTGCTACACGTATGTGACATATTTACTGATGATAGTATTTTTGGTGGAGTCCGTAATGAACGTGCGCTGAATTTTCGCTGTACACTAATTTTTATTTTTTTTTTTTTTTGCTCTTTAAATATGTAATGATTTCATTATTAATTTTTTGGGGAAAATAGTTGAAGTCTTTTTGGAGTCATCGCGCACGACATTTTATCATCCCGATTGCATGTCAAATGCAGGCTTCAAACTCCCTGCCGAGTATATATATTTTTAAACAAAGTGAAATTCTCAATCGATTAAACCACGTCTGTCTGTCCGTGTGAGTGTCTCTTCTGGTTGCAAAAATGAAAATATCGACTTCAAATTTGGTAAAGACATTGGAAATTCCTGTCCAAGTTGCTACTGAAACAATAGTCAAATTGGCCAGAGCACACGATGGCAGTAAAGCGTAAATTTAACGCAACCCCATGCCTGGTCTTTTTACTTATTACTTATAAATTATGAAAGATAGGAGGCTGAAGTGTTCCACATTCGCTTTACGGCAAACTCTGTTTACTGTTTATGTACAAAAATGGATAGAATCGGCTATGCCCACGCAAAGTTATAAGTGATTACGTTTTCCTTTTTCGGCGCAAGCCCGTGAACGGATACGGCCACAGTACGATATGATATCACCTCTGTTTTCGAAAATAAAAACTATTTGGTTTATTCTCTCGTTACTTATAACGATAAATATTTGCATTTATATTCTACGGATGGTTCTATATGTCCGTTCTAGGGCGGTTTGTCAGTAAGTCTGGCCATCTGTCGGTTAATTTCTGTGATAAACATACTCATGGTCGCAAAATTGCCGATATATGTCTGCTGGAAACACATGATATGAATTTCCATTTTACACTACAAGAATAAAAAAGATCGACCACGCCCAGCCAACACTATAAAGTATAAAAATTTTGTTTTTCCTTTTCTTGAATCTTTTTGAGAATAATGGTGATGGGTATGAAGAATTCGGTCCTCGCCAAACATGATTATCTTACTTGGTTTTTTTTTTTTATATACAAAAAAATGCTTCCATAGGCCGAAAGAAATTTTTCGCAAAAATCTATTGAAACATCTAACGAACAGTGAAATTTAGAAATCTTCCATGGGACTTGATATAAACGATGGAACGAAAACAAATTAAATGTTTTTTTTTTTTTTTTATTTTCGAAGGCATATACATATGTATGTATACCATGGCGTATACGCACTTAAAAATGCTTTTCCCCTGTAAACATTTGATAGAAAGTGACGTTCTGCGACGAAACTTTTAACAAGACTTTCGCTGCTTAGAACGAAAAAACATGTAATCATATCTAAGAGCGCCACTTCTGTTACGTATATGGGGATGTGTGAGAAAGTATGTGAGATAAGAACTTGTTGCAAGTTTCATATTTTCTTGTCGGTTCTTGTTATATTCATATTTATATTATTATCTCACTGATTGTATCTGATGCTGACGAAAACGTATTTGAAAACGGCTTACGAGTGCTGTCTGGTCACGAATCCAAAATTAAAAATAATAATATTCAGGGTCGATTAAAAAGGACCAAAAAACACTACGGTCATTATATCGCACTCTATTTACTGTATCTGTCTGTGTTACTGAATATTACAAACGGCAAAAACAAATTCAGGTATCGTCGTCCTTTATTAATGGCTACCTTTACATTATATATATATCTAGATATATATAAATAAAACAAAGCGGTCGATAACAATGACAAAACAATGGAAAATGAATATAAATGTTAGCTATTTAATGCGACAACCGAAAGGAAATACGCGCACATTGTTCCACATGATTCAAAACGTATATATATACTTTACATACATATATATATATATGTATATGTATATGGTTGTCAAACACAATACACATATACACTGCTCAGGTAAGAGAAAATATTTATATAACACATCGATTGATAACTTCAGCTATGATTTTCATTTTTTATTTGCAACTGCGGTAGTTGACGGCTAATTATTTTTAACTGAACTCAATTGTGTGTTTTTTTTTTTCTGAGTTTGAATGCCACTCTTTTAGCTCAATTCTTAAGGCAGTGATGAACAGTTTTTGTAAAAAAAAAAGACGAAATTTATATGTAAAATATTAAAGTAAAATTAATACCTTCTCGTTCCGTGGGATACGGTTTTTATAACCATCATCGAGGGATGACGGCTTTAAGGCTGAAAACCTTTATAACCCACAAGAAGCAATCTTCAAAAACTCCATAAAGCGTATATATGCTTGGCCCGTGTCAAATTTTGAATACACCTAAGCATCTCCATCTATTCGTCCGTCCATCTGTCCGTGTGCCTAATTGTACAATGCCTGCGGTAAATATTCTTTCGTTAGCGAACGTAAAGACATCGGCTAGGAATTTGCGAAAGAATTTGAAAGTGGCCTGAACAAACACTTTAAAATTTAGTTCTCTCCCTTTTCTTTCAGTCTTCTTTAGGATAACGGTCACAATCGAATACAATTTTCTTACTTGTTTACATCTTTGATTGTTAGTTAAACTTACAATTCCCTCTAAAACCAATGGTTTTTTTGGCAAATATTCAAATTTAAATTATTATTAATTAATATCTTTATGAGATGGTAAACGATTGCAGTCGGTTGGAATTACTTCTTAGTACTACTACTCTTACTCTATGTTAAGATCTCTCTAAGTTTCGATTGAGCTTTACCTAGATAAGAGATTCGAGCCGAGTATCCGTTTCCGACCGTTTGCATGTATGTATAGTGAGAAATTCCAAAATCAGAGCAAATGCATTAAAAGACCAAATGGACTAAAAGACCTCGTTACGTTTTTCTGCCGTATATGTCTGTAAATAGAAATGGTTTAGACTAAGGTCATAGTTATCTCAATTCGATGGACACATGAGATTTTAATTAATAAAGAAGCTATAAGGTGCCAAGATGGGTACAGTGTTTGTTAAATTATGATGATCCCGAATTTCGACAATGAACCGTAGAATGCGTTTGTTGAGCTTCAAAACAGCCCAAAATGTTCAAAACCGTCAGAAAAGATTATTCAGCCGATTTTACAAAGTACCAAAGAGACTTATTATAACCTCAGTACACTCGGCAAGAGATTAGTTAGGAGGGAGAAATTGGAACAATAGCCTTGGTTCGGTGACATAATTTATATGAACTTAGCATCGAAAACTTTACTTACTTTTGTTTTTGTTTTCGTTACTGTGCTTCTTCTTTTTCTCGGCAAATGGGTAAAACGTAATTCTTACATATGGGTGGGTGGTTGTCATATCTGCATTTACATTAACGTAATAAAATACCGGCAGAAGTGCAGACTGCTTCTAGCTTTGCCAAGAGAGTTGACTTCGTAGTTTACCGAGTCTTATAAACATCACTTTCAAAACTACAACTTTTAAACTAACGCTAGTTAAATTACGTCCTTGTGAAATCTAGCCATTGTCGTATGAATATATTTTCCATTCCGATAGGGTCCATTTAAACGGTTCTTGTGATCGTTGTGGTAGAAATAGAGCGAAAATTTTCGAATCGCCACTTCCCTCGATTCGATGATTTGATTATGATGATGATGAAGAACAATTCCGACTCCACGGATACGCAAGCAAACACAATTGCCCATTTTAGGTGGCGGACAATGCATTTAGTAATCTATACTGCGTGCAATTTGTACCGAGCTACGACTCAAAACATAGTTAGCCGTGAACCGGACGTTTTCGCAGATTAGCAATGCGTTGATCTATGTCTGCACTTGATAACAGAAAAAGATACCAAACTTTTCATATTCCAAACGTTTATTGTCTGCAAGACGACGTCACAGCGTACACAACACAATCACACTTTTGCCAATCATTTTTGAGCACCGAGTCATACAGTTTCTCCCTGTTTTGATAAAATTCAAATTCTCATTAAAACCTATTTCTTTCAGAGCTTAATTCAGCTTTGCTATCGATGGTCTCTTGCTGCTTGTCGGGTATCATCGAGCTATTTTTCGATCTGCTATGTACGCCTGCATCATTCTGAACAGCTAGTAATCAAAAGGAGTCAGCTCTGCACAATAAGCTGTAAGCGGCAAAAGTTCTTAGCCCAAGTGGGTAACCACTTCTTCAATTGTTGTTGCTGTTGCTGTTGTTGTATGTGGACGGGCGTTGTCCTGAAGTAAAATCGCTTTTCGAATTCCTCCACCGATAAATAATATCTTTTCCTCAAGTACGGCACTTAGTTTGAGTACGTGGGCTTGATATCGTTCGGATGTAACAGTTACGTCAGACTTTAAAAGTTCGTAGTAAGTATACCAAAAATGGGTGAAGGAACGGATGTGTCCGGCAGGTGTTGGAAAGCAAGGAATTTCAACACAAAGAATTCATTTGCACATCTACTATAACGTGAAAAGTAACTTTAGCAATTCTCAGAGCTTAGGCGTGCGGATTGCATCAGATAGATATTTACCTGACCTTCATTCTTCCATAGGTGATGTGTTCCATTATTTCAAAGCAAGGAGTTGATACTGTTTCGTAGTTACTTCGAAACTTATGGTCCTCGCACATGTGAAGCGAATGGACTTTCAACGAGCCTGTCATTATGTTCAACGATTCTGTGCTACTCTCTGTAAACAAGGTCGTTGCTTGGTTTACAACTGAACGCCGAATCTCAAGCAGTGGTCTTCGTAAGACGTGAGAGGCTCTTTAAACTAAAATAATATTTCAACTTTTTTTTTTTTTTATATTTTCTGCATCATGAATTGTTTATACTTCATATTCATTAAAAAAAAAAAAAAAAGAAGAAGAAGAAAACAAAGTAATAACAATCATTAAAATAATATACAGTGCTTTTTAAAAGTTCAAGCAGCCTGAAATGTCTGCAGTTCTCGCGTAAATATCTGCCGAGAGAGAGAAAGGTAGGCAAGAGCAGAGGGAGAGAGAGGGGGCATGGAATGAACGCTCTCGCTGTAGTGAAAATAAAAATGCCGCAGCAGACAAAGGGAAATAACAACTAAAAGAACACTTTAATATACAACAATTATGACAAACGACACTTAAGGGGTTATGTGTGTGCTAAGGAACAAAAAAAAAAAAAAATAGAAAAGAAAAGAAAAGAAAAGGAATTGTGCGCGAAAAAAATTTGGTTTTTCCTTGTAATAAATAAGCGAAATAATCTTTAAGAAAATAAAAAAAAAAAAAAAAAACAACAAATGCTCAAAATCCTCAAACAATCTGAAAGAAGCTGACCGCGAAGAAAATAATCATGATGATAACCAAAACAACAAACGGTAAATTTCTTCTTTTTTTAGTTAAGAAAAAATATTTTATATTCTTTTGGGAATAGCACGCTAGTCGTCGGGTCATAAAACTGTAAGACTTTTGTGTCTACTTTTTTTATTTTATGTACATTTTAATTAAATGCATAAAAATGTCGAGTCAAAGTTCACTGGTGCCGTTACTGCAGCAGATTTTGTTGCACAGCACTTGATTTTCCACGACATGATGAGGCAAGCGACGACAATGATGAGAATGATGATAATATTAAAGTCTTTGTTTCACGTAAGTGTTTCTTTTGTTTTTTTTTTTTTTATTTTATTATTTATTTATTTATTTATTTTTATTTTATTTATTTATTTATTTATTTTTTTTTTTCGCTTTCTGTTATGTCCTGTAAGCAGGGTATACGATACGAAGATTATACTTTTTTTTTCTTTTATGCCTTCAAAATCAGTGTAAAGTCATATAAAGCGACAAGAGGTAGACGTCAAAGACTACATAGTCGAGTAATTTAAAGTTTTTTTTCCTTTCTCGCATTGTGTTGTTGATTAACAAGGCGCTTTTTTGCGCTCTACTAAAACAATTTGGAACGGTTTGGTGCTTCACAAAGGTTAGTGCGGTTGTCTTAAATTATTTCGTAGAAAAAAAAAGAAAAAAAAAAAGACCAAAAAGACATGAAGAGAATCAATTAATTTCTTACTCTTATTATTGTCAATGTTGTTTTTATTATTATTATTATCATTTATTTATATTATTATTTATTTTATTATTAAATTAATTAATTAGTGTAATGTGATTATTCTTTTATCCATCTGTTCCTTCTTAATGTTTAACTTATTAGGTGATATTAAATATTTCTACCTAATTATTGTTACCTTTTTTTTTCTCTATATTTAACATCATATTACCATTGTTGCTGTCATTTCTATTTTATGACATTGTTATTCTTACTGTGTTGTTGCCGCTGCCGTTACTGCATATCCCGTGCATTAACATAGCTACAATAGTTTATGTTCATCCATTACCTCTCCGGTCTCATTCTTCTCCTTATTGCCGCCTTGTCTTCCATGTTCCACTGTTCGTATGTTGTTCATGTAAATAGAGCACAATAACAGCCAACAAAGGTATAAGTTAGTTGAGTAGCTGACTAGCTGCATCAACGTCGTCATCATCGTCATCATCAGCAACAGAAATAACAAGAGAAACAATTGTTAAGGGGAATGTTTTTACTTTTTGCCTTATTTTGTTTTTGACTGACGACTGTCAGTGTGTTCATGGAAATTGATGTTAATATATACATAGCATATATATAAGCACATATACGATGCTTAAATATAAACAACGTGACAGGTCGGGTCCATGTTGACTTAGCTGCCGTTTCTCTTACAGCAACAATTAGATAAAATTTACACCATACGTTATAACAAGCAACGAATATATTGTAAAATTTTCGTTACTAATCCCTAATATCCCTTTTGTTATAGACACTTTGCAATAGTGTGCGTATTATATATAAAGCTTGCAAAAAATATTTCGGAAATACTTTGCACAAAGATCTCGCCTGGAACCGACTCATCGAACCTATCTGACTTTTTCGCCAAAGTGAAATTGTATTAGTGTTCCATTTCGGTTGTAAAAGCCGGAAGAATGCATAAGGGATCTCAAGAAGAACTTAGAATATCTTTCTAAACGAGAGAAGAATAGAAAATCAATGAAGTGAAGATCATTTGACTTTTGAAAACTTTTTTTTGCTTAGGTGCAAAAAATCAGATATGTTCAAAACATTGACAAATTGGAAAAGGAAAAGTGATAAAAAATGATTAAATGTATTGTTTAATGTATGTGTAATGTGCAAGATCCGCATGAGTAGACAAATAGGTAAGAATTGCGACTACAAAGCTAATATTCGCGGGTTCAAATCTCGGTGCAGTCGAGCTTAATTTTGTGAGTGAGTGCTCAGTCGATGAAGGCATAACACTTATCGATTGGGCACACAGACCCGGACTGGGCCCAATCGATTTCTTTCTTTTTTCTTTTTTTTTCTTCACCGTCACAGTGTTACGCGAATAGGCGCCGTGGCCTCAGGGAGCAACAAAAGGAGAGAGTAAGAGGCACACAGCTAAATTTTGATATGAGAATACCGTTAATCCATTTTAAAATCGACTGCAATGTTGATCCTTAATAGTAACAAGTTTTGTAATATTTATGCATTCGGTTAAGGCGCCGGTTATCTCAGATTCGCATTGTGGCTCAGATAATTTTTTTCTCTTTTCTTTTTACTAAGAATTTGACCTTTTTTATGATTTAAATGCCATTAGAGTTTTCGCATTTGCCTGCGATATCTATCCTCTATCACTTTCACCTCTGACACTTCAATTGTGTGCAGGATATTAAATCGTAATCTTTCCTTGGTTCGGTTCTCCATCGTTCTTACTAACCATCAATACACATGATGATAATAATAATAATAATAATAATAATAATAATAATTATACCACAATGACATTGCTTTACTTGCGATTTTATTGAAGAGAATAAAACCCGTAAGCATTCCTTCTAGCACGATATGCGTAACAATGTCAGGAATGCAACTACGCAACCACAATAATATGCAAGAAAGAATTTTTTTCAAGTGTTAGCTGACAAAGATGTAGGCGATAAATGACTTTATAAAATTCTTTTGTTTACGCCTTCGTCCATATACACGCACATATATATATGTACATGTATATATATATATATATAAGAGTTCATATGCATAAAAAGCGTAGATATCAAACATGCCAGAAAAGAGGAATGACATAATTTCTTCGATAATGAAAATTCTTAAAGACAAGAAGAACCCTTCATGCATATTAAAGAGAGAAATTGAATTTCATTTCCAAAGGCATTCATTCTTTATTTTCTTCTTGTCTTTCCATCAAATAAATTTGGCTTTTTTTTTTTTTTGCTCAAAAACCTTACATTAAAAGAAAGCTGCGTCGTGTGTTCTTGTTGTTGGATGTAACAATACTCATCGGACTAAGTATATTCATGAACTTGTTCGACAGTTAACACTGTTTGCTCTCCTGAATTGAACAAACTCAACGATAATAATGAAAAGACTATAACAAGATTTCGATTTTAAAGCAAACGTGTACAGAGTAGATTAATATGGTAACAACATCAGACTTCACCGTATGGTTACAAAACAAATTTACCAATTCCTATAACCATATCAGAAAGAGAGAGAGAGAGAGAGAGAGAGAGAGAGAGAGAGAGAGAGAGAGAGAGAGACAGAAAGAAAGTAAAAAAATTTAAACAGTCTACCGATTTGTTTAGACAGAATCCTATAGCAAGCCGTTGTGTTGTTTCTTTTTCCTCCTTTTTCTGTGCTTTCCGTGCATGGATTATTGTTACTATTGATTATCCATTCACTCCCTTCGTATTAATTAAAAAAGTCTAATAAATAAACCAAAATGAAGCAATGGCCCAATACATCACAAACGGGTGAGTAAATCATAAGGATTTACTTTTGAGAAGAGAATAACTTTTGAAAATATCGTTTCCCCTCCCGTCCAAAAATATGATATACATTTTGATAAGAATACTAACCGTTGCGTAAATATACGACACACAATAACAATTTGTATTACAATAAATTTGTTTAGGAAATACTTGCAGATAATGTTAATGAAAATATTCGCTACAGTGCTGTTCGTGAAATTACCTCTACTTCCGCTGATGCTGACGGAATACCTATCAAACTTGTTAGTGTGATCTCTTCTTACATATTACATTATTTATTACGTGTTATTAACAACATAATAAACTTTTAAAGCAGTGGAAAATAGCTCGAAGGAGATCTACATTTCTAGACAGGTTTCTTCTTAAGCGCAGTACCTCTAAGCTTTTGCTTTGCCGAACCGAACTGATTAGCGATAATGTTTGAAGAATTTATGTTCCTGTCTCCCTTGATTCGGCAGAGTCCCACATACTGCGCTCAATGAATCACTACAGGAAAAATTTAACTTTTCTAGGTACGCATGTACCTTATGCTTACGTGATCGTATACCTCGGACGGTAAGCAACTTGCGTTAGTGAATGATTCCAATGCTGTTATTGCTGTCACTGCATGTGGCCTATCGCAAAGGTGCCAGATGTCTGGGCATCTTAGGGTTTTTGTGACTTTCTCTCTCTCTCTCTCTCTTCGTATCGATTGTAAATTTTGTATCTATGCTGCGATCGAAGCGATTTTCGTAGAACTGAAGCCGAGGTTAGTCCATCTTCAGTACATATTAACTCAGTTAAGGGAGATTTGTATTGGTTTTATCCACTCTATGCTATGTCTTGGTGGCAATGGCATTATTTTAAAATATTTCTCACGCCTCGAAAATTATACAAGTCTAACGCGGCACTTACCTCCCAAAGTTAAATATACTATAGCGCATCATCCTTTCATGTCATATGTCAACTATTGCGGTGAAGTTATTTCTGACTGCCCGTTTTATGACTTGGACGTTCTTGAACGTAATGTCAACACTGTTACAGGTTACTTATTCATTTCTATATAGTGTGTATAGGAAGACACTGCCAGATAGACATATCAAAGACTCCACAAAATCCTTCGATTAAAATCGTTCAACTGGTTAATAGAATAACTACAGTCGCCTAGCTAGAGCAGGAGCACCGTTTTGTAATAATGTCGCGTATATCTAGCCCTTAGCTGGATATTGGAGAATAGTGTGAGAGGGTGTAAAAGAAAATCCACCTCGTTTCTAAACATGTGAATTTTTTCCTGATGCTAGAAGTTGGCGATTGCTATCTTTAGTCAAAGAGCAACATGATTATATGAATAGCATTCCACTCCTATCTATGCCCATTTTTTCTCATATTGGTGTAGCTGTCCACATTAGTTCATAGCTTTATAGATGCACATTAATTAAAAAAAAAAAAAAATCTAGTGAAACCAAGAATTTTATGGAGGCGGCTAATGCCCTTAAAACGACCTCTATATATGTTAGAATAAAGCCTAAAAACTCTAAACGGGAATAGTAACAGAATCGCGTTGCACTCTTAGAGACTTTTTACACTTTGCTGCAATAATTTTTGGGTTATGTCCGGCCGATGGTTAAATGTAATTCAGAAAAAAAAAGAAAACAAAAAAAAAATACTTTTAATAAAAATTCGCTTTTTTATGTACAGAGAGGGAGTTACTCAAATCCGTCTCTTATGTGAATTCCTCCGGAGGTAGTTACTATTCGCATAGGATGTCGTGTACTGTAAAGTATGTTCCCAGATGGAGATAGTATGACGAAAGACTTGAATCCATCTAAAATGTCAAGTCATTTGCTTGTATAGTAAGTAAATGTTTTCATTATTCTCCTTAGGAGTTACTTAGTTTAATGCACAAATACTCCTTCTAGGAAGAAGATCTAGTTAGAGGAAAAATGAAAATTAATAGCATCTTCAAGATTTATTGAGTGACGGTATAAACACGCCAGTGCACGCTTTTCCAACATCATATCCAAGCAGCTATATTTTGTAGATTGCAATTTTATTTTATCTGACATGACAGAAATTCCTTGACCAAATCTAGAAGCTTTACTGCATATATCGATTGATCAACTCCATGAGTCGTTTTACAAAACTTCTGAGAAAGCATTTTAAATAATTCACTTGCCATAAGCTTGAAAGCTATGCATAGCTCTTCATTTCATGAAAAGTAGGCCTTCACTTGTCTAGTTCTTGGGGTATTAAGCAAACTCGTGTAACGTAGTTACTCAGCCATAGCCGGCCACAATGTTTTTACTTCTTTTTGATGACGCTCTTCAGCGAATTTTTCGTTGCTTTTCCTATGCCCTTCCGTTAGGTAGGAAGGGAAATTTGCGGGTAAAGATATGTTGCTTTGCAAGAGATTCGTATTTCTAATCAACGGCAAACAATCATTTGGAAAAATTTCTCTCAAATTAATCTGGCAAAGGAACGTTTTTTGCAAATGATATATTGATAGCACATACGTCGATATATTTAACATTCAAAGAAAGAAAAACCCATTTTACCATTAGGCGTCTGTAAAATACTTTCCAATTAATACATGTTCCTGGTAATAACATCTTCGACGCACTATATCACAAAATCTCTCTTTTCCTATGAAGTCTACTTTAGAAATGTATTTTCTCTCTCTTGCTTTCTTCTTATCATTGCGGTATTTGTGAGCTTTTTTTTTGATACAGATGTACGTTGGTTTGTTTGTTAGAAATCTGGCAGTAGTTTTTTGCATGTTCTTTTATCGAGAATCTCTTGTCTGGAGCGAATTGTGTAAAATTGACAAATGATTAAAGTTATCGGGCTTCCGATGCCTTACTTTTTGTCACTTAACTATTCTTAACTATAACAGTAGATTAATTTGTTTCATATCTACAGTTGTAACCCTTTTCATTGTACCCCATACAACATACAGTTTGCGGCACAAGGGTATACTAAGTCTGTGCGGACGTATGCAGCAAGCAGAAGAACTTGAGATAGGCTTACCTTTTTTTATGTTCAGTCCATTCAGAATGATTGTCTGAATCAGTCTAAGCTTGACTGCCCGTCTGTCCATGTGTCCGTCTTGTTCGCTTGTGTTCAACCGGCAGGTCGTAATTTTTGATATACTTTCATAAAATGTTTATACTCACATGTTTTGGCGCAAAGACGAACGCTATTGTAAATAGTTCGGATCGAACCACTTTTCGTCATTTTGAAAAGCCGTTGTATGAATAATTGCATTAAGAGAAGTGATGGCAGACTTATATAAAATTTTTTCCAATAATAAAAGAGGATATGTTTTTAAACAAGAAGAAGAAGAAGAAGAAACATTTGTTGAAACTAATAGGAAACTGATTTTAACATATTCTCCAGAAAATTAGATTTCGCTTACTTGGCTAACCATCCGTCCTTTTAATCGTGAGCTTATATACTATGTGGTTCGGCTCAGATTGGGTCAAGCACGTTTTTGTGGATTTTATAAAAGTTAACATCGATCAAATCGATTCATAGGCGCGTTGACAACATAAGAAAACATGAAAAATCCCCTTAAAGACATGGGAGCTTTCGAAATGCATCCATTGGTGCGAGCAACTTTTATAAAAATTTATAACAAGTGTTTGTATTTTCAAGCACTTACTCTTGTTGGAGACCATCGCAGATGAATAACTCATTTTTTTCATTAACAGCATCTAAGCTTGCTGACCAAAACTCACTTAAAGTACATGTACAGGTAAGCTGATGAAATATTTTTCTGAGACCATTTGCGCACAGATCATATTCAAAATGAAAACGTGAAACAAAATGCGCAGAATATGTCCACAAACATATTGCGCGTACAAATATTAAGAAGTGGAAACGATTTCCAAGAAATCTGTGAAAATTTTAAATGATTTCCTAACAAAAGGCTCTAGAAGAATCTAAAGCTTAAAGCAACTCTTTTTTGTCACTTTGTGCCGTTTATATGTTTGCTTGATTTGAGTTTTCAAGTTTAGGTCAATACTTCTATCCTCTATGGTTTAATTCAAGTTTAAAAACAAAAATGCGTAATTTTCTCAATTTTTGTTAATTATAAAAACATTACTAGCTACCTTTGTGAATGGGGTTGGAATACGGTTGACGGCATTCGAAATTAATGACCTGCTAATATCCAGCGGCCCAGAACGTTACAGTGAACAATATGCACTAAACAATTACTGTTGATTAATTAACAAGCCGCTGAATGAACTGCAAAATCCGTAATTATTGTTTCTCATATTATTCTCTCTTACTGTTTGTTTCAGGATTTTTTCAATACGACGGCATGGTCTACGACGCACAATAAGACCAAAGTTGGGATCTCCAACCGATGAAGTGGTAAAGTAAAATAGCAAAAGTTTTTTGTGTAAATAAAAACGACACAATTACTGTCCTGTGTACACTTTTATGTATATGCAGATGTTTGTAAATAAATAAAAAGGAAATAAATGAATCAATATATGTAACGTACTATTCAATAAAGTCGTAGGATGACATATCGACGTCGTCACTGAAATAAATGTAACTTATAAACTAATTGTCCGTATGTCCTATGAAATTTTCGAACATTTCGTTTGTAGGACGCTACAATCTAAAAATCGTTCAATAGTCATCTAGTGAACTCGTTCCATGATATGTTGTATATAAAGAAACGAGAGTCAAAGAAGAGATATAAAGGGAAAGCAGTATAAGATATAAGATAAGACATATGCAGGGTGTCAATGTGGTTTTTTTTTTTTTTATTTTACATATCGCTTCGTGATATTTTTTTCTCATTTACAAATTATTTGATGCAAATGATCCAACTTTGGATTTTTAAAAAAATGCTATTTTGAAGCCTCAATCTGTAACCACTTTTCCGCATATATCGGCGCTTGTTTCACCAACGAAATAAGTTATTTTGTTTTTGAAGTCATTGAGAGAGCTTGTGGTTTATTGGAGTAAATCAATGCGTTAATATAACCCCCGAAAGAAAGAGATGTGCAGTGAAGTTATATCATATGACCTTGATGTCCAGTTCAGATTAAATTATCGGATATTGAACTTTCCTCTGAATGGGTTAATAGCGCCACGAGACGTATGGCGTGCTGCACCTTCTTATTGAAACAATATATCGTCCAAGCAAAAAGTCAATCCAGTCCATCCAGCTCCTGTAGCTTCGCTTCCTTCATTAACAGTGCTATTCATCTACAAATAAATGCACCCCAGTTATACTTTGTTTGACAGTATCGTTGTTGTTAGCAGAAAAAGTACGCTTTTGACGAGTTCGATTTTTGACATCACAAACATTACCATTTGAAACGAATGTTTCAAAATAGCAACCTCCGTCGGTCCTTTATGACGACCATAAATTTTACCTAATAGTTTGAAACGAAGCTTGAAGACATTCATTACTTTTGTAATAAATTTTAACAACACGTTTTTTTAGATGTTTTCATGAACTTTCGCACGTTAGAAATTCGCCAATTTTTTACCCTGATGTGAACTGTCCAGCAATATAAATGTCAAATATCTCTGTCGGTGGGAATCTGAAAAAACAACAAAACAAGTAAGAATATTAGAGGCGGGCAGGGCCGACCATTAGATACCCTACGCAACATCGCCTAGTACAGTTATTCACCCGTTTTGGTAATAATGACGCACTATTTTCTTGCAAAGCCATACTTCCCATGGAAGCCTACATATTGGAGGATGCCGAGAACATCACATGAGGTAAATCATATTTAGCAAACTTAATAGTCATAGGAAAGTAGAAACTATACATTCTCTCTATAAAAGGGCTTGGTTTTCATGATAGCCTCTATACTTGTTGGGGTCTGAAAAATACACCTGTGTGATCCAATTTCTCTACCGTTAATTTTCTTGATAAATTACTACTATGTGTCAAGAAAATATTAAAAATTAAAACTTTTTCCAAAGGGCTTACTGTTCATGAGAAAACCTATAAGGAGTGGTGTCCAGGAAATAGACCCATGTGATTAATTTTCCTATCACATTACAATCATGAAAAAATTTTCACCATAAAACATTAGCAATTACGCCTTTTTCGCGTATAAGGGCTTACATTTCCTGAGAATGGTTATTTGTGAGTGTAAAATAGACCTACAATGTCCAAATTCGGTAAGGCTGATTTCCTTGTCTATTTACCAATGTTCTATGAACCAATTTTGACCGTGAAATATTGAAAATTACACGTTTTTACCAAATAAAAATTCAATTTTCGTAGGAACTGTCATATGAGAGGGGTTCGAAAAATTACTGGAACCGAACCAAATTTTTCCAACCAATTTAGAACGTCGAAGTGCTATTAATCAGCGAGTTTTTTTTTTAAATTTTGAAAATAGCAATGGTTTTTTACGGAGAGCTGACGAAAAAGCAGACTGCTCCGAGTCATTTTCAATGGTATTCGTCCTTGGACCAAAACTTGTCAGTGTACAAAATTTCATCAAAATAGCTCAAAAAGTGCAACTTGTAGGCTGAACACAAAAATATATGGACAGATATAACACGGAGAGACGGACAGACAAGCTTCGATCGATTCAGAAAATGATTCTGATGTAAAAAAGCTGATTTTTCTAAAACCCTTCTGCGTGTCACATACATTTGCACAAACCTAATATATTCTGTAGCGCACGTGGTATAAAATATAAGGAACGGACGGACAACCGGAAAGACAGACACACGCACAGATGGATATGCTTAAATTGATATTGGGTTTGATGCTAATCAAGAATATATGTACTTCATGGTGTCCCCGAAGATTTATAAAAACGACCATATTAGTCCAATACTCTCCCCTTTGCCTTATATCATCGAAAATTGTTTTTATAAAAACGACCATATTAGTCCAATACTTTGCCTTATATCATCGAAAATTTTTTTATAAAAACGACCATATTAGTCCAATACCCCCCTTTGCCTTATATCATCGAAAATTTTTTTTATAAAAACGACCATATTAGTCCTATTAGTTAGATATTAATTCAATTATCTAATATGTCAAGTAATGTTATCGACATATTTTGTATAGCACACCTCAGTGTTTTTATCTCTTGTTTGTCGATTAAGACAATTGCTGTATACATCATTTGTTGTTCTTTTTTTATGTATACATACGTATGTCGGATATGATCATCACACATGCTATGGTCGAGTACACAAGTATTTCATTAAGTTTTTTAACCTTTTTTTACTTAACAATAATTGTCAAGCATTTATACATTGTGACTGAGTGAATTGGTTGAAGTCTGTACGAGTCGGAACCTTTACATTTATACGTTGACTAGCTTCGGGCAATAAGTAGGATAAGCATGTAGTTCAGCAATGTTGCCTAACATACGTCTTGTAGGCGGAAATATATTGTCGAATATTTGTGTAGCATAAAGTGTAATTTTTGGTACCTTTTCCCGGAACTAAGTGATACTAAGCTTTTATTAATTAAAATTAATTTATTAAAAACTTTTTCATATACAACTATTTTTAGAAATCATTTTTGTATAAATATTTTTAGAAAATAATGTTCTAAACTGAACACATAAAAAGCAGTCGAACTTTATGTGTTGATCTAAAATTTGGTGCATAAATTTCAACTTTTTTATACCCATCACCGAAGGATGAGAGGTATATACGTATTTTGTTAGAACGTTTGCAACGTCCAGAAGGAATCTTCAGAGTCCCCACAAAGTGTAAACATTCTTGGTTAGCATCAAACCCAGAATCGATTTAAGCATATCCATCTGTGCGTGTGTCTATCTTTCCGCTTGTCCGTCTTTCCGGTTGTCCGTCCGTTCGTTTGTGTAACGTTCGTTGTAAAGATTCCCCTGCTCGGAAAACGTAAGCTATCGACTTCAAGTTTGGCAGAAGTATTGCAAATTCTTGCATGCAGATCGGCACTGAAAATGGGCCAAATCGGTCGTAAAACTCTCCTATCGGACGGCGTAAAGTGAGGATACTTTTATTTTTCAAAAGGAATAAAAAATTTGGTTTTTCGCTCACTGCTCATAAACTACAGCACATAAATCTAGAAATATTTAATCGTATATTGTCGTATTATGGGCGTTACTGTAGTGCCTCTAGCAAAATAGAAAAAACCAGCCACGCCTACTCTAATGCGTTATAGATCCGCTTTTTTTTTCCAAACAAAATCAAGCTTCGAAAATCCCATAAAGTATATAAATTCTTGGCCAGTCTCGAGTTCGGAATGCACTTAAGCATGTCAGTTGGTTCGTCTGTCCATATGTCCGTCTACGCAACTGTGTACTATCTGTGGTAAACATTTTCCCTTTCGCAAAAAATGAAAATATCGCTTATAAATTTATATAAATTTGGCAATGAGCCCAACTTTTCAAAGAACACGTCTACATTTCAAAGAACATGTCTATGTAACAAAAACTCTGAACATCTCCAGTTTGTGTGTTTTTTGCTTGTTACTCGTAAAGTACAACACATACACCGTAGAGATTTCCACTTTTATTCTGAAAAGAGGAAAAATCAGCCGCACCTACCTAAAACTACAGGGCATGAAAATTTGGTTATTTTCCGTTTTTCTAGGATTACGTTGATGGGTGTAACAGATTCGGTCACGATCGAATATAATTTTCTTACTTGTTATTTTTCCAATTTAAAAATAGTCCGAACAGTATTTTTTTCAAAGAGAATTTTTCATCGCTATTTCCTCTTTTCGCGACAATCCATGAAGAGATTGCTTGCAATGGCTTTTTGTGCTGTCACCGAAGACATATCTTAACCAAATTCTTTCGCAACAATTGAAATAAATAGTAATTAAAGGGCACCGTATCTAGAGGGCATAGAGAGTGTGGCAGTAGTGTTTCCGCTTTGGCCGATTTGGTAACATCTGTTCGTGTTGGAATAGAACTTTATCTTGTCTTTTTGCTTGTGCTTGCCGTTAACAGCCACACTCGGTTGCTGCTGCAACTGCTGTTTAATTCATTTGCCATTTATTGTCTTAGTTGATGACGAAAATTTATTATTTCCTACTTTTAATGCATTTCATTAAATGCAGAGCATCATGTTGGAGGCAAAAATATTCGATTTTCAAATCAAATTGTCTCCCGCTTAAGCTTATGCCTATTTTTGATCACAAATCACAATAAAATGTTAAATAACTTTAGCGAAGATGTTTAGATTAACTTATCACTTATCGAAAAACGTCCTTTGAATTCCTCCAAATCCAAGTGAAATTCTTGCTCCGTTATTAAGTTATCAAGAATTATTAATTTTCTCAATTGTTCAAAGAATTTGACACGGACCTTTGATTCACCCTCTCTCCCCCTCTCCCCCCCTCTCTCTCTCTCTCTCTCTCTTTGCCTGTAGTTTGGAATAGATATATTGAACTGTGAAAAGAAGAAGAGACGAAATATAAAACAAGTAAAAAATTTATATTCGACCGCGGCCGTATCTTTTATCCATCGTATACAGTCGTGACGTCTGCGATATTTAGTTTAGAATTACCGCACAAAGTCTGCTGCATTCTACTCTCCAAGTCATGTTATTTGATAGCTAATTGATTATGTCGCTACGAGTCCTCCACATTGTGGGGTCCATGCTATTTATGTTTAGAATGAACACATTTTTAGACAGATATTGAATGCATCGTCCTTGTAGAGAAAAAAATTTCAAAATTTTGTCTTGTTGACCTTATGGGTAATAAGCAGAAAACGGCAAAAAAGTGATAAAAATTTGATCATCCCTTACAACCTGGTGCTGCAGCATCACCCATAGAATATACGCTCAGATCTTTGTAAATTTATTTGCTGTGAGCAAAAATCAAATTGTTTTTATTTTTGGAAGCAAAAGTTGATCTTAGATTATGTTGTACTGTGGTCGTACTACCCTTTAATCCATTTTTTTCCAAGATTCTACTGAATTTGAAACCGATAGCTTCACTTTTGTGAGCAAGAGAAGGCTTAACACACACATTACACAGAGAGACGGCCAGTCAGACGGACAGATAATTGTGCTAAAATGCTTTGCAGGGACACTGCCCCTGCGACCTTCGTTTTGCAAACCTTATGACAAAATGAATACACTCCTGATACTTCGGTAATGGGTAGAATAATAAAAAACGACATCAGAATAAAAATTAATTCAAGCAAACATGCTATGTATATATGAATACTTAAGCTTTTCAAGATATCATAATTCATACATCAAATTTTTGATTCATCCAACCCTTACGAACTACTTACTTAGTTTTTCATTGACGTTTTGTACAAACAAAAGCTTGTTTAGTCTTAAGTTTAATATATTTTTAGATGAGTTAATGCGATCTCACAGTATTGTAATTAATTTGTTTCTTTCAATCAAATAGATGCTGATATCGTTAACGTTAGACTCGTAGTAAGAGCAGACATTTAATGTTTCGGGCAAAATCATAAATTTTATTATGAATGATTTTTTCAATTTATCAATGAATTGTAGATAGTTTCCTTAAAATTAAATATCCTTAGGCCGTTCGAACCGCGCTTGTTCGACGCAACTTGCAACATTTAAAATACTAAACATATTTCCCTACTTAACTCTGTAGCTTCAAACAAAACACAACCAACAACCAAGCATGACAAACTGTTGCAGTTAGGTTAGGAATGAGTATAAATTGACTACACTATGAAATTATGAACATTCTAACGTTAGAATTGAAATGGAATGCACAGCGAGCGGAAACTCAGAATTAACGGAATAAATATTATTTAAAGATAACTGTATATATATACATATATATATATGTATATATGTATATAAATATATATATATACATATATATATATATATGTGTGTGTATAGTGTGTGGGTCTCCTAAGACTAAAGTATTGCATTGAAAATGTTAAATATATATATAAATAAAATAAAGTAAAATAAAAAAAAAAACGACAACAACAAAAAATTGTAAGAAAAAGAAAATAAACATAAACACATTATCAAGAAGTTGTGATAAGAGGGGAAAAATTAATAACAAAACAAAAACTAAAAATGAAAGTGAAAACGGAAACGGAAGCAACCGGATATCCTGAGCAAAGTTATTGACAAAGAAAACAATTTAAGAGATAATTTAGCTAAACAAACAGTTTTTCAAGAAAACACAAAAATAACAAGAAAATTTAAACGAAAAAAAAACATCAAATGAAAATAAAAATGGAAATGAAAATGGAAGTCGAAAAGACTAACGCGGATAATTTCATGAGCTTCGCATTTCAAAATACATGATTCACCTTTCTAGTTTTTACATTATTCCCTCATATGAAGAGACTAAACTAGTTTTGTCGTTCCCTAAACTTGTCCAAATGAAAATAATTAATGCTTCTTCTGCATAAGTGCGATAAAACAACTATCGCTTGCTAATTCCAAACGAAATAAGTGAAGGTTCACTACTTTTTAGATTTCGTCATGCATGTTCAGCATAATCTTCCGAATTGTCATCCAGCCACTTGCATGCTCACCGAACTGTCCAGATCTGTATGTGCTGGTTTCACCCGATCCGTCATTCATTTAGGGCTTGTTCTTCTCCTTGCAAAAGTCAAGCTTGGAAATCAACATTTGTTACTTACAGTATTAGTATGGAGTTCACACATTGACCGTGGAAATTATGGCCGCAGTAACTTTACTAAAAAAATTTTGATAAACAAAAATTAAAATAAAAATTTGAAAAATTGTTTTCTTCGACGATTTGAAAATTACCTTGCAATTCGATCACGCAACTTGAGCTCAATTTAAATTTAAATATTAGTTTTATGTAAGTAGGGCAACTCTAAATGTATGTTATTTCCTAGAGATCGGTTTTTGACATTTCTGCACACAAGATGGAGTATATTTTCAATTGTTTCGTGCATTTACATGTGGTTTACAGTTCAAAAAAGAAGAGCATAGTTCAGCTTAATGTAACTAATACCATAGTCAGTTAAAGAGTCGGCATCGATGTTTGCAAACTTAGTCGGTTACAATTGCGTTCTGCTCAAGGAAAAATTCTTGCAAGGGAGTAAAATCTAACTGACGGATCAATATTGCCGTTCAAGACTGAGTCTCTATATATCACGATCTGACAACAAAAGCGTTGGGAATCACTTATCAAAATACATAATCCAACACATAGAAGACCGTTACAAAGCCAGAGACATCCTAATTAATATGCAAGCAATAAAGATAACTCTCAGCATTTTAAACTTTAATTATTTTGAAATTCGAGGAGTTCGCTTCAATTTCTTACATCCTCCTCATAAGTATGCAAGAAAAAGTCCTAGACAGGTTTATTACGCTTATAATTAACCTCTTCACCCCTACAATTAATCTTCCCATACCTCTCGTTGGAAAACAGAATTGCTTCTATAAAGGCAGTCAATGGACTAGGAAAAGATTTGTATGTTGTTTGCTGGGAGATGGTGAAGAGAATAATTTACTATCAGATTTTTATTTTTATTCTTTTTTATTAATGACAGTGATTTTAATTTGAACAGAACTAAACGTCCACATAGGTAGCCAAAGGCAGCTAGAACTTAGCCAGGCCTGAGAGAACGGGACAGAGAGTGTAGAAAAGATCACAATCACTGGCAGTGAGTACAAAACCAAAGCATGGATTAGACGGCAGATAATTGACATCGACTGACTAAGCAATGAAAGGGTAGAAACTCATGACAGTATGGAAATAAAACGTGAAACGCCAAGTTTTTCGAATGAAGTAAATCGGGAAGTATTTTCAATAAGCCTATGAGCGGCATTATAAGCCATGGGGGCTACCTTAGATCTATCAAATGTTTACAATTCTTCGAAAACTTTGACATCGTTGGTAAACAAACCTTATCCGGTTGTTTGTGTGTCATTCGTCCGTTCGTTAGTTATTTCGGTTGTAATCGAAAATTATTGTGCCAGAAAGTCAAATGTAATTCGAAAAGCATTTTTCCCGTCATAGAAGGCTTCAACTAAAGTGTTTCGTAGTCAGCTCACAAAAAAATTAAATGTTAAATATCTGTTCCCGAACATTGTTCGTCTAAGAAGTTTTCTCTTTTTTGCCCATTATCATACAGTTCTTTGGACATTAGTTATGTGTCTATTTGCATATCGTAGGACGTGTCAGATTAACAGCCGTGTCCTGACACACACACACACACGCACAACACAAAAGTGTCATAAGTCACGAACAAGTTTCTTTTCTTGTAATTTTCGTAACTTAATAACTGTGAAGAATTGTCTCAATTGTTTCGGGGTATGTCTCAAAGTTATGCATTATGCATTAAAGTGGAAAAAATACCAAAAAAAAAAAATGCTGCCAGTAATTCTTATGCCTGGTGGTCAGTCGCAACGTTCGAATGCGGCTGTGAGTGCACAGGCTGCGGTTTTTTTATATCATGAGAAATATTGCTGATGCGTGCAAGGAAATGTTGCCTACGTAATTTACGCTTGCAGCGAGGTATTTGCAAAAATATATTACAAAATCAACCTGCTATACAAAAGAGCAAAAAGATCCGCACCCGATGGAATGTAATGTATTTTTGTGTTTTTGTATCCATCGCAAGAAAGTTATGAATTTCGCCAAATGTTTATCACTAATGCTCATAAAATATATCAACCTCGACATTTCACCAACAGTTGAAGATTTGTTAAAGGAATGAAAACGAATCGCAAAATTAGCAAATAACTGATAACTATTCTTATAGCAGATGGCGTAGAAATATGCGTCGCAAACCTTAGAAGCTGTATGTAAGCAATTCGTCAAATCGATTAAACAATGTCTATCTGTCTGTCACACCACCCTCAGTTCGAGTGCGAAACTCTTTATTTGTTTGCCGAATATTACTGAAAAGCTGGTAATTCTTCTTCTTTCACGGTCTTAAAACTAAAAAGCTTTTAAATTAGATCTTAAAACTCCCTCTCCATAGTAAGCGAAGTCGTAACAAATAAGGTCGTGATGTAAATATGATTTTTTTGATGTACATTACGGTGTCAAAACATAGGAAAATATAATTTCAAATATATACGATATACGATATACGATATCCAAATAATAACAATATGCGACCGACCTATCAACTGAATAGATCTATGGATCTTTTTCATACGCTCTTTGATTAATATGCAAAAGTTGAGATCAAATAGAATCCATCAAGAAACGTATAGAGAGTAGCGAAGTGAAAGCAATTAAGAATTTATGCATAGTCAAGGAAAACATCAATACATGCATATATATCGAAGTTTTACTTTCAAGTCTAATAGCATAATTAGTTTACGAAGATATCATAAACAAAGTTTGCTAAACAAGAGAGAAAGAGGTAAAGTAAAAAGGGGCAAAACATAAGGAAAAAAAAAAAAAAGAAAAAAGAACGAAGCTCTTTCTCTGTCCTAAAATTTAGTTTATCTTTAAAAACACATACATTCATATTCGTATGTGTGTATTATGTATGAGGACAATATTTACCATACATTATTTACTGTTTGTATTTCTTTTGTTTTTTCTTCTTCTTTATATGTATTATCGTCAACGTCTACTGTTGATTGCTATTAGTTGTGCCGTATTTTATTTAGGGCATGGCTGCCACCAAGCACCACCACCACCGCCATCACCATCAGCATTAATCCAACAATCGTTCATATCGCCCATTAAGTCTACGACAATAGAGACATTGCCACAAACAATATCGCCGTTAATACTTGCATGTTTTGCTAGAAATAGAAATATGTTTTCGTTCTTTCAGATTTGGATTTCTCAATTTAGTAGGTCATACCAACATCTAAAGTATGTATGCACATGTTTATATTTATATTTATATAAATGTATACACATATAAGTGTGCTATGTACGAGGGGTCTTATAGTATGCTGTGTCAATGTCCTAAAGTGGAGGTAAAATTATGTCAAAGAAAAAGTGAAGAAGAAAGAGAAAAAGAAAAACGGTGAAAAACAAACAAAACATTAAAATAACAATAACAGTAACAGTAACAACAATAATAGCAGCAAAAAGGAAAAGAAAGCAAATTAGCTAAATTAGGAAAGGAAAAAGCAAACCATTAGGTTTTAGTCTAAAAATTGAATAATTTTTGATTAGTTGACAAACAGTGTTTGTATAAATAAATATATATATGTACGTATGCATATATATAAAATATATACAATTCTGTAATGGACTGAAAGCTTTGATTTCAAATATTTCTTTGTAGCGTCTCTTGCTTTTTACTGCAAAATTGTTTGGAAAATTCATGCAAGTTCAGAAGGCTTAGTTCGAAATAATTGAAAAAGCTATTTATGTATATTTTCCAGCTCAAATCGTTATCAAGCTGGAATGAAGCTCAAAAAAATATTTACAAAGTGTTCGCTTTACTTATTTATTAAATTGTAGGCGTAACTGTGAGACGTTCGCTTTTTCTTGCAAAATCTAAGCTGAACTGAAGTAAACATAAGCAAGTAACGGCTTTATTTAATCTTGTCATTCATTTCGTGTTTTGTGTTCAATTAAAGCAACACTTTTCGATACAGTACACCTATCACTCCATTTTGCACGTTTCTGAACCTTACCTCCATAGGTTTCAAAACCAAAATTTTCAAAAAAATCTCAAATAAGCTGTAGCACGGACAGAAATAGCTCAGGACATCTGTTAAATCGATTTTGCTTTCATACGATGTGATCCTCGGGGGAATAGGGACTATATATAAGTATCGTAACTTATCTAACAAATAGAAAGTCATTTAGGCGTCACCGTCGTACGAAAATCTATTTTGTGGTTTCATTGCCACGAATAGCACCATGCTAAGTTTTTAAGGTTTGGAGCATAGGTTTGGACATCTTAAAATTTTGATTCGCCTTATGTCTGCTCGACACCACATCATTACATTTGTGGAAGATATTTATAGAACCACCATATAATCCAACATGACTTCACAAGATCATTAGTTTAACGTCACTTAATAAAACGTACCGGTATGTTTATAATGACTTGCCTGCATACAAGACAGGCCTCTACACCCAAATGATTTTGTGAACAGTTCAGTTTCCCAGTCATTCGATTTATTACAAAACGCAGTTGATAGGCTATGAACGCCATAGATCTGTTTGTGGTTTATATAATCCATAACAAGTCGTAACTATCCTAATATGAATCAATCTCTGAAACTATGTGATGTGCATTTGCAATCTTTCCTTATTAATAATTCTTTTCTTTTTGTACCGGAAAAGTGTTTACGTTCTTTTTATATTTTTCTTTTTTTCGATTTTCTAACTTCACTTAAATGTCTAAAATATACTTGACAAGAATTTTAAAATTTGAGACAAAAAAGACCGAATATTTGATTTAAGGACCGTAACATCGGTAGAATCAAGGTTTTTGATAATTTCATCCTTTAGTTCGATTTCCTCCTGTACGTGCTGCAATTTATCCTCCATTAAAGAAATCTTTTTTCCAAGGATTTCAACTTCCTCCCGTTTCGCTCCGAGCTCGGTTGTGAGAACTTTTATATTACACTTGTAATAAAGAAAAAACAAAAGACAGAATTGAAGGCAAAAGGATTAAATGGCAAAATCGCATTGGGAATAAAATCTTTTACGCACCTCTTGCCCCTTTCTTGATTCAACATCGGCGAACAATCTCTGCAACGATGGTGGAAAATTATTTTTTAGCAAATCGAACCAATTATTATGTCAGACTTACGTCAACTGTTTCAGTTGTGCTTCCGATATTTTGTACGCTTTTTTCAATATTACCGAAGATTTGTGATGTGGACATAGTTTTGAAAGAAAGACCTTCTGTATCCCAATTATTGTCATAGTAGACGTTCTGAATAACTTTGATCAAAGAAGCTATGTCTCTGCGGCACTTCCAATATTCTCTGCTTTCGCTGCGGCAGCAATCAGCACTCCTTTGCTGAGCGCATTTTAGTTGCTTCGCTATTTCAAAATCCAACTTTTCAATCTTAGTGATAAGCAATTGATTGAGCTTGAGCAACATTTTCACCCAATCTCGATAAGTAATCAATTTTAACTAGAAGTGAGGCAGTTACAACAAAAATTGCTTACGTCTCTTGCCATTAAAGCTTACTTATCACTTACCTTCATATTATCAGGAACTTTTTGGTCCGTTTCGCGCAAACGTTTGAGAAATACTTTATTCAGCTGTGTAATCAATTTCGTCGTGTCATCCAATGATAATTGAGAGTAATGACACTTTTCCAATTGTTTTCGATGATGCTCGACACTTCCGCGCGTCATTTGACAATCACCCTTCTGCGTTACGTTCGTGGGCGCCTTACGAGTCAGTAATGCAGTCGAGGCTGTAAATACAATATATGTTAATAAGAACCCAGCTGAACATAAAAGACTTTCAAACCGTTTTCGGAATCTCTGCGGACGGTATCGTTGCTCGAGACATTAGTGCGTTGCGTAATTAAATTTCGAGCCACCGGTGGACTGAAAATCTGTGGCCCTTTAAATGCGCGAGAAGAACACGGACGATGATTGTTCTGTTTACTAGTAAGAGCCCCAAATTCACCCACTTTATGCTGAACGGTGTTACTGTGTACATGCTCACCACTTTCGCGGGAATTTATGTTATCGGTTCGCGATTTCGGAGGAAACTTCGCGGCGATCACATTAGGTGCTTGGTGAGTTTGGTGAGAGGAAATCGGCTCCATTGGGATTTTGCTAATTTTTTGTTTTGATAGTTTACAGACAGACAAAATAAAAAAAGAAACACAAATTAAAAATCGCTTCAAAAAACTAGAATTTTGCACTCTTTTTTTCTTTTTTTAGAGAACTTTTTAAGCCAAATGCTTGAAATACAAAATATTAATGTATTTTTTCACTAAATCAATATGACTTTAAAGAAAAATTTACAAAATTGAACAAAAACTTACCCGATGAAAACAAGAAATGTCAAAACTAGCCATAGTACATATTGTAGTGTGACCGAACAACTAATACTGAAAGTTTCATTCCACTAGGCTTTATGTTCCCTTTTGCGAGCCGGAAGAAACTTTTAAGAAAAATAATTTAAGAATAAAAATAAAACTTGGAAAGATATCAAGGAAGCTTGATATTCTGCATCGACGGAGACATGTTAGAAGCTTATCGAAATCCCGAGAAAGTGGTAGTTGAAAATACAACGCCAAATACTGAAAGCGTTATTATTTTTACTTTGCTCTCATTATAATTTAGTTCAGTTTTTCATTGTTATCATAATTTAATTCGTATTTTTCAGTTAGCTAATCTCGACTAAGATGTCTTTGTCCACTTTCGAGTATTGTTTTTGCTGTACGATTTTTAGGTTTCAATAGATTTTACGCTCTACACATCTTAATGCAAAACTAAGTTAACTTAGGTGCAGATGTATACAATACGTAGAAGAAGGGATAAACCCACCATTTCTTGTACCAATTTATTGGAAATTATTCTCCGAGCGTATGTTTAAGTAGTACACCTGTTTATTTTCTTTCGAAACGTTTGTCCACGCATTTCTCTTTTCAATCTACACCTGTACATGACATACGGCCGTATATTTTGGTACAAGGGCGGATATTATTAAAAAGAAAATGGATCGTGCCCTTTGTATCACCAGTTCCCTGAAAGGATTTGTTTCAAAAATATGAGCTTGTTATTAAAACTAGCCCTTTACGTGGCCACAAGCCATAATTTGTGAATTTAATGGCGAAAGTAAGTGAAGAAATGCAGATGTCTTGTATGAAGACTCTTGTAATGGCCTTAACCGATTACAATCTTTATAAATTGTTCAATAATTTTTTGCACTTATTCTTGTAGCGAAGTATTTGTTGTTGCGATAATTTCGATGGTTGAGTTAATTGAATCCATGCCCCATCGAAAAGCAAGCGAAAGAGTCATATGCCGAACCACTTTTCATATGTTTTTTATAAAAATTGGTTTATTTTCGATGCTTTTATGGCATTTAATTACATTATGGAACAACGGCGGGCAAGTGTTCGGAAACATGTGTATAAAATTAATGTTTATGTTATTTTATACTCAATAAGTACTTGAAGAAAGCAAGATGCTTTTAATTTTCCGGCCTCTTTCCATGCAAACATTTTTTAAAGTTCGATCCATAGGATTTCATGGGAAACCGATTATCCGCGTAGGGCGGGGTATAGATGTATTTAGCCAATACATAAATGGACCAT
The DNA here is from genome assembly GCA_000688715.1 of Glossina pallidipes. Taxonomy (NCBI): domain Eukaryota; kingdom Metazoa; phylum Arthropoda; class Insecta; order Diptera; family Glossinidae; genus Glossina; species Glossina pallidipes. The sequence continues at coordinate 841,121 of KK499789.1, read as the reverse complement.
GCCTATCGCTAGGTATAAAAAAAAAAAAAAATCACCAAGAGAAAAGGGACCCTTGTCTTTTTATAACATACATACATACGTGTTCTAAAGATGTCCAAGGCATATATATGCATGCTTGCTAGCATGCTTGAGGAATTAAGAACCTAAACTACGTAATACAGCATAATTAAGGCTTTATGCATATCTAAGACTATATATCCGACGAGTATGCATAATAATAGAATTCAAGAGTGGAAGGAAGATTCTTAAGACTAAAAACTATATTTTGGATTTAGTTCTATAACATAAGTAATACATTCAATAGAAAGGCAAATAAGCGAATATGCAAATAGTATATAGATTGCAAAGTCCACCTTCCGTGCTGTTCGTGTGAATTAATGGCGTTTACATTGTTTACGAGGTCTCTGGAGCACATTTGTACGCATTGCACACGTTTAAAACATTTAATGCAAAAATCGATAGTGACAAGTGTAATATAATCCATGCAAAAGATACCTTACTCGCACAATGTATCAGAAATAAACAGCGGCACGGCCACAGAATACGATAAAACAGTTATTATTATATGTATGCCACCAAAAATCGTAAGCAAATCTTTAGAGTCATTTAAAAATTTTATAAATAAACTGAGTCGCCTGCAAAAATTTAAATTCAGCTTACATTCCTACATAAAGTTCAAATATCGTGCATTAAAATTTTAATAATCAGAGATAGACAGCATAGGGTAAGGCATAGAAACACATTAGTTTTCATATACCCTTGACGAATATGTACTGCTCGTGGTGGCCCCGATGCTACGTCACAAACTTACTATAAATTTGCTGAACGTCTTTTTGAAAGATTTAAAAAAACACTGTATTTATGCTGAGACAGACTAACTTCGTATACTTTGCACTTAAGACTTATTTCAACCTTATTTCTCTAGTAGATTTACGTACATGATCAGCATGATATTAAAGATCAACTGATTCGAATTATTTGGTATATCGGAAGCGGATAAGTCTCCTACGAAAGAATTATTCAATTCATCCAACAGTTCTCTAACATGATACCCATCTTTTTTATTGAACGATTTGTCGCAACACTTAAAACATGTTTCCGTTTCCACAGCTACATCACCGTTTGATCTAAATGATTTTGCCTGGAGCATCCTTTTGGTATTTTGCAAACATATGATTGTCGCGAGCATATGGCAAACACATTGTTTCGATGCCTCACTCGTAGCCTCACTCTGCTATTTCTCTAAAGTTCATTCGACGGTCGCCCCGGCACCGTTTGGTTAACTTGAATGACGTTTTCGTCAGCACTAACAGTTCTTGGCCGGCTGCTTTCCCCAGGCGGGTATAGCCAGGTTTAAATTTAGTTCCCCAAAATTTCACTGCGATAAATAATATCCTGGCAAAGGGAGCATTATATTGGTTGCTTACTTGCAGACGTCTCTGCTAAGAACCGAGCTATTATGGAGGCTCCAGATTTAAAAAACACGTCCACGAATCATTGAGGAGACCAAAGAAATAGCAATATAAGTTGGTGCCTGACTATATTGAGTTCGTGCACATTAAAATCTAAGGGGAAATAGGTTGGACGGCAATCCAAGAAGCATGGACAATTCGAACGCAATTGTATGCATAATAATGGCGCGCATAATGCCAATAATCTTAATGCATTACCGTCTTAAGCTATTGGATCAATTTGGTTAATGTTGCCCACTCATTCGCGAATCACACAAGCTTAGGAAATCGTCTCTAGGGGTAAGTAAGCAAGACTGACAGAGTTGGGAATATTTCGGTTGAAGTAGCAGGTGAGGCCTGATTGTTGGGTGCAAGCCATCACGGAGTACTCGTGCGAGGACATTCAATAAATAGAGATGTAGGTAGGCCTGCTTTTGCCCAGAGAGAAGAGTTTGAACCATACTTAAACCTTCATGCCTTGTATTCCAATCTCGAACTAAATCTGTCCAATCGGGGGATTGTCTTCCAAGCTGGGGGTGCCGGCAATCCCTGGTAGCTATTCAATAAGCCTATGGGGTTCGACTGATAAGTCAACAAAGCAGGTGCAGATGCTAAACATCGAAGGCTATTGTGATAAATGAAGATGGGTATTTCCTGTATGCAGCGTCCGACTCTTCCTTAACTTGTGTAGGCGTATTGACTTGAAACGATTGAGAAATTACCAACGGACAAACACGGACAAACATATTCGCCAACTTTTGTAGACAATTGCGATCACATCTATGTTCAGGTTTGAAGCTTTTCGGGCGATCTACGTTAAAAGAGCGAGTAATGCCTGTATATGTAGTTTCTTTACAATTATCTCCAAAGTCATTTGAAAACATAGAAAAATACAATTTGAAGTGTATATACGATATTTATGATCTAATGTATGATTGATGTAAACGAGTTAATCACTTTATGTTCCGATTATATATCGTACATGAACTACTGGTCGTTGAAAATAAAAATTTGACTAAAACCGATTATCTTGAAAGTTTATTAAGTACAATCCATAAGACCTTTTCAGTTAAAATATGTAAATTAAGCTTTTGTCAAGAGGAGTGCTCAGTAGAATGCGAGATTGGTATAATTTTCAATTTGATGGCATAAGGCTATCAAAGCAATTTTTCTTTGGTCTTAAAAAAAAGAATTCAATGTTTTTTGCAGTTTGAGTATTTATGGTGTTTAAGCTAGAGAGAGAGAGCTAGAAAAGAGAAAATGTTTAGCTTCTATCTTTCCGTGTTCGAGAGTTCGACTGTCGCAGGTCTTAAAAAAATAGAAATAACTAAATACAATCGGCCTGAGTGGCCGAGTAGGCAATAGTCTTCGCTTAATACTGAAAATTTTCTAGCCAAATAGTATCATTAACGAACGACTGTGGACCGAAACCAGACAGATACCGATCGAAAATGGCGATCGATCGGGCATGTCCTGCGAAGACTTCAATTGTTATCACCAGGAACACAATAGACAGGAATCTTCAAGGCAGCCACAGGAAGGCCAGACGGAATCATACCTGGTGCCGACAATTAGACATAGAAGCAATATACCAAAACAAACTATGGAACGAACTGAGGACCGTAGCGGGGGTTAATCAAGAATGCAACGCAATCGTTTAGGCCGCATATTCTTTGTAACACAAATAGAATTTTATATATATGTGTACATGTATATATGTGTGCGTATATATGTATAATGAATCAGTGCTAATATGGAAGACGTGACTTTTCACAAGCGGTGAGGCTTGCTGATTATAAGTTGCTTATTCAAGCAGTAATCTAAGCTTTCTTTTGCTTATTATGTAGTTCTTTCGATTGAGTTCCCTATGGGCTTTCCTACGTTTATCTATCGGTTACCTGTCAATTATTTCAACTTGCAACTCATGTCGTAAAAAGTTAAATGAGAAATTAAAACTACAGCATACTGCTCTAATTAACGCATTCATTATTCGTTAGGGAAAATATCGATCGATCAAATCGACTAAAACATCTGCGAAAATATCCAATTATCTGGACGTAACATTCTTTCAATAACCCCAGGGTATATGAAATTGAAATTTAATAAAGCTATTCAGGGTATCCTGACGCTTACCGTTTGTTTTAAAATGCTTTTGGTTGATCTATGCGCATATCATCGAAGACAATAGAAATCCGTTTAGTAATTGAAGAAACATATGCTTAAGATTAGTAGTAAAATCGAAGCAAAACTGAATTTCTTGTACAATGTATTCTCTGTTCATAATATTGAAATGTTTGTCAGAATGTCAGGATGTTTAAATTGTATTTAAAAAGAAAAGATTGAATAGAATAATAAAAGCTGCCACAAGCTTTTCATTTTCATTTTCGCTTTCTTTTATTTATATAAAGAAATTTAAATGAGTTTAGTTCTTAGCAAATCCATTCTTAAAAGACGAATGAAACTGTGCGTCATTGTTGAAAAATGTGTAACCATAAATTAATGAGAGGTGGATGAGAGGTTAAGGTGGACATTTCCCTTTGCTTGAAAGTAAACAAGCAGAGGAATTTGTAAAGCGTTCTAAGGAAAAAATTAAAAACATTTTGATTTCAAACTTTTAATGCCTTCTATGCGTTTGCGTTTGATATCTAATTACACGATACAGCGAATATTTAGAAACTTGACGTGAACGGAATGAACTGAAAAATGCTGAAATCATGTTTAGTCCTCTAGAGTTTACATTTGTGGGTAAAAGTGCAACTGTGTGACTTTAACAGGCAGATAGGCGGCAACTAAGCCAGCGTCTAAATCAGCTCCGTTATATTCATGTTTAAGAGTCGTGAAGTTCCTGAGGATTATTTTTAAGTTATAACAAAACTTGATACATCTCGTGTATCTTGTCTCTTGTGGGCGGTATATGAGAAAATTACAGCCAACTTGATGACCTGATGATTTCGGGATAAAACCACTAACCACTACCCGTAATAATATCCTAATACTCCTGCCTATCTTCGTAGCGCATGCGAGTCGCATAGGTCGCACAGGTCGCATTGGTTTAAAAATGCGTGATCGTCTTTGCAAAATGAACCACAAGACTAGTTTAGTTGCCATACCGCGTTAATTTGCATAAGCAAAAGTGATTTAAATATTCATTTGATCGAGTAATCAACATAACTGTTAATAACTTTGTTAATGCTCTTCTTAGATAACAGTGACTTAAATTCTACTTCCTCGTCCTGCGAATACACGAGCATAACACAATAGATGCGTTTTGTTTCTCTTTAGAAGAACACACAAAAAAACAAAAAAAAAAAAGAAAAGAGAAAAAAAGTTGAGAAGAAAAACTACATAAAAATGACAGCATCTGGTAGTAATTTAACGAAAGAATACACACAGTGGTCGCAACTTCAACGCAGCCATCAATGCCAGCATTATCATGATGGCAACTATCAAACCGATCGACCGGAAAAGCTCAAACACCGTTCCGCTAGCAAATGTCGTATAAATGAAGTCACTTGGCTGTTTACGTTATGCTTATTGGTTCTCCTACCACTTAATGCATTCGCCAATCGTAAGTTTGATTGTTAAGTTTTCATTTATCATCACTAAATATTAAAAAAAAAAAAAAAAAAAAAAAAAACAAATTCTTTTTTTGTTTTGTGCATATTATTACATAAATGTAATTAAACTTAAAAAAGATTTCTTTTTTTTTTTTTTTTTTTTGAAGATTTAATGCATATTAATTGTTTCATTATGCAAAAAGTTACTTTAGGCAAAGTTTTTATGCTTAGTTCAAACTAATTTAAATGCGTTAACATTATGTATATGAAATAACAAATGTATTGCAGAATCTAAACAATATTGAGCCGTAACATTTCTTCATTTATTCAAGTCTCTTCTTCTTTTTGTTTTCCTCTTTTCTTTACATTCGCATACGTACTGATGGAGAATATTGGAGAATATTTCTTTTATCGCTTTATCGCTTCTTCTATCGATAGGCTTAATATTTTTTAGACAATCAAAGTGCACATAAGTACATAACGATACATATTTTGCAAATGCTTATTAATGCTCTTCATGCACTTGCATATTAACACTGAGAAAGACTTAAATTTTCATTCCACTTTACATCTTTTTCTCTGTGCCTACGTTGCAAGTAAATCTTGATTCATAGCAAAAAAAGAAATGCAATGAAAATTAAACCAAATTTCATTGCACGTCTAACAGCGGGCTGGCTGCTTTACTTGTACATGTGTTTCATATTTTATATTAGCTTTTCGCTCTCATTTTCTGTTTATTTTAAAAGCATTTTTTTTTTTTTTTTTTTTTTTCAAGTAAATTTTATGGCTACCGCGTGTTAATGAGAACGCATATATCAGTAAAATGAAACCTGAATATGATGTTTATTATGATTCAAACGCATAGAAAACAGTTTGCGTTGCTTATACCTATATAATTGAATATAACAACGCAATGTAAGCGCAATTGCACGTACGAGGGATATATGCGTTCAGTTGACCTTAAAGGCCTTAAAACAATGTAATGAAAAAATTTAAATTACTGTTATGTGTGTGGGAAATTCGTTAAAGTTAGTCCTGATCCTGTGTGAGTAAAAAGTTTTTATTTTCGCATCATTTATGTTAAAATATTATGAGAGTGTATAGTGAGTGGCGGAAAAAAAATTGTTTTTGTTTTTGTTTTTTTTTTTTTTGATAAATATTCGACTTAAAGTATGAGGAAATTGAAAATGAATTAATTTTGTACATCCATACAAGTGTACTAGAAGTGCAACTGTTCGCTAAAATTTAGCAACAGAACATTTTCCCCAATTTCCATAACGTCTCACACATCATTGTATTTGTATTATTACTTACAGTAGGAGTGGAGAAGGATGAAATCGATTCATTTAAAATTATCTTTACGTTAACGTCTCTTTAGGAGTTTAGGAGTAGGCATAGAGATGAGCTGAAACCCCAATCTCATGTACATTCCGCGACGGGATAATTAATCGTCAAGAATGTAATATTCGTGTCGAGGAGTTGGAATCCTCTGCATTCACAGCAAGTATGATCCACGTGGCTCTTGAATTGTCCTGAAAAATACACTGAAAGTTTCCCATATAATATACCACGCACACACACACACACCCACACAAATGTTGATTAGCTCTCCCGTGTAAATATTTTAAAGAAAATTAAACATAGAGAAAGGAACCCTACCTTAAGGCGTGGGTGGTATCAGGAACATCTCTTATTTATCCGATCAATAGGCTACGACCTGACTCTTCAATCGTAAGTTCTGACATTTGCAGGATGTTTTATAAGTTTGTGTCGACTGAAAACGAGTGCCTTCGTACGATAATTTTTTACAACTTTTCAAGAGAACTATTTGAATAGCGGTGGACACATGACCTTACTTTCACTTCTGATGATTAAAGTTCGCAGAAAGTCATCGTGAATTTAGCGAATTCAATTCTCCAGTTGGCGGGTAGATAAATTTAAAAATGAATGAATAAACAAATAATGGTGAAAAAAAAAACCTTGAAAATGCAAAATCGTTATGTGAACTCATGTGATATTAATATGCGTTTCTTAAGTATTACCACGACCAGCAGACAGCGGGTATTGCGTGAACATGAAAAAATTATGAAACCTTTGCATTCCTTACAATAGCGTATGCAGTTATTTTCATCATTATCTTTTCTCCTTTCTTTTACAAATAAACTTCGACCAACCGAAGGATTAACTTGAACGCATTTTCTTTTTTTTTTTTTTTTTTTTTGCTTAATCAGCAATAGAACAAAATTAAGAAAGTATATGGTAGTGAGCAACTAACAGGGAAAAATATAACTTAATATGTTGCGAAAACGAAACTATTCGTAATAAAGTGCGCAGGTAACTAAGAAATCTCCTGCAAGCTTTAATCGAACTGACAAGCAGAGGTATTAAGTAAACATAAGTATTTAAGAAGAAATTATAAAACTACAAAATAATCTCGATTTTTGTATTAAGGGTTAAGAGCATGACGTAATTCCACCTCTCCATTTACTACTTGCAGCGTTCCTGGAGCGAAGTAATTGATAACCGATAAAGCAGCAACTTTCGGAAATGAAAGTTCCTTAGAGCTTTAATGCGACTGAGTACGCAGGGCGTAGCCTTCAATGACTACAGTCGCAGATAGAAGTGAAAGTTAAATTTTGCATCTGCACGCAACAGTACTTTAAGTCACCATCGTCCGCACCGAACTACAAAATCAAACTTGAATTATGAGGGACACAAACACTTAATCAAGACCTCACTGAAATATCTGAATATGGTCGGACAAGCTAGGGCTGCTGTGTCACTTATCGCATAGAATGTAAATGATGCGCAGTCCTTTTATTCTTCATTGTAGAAAAATTGCCAGCTGTACATGTCCTGGGGATGGAAATGCAAAATGCTGTTGACTGGACAGGACATGCATTCACGGTCCCAAATAAAGGTTTAAGGTCTCAAACTTTTCGAAGATCCAAATCTTGCTTCCTGGTGAAAGAGATCTGCGTCCGATACCTGCGGTGCTCTTGAGTATGACTGTATCGTAAACCGCTTTCCGCTTATTTATAGGTATTCCCATAACGAGTGTTGTACGTAGATAGAAGAAATTTATCTGCTGAGCTTGCATTTTCACCAGCTCGTCCTAAGCCCGCGCGCATTCGGCAAGTACCCGAATGGTCTGGTTCCGGTTCCTGGTACGGGAGAAGAATAAGTTGTGCTTTATTTTACACCTGTATATGGATTATGTGCTGCGAAGTAGATGTGTGTGTTTCAATTCACGTTGCATTTGGCTTTGTCTCCTTAATATAATTTAACTGATAGGGAGGAGAGGTAAAACGGCTGTGGTCACGTTCCTTTTTTAGTTGTGTGTGCCTTCTTCTTGTGTTCTGCTTTCAATTCCTTCGAAAATGCAATTTACTTTTTTAAATACAATGGAATTGTTGATGCCGGTTTGCTTGCTTGTCGTTCGTCGGCAGTTTGAGATTGTGATTACGTTACTTCAGCTTCGCTTACAAAACCAACTTGATTTAAAATTTTACCAGTGATAACTTAGTTTCTTGGTTTTGGGGTGACAATGTAAGATTAAGTTTCGTTTTTGTATCCATGTTCTCTAAAGTTTTTTAATTTTTCCAATTATTTCGTTAGGCTCTCTTTTTACTTCAAACTCTAGCTGACTGAAGACACAAAGTCGTGTGTTTTCGAAAGGACATAAACCTCGAAGTATGAGTATTGAAATCTGTTATCACAAGTAGTTCGTCGTCGAAAATTGTTCTATGTTTAGTAAATGCTCTACCTTTTCACGGCAAACGTTCTTATCAAATATGACATGTCCTTCTATGCGAACATAGTTTTCTCCAAGACTTACCTTACAGCCATTTTACATATTACGCAATGAGTTTTCAATATACTTTGGAATTTCTACTGAAAACGCAGACGCATCAAAGATCTCGCATTCTTTTTTATTTTGCTTATGACTTATTAAACAATATAGATGCAATAAATGACTTGTGAAAATATTGTATGAGCTTGAGGCATAGGCTGCTTACAGTTTGAAAAATTTCTCAACCTTTTGTTCTCATTTAGTTAAGCAATAATTGGCTAAATATTTTAATTGTGCGAAAGCAATGAAAGTTAAATCTACGCCAGAAGCTTAAGTTAATCAAACATACATCATTTTTAGGGAGGACCTGCACACACACATATTTATAAGTATAAGAAACGGAATTTCAAAATTAATTCAATCGTTAAGGCTTTAGGGAAAATGCTTATAAAAATATTCAAAATTTAACATAGTTTTGAGCTATGAATACATATTCACAGCTCATATCGATATACAGTTGACCACAAACATTTACTAGTGACATGTTATATAACAAGTAAGAATGCTATAGTAGGCCAAAGCCGACAGGCATAATTTTCTTTCAAGCCCTCATATTGGAGGATGCTCGAACGTCAACGTGGTCTAAATTCAGCAAATTGAATCTACCACAATTGGGCTTCGTCGCAATAGAAGGATTTGCTTTAATTAGATTCCGTAAAAAATAGATCTATGTGATCCAAATTCCCTATGGTTGATTTACTAAGGACAAACTTAAATCATAAAATATCAAGCATTAGACCATTTTGGCATGTAAACTTTTAGCTCTGACTAGAAACCTTATATGGGTTCGAATGCAAAGAATAGATCTACGTAGTCCAAAGTGGGTGGAGTTAATTTTTACGTCCATTTATTGTTTTAAATGCCTTTTCATCAAAGACTATTGAAAATTTGTCCTTTTTACCATATAAAGAATCAGTTTCCGTAGGAACGCTTACATGACAAGGGATTCAAAAAATTGCCCCATCCGATTGAAAGTTTTCACACCAATTAAGAATACCTAAATACTAATACTAAGCGATTTTTATCGCGAAATTCTAAAAATTACAAGATTTTTTCTTATACCGACTTATCAAAATAAAGCCAACTTGAACCATATTCAGTAGCGTTCGTGCTGCTTGAAGTAGAATATGCCGGTGTACTATAAATTTCATGAAGATTGTCAAAAAATGTAGTTTGAGCACAAGAATACATGGAGAAATATAAGACGCACGGACAAACTTAAATTGATTCAGAAAATCATTCTGAATCGATTGGTATACAAAGGAAAAAAAGGGGGATTTATCGCTAACTCTTTTGGGTATTACGGCAGTCTGCGCTTAAACTTAATATATTCTGTACCACAAGGATGCAGGAATGGAAATGCTATTGTTTCGCCCATATGTCACTATATAAAATTCAGATATATATTTGACTTGAAAGCTGTTTGCGAAAGTTTGCCTTAAAGCAAATTTAGTTTTACTATAATTTCTCACAACATCTTTCTCTTATAATATGCAGTAAATTAAGTTTGACTACAAAAGCCATTAGTCGAGAAACATAGTTTCGTTTTTTTTTTTATTTGTTTATATTTAATTAGTGCAAATGAATTTTGAAAATAAAAACCAAAGAATAATTAACATTTGAAAGGCACAATAAATTAAATTAATTGTGATCACATTTAAAATACAAAAATTAATGTGTTTTTAACATACAGCGTCTACCCCAAGATGTATAGAGTAAATGTATTTGACAGCTTAGAAGACCCATACATACAAACACACACACACACACACACACACACACACACACGCACACATCCATATACTCATGTATGCTTATAAAAATAAATATTCTCTTGTGTTTGTTTCCATATATATACACACATACATATACATAATGCAATGTCTGTTCCTTTAGATTAAATAATTAATGTCCTTTTCACACATATAAGCATCGGTCCGTATGCGTTTACTTACTTTGTCCTCTTGCTTTACGCACACACATGTATTTGCCTTTATGAGTAACTTATAGTGTGTGTCATGTTTAATTAGTTAATTAATTGCGTAAATATAAAATACATAACAATAAGTGACTTGTAGTGTTTTATGTATCAACTTGGATAGAGTTTAAAATTAAAAACGAACCGAATTGTTATTGTAATTTATTATAAATTTTATGTTAATTAAATGATAAGATTTATGAACATTCGCACATATTTAGTTCAAAAAAAGTTCAATATAATGACATGTCAGGAATTCGTATAATACATTAATTTTTTTTTTTTTTTTTTTTTGTTAGCAACAATTCATATCATATCGCGATCGTAATTTAGCTTAGAAACCTTATCTCCTTATACCCACCACTGAAGAATGCTCATTATGTTTTCGGTATACTCATTTTGTCATAATGTTTGCGACGTATATATATTCGCAATCAGCACGAAATTCTGACTTGATTAAGTCACATCTGTCCATCTGTGTGTCAGCGTATCTGTGTGGTGTGTGTTGTTGACATTCTCCTGGTCGTAAAAATGAAGATATCGACCTCAAATTTGATAGAAAGATTGCAAGTTTCTGCAGGCAGTTTGGTGGGTATGCAAGATTCGGCCCCAGCCGAATAAAATTTTCTTACTTTCTTTTACTTCTTCATTTTTCATTTCCATGATAATGGCGAGATGTTACGCTCAAACTTAGGCGGGGAATGTAGTCTTATACGGCTATAAATCTCATGCAAAATATGTTCGTCAGCAAGATTTTTACTTTTACTAGTAAATTAATGTCGGCACAAATATGTGCTTATTACACCCTACATCACTTGTAGCATAGGGGTATATTAAGCGTATGCGAGTGTATCCAACGCTCAGAAGGATTGGAGATAGAGACATCCGATGCTGTACCCATCGATTGAGAGTCACTTTCTAAATAGATCTAAGCTTATCTGTCCATCGGTCCATCCATCTATCTAAGCATCTTTTCGCGTTGTGCTTTTGTGGTTAACCTACAGGTCACAATTTTCGTGGCATTTTGATGCAGGCTGAATAGTGATGCAAATGCTTTGGATCGGATCACTTTTCCTTATTTCGAAAAATCTTCATGTGAGCAAACTCTGTTAAGCGAAGTGATGCAGGATATTTATTAGGGCGCCGTGTCCCACTATAGAGTTTTGCTTGTTTTTTATTAAGCATAAGCTTCTGTTTTAAGTTGAAAGAGATACCAGGAACAGACAGACATATTGCTTTAAACTAGAATGGCTTCGAATTTTACGCTCTTCTAACAATTTCTCACACGAAATTATTTTTAATTGTTAAAAACTGGATGACATATTATTTCCGTATATTTACGATCGAAGCAATCACTTAATAATTTGGTCTTTTTTCTTTTCTTTTTAGTCAGGCACCTATCTTGTTCCATTCTTCGCACCTGTTGCGGAACAAACAAAAAAGTTATTAGGTTAGTGCAGTGCGTTTGAAAGTTTATTAAGAAATCTAGTGTGTCCTCCTATTGTAATAGACTTTCAGGCGAATATTGATATTTGCACCATAATTTTCTTAAAATCCTTTACTGATAATGTGTTGAAATGATTAACACATTTTTGCGGAAATTTTAAGAAATAATTCTGCAACTTCTTTCGACTCACTAAAGATAGAGTAATTTTTCTACATTTATTTTAGAAAAATACAGAGATTTATTAACCTGTTTACCTGTACATAGGAAAGTTTATGGCTTCATGTACATAAAAAAAGTTTTTTTGGATTTTTTAAGAACAAAACAAGGAAAAATGGTTTATTGTGTCACGGCCCACTGTTAAATACCGTACAGCACTCTATAATTATTGACATAACGACTTTTCACAATAAGGCGTTATATGAGGAAAGGTCGAAAGAGTGATCCGATCGAAGCCATTTGCAATAACGTTGGCGCTTGGAAGAAAACACGTCGGTGTATCAAATTTCATTAAAAAAATCTCAAAAATAGTACTTCGTAGATTGAACAAAATGCAAAATGACGGACAGACAAGCTTAGATCAATTCAAAATGCGATGCTTAATTAGGTGGTATAGAAAAGAATTGAAAATCCTTCTGGGTGGGACGTACGTGCGTAAGCACAAGCTCAATATACACTTGTATCACAAGTGGTGTAAGGTGTAATGAGGCGTGGAAGCTTTCGCAGAACAAAATATCTTTCCCTTACCCTTGTTGCCGTGTAATTGTAGGTATGTCCAGCTCCTATTTACTAAATACAAGCCAACAATTTTTTAGAAATATGACCGAAAGTCTAAGGAGATTTTTCGAATCTGTGGAATAGTATATCGGGCAAATGGCCTCCAGGGCCTTTCTGGCTGAATTTTTTATCGAAATTTTGATCGTCGAAACGTGCGTGTACGACCTGAGAATGTCTCATGCAGTAATTGAATTATTTTGCGGGATGTATTGCATGTGCCGCCGTCTTCTTGAAACCGCGTGTCGTTCACATCATTATCATCAACATCGCGATATCGGGCATCAGTAACAGTTCTTGCTTGACCAGGCGTACTTTTGAAGAAGTATGAGCAAACTTTCATTACTTCTTTATTTCTGAAAACATGATGGTCATAGGGTAAGCGAAAGTTTGCGACGAAACTGCTTTGCGAAATTTCGATGGCGATAACTTAGTACCCACAGCAAATATTAATAAAAAATTAATTACGAAAATGATCACAATAATTGATGACCTGATACTCCCATCGGGGCCTATAACATGATCACTAACATAATGATGCTGATGGATATGCAAGATCCAGGTCAAAGTGGAAATAATTTTCTTATTTGGTGCGATTGTAATTTTTGTAATAAGACAATATTTCGTAATTTTAAGAATTTTTTTTTTTATTGAAATTTTAAAGAATATACGTATAAGCCTTCGTTTATATGAACCATTGCAGTGATATTTTAAAATTAGTATATCGTCACAAGGTGATGATAACTTATGTAAAGTAATAAAGTTCGCCAAAGTAAGTTGATCGTAAATCTTTTCATGAAAGTTAGCCATGGCACCGACAATAGAAAACATTTTTTTTTTTTGTAAAATATATGCGCTGCCTATTGTAAGCTTGCTAACCGTTTATATCCTTTAACAAAATATTCAGACACTAAATTGTAGCAATTTTGTACATACTTTGCAACACATTGTAAAAATTTTTCGCTCAGGTGGTGAATATCTGGAGAATGTGTTAAAATGAACAGATACTTTATTTTTTTTTTTTCATTTATTTTTGTTTTTGTTTTTAGTTTAATAAAATATTCAACGTACAAGTGTTGATCAAATTACTGTTGAATAAACAGGAAAAAAATGAGGAAACAAAACCCATAAATACCTGATAAGGTAAGGAATTTATTAGTGAAAGGGTAGCGTGTAAGAAATTTGTTAACAGGATAAGTAAATTTGAGCAGAAAATGTTGCTCACATACATATATATGTATATATATAACCTAAGCTGTGGACAAAGAATCGCGTAACAAGAAAGCAATTATATTTGATTTATGCCGAATCGCCCGACACGAACCTTGGCTTGTGTTCATTCTATTCTATAGCGGACGTAGTATATTACGAAGACGTAAGCATTAACGCAGCGTTAGTAACGAAGAAGCTACGACTTCCAACACATCGTACTTAAATGGTGAATACAACTCAAGCGCCTTGCATTAGATGTCTTAAAATATTAATTTCACTCAGTTCGGAAGGCCAGCTATACTTGAATGCTATGAAATAATAGAGCATCGTAAGAAATAATGTTGTCGGTCTCATTATCCTTATAGAGTATCGGATGGTGTACCCAAAAATAAATGCGAAAGTTATGCTAACATTTACGTCAAATCGTTAACGGGCTTTAGAAAATATGGACCGTTCGTCGTTAAGTTTTATGGTCGATTTAAAAAAAAAAGGAATTCTGAAAATCGTATTTTTCCATCATAAAATTAACATTTCGCAAATTGAGTTTAGGCAAACGTTCACTTGTAAACAATGTATTAAGTGCACATCCACACGCACACGTAGGTAAGCACTTAATTAAAATCAAATCAATTCTGAAGTTTTTTCTTTAGCGACTTTGAAAAAACAAATTCTCTAAAAGACAAGACTCAAGATTCTACGAAAAACAACTCGATGCGTAAGAATTTAATCTTAAGGCAAACAGTTCGTAGAAATTATATCCAAAAGTTTGTATATGCTTTTTGCTAAAATCTAATTAAAATAAAAGCTGGTTCAGCAAACTCATATTGAATACTGCGCATGCGTAAGGTAAATAATAAAGGTTCTCAGCTCGGATATACTTTTCTGACGACTTTTAGATATCGATATGTAACGCGTCGGTTAACAGTACGTATTCCGTCGCCTAGGTATTTGCTTTTTGCGAAAGTCGACTTTCTTCATCAACCCAGTTCTCTCTTACAGATACAATGATACAATCAGATCAACGTTTGTCTTACATGTGGATGCTTTTTTATATCCACCGTCCGGTATCGATCGATATTTTCGATAAACATTTTTCCCGAATATGACAGAAAGCTTGACGTTGCGTGTAGGCATTGCAGATCCGCCAAATTAGTAAAAGTGCGTGCCCGCAGTACAACATAAGCTGAGAATATTTCTGTTCAAAAATAAAAAAATCGGCTATATTCGATTCTAACATCATCTGAATAAATACGTAAAAGCGGATTTGTAGCTATCTGTAACCCTGCAAGCCAATGAGTAAAGAACACGAAATGTGTGTTGTTTCTCACCAATAGAAATTATGTTGATTCGGGCCTTAGTCATTACGTATAATCGGTTGGAAATTCTCGTTTATATTGACGACTTGAACCGACTTGAGTCCGGCAACGAAGTCAAAGATCCAGGTCTGATTTCTGGTACGATAGATCAATAAAACTCTTATTTTACTTCTTAACTTGTTCTGATCGCTATAAGTAAAACAAATTCGTTTTCTACTTGGAGCGAGTGTTAAAAGGTTTTCTTTCATTTTATTATAGTTATACACCACACTATAGTCATCCATATAATGGCTTTTCAAAATAAGGCATTATTTAGCAAGCGGCGGTCCGATTCCAACAATCTTCATAAGGGCGAAAACACCTCAAAATATCTCAAAAATCGCGGCCTGTAGATTGAACACAAGAGAATAAGTTGCACAGTTGGACAGACAATGTTAAATCCCAAGTCCTACTGGATATAGCATATGTTCGCATAAACTTAATATACCTTTATATGTAATAATAATAAATAATACGGCTACAAATGCTGTCTTATAGAAGCGTACCATGACTTAAAGCATATCGCGAGATAAAAGGTTTAAAGTTCTCGTACCCTTTGCACGACTTGAACGAATTCTTTTAATAAGATTATATATTTTTTATATTACAGCAAGATTTTGACGCAATTTAACTTTATCTACATGGTGTTGGTATTCCGTAAAAGTTCATCCTATCTGGTTACCTTACACAACAACTTAAAACGTACAAACTTAATGGTGTTTATGCAAACTTTATCTTATAAAAGTATAATATTAACTTAATTCAATTTACTTACCTTTGTTCGTACCATAAACAGTGCTTTCTTTTCTTAACAGATTCCATGTTTGTCCATTTGGATTGTCCTATTGTACACTGTATTGTGTATCAAACTTAAAGTGATAAAACAACATATAAAGCAAATAAACAAGTAGGAAAGTACACCATAAGGCACTCATATATTGCACTAAATACGAACACACCTTGCAATTGTGAAAATATGAAAAAAAAAAAAAATAGAAGAAGAAGAAAGGAAACAAAATAGAAGAAAGAAAAATATGCGGAGCCAAGCAATTCAATTTAATTCATACGATATAACTTGCGTACTGGCTTGGAGAAGTTCTTGCTCTATACTAAAAGGAAGCAGTAAAGTTAAGTAACTGTTTTTAATAGCTTTCTACGGTTAAATAGTGGCTCTATGGCAATGACTGTAAAATGACTTGCTGGTAAATCTGAAAGTATATTTGGTTTCTTCCGTTGCTCTCCTCGAACTTCCTCTCTTCCAATGTACTGCAAATATGGCGAAACCGAATGAAAGCATAAGAATTTTATCGTTTCATTTGTAACATTTTGAAAAAAAAAAACACATCTCATATATAGATAACTAGTCTTGGTTGTTGATCAGCAGGTGAAAACCTGTAGTCTGAGAGTCAAGGTTTTCGCATGAAATTCAGAAGAATTTTTCGCACATATTACGCAAAAGTTGCTCAACTATGATCTATTATCGGGATTTATTTCTTTACCATAAAGTCGTCTCTCACGAAGAAATGACGTCTTACTTAAACTACCGCACAATCCTTCAGATACACTACGTGAGGCTGCCATTTCTTCTCCTCCTTCAAATGGCTTAACAAATTTGTAAGATAAGCAGACAGCTTTTTGTTAGCGCAGTGAGGTGAGCTACTCCCGCTTAAGATTTCTTTGCAATAAAGCTGCTTACTTGAATTTGGAGCTTCGGGGAGACCTTACATAAAAGTGCTCCTAATCGCTACCTTTACTAAACCTATTGAAAAATTGTTGTGTTATGTGTAATACATTTTCTATCTTAGATGATGGGCACTAAAAGTTCGGCTTAAATTAAGTTTGTACTTATAAATATTGCACCAATACCTTTACTAGGTTTTCATTTGGACGTATGTGCGTGTTTATATTTCTTATCATCATCATACAAATGAAGCTATAAAAAATTGTTGAGTAATTTGTTTTTCTCATAGTTTTCTTTTACTTTCTTTGACTTGTAAAAGAATTTTATGGTTTAACTGTTTGTTTCTTTTTTTGTTTTTTCTTTTTTTCATATACATTTTCTTTAATTTATTTCACTATAACACTAAACCGTGTTAAGTGTTGTTAGTGTTGTGTATTTTCGCATCGCAAACTTGTGCAGCTGAGCATAAGTTTGTGTAAGCAGGTAACTGGGTAGTAAGTAAGTAAATGTCGAAACGTGTGTTCGTGTACATTTACGTAAGTCAAACCATTCTTATTCTCCACATTTTGTTCTATTACGGATTTTACAAATTAACTTTGCCTTTGTTGACGTTAAGCAAACAAAATTTACCTCTCCACTGAGTTCATAATATATACGTGCCCGCAATATATATATATATATATATATATATATAGATATATATATGTATAGATATATATATATATAGATATATATATATATAGATATGTATATAGATATAAATATATATATATATATAGGTGCTTGCATGTGTTTTGATCAGCGACGTCTATTGATGAAAGTGATAAAGTCATGCGAAGTATCAATGCCCAAAACGGTTAAATTCGATGATTTCGACTTTTGTCTCCATAAAACAGTCATTTTCCATTTAGTATAATTGAGTTATTTAGTGTACACAGACGCTAATCACGGACAGCCCAGAATTGCATTTCCAACGTTCATTACTTTTGTTGGTTAGTGTACAGACATTTGCTGTCGAAGCCCGACAAACAGTTTTAGAAGTTTATGGTGATGTTGCTTCATCCATCCATATCCGAATTGTCGGTTGTGCTTTCAACGGCGTAAAAGTGGTTATTTTGATGTCAACGACAAAGAACGGCCTGGAGAACCAAAAAAGCTCATACACAATGTATTGCAAGAATTATTGGACGAAAACCAAGTTCAAACTCAAAAGAAGGGTAAATTGCAGCTATCGACATGGATTTACTGAAAATGCCATTTGGAATCGTTTTGACATCGCAGTTTCATTGCCTGCCAGGCCAAAAAAGAGCAGTTTTCTGTAGCGTATTGTGACTGGCAACGAAAAATGAGTGCACTACAACAATTCCAAGCGCAAAAAGTCATGGGCTAGTCCATGAGAGCCATCCACTTCGGCACCAAAGCGGAATATTCATTGCCATAAAGTTTTGCTGTGCATATCATGCGATCAGCAAGGTGTCGTCTATAATGCGCTACTTAAACCGAGTGAAACTGTTAGTGTAGATGTATACCGACATTGGAAGGATTAAGGAGTCAAGGTTACGCTTGTCAAGTGTGAAGTTCTGCCGCACCTAGCGTGCTCACCAAACGTAGCGTCTTCCGATTACAACTTGTTAAGATCGATGCTGCATGGCTTCACTGCCACGCGGCTTCGTAACGCTGAAGAAGTGCGAAAATGGGCCAATTACTGGAACTGCCAAACTGCCAAACCAATATCGTTCTTTCTACATGGTATCACCATGTTGCTACAAACATTTTGGTTAACATGTATTGCACCAATTTTCCTCAATCAACGCCTTTTTCAAGTGAAAAGATGATCAAAACACATGCAAGAACCTAATTTATATATACATGTAATAATATACAGATCTATATATATAGATATATGTGTATGCATAATATATACATATATGCAATATATATGTATATTTATACTTTTGCATGTATATGTATATATAAATTTTCTTTTTTTTTTCATGTAAACGTCACCATAGCTAAAATCAGTTTTACGTGCTTTTCGAAAAAACAAACATACAAACCTCAACGATTTGTGGAAAAACATATTATTTCAATTTATTCAACAATCGTAATATCATCACCAAGCATTTTGCGTTTGCAGTTTATATAAATAAGTACAGTCACTCTTGTATGCGGTTATGTTGGCGTTGGTATCCATTTGCTATCATCGTATATGACGGTTATAACTAAATTTTGTATCTTACGGCAAGCCCGGCAGGGCAAAATATATAAGAGTGCGGATGGAAAAGAGCACCAGATTACGAATTATAAATATTTGTGTGGCAAGGAAGGTGGAGAAGGTTTATAAAATTATTTAAATATGTGATGATTTAATAAAATATAAGCAACAAATTGCTTACAATTCAATCTACCAGAGATTACACCAAGCCATTATATCTTTAATTATATCAAGAAAATAATGTCATCATTTGAAATAACAATCATTTTTTTACCAAAGGCAAAGGGGTAGAGATATATAAGATGTGTCGTTCAGGTCTATGCATTAAATTGGCTTAAGTAGTCCGGGTCTCTACTTATTGAAACCCGTTCGAGATTTCAAATTTAAGGTGAAAGCTTGAAATTTGTTACACTTGTTCTTAAGTAGAGAATAACTTTAAAAACGGCTGTAACTCCCCCATAAAAATATGTACAAGATTGAAAATAACAAGTCGTGATTGCTTTGGATCATAAACTTAATACCCACACTAGACACATCATAATATTTCAATTCTAGACAGCGCTGGTAGGTCAATAAGATCATTTTTACATTCACCTTTTACAATGGTGTGTGAAATATTTTTACGAAATTTTACACCACACTATCTGCAGAGACTTGAGAGTAACAAATTATTTACTAATTGCGGACGTTTTTGTGTTCGTGCTTGGGTTTTAGGATAAGATACAACGGATACAATATAGGCAAACGCAAACAGATCGCTACTACGATTCTGCTTCTTCTTACACTGCTCACGAATAGTTGCATTATCGATTTAAAAGATAATTATTGATTATCCGTCCCTCTGAACTAAACCGATAAAATAGATAAACTTTACTCAATTGGTTTACTTAACCGATTAATTCGCCCGTAGATTATAAAAAAAAGAACCACACGCAAATATTGCAAGTGTCAACAAAGGCTATGTATGTGGAATATTTCTTTTCACATATTTAATGTACAAATTTTCATCATTTGCACGAGTCAATCCCGCCTTTCAACATACATTATATGCTTTTTTTTTTGCCCGCTAATGCAATTGAATGAACAAATTGACAACCACCACTTTTGTGTTTGTGTTAGTAATCGAGGTGTTTATTACTAATTTAATGTAAATTCATATTAGTTAGTTTATATTCATACGTTAATTTATAAAAATATTGGACGCGTGGTAGGTGAACTTGTGTCCGTTGTTCAAAGGGTAATCGAACAAAGAATTAAAAAATACTTGACAAGTTTTTGGAAAAATTATAATTAACGTTCGGTTGCTGTAGGGGACGATTCATGACCGAATATAGCTGATCACAATTTTTTAACATAATATTATTGCCTAAGTTATGCTATTAACTAACGACGAAAAGTCTTCTCGGCTCCTCGATGCGTGTATGATGTCATCTATTGTACACAGCCCTGCTCAATTCCGAATATTACGCAGACACAGCTGTGCGAACCTCTACGCCCTTCGACAGGATTTTCTCCGGATATTCTGTTGAAATCTGATGCACCGGCGTATTTGGGCCTAACTACTAACGCTACTGAAAATGGTTTGGATGGGACCACTTTTTCGACCACTCCCCACGTAGCACCTCAATTGGAAAAGTCGGTATATCAATAACTGTATTAAGAGAAAGGTAGCGTATTGAATGGTGAGTTTTGAACGACTATTATGTTCCCACCTGTTCATTTTTTTCAATATCGAAAATTGCTAAAGCGACTATTGACTGCAGTACGCAAACTTTAAGCGAATATGACAACTTATGCTCGTTGCAGTATGCATGCCCGGATTAGACAACTTTGTCGATCATTCGAAATCCCCATTTCATTTGTTGTCATTAAATAACTTATGAAAAGCTTCGTAACGCTTATCTGGACTGATTTCGCAAAGTCGATATTCAATTTTCATCCTCAGAGGCAAAAATTGCGATTTTTCCATTTTTTAAAATTACGACTTCATTTTATTTTAATTTTTTATCGCTTACCACATATTACATCTCGATTCGCGTTGTATTTGAGTTGTTTTAAATTGTGTGCAGTTTGATGAGATGTTAATATTAAGCAAATCGCAGCGTGCAATATAATAAATATGCACTTGAAGCTAATACCTTCCGGATAGTAATACACATACACGTGCTAACTATAAATTTAATATAATTTCTAAACCGCATTACCACGTTAACATCACTTTATATGATAAGGATGATGTTTGCAATTTTAAAATGCATTTTGGCATCACGTGTCTTTCGTTATATTAAAAAGTTCTTAATGGAAGAGAAATGAAAATGGATAACTTTTTATTTTTTCTCTCGCGCTTTATATGCATCGCAAGGCGAACAGTTTTATAATGTGTGAACAAAAATGGCTTGCAAGTTTTCCACTTTTGCAATTATTTACAATTCTATCTTCGCTATAATGATGGCATCTACATAAACTAATGGTATCTAGCATCATTGAAGATGTGCTGTAGATGCCCTAAAATCGTTCATGTTCATATCATGCGATATGTTAATATTTAGGCAGTTGATTTATATAGAAAACAATTTGAGTGTTCACTCTTACGTTCATCTGAACTATAAACATAAACGGAATACAAAATTTCGAAATAATCAAATAAAAGTTAAGCTAAGTTAAGCAGGCAGGATGTTTTCCAACGTAGTACAGTCCAAGGCAAAACAGGATAATCCATTAAAAGCCATAAAACTTGCTTCACTTGCGCTATAATAAAGTTAAGAATTTAGCAGACATAAGGACTTGTAACCGTGTAAAAAAAAAACACTTCCAAAAACTCTTATAAGTGAATCAATATTCTCGAGAGTTAATAAAATTGCTTACATTTGACCAAGACTCTAATATTCTTCATCGTCACTTTTTCGTCTTAAAATATCATAAATTACACCTGTGTCGCCATACATGAGAACCTTTAGAAGAGAGAAGTCTCGAAGCCTAGGTTAATGTGACGTGTGTCCCTGTACTGTTAGGGAATTTTCTCGCCAGATATTACAAATCCAGCTTTGTTACCATATGAAGTTATATTATTTGCAATTTTGAGAGAGAGAGAGGGAGAGAAAGCTGCAAAGTGATTACGTGTAATGACTTTTTTACAGTGCGAGTCGTTACAATCCCTTTTCAATAGGATCGACCTATATATATATTATATATTCAATGAAAGATATGTTACATCAGTGTGAGAGACAGAAATTTCTATGCTATGTAAGATTTCAGTAACACTTTCCACATCAGAATTCCAACACAACCTACCAAATTTATAAATTTTCAAGAATTTGAAGGAGTAACTTGAGTGAGGGTAAGAACGCAATGAGGACAATTGAACTGCTCCGCCTTTTTTTTAGATTAGCTTATGCTGGCTCAGTTTTGGGTATGAATTAGATATTTACCCCTCACGAAAGAATGCGAAAAGTCTCAGCATATCCGCAAAATAAGCATAGCAGACGCTATAGAGAAGTATTTCATAAAGGATTCTAAAGTTACTTAAAAAACGTTTATTGGTCTGTTCGTGTTCTCCTTTATCCTAAAGCTCTCTCACAACCGTATTCCAACATGGTCGTCTGTCATAACGGTCATAAAATTAGTGATTAGCGTGTTTGTCATTTTCTGTCAAATTCGTGTCAAAGAGTGATCATAAAACTATATAAAAATCGCAAAATCAAATATAAAAAAGGGCGTAGTGTTAACATTTGCAGCGAATTGAAGGTTAATTAATTAAATAAAATTTATATATTATTTTAATATTAGGGCGTTTTCTGCAAAATTGTCCTTGAAACTCTTCTCTCGTTATATCCTTGCACTACACTCTGTTATCGCAATAAAGATACATAATGACCTGCTCAA
Source organism: Glossina pallidipes (assembly GCA_000688715.1). Lineage (NCBI taxonomy): Eukaryota > Metazoa > Arthropoda > Insecta > Diptera > Glossinidae > Glossina > Glossina pallidipes. Next base: position 817,719 of record KK499789.1, on the reverse strand, counting down.
CGGTGCAACACAAATTGTGAGTAAATGTCCGAAAAAGGGAAAAACTCTAAACTCACTAAAAGTTGACAAAATCGGTTTTGCATTTATGTGTCACAAATATATGCTTAGCGATGGCTTGGTGATTGTACTCAGAATACGGTTATTACTTACAGAACTTGATATAAAAGCCAACCGATTAGACTTGTAAGGGGGCGTGTTAGTTTTTCGTGTGTTGCAATTCGAAACTCCAAACTCTTCTTCTTCATATTCCTGATCTTTTTTCATATCCTTCTCATCACCCCGCAACACACGATGCAATGACATTTGCAAACGTATTCGTATATTTTTAAAGAAAAATTTGCGTTTTTTCCTCGCTGTTCGAATAAATGTGTTCGATGCACGCATCGCTGGAATACGGATAACGAAGTTCAGAAACTTATTTCTGAAATTCGTTTTTGCTGAGATATCGGCAGATCGCAACAAACTCTGATGACGGATATGAAATACTATATAATCTGAGCACTTTTACTTTCGTGTTCCTTTAATATCTATGGCGAAGCCATCTGAAGTAATCTTTTCTCTTCAATTTTATCTAGATGTATGTACATAGATTTTTAGTGAGTATGCAAATTAATGCAAGTCTGAGAAATTACTATTTTTCACTTTATATAAATAAATTGGCCTTACTCTCGGGCTGAGCATAAACTAACATCATGCACGACATCAGCTTTTATATATGACGTATGTAAATATTGGTGGAGCAAAGAGCAAGAAAAGAACTTATGCATATGTATGTTTGAATTGAAGTGCATAACAGCAATCGTGTATATGCATATTTAAACGTTTGCTTACAGACTTATAGAAAAAAGCGAATAATTCAACGTGCATACACATACACAAATATATTTATTTATATATATATATACATATGCCTCACATACACAAAGTTCGTGTAGAATTCTAATTAAACGCTTGATGAAAATGCATTACAAGGTTATTAAGAAAAACGCTCTATGTGACTTGCATTATTATATATTTATAAAAGAAGAGTACTCACTCACACAATACAGTATTACCATATGTACATGTATGCATAATATGTGTATAGTTGTATACACCCAGTTAAACAAAAGATGTAAGCGAATAAAAACCAAACATTAGTAGCGTAAGTTTCCAGCTAAAAATTAAGGATAAGCCTGGTGACGATTTTAATGCCGTATGAACTTAAGTAAGCAAACACATCTGCACTGTAAACGCACGTGCCTGTTTAACGGATATTATATTATATTATAAAACTGCCGTAGCTACGAGACCAGGTGTTAGTTAAATATTAGCGGATGATTTTACTCTCAGGCTTATCTAGAATTCTTTTTATAAGATTTCTTTATGAGACTTTACTTAAAAGCTCGACTTTATGAACCTCAGCTGGACTACCTAAACGCCATTTTTTAAAAGTAGCAAATGAATGTAAAGTGCATTTGTATTTGAATATACTATGCAGCGCCGATTTCCTCTAATTATATTACGTCTGGCATGTCGTTATTTTCATTTTCGAAATTTCAATATTCGTAGTAACCAAAACTGAAAACTATGCCTGAAGCCAGGCATAATATTCACATAGTCAAAGGTTTAAAGATCTACGACTAAAACGGTAAAATTGTTATTAGAATAGAACCCTATAGCGCTATAAAACACGTTCCCTTTGACCGTCACATAATTTATTCCGGCTTTTTACATGAAAATCTCTAATTTCGACAACGTAGTCGAAACGAGTAGAAGTTCTTCGAAAAAGCTCGTTGACAATAGAACGGCAAAATCAAGTTGGAATTGTCGTCAGTGCAAATTGCAAAGAAATGTGTAGTTGATTTCACAGAAAAGAGAAGAAGCGGGAGGAAGGGGTACTTGCCTATACCTGAACGCACTTAAATGGGATAATTCAATGCATTTCCATCGTACACCTAGTCTTCCTTCCATAATAAATATCTTTGAAAAGATCGCAGATTATGTTGCGTCACAGTATCTACGGGTATTAAAAATTTATTCTCATTTTCGATCTTTAAAGTCTCAATAGATTTTAGAAAATCCATTATATAAATCGAGATTTTTCTTATATCCAAGATGCTTGGTGCACTTCCGAATCTTGACAATTTCAAGTCAATTTAATATAAATCATTTTCTTGATTGTATTCGCCTTAAACTTCTGTGATATTATACAACTTGAACGTATTTGTTTTTCTTATTGTATACGGATTCGTACACATAAACACATATACACATAAACACTCACAAACAGTATGATTGAAAATCTACTTCATTGGTTTACTTGATTATATAGCTACACAACACTATTGTATGTATGTATGTATGTATATATAGTATCCAGTTTGCTTATGATAACGTGATCTGTTTTAACAATTTTTGATTGAACAAAAAATTTGATTTGTTCTTTCAATATAAATTTAATATGAGATCTAAACACATTAAACTTGCAAGCGCACAAAAAAGGGAAAACTAAAATGAAAATGAAAAGTGTACAAAAATTTAATTTAGAAAAAGAAAAAAAAAAAAAAAATCAAAACAAAAATCTAAAGAAAACTTATTCTTCAACTTTTGCAGTATCGTTAAAATATTTTGATAGTCCGACAGAAAAAAAAACTATAAAACATTAGGGAAGAAAAATGAAATAAACAAGCCACGTTTTTCTTCGAAACGGGTTGCATAGTAGACGAATGTATAAAAACAGTTTTTCTCGTTCTTATATTCAACACTACTTGTGATACAAGGGTATAACTTGTATGCGAATCCCCAAAAGGATTCGAGATATATCCACCTTTTGTTTAAACGATCGATTCAGAATCGCCTTTCGATTTGATTTAAGTGCGTCTGTTCATGTTTTTCTCTTATGTTCAATCTACACTCTATTTTGATGACATCTGGTACACGCATGTCTTTTAGCCCAAGGACAATCACTCTTGAATATAGCTTGCATCGGACCACTGCCCATATAACGCTTTGAACACCTGTAGCGTGGTGTAGAGTGATGGCCCACTATTATGCGTCAACTTGCTTTGAATAGATGGCTTCAGAGTCACATAACTTTAGTAACCATTCCTTCTATAGGGCATGTGAAAGGTAATAGTCCGTACATAATTAAAAGAAAAACTTTCTATAACGTTTGTTAATTCAATTTGTTGAAAACACATAAGAGCATTATAGTCAAGCGAGGCCGACCATCAAATACCCTACACCACTTCGCTTAGTACCATTATTGGCTTGTTTTCGTTCGTTATAATACAACAAAAATTACACACTATTTTCATGCTCATCAAAGTCCGCATATTGGAGGATGTCCAAGCTACCACATGCCGTGAACCAAATTGAATCAACGTAATTTACTTCCCAAAAATTTTATTAGTTTTCAGTTTCCGTCATCAAAAACTACAAATTAGACTTTCTCTCCATGTAAGCGCTTCTTTTCTTTTTAACTTCTATTTATGCTGGTGTCTTAAAACGAGACCGAGGTGATCCAAATTCCCTACCGTTAATTTTTTTGCTAAATTTCTACTACGAGCCAATTTCTGTTAAAAAATATTAAAAATTAAATCTTTTTCTGGAGCGCTTACTATTCATCAGAAATCGGACACGGAATGGGGTCCAAGGAATAGACTCATGCGATTCAAATATCTTCCACTTAATTTTAATGTGAAATTACTGTCATAACATTAACAATTAGGCTCTTTTTGGCATATAAAGATTCACATTTCGTGAGAATGCTTATATGCGGTCGTATCGGAAAAGTAGATCTACAAGTTCCAAACTCGGTAAGGTTGGCTGATTTGTCAATTTACTATTATGAACCAAAGCGTTTAGTCAGAAAGTTTTGACGTACTGGCCACTACTACTGCTAGCCAGCAGATTATCCAGCTGTAGTAGGGGTTTTACCGAGTCGAACTGCCTTAACGGTGTAGAGGTCAGTTTTTAAAAGTGAGTTAGTTTTTCCGCAAAAATTTCAAAAGTTCCAGAATGATGACTAATTGTCTTTACCACATATTTGGTTTAAGATATAAGAGAAAGGTGCTTGAATTTTTTTGAAAGAAGACCATGAGTTTTTCGTTGTTCTATTATGTACATTTTTAATCAGCGTAAACTTTAAATTCGAGGCAAACATCTATCTCCACCCATAGTACAATCTTTAGTCGTAGATGACGATAACATTAGATAAAAAATTACGACTTTCAATTTGCGGTAGGTATTGGCGCATAAATCGGTATTCAGTACATTGATGTAATGACTGATTCTACTACAGACTCGTCCACAATTGAAACGAAAAATTTACTTAGGATTTTATTAGAGATATTGGTTTAAAACTTGGTGCAATTACTTGTCCAAACCAGCGGCCGGTTTAACGTTCTCGATGCGATCGCCTTTTTAGCTGATGGTACTCGGTACTTGATGCTTTCGTATCAAGTTGGGCTTCTCGTAAAATAACCCAATCGCGCACCATCGACTAATTTCTCGGTAACGAACCTTTATTCGTGAAACGATAAACCCATAATGCAAGTTTGATATCGAGTTTGCTCGGTAGCGAGTGCCGTAAGTCGACTCCGCCTACAGAATATATCTGTAAAACTTGTTCCAATCATCCAATTCTATGTTTCTAGGTTTACTTGAGGAATCATCATTCCTAACATCAAAAGTGCTTTTGCGCCTTTATCAGTTTAATCAAGATCGCAATAAACGATAACATGCTATAGGGTGAATAGGGTGAACATAATACGTACCGTTTGAACAATTTGACGATAATCGATTCAAAATATTATTGTATATTTTGTAGCTTTCACTGTACAAGTTCTGTTCTGTCAGGTCTGTTAACGTACAAAAAGATGTACACAAAATTAATGTATTTCACGTTACTTGACGAAAGAGTGGAGAAAAGTAGTTTAAATAAATAAAACCAATCGCGTAAATTATATCTTAGACTTTATCCCTAAACGTGTACGCTCCATTTTTTCGTATTTGACTAAAGTGTTTACAGAATTACAATTATTAATAAATATGTTAATATAAATAAATCAATCAATAAATCCACCGAAGTGTTTTTGCTTTCATGCACGCCTGAAACATATGCATTGGGCTTTAAAGCAAAGTATATGAATATATGAAGTAAAAAACCATCGGTGAAGAGTTTATCATGTAGGGCAATGACTAACCGCTAAATACCCTACATCATTTCGCTTAATAATTAAAATGCTCGGTTTGTGATTACTCGTCATAGAATACTAAAAGTCAGCCTCTGTTGTGATATAAAGTTTTACCTATTACGACAACTCCTAAAGAGGAAATGATCCGAAACTAAGACATATGTGATTTAAACTTAGGAGAATATGTGAAATAAATATGAAGTCAATCTTTTTATCATGAAGTAAATTCAACTTTGTTTCAATATGAAGGTGTATTTTCCCTCCTAATGCTTATGTCCGAAGGGAGTTCAAGAAATGATCCCATACGATTCAAATATTTCACATTTCGTCGGTGAACGTATTATTTCTCATTGGTTTTTTATCGAAATAAATTAAAAATGATATTCCCTTTCCTCCCTTTTTTTGTATATGTTGCAGCGCATGTTTGCCCAATACGCCATTATATGGTAAGTCATTATAAAACTGTTCACTTTCAATCCATTTTCAATAAACTGCTTCCTTGGACCACAACATGTCGAATAAATAAAGCAATGCACGGACCTATACCAGCCGGATACACGGACGGGCATCGTATATATGGATTGAAAAACTCCTTCTGTATTGCAAAAGCTTAATACAACATTACCCGGAGTGGTTCAAGCAAAAATTTTTAAAAAAGCAATAAATTCCCTAAAAGAAAATAAAAAAAAAAAAAAAAACCTAATTCACTAAGCAAATCCTAACAAATAACTGTTACGTTTCGAAAGGATATCTGTGTGTTTTAATAGTGAATTTGCCTTTCAATTTTTATTAGTGCATTTTTGATGTGCACTTTATTTGAAATAACAAGTGCATGCAAATTATATACAATGCACAAAATCTCTTACAAATGAGCGCCCATACCATGGCTGCATAAATTGCTTTCTACCTCTGCAAAAAATAAATGACACGATTCCTTGAAAATGTTTGCAATTTTCGGTCTAATTTTTCTCTTTTTTTTTTTCTTTCTTTTTTATGTACCCAATTAATTATCATTGATTTTTCACTTTGTCCTTAATTGTCAGGTCATATGGCATCCTAACTGGCAAGCAACTGACATCAATCAATTTTTTTGTTGTACATATATTTTTATTTTTTCAATTTGATTCGAACGCTACAGTCCTCTACAAAATTCATACTGGAAAGGCAGCGAATCGACTGCCTAACGTACCTGGTATTAAATGGGTGCTATATGAATTGATGGGTATCAGAAATTTGCTCGAAAGTATTATAAAAAAAAAAAAATTTCTTTTTTTATAAATATTTGGATCTTTAGTGCCTTCTATTGAACTTAATTGCATTATAAGCATTAAAATTTCATGAAAATGCTTGTTTCTATGATTTTTATATGCGGCAATAGAAAACAGACGGAAAGGGCTCCGATGTTATTCGATTTATATATTATATATATATATATTAAAAGAAATAACCATAGCCCTGAACAACTCCCGTAAATTGGGTTTGAAATGTCAACTCTTGTGATATTTCACTCCCCAGATGCAGAAGAGAATAAAGTGTAAGCCAAATTTCGTTTCCAGAGAAGTAATCACAGAGACATCTCACTATTTAAACATAGTCGTTGGCATCTTCTTTTTACCATGCCTACGCAGTGGTTGGTTCATATTCTGCACGGAAGCGCGTTAACATATACAACCAGAGTTAGTCTTCAAGCCGCAAGCCTTGCTCAGAAAGCTAAACGTAAGAAGATTATCATCACAGATAGTTTATCGGTCATAAAACATGTGTTGATGAAAAAAGTCGAGAAGTAGGACTATCCACATTACTCGCATGTTCATTCTAATCGCTTTCCACACCCTGTGCACAATCAACATCGAGAAAATTAAGATAGAAAAACTTCCAAGCACCTGCATTCTGCGTACCAGGGCATACAGAACATATAGTGTTTGGAATGCCGAAACCTTTTCAATATTTGAACATTCGTTTCCGCGAGCTTCTATGAACACTATGAACAAACGCATGTGACGAACAGAATATCAATAAAATATTCAACTCGATTAAGCTAACATTTGGTCTATCTCTTAAAAGGGAGGGGTGCCGAGAGTTCTTGTTGCTGGTGTTCATCCTATTTGTTTGGCCCTAGAATTTAGTTCATTGGCTTAGACCAATAAATTTTATAATGATTGTTAATATTATTTTTCACTCACTTTTACACAAAGTTGAGGAAAACTGAAATATATTTAATTGTTGTATGCATCGGCAAAGTTGAGCAGGTAGGGAACTAAAAATTTGCCTCATACAACCGAGATTTCTTTCATTTCTTTATTTTCACTAATCTTGGAAAATAAAATTTATTTAAAACCAATTAATATCTCTCGCTTTTATGATAATTGAAGTACCTTCGAAAGTATACTAATGAATATGCCCATAAATATGTGTGCTTCACTATGAATTTCAGCAATCGTGATAACATAAACAACATCCAGGCAGACAGTTGAGAGAAGCATTTTATTTCCATTTTAAAGTGTAGTTCTTCTAATTTCTCTGCGGTAGCTATAAACTGCATTGCCTCGGAACTCAAATATCCAGAAGTTTTCTTTCTATCGATGAAAAAATCATTGGTTTGAAAAATAGGAGAAGAAACACTGATTTCGACATTCATTCGATTTAAAAGTTTGCTTTTGCTGAGTCAATTAGCTTAACATCTCGTTACTATTTGACATTATAATATAGAGTGAAGGGAAATGCAAAAAAATTTTATCAACTCTTTGCACTTTGCTAGATGATCATCTCTTAATTAACTCATTATTTTTAACTTGCGTAAGTCAAGATTCTCAGTTGTCTAGCGTAACAAATTAACTGCAGTCGTGAATGCTCTAATAAGTTTTGCTTTCGAAACCGTACCACTCGTGAAACAACATTAATTCAATAAGTTTTGCTAGTTAAGAAAAAAGCAAATGCTTGAACACAATTCACTTTTGTTTAAAACTAAAGAATAATTTAAGGAAGTGCACCCTACATTGCTTGTGGTACAAGGGCGTATTAAGTGTGTGCGAATGTATGCAACACCCAGAAGAACCCGAGATTGACAATCACATTCTGAATTGGTCTAAGCCCACATGTCCGTCTATACGTCCTCTATGCCTGTGTTTAACGTACAAGTCGCAACTTTGAAGATATTTTAAAGAAATGTGAAAAAATGGCGTGTTTTACGCCAAAGACAAACGCTATTGAAAATCGTTCGGATCGGACCACTTTCCGTGTAACGCCTTGTTTTGAGAAACAATTCTATGACTGTAGGCAGGTAAGTGTTGTGCTCATTTTTTTTTTACCATTTCTTTTTATAATCATGAATGTATTGTTTTCAATGGTCTTACATTAGAATTGCACTAAACCCAATAAGTCAACGCAACTGAACAAGCAATTTTGGCAAATTTTGATTGAACCTCCCAGTAGGCAGAAAGCAGTGGTGTTGTGCTAATTTTTTTTTACCGAAACGCGTATATATAATTATATAGACAGGGCCGATCCTGGGTAGGCAGCCGCTCTGTGCGGTCTCATGTCGCAAATTTGACGACGGGGGGGGGGGAGATTTCCCCCAATTCTCGCCCGTCTTCTAATGTTTATTATAAATTCTCGTTATCAGAAATCATTTTTAGTTCCGGAACGAGTTCCTGTCCAAAAAGGAAGTACCGGAACGACCTTCCGGAGCGTTCCGGCTCGACAACACCACTGACTGTAGGACGGTGTAGGACATTTAATGGTTGGTCGTGCCCCATTATAGCTTTTTCACTTCGTTTTGCTTATATATCTATAGAAAATAAGCTGTAAAAATTTTAACTTTTTGCACTGTCCTCTGCTAACGATTAAGGATATAGCGATTTTATAGTCTGGTTTAATTTTCAAAAATCCAATAAAGTGTATTTACTAGCAGCTTAAAATTTCAGGTTGACTTAGAAATGAACCTCCGATTCTTTTTTTTGAAAATGTCGCCGTGGAAAATCTGAGATGAAAGGATGTTCACACTCTCATACGCTCAGATCAACAAATCGCATTTGAAAATAAGTGAGATAGGTCGGTTGCAAACATGTGCATGTAATCACCAAGATCTGAAGATCCGACGCAAAAATTATTTCCATTGGTAAAAGAAAAGATCGATTTAAATGAATTGTTTGTACTTTTTTTTTCGAAAAAATAGTCTAAGAAAACAAGAACGTTATAGTCGGGCAACGCCGACCATTACACACTCTACACCACTTCGCCTAACACAATTATTGGCTCGTTTTCGTTATAGTACACCAAAAATTACACGTTATTTTCCTACAAAGGCATACTTTTCATGAAGGTCCGCGTATTGTAAGATGGCCAAAATATCAGGAGGCGTGATCCCAATTCAAAAAAAGTTAATTTACTGCCCAAAAATTTTATTATTCGTCATCAGAACATACAAATTAGACTTTCTCTCCATGTAAACGCTTCTTTTCTTTTTAAGTTCTATTTATGCTGGGGTCTAAAAATGAGACCGAGGTGATTCAAATTTGCTACCGTTAAGTTTTTTGCTAAATTTCTACTGCGGGCCAATTTCTGTTAAAAAATTTTAAAAATTAAATCTTTTTCTGGAGCAGTTAGTATTCGTCAGAGATCGGACACGGTATGGGGTCAAAGAAATAGACTCAAGTCATTCAAATTTCTTCCACTTAATTTTAATATCAAATTACTGTCATAAACAAATTTGCGTCACAAAATATTAACAATTAGGGCTTTTTGGAATACAAGCATTCGTAAGAATGCCTATATGCGGTCGTATCTGAAAAGTAGGTCTACAAGCTCTAAACTATTTACTATTATGTATCAATTTTCACCACGAAAGTGAATTGAAAATTATTTCTTTTTATTATGTAGAGATTCAATTTTCATAGGAACGGTTATACGAGAGGGGCTTCAAGAAATTTCAAATTCTTCATGCAAATTTCAAATGCCGGAATGCTATTATTTAGCAAGCTTTGTCGAAAAATTTGGAAAATTGTAATGTTTTGAGAGAATTCGAAAATGTGGACCGGTCCGAATCATTTTCAGTAGTATTCGTCCTTAGCTCAAAGCATGTTAATGCAAAAATTTCTACCTGTAGGTTGAACGCAATTTAGATGGATAGGCATCAGACGGGCACACAGACAGACGGACAAGCTGAAATAAATTCAGAAAGTTGTACTGAATCGATTGATATAATGAAAGAGAATCTATCCTAGGCTCTTGTGGGTGTTACGTATGTCTGCATAAGTTTATAACTCCCTGTATCACAAATGGTGCAGAGTATAACAGATATAATGGCTTACGAAATCATATTCGGTTATAACCATATCCCTTATATAGCATTTATCGTAAGAAAAAAACATGTAAGAACATTATGTTCGGCTATGATCATCGTTTGTTTAAACAAAAACATAAACAACAAAGAGAAAAAAAATGAGACTTCGACACTCTGTAACATTGTACGGGCGTGACCGATTTCATTGCTGTTTTTTATAGATAGTATAGAATATACCAGCAAATATTTGTCGCTGTGTCTATTGTAGGTTGTAAGTAATGCACAAAGTACGCTTCTTCTTGAAAGCATAGGCGTTTTAGTGTATGTGCGTATCCTTTGACAAATTTCAAGTAACTCACTACCAACTTGCCCCCAATAACTTCCAATGGCCAATATCTTAATTCGTTTGCACTGGTAGACCGTTTATTATAAAAATCCGTATAGACGAGTAGCTGGAAGAACACGTATGGCCAGATCGATTGAGCGTTTGATAATGATTAAGGCTAAGGTTCATTCTGAGTGTTACAAAAGCTTTGACAAATTGAAAGTGGATTATAAGCATTAGAAAAATCCTGTTTCCTCGCATCAGGCCGTCTAACCTACTTTAGTGGGTGACAAGTAAGTATTTAATTATTGATCGTCACAGGCACTGAATCTTTTAGAGAAAGATATAAAAACTTGTAAAAGGCAAATAATTAAAAAAGTTCATGTACAAATACTAACGTCTTATATTTTTCCTCCTCATCATCTCTCAACTTATGCCACCTGCATTTTGGAGAGGGCCCTTCAGCGCCTCGAGGAAATAAAAAAAATATTAAGATTTTTGATGGCTTTACCCTGAAACGCGATTAAATCTCAAACACAAAGTCGAGTGGAGTCCCGCTTCCTTCACTGCTTTAATTATACACTACTCTTACACTTCTTTTATGAAAACCTAATAAAAAATTTTGTTTAGCTGACAATATAGAAGGGAGATATAATAAGAATCGCCCTTATATGAAAGGTTTTTGTTGTAATTCCTTCTTTGTACTCGCGATTTAAAGTCATCTCATCAAAACATAAAGAAGCAACAGCGAAGCTGTCCGTCTGTCTGCCCGTCCTTGTGCCTGCATACGGTAAATATTCTCCCCATCACAAAATTTTATGAGCTTTAACAGCCTCAAACGCGGCGAAAAACATTGGAAACTCTCGCACACAGATTAGTATTGAAAATAAGCCAAATCGAGTAAAGGACGAAACGAACAAAACCACTTCCGCCCATTGAATGCCACATAGTATCAAGATTTTATTTTTTCTGTAATATTTTTTTTTCTATTTTTTTTTTAACACAAAGGTACTGAGTGTAGATAATTCGGTCATAGTCGAATATAATTTTCTTGTTATTATTACAATTGATTTAACCAGAGAAATAAATTCTAAGACTAACGGTTTAAAGCACTTATTATTTTGTAAATGTAATTTTAACTTACTTTTTAATATTGTTTTGTTTTGTTTTTTTTTTTGTCAAATGAATAAACTTGAATGCTCGCCGGTCGTCATCCAATCCTGAGCAGTTTTTGGCCATAAAAATTCTTTCCAGTGTTTTTTATACCCTACATCACTTGTGGTACAGGGTATATTATATAACTTAGCGCGGTCGTATATAACATGTAGACGGGCTTAAGATGGACCCACCTTTTATTATACCCATCGATCCAGAATCATTTAATAAATTGATTTAAGCATGTCTCCTCGTCTGTCCGTCTGATGTCTGCCCCCGTAAATTTGTGTTCAAGCTACAGGTCGCAATTTTTGAGACATTTTGATGAAATTAGGTAAAGTGATGTGCAAATGGTTCGGATGGGTCCACTTTTTCGACCACTTCGCAGATAACGCCCTATTCCGAAAAGTCGTTATACGAAAACAAATTGTAGTTCTCAAAATTTCTCGGCAAAAATGGCTAAGTGGTAGTATTTCGGCATTTTAAATTTGTACGAAGACTTTGGGCCGGCTGGGGCAATTTTTGAACCCCCTTTCATATAACTATAATTCATACGACAAAAAGTTACTTCACGATGAAAGTTATGTCATAATAATAATTTAACATAAAAAAATTATAATCCCGGCCTATTTTTTCGATCCTACGATTTTCACGAATATTGATCCTTTGCAGAGCAGAAAAGTCTAAGTTTTAACAAGTTGTGATGGAAGTTGATCCATAATGTTATAGTAATTTCATAGAAAAATGAACTCTACAGAGTTTGGAGTATCTTCGCACGTTTTTGGATCCAGCCCTATGTAAGGATTGAACATGGATTACATTAGGGCCCGCTTTCCCAGAACTACGCATATGTAAAATCATGCCTTTATCTATAAACAAAATATAATTTTTGTCTTCTATAATAAAAATAAGCATTGTGTAGGGTATTTAATGGTCGGTCTTGCCCCACTATATGTTCTTACTGGTTTTTTTTTTTTTGATTTATTTTTTGTTTAGCTTAATTATGGAAACATGTGGTGGTATGGTCGTTACAAGCGAAATGTGCATCAGCTCGTACGTGTAGGTAAAATTAAATAATTTATAAAAAAAGGGCGTTATAGAGTAGACCAAACGTTTTAAAGAGAAAAATATATCCTTTTTTTGAATTGTTAATGTAATAAATGGAAGCCAAGCAAAACATATCAACGAATTGCACCTGATTGTGGAAATAAAAAATTGATTATTTTGATAATGTAATCGCTACACAAAATGCTTACAAATTATATATATATATATATATGCTTTACGAGCCCTCAATATACGAGAAATCAACCTTATTTTTTTGTTTTTTTTTGTTTTTGTGAAATTAACTTAAATGAATTTTTTCGTAAATTCTTATTAACAACAAAATTTTGCTTTTACTTTTTCTGATTAGGGCTCTCCGATACGAAACTGCATGAAATCTATTTGGATAATAAAGAAATTAAGCTCAGCTGGATGGTCGATTGGTATAAGCAAGAGGTATTGTTTCATTTGCAAAACGCGTTCAACGAACAGCATCGTTGGTTTTACTTGGGCTTTTCGAAACGCGGTGATATTGGCGATGCTGATATATGTTTCTTTGAAAATCAAAATGGATTTTTCAATGTGGTCACCGACACCTATACCAGTCCGAATGGTAAATTCGTGCACAAAGACTATCAACAGGATTGCGTTCTATTCAAAATGGATGAATACACGCTGGCATTTAAGCGAAAGTTCGATACATGTGACCCTTCAGACTTCCGTATGCATGTAAAGCTTCGTGAATTGTTGTCGGATTTAAAAGGAAATTAATCAATTGTTGTCGTTGCAGGAAGGCACTATGTATGTAATGTGGGCCAGAGGTGAAAAAGATTTACAATTGGCTGACTATCAATTTCCATTTCCCAATGTTTCTCAGCACGAGTCTGGTATTCAAATGATGCAGTTATTGCGTAGCGACAAAATACTCATACCCGAAACGTGAGTTATGGGCTGCTGCTACCAATTCGCAGTTCAACACTGATAAATGACATTTTTGGTCTATTTTGTTTTCATTCGGTCTAGTGATCTTAAGGTTGTAGAAATAAGGTTACATAACGTAACGATACCCGATAAGGAAACTACTTATTGGTGTCACATACAAAAACTTGATGACTTTCTGGTGCACAAACATCATATCGTTCAGTTTGAGCCAATTATTATAACACCTGGTCTTGTGCATCACATGGAAGTCTTTCACTGCGAAACCGATTGGAATGTTAATATACCGCTATACAATGACGATTGTGAGCAAATGCCATCAGCAGCCAAAGTTTGTTCGAAAGTGGTTGCCTTGTGGGCGATGGGAAGTAGTACATTCACATATCCACCCGAAACTGGTTTGCCAATGGGCGGCAAAACTTACAATCCGTTTATACGTTTGGAAGTGCACTTCAATAATCCAGAAATGAGAAAAGGTAAATATACGTTTGTGTATAGGTTGCTTATTTACTTCGGTTGGTTGGTTGGCTGGTTGGTTGGTTGGTTGGATGGTTGTCTGGCCGAGTGGCTCCTTCTAACATAGTGATTTATGTTGCCATTTATTATTACCGTTTCAGTTTGCATTTTTTTTTTTTTTGTTTCTGTCTTTTTTTGCTTTTCACATAGTGAATGTAAATGTTGGCATTTGTTCGTTTTTTCTTACGATGATGTTTTATAGGTCTTGTAGACAGCTCCGGTATGCGCATTAAATTGGTCTCCCAACTGCGACAATTCGATGCCGGTGTCATGGAATTAGGCCTTGAATATACAGATAAAATGGCGATACCACCAGGGCAAATTGGTTTTCCCCTTAGCGGTTACTGTATCGCCGAATGTACTGAAGTGGTAAGTCATACAAAAATGCATGGTGCAGCGTAAGGATTCTTCAAATGTGATTTAAGTTAAATTTTGAAGTCTTTTAAAATTAGTAAACGTGTTACGAGAGGGAAGTGCATAAACAAAACCCTTTTCCTCTCCCTCTCTCTCTCTCTCTGTCTCTCTCTCTCTCATGCACCTCTACTTATTTGGAGTTTCCATTAACGTGAAAATCCAATGGCTTTAATCTCTGAACTTTAAATATAAATGCTTTTAAAAATATCTCAGCAAAGAGCTACGAAAATCTTCTGCCTGCCACATGCTTATAAAAGCCACATTTAACCAGTAAAAGCTTCAATTAATCGAATAAATGAATTTACAGTTTAAATATGCGGTTCAGAGCTAATAAAGCAAATCAATACGTTCTCATATAAGCCAACAAGCATCTAGCTTTAATATGATTATTGTTTCATTTTAGGCCTTACCGCGCACAGGCATCGTTATCTTTGGCTCACAATTGCATACACATTTAACTGGCGTACGTGTATTGACCAGACATTTTCGTGGTGCGGATGAGTTGCGTGAAGTAAATCGTGACGACTACTACTCACATCATTTTCAGGAAATGCGTAACTTGCGTTATAAGCCCCGAGTTTTGCCGGTAAATCAAGCCTCTTTCAAAATATTGTTTTTGGTTCGTGTATTTTTTTTTTTTTTAATTTGATTAAAATTAATTTTGCAAAATTCATTAGTGATGTGTGCACCATTCATTCACAATGATTATGTAGCAAACATCGTTTTTGTTGTTGTTGTTGTTGTAACCCTAAAATAATGTCAAGGTTGTTAAGGGATTTCACATACATATAATACAGTAAATGTATATGTTAAGCATATATATGTATGTATGCATTTTTATAAATATTTTTTAAAAGTTTTCATTTACACCGTCCCTCGCCCGCCCCCTCCTGATGTGTTTTCATTCATGTCACTATTTTTTAGTTTTAATTTGCTACGAAAAAGCTTGCTTTCGACCGCATTTCGATGTTATATTTATTTTTGTTTTCCTTCTTGCTTTCTCGCATATTAAAGGGTGATGCTTTAGTTACCACTTGTTATTACAACACTGTGGGCAAAGATAACTGTACACTTGGCGGTTTTTCTATTAGCGATGAAATGTGTGTTAATTACATTCACTATTATCCTGCTACAAAGTTGGAGGTGTGCAAAAGTTCGGTATCCGAAGAGACTTTGGAAAATTATTTCGTTTATATGAAAAAGTAAGTATTTGCTCTCAGGTAAGAAATCTAGAAATTACCTCGAAAAGCGAAACTGATTATTGATTGCTTCTACTACATATTGTAAAGAAAGCGTATATAAGTATTTTAGCATCCACGCGAAAACAAGTATAGTGTAAACGGAATTGCATTCATATAGAGAGTAAAGCTTCACATTAGAATTACGTTTCGTGTCGTGTTAGGGATGCTCTCTAGCTAGCATACCTATCAAAGAGATGAAAATTACGTTTGTCCTTCAAGAATTTAATTTCAGTTTACGCTTTCGTTTTCATTCCGTTCAATCAATACATTGCCCTTTGAAATTAACATTAGGGTAACTATTTTTCCCACAAGTTAACATTAATAAAATCTCATTTGTATGTGAAATAAAAGCCAAAGTTATTAATGTAAATAGAAATTGTATTCAGTGATGAGTAAATCTTGAATTTCACATATCTAAATCCAATATGAGACAGTGGTAAAGTGTCCTGATACCAAAAAATCACAATTAGATTTAATTTTTACAGTAAGTTTTTAATTATTTGTAAAATATTTGTTACAAGTCGCTGTTCACATCCATATTCAATCCACTTCCGTGACTACCAAATATATGCCAAATAGGAGCTTTCTAAGCTTAGGAATTAACAATCGTTACCTTCATTGCTCTTCCTATATGCCTGGGGTTGGTACACGATTCTGGACGGCACCGACTTAGTTCGCGAGGCGCAACACAACCGTATTGATGGTACGACTGATTTCACATTCGACTCACTATCAAGCATAATTCATATGCTGTCGTGTACCACCAACTCATCACTCGGTAAAAGTTGCTCGATCACGAGAACCATCGATCCTAAATTGAAAATTATATTCGAGCTAACTCGATAATGAGAACCGTAAGGTGACCGATCATACAGGTCGATTTGACCGTAATGGATGTGAAAATAATCTAAAAATCTATTTTGAACATTTTACGTTTCTTTTGAATAACAATCCCTTTGGATATTTTTCAATAAATTTTACTGCAAAGACCATAGTAATTTAAATGGATTCGTTCAAGTCTGCTTCTCGTCTACTTCTATTGAACTTTAACGCTTATTAATTCCCGTCATAGCAGACTCACTTCCATCTACGTTGTCGCCGTGTCATTTCACAGTTCATACGTAGGGATCTTGGCTGTATTTTAAAAACGCAAATAGATTGCGACAATAAAACCAATGCTAATAATGATTCGCGGAAAGATGACTACTAATGGACCGGAAATCGTTACACCCTACTCCGCTTGCGGTACTTTCATTAATTTTTGGACGGACTAGGAACAATTTTCACATGATTATGGAAAATTTTCGTAAACAATTTTCGACCAAAGCGTAGTAAGTTAACGGTTTCAGAACTTGTGCACACGTTTGTAAGTTAAATTTTACTCGGTTTTGAACTAAACTTAATGCAATCCTTAGAAAAATTTGATACTCATAGTCCAGTTTCGGGTTTTTGTCGCAAGTTTTGCGGATATGAGGATTCTAAAAACAGAGAACAGGGAACAGACGATCCTGATTAAAATTCAAAACCTTGCAATAGTTATAGAACTTTTGAGTGTTACAGGCGGAAGAATACGTCAAGATTTAATTTTTCCACTTTAGTCTGTTTGGTTGTCTCCATAGAGTGTCCGGGTCTCATTTTTTTTTAAACAAAAGGTGGTCATAGTCGAACATAATGTTCTTACATGTTTTTTTCTTTACGAAATTTCTGTAGAAATTTAGCAAAAAACTTAACGGTAGGGAATTTGGATCACCTAGACTCCAACAAGCATAGGGGCTATCACGAAAATCAAGCCCTGATATGGAGAGAATGCCTAATTTGTAGTTGTTGATGACGGAAACTGACGAGTAGTAAAATTTTTGTGAAACACATTAACTTTGCTAGCTTTGGATTACGCCATGTGGTGTGCTGGGCATCCTTCAAAAAGCGGGCTTTCATGAAATGTGTGCCTTTGCAGAAAAATGACGTGCAATTTTTGGTGTATTGTAACGACAACAAGGCGAATTCGTAAAGCGTATCTAATGGTCGCCCTTGCGCGACTAACTGGTTTTTCTTTTGCTATCTTTGTAATAAATGGTAAAGGAAGGGGTTTCGTGCGCTTTGTGAATAAACAAACACGCCTATTAATTCACTATATATTAAATAAATTCGTCTGAATTTTCTTTTATAGTTTTTTGACTTGTAATATGTTGTTTACCGATGTAGGTTTAATTTGAAAATACTTTCCAATTCAAAATCAATTTTGACATTGACATATGCCAATGAATACAAGCTATGCGTGACCTCATTATGATTTCAGTAGACAGATACGTCGCTAAATTACTTTCTCGATATACAAACTATATATGTATCAGCTAATATACGCAATGACAGAGATGTAAGGCCATCCATCTTGTGGTGTCCGAAACAAGCGCAAAGAAACCACACTTCTGATTGGGATTTGGAGAAATGTTTTTTTTTTTTTATAGTGTTTGGATCTTGTTATTATTTGTGGAATACAATACATAGAAAACACACTTGCTGCTCCTAAGAGATGTGTACGTGCGCAAAAAATGACTTAACATGTAAATGGCATTGCAGTTACCTTTAATGCAGAACGCTGCAGACACATGATTACTGATTTTTTGTGGCACAAATTACATTATTTCGACTCGAACGATACGTAATTTTAACAAAATGGTGCAATACGCCATACATATCGCGACAAAATCAATTTATTGAGAGAAAAGTTCAATGATCGTGTAATCTCCAAAAACGGCTATGTCAGCTTGCCAGCAAGTTCATGCGATATACTTTTGTTTGGCGTTATGTTAAAACGTTGGCTTACTTCAATAAACCACAACATTTCAATGACCTTATGTACGAAGATTATTGGTGGTTTTGGTGACATAGGATTCCAGAATTGCATTATTACAGAAGTCCAGAGGCGATCATTTATATGAAATGAGTTTTAAATAAAAATGGCGTGAATAAATATCTAATACAGAAGAAAATTCATGCTTGTAACTTTTATCGCTTAAATCTTATTACAAACTAAAAAAAAAAGCACTTATCTGATGACTAATGTAACATAACCAAAAAGAAAAGAAAAAATTTTTCAAAGCAATTAATATATTCACATAACACTTACCCAGATGCGAGAGTTGCCTTCTAGTCAAATATATCTTTATTGCTTTATTTTCTTACTATGTAACATAAGTCGATTTTTTGAATCTTTCTAACAATTCTTTCTCAATTTCTTTGGCAGAGTATTTCATAGATGCGATACTCAAGAATTATTAGATTTATATTTTTTTTTCTATCATTTCTGGTACGAGAGCACATTAAAATTGCGCGGATGTATACAACACCTACATGTGTATACGTATTTGGGATCTCTTTCTAAATCGATTTAAACTTGTCTGTCCGTCTGTCCGCTTTGCCTTCAACCTACAGTTCACAAGTTTTAAGATATTTTGATGAAATTTGTTACACTAACGTGTTTTGTCGAATCTTATTGAAGATGATTCGGATCATACCATGTTTTCGAACACTTACTACGCAACACCTCAATTCGCAAAAATGTTGCATAAGTGCCTGTAAGCTGCCGTAGGATAGTTAATGGTGGCCTACTATAGTGATTTTAGCTGTTCTTTTCAAACACGATTTATAACAAGCAATGCACTTTTATATGTCAAACGTGTACTTTTTCTTTCTAATATATCATGGATAAGTTAAAGGAACATAAGTAAAATAAGTCTTGCAATGCACTTTGTGTTGAGGCGAAAGACTTTCCATTGTGATATACACCGAAAGGCATACTTTGGTGATAAAAGCGGTATAATATCGATTTGCATGCAACTCAAAATCGTAGATTATTACAATAAATTATAGTCGAGCAAAGTCGACTATTAGATATCCTACACCTACATTCTCTCGTTTTGGTAATAATACCCCAAAAGTTACACATCATTTTCACGCAAAGGCAGAATTTTCATGAAAGACCGCATTGAAGGAATCCTTATATGCGCTATAGGTATCCAAAAAATAGGCCTACATTGTCCAAATTCAGTAAGATTGACTTCTATGTCAATTTACTATTATTCATAGTATCAGATATTGAAAAATATGACTTTTTGTCATATAAAAATTCAGTTTTCGTAGGGACGGTTATATGAGAGGGGGTTCAATATATTGCCCCATTGATTGAGATAATTTCTTTACAAATTTCCATGAAACGTCGACCTTGAACGATGAGTTTAAAGATAAATTAATTCGTACTTGAAATAATTGATCATTGATTAATTTTGTAATAATTTGAACGCTTTTGCGCAATGAATTTTCGCTCACCTACGCGCTGCGCTGTGAAAATATGAATTATAAAAATGACAGCTAAACGAAATTTCCCGACGGAATAACCTATCTTTTCTCGTAGAGCGGGTATTTATTTTAATCATTAACTTGGAACTAAAATTGTGAACTAAAAAAAAGGATAGAGTATAGCTACACGACTTTGGATTGTCTTGCAAATTAACATAAATTAATTTTAATTATATATTAATTATATGAGGTATCTCGGGATTTTCTTTTTTTAATTATAATTTTTTTATTGCATCATAATGTACATAAGATAGGGTTATGTATCGTATAGCACGTCGGGCAAATGGCTTCCGGACGTGTTCTCGTCCATACGCACTTTTTATCCAAATTTTCAATAAACGTTTTGCATAAGTAAGGCTAACTTTCGTTGGTGCGGCATTGAATCTCCTCGTTCTTTCAGTGCACAGGTGGTTGTGGGCTTGTTGGCACCGACCTTTGACTTCAAATAATCGCATGAGAATAAGTCCAGCGGTGTTAAATAAATATTCCGATCATATTTTGTACGAAATTTACGAACTGTGGCCGACAAACTTTCATTATTTTTCAAAATATTGTTCAACACTGAAACTGCATTGCACTCTCGTGTAATTTTCCATTTTTCTTAACCGTAAACTGTCAGCTATAAAACTGTTTTGTTTGTTTTTTGGCATTGCCACCACTTTACGGCACCCGCACCGGCAAATTCAAATCTTGCGTAAGTGTTGGGGCACGCTATATAAGTGGCTCTGCAAGAGTGTATAAGGTATAGAAGAATGCAAGTGTAGAACATATTGGAGATAGAGTACAAATTTGCTGTAATGCTGCATGGGAATCTGAAGGCTTGGAATGATGGAGAAGTCAAGTTCTGAACGGAGAAGTAATGTAATGTAATTGATGGAGAAGAGAATTATCATTTATAAGCCGCAGATGGAGCATACGGGGGAAATATTTCAGTTATTTTCGAAAATTAATTTTCAAATTAATTCTTATTCCAATTTTTGAATTTTTAACATTCAATAATATTTAAATTTATTCAAGCATTTCTCATTTCATAAAGTTCATCAAACTCATTATTCTGCAGCAATGAGTGCAAAGGAGCTGTCAAGCAAATTAACTAATAAACAATAGCATGATTTCATAAGGAACAATTTACTCAATCAACAATCCTTGCAATCTCATCCGTACAATGTCGCTCATTAATTTTTTGCTTTTAGCTCGTAACAGTGACACTTAAGTCGTACCGTCGTCAGTGATGGCATTTGAAATGATTTTTTCGTATTTTTTTCTTTGTTGTTTATATTTATTTTACACAGAAAAGAGCATCAACATGGCGTACGTTTGAACGGAGCACGTTCGAAAAATTATGAAAGTATTAAGTGGACGCAACCTCGTGTTGATCAATTATATACGATGTATATACAGGAGCCACTTAGCATGCAGTGCAACAAATCGGATAATACACGTTTCCAAGGTTATCAGTGGGAGAGTGCGCCCATCACACCAGTACAAATCAAAATACCTATGCATCGTAAGCTTTGCCCCAATTACAATCCACTCTGGCTGAAACCCCTTGACCGAGGTGAGTGCGATTTGTTGGGCGAATGCATTTACTGAAGTGCGGTTTAGGTTTACATTTTGTTGATTTTAAATTAGATAATCGCTTAATATCCATCCATTCGTTTACCTCTTTTGGTTGTTTTCATTGCAGTGTTTTTGTCAGTTTGCTAGTGTAAGAAATGAAATTCTCTCTCTCTCTCTCTCTATATGCTTCTAAATTCTTTGAATTTTGCTTTTTCTTTATTTTTGTTTGGCGAAAAATTAATGCAATATCAACGTTTATAACAATGAGACGGCAGAGCCAAAGGAATAAAAGGTTTAACAAGCAGAAAACATAACGTTTCCTTTACATTAACAGTTGAACAGTTAGTGTTGCACGATTCCGGGTACGGCAACTAAGCAAAATCAAAACATTTTCTTAAAAGATGAGTAGATTGACAATAATATTATAGTAATTCATACAGAAAGAGTAAAACGTGGTTTGTTTTAACCGAATATGCTTGTGCATAGCATGAAAGCAACATACGCACGCATGCATTTATGTCAGTTCTTCATCAGCCATTAGAAGAACTCTAAGGTAATTATGAGAACGCTTATGATTAAGGAAAAGTAAAGTAAAAAAAGGAAAAAAGAAAAGGGAAAGGGAAAAGGAAGGGGAAAGGGAAAGGGAAACGGGAAAGAATAAAAAAAAAAAACAAAACCGACAATATTACGCCAGAGATGATTATTGTAATTCCTCTTTGCTTAGTATATATTTTAAAGATGAAACTTTATGCACATAAAGCACATAACAAAGAGCCAGACTCAATGGAAGTGAAACAGTTTCGGAGATATAATAGAGTTTCATACACAAGCAAACATGACAGATTCACTTAATTCGTTTGCCAATTTCTTTTATTTTATTATCACTCATTATTTACGAGAAGAAGACGCAGAAATGCTTACAAATGTGGAAGGATGTCGGCGGTGGAGTTTGGCATCTAAACTTTCAATCAAATTTATTTGTTGTTGTGCTTAGGCACTTAATATATTATTATATTTTATTTTAATTATTCATTTAATTCAATCTATTAGCGTATGTGTATATGTGTGTGTGTGTGTATGTATATGTGTTAAGATATACGTCTTCTCTGTCATAAAATTAAGTTAAATATAATTTAAATTTATTATCATTTGTCTAATCCCATATTAAAGACATAATAATTGAAAGCGAAGAAAACAAAAGAAAAGAAGAAACAAAATTGTATTTATACATATTTATGAAACCTTATATGTTTATGAGATGTGATAATTATACTTCTTTATTATGATATTAGATGAAAATTTATAGAAAAAAAATAATAAAAAATAAAAAAAGAAACGAAAGAAATTAATAAATTAAAAATAAACAAATAAAACGACCACCATACCAGTAAATAAACGATTGTTTTAATAAATACAAGCGCATATGTGCAGACGCATGGAAGGTAGGAAAAAGTAAAGCACTCTCTGCCGAATAGAAACTTGTAAACTTTCGCTACCGACTTGCATTTACCGTTTGTTTGTTTAATAGATGATCTATGATACTTGCATTTGGTAATTGGAGGCTGATCATCTCTAGAATATTAAGAAGAACAAATATTCGCTGTTGGTTATAGCATATTAATGAATTGCTCTTCAACGGATTCAATTGAACCTATGTAGCATCTGTGAGAAGGAGATCACACAACAGAGGCATATTCTACTTAACAAATATATGGCCTTTTTGTAATGTAAGGATCCTTAAGCTCTTTGCACCACCTCTTAATGAAACCTAGCGCGGACCTAGGTTCTTCTTCCGCTCCGAAAGTCATGCAGGAATAAAATTTGATAGCAAAAGCTAAATGCTGAATAGCTACGCGTTCAAACAATTTAGGTTAGACACTAAACTTGACAATCTCGCTGTAGTTCTCAACGTGATGTCTGTTTTCATATTTGTGAAGCGGAATAAGGACACTACTCCTAGGCAGAATTGCACAGTGATTGAACTTAAGTTTTTCTTTCTTTGATTACAACTTATTTTGCAATAATAAAGGTGTAGACTTTACTGAAACCTGTACATTTTTGCAATCCTTCGTTCAGCATTACTAGTGTTTTAGATAAAGGCGCCCCCACTGAATAGGGTTTAAAACATACAGGAAAATAACTTAATCTGACTTAATAAAAAACTCTTAAATTTTTCTTTTATTAAATGTGAATGCGACAAAGAGAATTCATTGTAAGAGGGCTTGGGTTGGCCCTCTTCATAGGCATGTATAGAGTGCGAAGTCTTGCAAGTTTATCATCTATAGCCTTCTAAGTTATTTTTGATATTTGAATGTTTGTTTGCGTGATGCGTATCACTTGTAAAAATTCTAACAATTTGTGGGAAATCTATGGAAGATTTATATGTATTTGCAGTTTAATTAAATTCTTATATAATAGAAAACAATTCTGCAAATAAAAATATATACAAATGCTTTATCTTTCTGTTCGAGATATGATCTCGACATAACACATTATTTTAAATCATAAGAAATACTAAACAAACAATTCTCACATAAAAAAAAAAAATATTGTTATTCGAACTAATCTGACGTGCTTTTCATTTTTTCAATTCACATTTTATATAACATCTATATATGGATCCATTTCTTTTTGATTTCTAATCTAATAATAATCTAATCTAATCTAATAATAAATGTTTAAAATTCTTTTCTTTTTCTAATAATGAAATGAACATTTTTTTTATATTCCTTTAAGAAGAAATTATTTGATCATCCTTTAATCCACATTTGTAGTACAAGTGTATGTGGAGAACATATGTGCAAACAAATGCAACATCCAGGAGAAATTGAAATGGACTCCCCTTTTACTATACTGATGCTGAATTGATCTAAGGTCTGTCCCTCTGTCCGTCTTAGTTTTCTTGTGCTCAACATCCAGGGCGCAATTTTCGACATATTCCGATGAAATTTGATAGCTCGACGAGTCCCAAGAAACCAAGGACGAACGCTATTGCAAATAATTCGGATCGGATGTTTTATTTTGAAACATCGTTACATGGGTAACCGTATTAAGCGAAATGGTGTAGGGTACTTAGTGCTGGGCCGTGGCCCACTGTAATGTTTTTGCTTGTTTTCATTTAAGATATATTTCCGCTATGAAATTTTTGAATCCTAATATTGATTCTTTTTTTAACGTAAAACTTTTTAATAAAAGTTTTTGAAATGTTTACATTTATAGTGTAAGAGTAGAAGTACATACGCTTTCATTGCAATCAATGTTACGCTGAAGCTACGTAATGCTTAATTTGGCTTGGAGTGAAAACGCACTAAGCTACGAAACACTTAAAAAGTGGTTTGTAAGGTTTTGCTTTAAAAATGTAAAAACGCTGAAAATTTACATACGTCCGTCCGTCTAATGTGGAACCAACCCAGGAAATGACGTTCCGCTTATGCTGGGGACTTCTGCCGTTTGTGGCGCATTCCCTCTGACCAATGTTTGTTCAGCTCGATGCAATGATATTTAGCTCATGGGCAATTCCCTAAATTTCAAGATTTACGAAAGTGAGTCAGTGACTATTTCGCCTTAAAACCACGAAATCTCTGCCATGAGGACGTTCGCGAGATGCCAGATAAAAGGCGATAAGCCATAGATAATGGTGGTGAATATGTCGATTATTGTGCTTTCTAACGAGTATACTTTACATAGAGATGAATTTTAACAAAAAACCCAGAGAATTTATTTACACAATTAATAGACTTTATAATAGACGTTACAGTACTGAGCATGCCTTTAAGTAGATAAAAGAGAAAAACAAGCAAACTGTTAAACAAAATATGTAAAAAAATAGTGAATGCGTTATCCTTAAAGTCATTTAATAAATCCCATAAAAATGTCTTAATCGTCCATTTGCAATTGTCTGAGCAATTTGTCTTTGCTTTCCATTTCCAACTCCTACTGTTACAATCAATTACAACCGGTTTTTTTCTACAGTTATACTATATTTGTTACTGTCGACAAAATGGTTATATAAATCCTATCTACGTCGTTAACTTCCTGCTGTGTTTTGTAAGTGTTGCCCAAGAAACGTGACCGAAAGATATTTGGGTAGAATAAGCAGAATACGTTAACAAATCTTACCGTCATAGCGTGTTGCTTAGTTTTTTACCCGTTAAGTAAGGAAAGGTATATGCTCGCTTTATCTGACCACCTAGAACAATAAAATTTTGCTCAGTTCTTGATTTGTTTTGCTTGTCAGTTAGTGCGTCTGTCCGTACATATCTTCATCAACTTTTAATCAATACATAAAATAAATGTATTTACTATTAAATTGTAATGGACATAGTGACCTGCAGTTTAGTTTCAATATATATTATATTAGTTTCAACATATATTAAAGGAATAACAACACGACCTTTGCGGAAAACTTCAATTAACAAACATTTTAGCGACTCTTACATGTCTTGTTACTTTCAGCGAGATGTATCTGAAGTTTGATAAAGACGCACGCTTATCAATTTGTGTCGAAACACAAAACCAAAACAAGTAAAAAGACTATAGTCGTCCGTGGCCCACCACAATACACCCTATAACGCTCTACAGGTATTCATGTAATGACTTTTCAAAATAAGGCGTTACAGAGAAAGTGCTCGAAAATGTGGTCCTCTCCGAATCAGTTTCAACAACGTCCTTACTTTGATAATGTATGTGTTTGTTTCTTTAACGCAAACTTTCCACTTTTCTGTTACTTTCAATATCAATCAATCAATCCGTTTACAGCTTCATTTTGATTTTATCTTGTTCTAAAGATACTTTTGCGCGTAAATTTTCAAAGTTATTAACTCGCCTTGAGAAAAAAGTGAAGAATTTATCAAAAATTTATTTTTGTTTTTTGATTGCTGATGCAATTTTTATACAACAGCAACATGGCGTAGTGAATGAAACCTTTGGAATAAGTTAACGAAAACAGTGGAATTACGCTAACAAAATGACCGAACTGCTTAGCTTTGAATCACAAAAGAAAATGGTAGGTGTTTACCGAAAGGATGAGAAAATACTTAATAAAATTTTCGATTTTATTTTACGGTTTCTTATCGCGTTATCGTAGCCGGCAAAAATTCACAATTTTTTCTTTTTTAATTAATCAGAAGTCGTTGTAACAGTTTTCCGTTAAAGTAATAGTTACATCCTTCACTAGCCATGCGGGATATAGCTCTTGTCTTGTCAAAAGCCTACGCCAAGGACAATTAAAACTTACAACCGATGGCCGAATATCCACGAATTTAGATTCTCGATTATCGTAAGCTTGAAAATGTGTAAACAACGTTTTGCTAAAATATGTGCCTAAACTATTCCCATTGCTCAGCAAAATCTTTGTTCATTTCCTGACAAATACTTGCAGATGATAAATTTATGAATAAATTGTTCGCCTACACTAGCAGTGAATGGTTGGGGACCTTTTGTAATAATAACTTTTATACTTCATCCTCTTTTATAATCACTGCAATCAGCGACGGCGTAGGGAACTTTTAAGAAACACACTTTAACTTATCAAACACACTGAACATATATATATTACAACATATGGGGACGCTTTCCGTATAGAAAAAAGTGCTATGCTTGCTATGCATACAACTTTTTTATAATTTGGCCAAAGTCCAAACCAAAAAGTAGCTTAGGGACTTTATTGTTAATTAATGTTCTTGCAAGTTCTAAAGAGAATATGTTTTTATTTTTGTATTTTTTGTTTTTTTTTTTGATCTGCTTCCGAGTAATTATATTTTGGTACATCTATGCATGCGCTTATCTTTGCTCAAATAATAGGAGGGTAAGTAAGTTATTTAATGAGAAAATACTATACCGTATTGGATAGTATTGTGACTTCTCCATGTATCTCTCTTAAGTTTTACGCCACATTGAAATCCTTTGGGCTGTCATTTCATTTGGGCAACGTCTTGAGTTAACAGAAGTAAATGCCGAGGTATGGTGACGAGTGGATGAAGTACAAATAATATTTGAAAGGCAAAAAACCATGATGCAGGCCAACCGAGAGACATTAATTACGTGATGCTTCAACCCAACAACTCAACTGAGCAGCGACGTTTCGATTCATAGCAAAATTCCATCAATTATGTGTCTTAGGAGCACTTTTAATATTTTCCCTTCTGATAGCTGGACGAAAACATATTTTAAAGAAAATGATCCAGTCTTCTGCTGTCTTGGAATTTTTTAGTTGCTTTAATATAAAGCAAATCTCAAAAACGTGATCTTCAAGATGGCGATTACAGGAAGTTGTTGAACGCGTAATTAGTGGGAAGAGTTAAGGAAATAAGAAAGCAAAGCATGTTAAAAACGTAAAGAAGTCATTAAAGTCTTAATTCAAAGTTAAACTTAGCGAAGAGCTGACGGAATACATACATATACATGGCAATGCATATTAAAAGCGTATTTTAATATTTTCTTCATTTTCCTTTTTGCTGTTACAGGGAACGTAAATAAAAATAATTCACCGGTTTTTACAAGTTATCCCTTAGTTTGGAAGGCGTAAGGAACAATTTCATATAAAATTTCAAAATTTGATTTATATAGTGGCATTTCCATATCTAAAACTTGAATCAGTGTTATGGTTGACTGAATGCTTGTTTTCATAAAAAAATTAAACAAAACGAAAGCCCAACTACCCATTGTTTTGTTTGTTTATTTAGCTGAAGCCAATACAAATTCATCTACAAAATTGATGATATTTTGCTCACTGAAATATTACACCCAATAAACCAATTTGTTAGAAAAACTTTAATCAAATCAAGAGCGACCTCGCAGTTAAAATGAAAAAAATTCAATTTTTATTGTAAATAAATCCAATAATCGTATTAGTTAGCAGCAGACTAAGTCCAGCAAAAATCTCATCCATGCAAAGTTTAGTAAGAAATTTGAAATGTGTAAGCGTTTTTGGCGAGTCCTATATAGAGCTCTTCATACAACTTCTAGCTATATTTGATAAGAAAAAAATTTAAAGATTCACCACAGTTTTTATTTGTATTTCTTTTTTTTTTTTTTTTGTTGTTTCAAAGAAATAATATGTTTTCTGACAATGAAGACAAGTTTCGAGTTCCGATGTTGCCTGCAGGTGCTTCTCTCTCCCTCTCCCCTCTCCCTCTCTCCCTCTCTCTCTCCCTCTCTCTCTCTCTCTTTCTATTTCTCTTTCTCTCTCTCTCTCTCTCTCTCTCTCTCTGTGTGTGTCTCTTATGTTATCTGTCCAGATCATTTATTCCGGATAGTCGCCTTCTTCATAGATTCTTTTTAATAGTGTGCTCTCTTCTCGTTTTCTCGCAATTTAACACCAGTCAATAACGTCGTGATCGGCTTCAGTTGGATTAATCTTATACACCGAGGCTATCAGTGCATATTCAATGATAGGAGTATAAAAGCCGAACCGAGGAACTCAAATAAAAACCGAAGCAGCCAATGTACACAATATTTCATTGGGGAACTTAACAAAATTTATTTATCTTTATTTTTTTTTTCCGGGAATAGAATCTTGCAAATTTTTCTATTTGCAGTATTACCCGAAGCCGGTGAATTGAGGAACAAGAGGATTTACAAGGAAGACAATCTGAATTCAGTTTAATGTATTCTTCATTCAACGGTCGCTAAGCTCTTCGACATCGCAAAACTATACCAACCATTACAAAGGCGCTACACAATATGCGATTGCAATGCAATGGGAAGAGACCTTATAACTTTTCCTTCATTATCTCAGAACTCTCTCAATGGAACCAAATTCGCCAAAGAAGAGCTTCAAGATCGTAGTGTTGATATCATATATTTTTAGTATGACATTTGTGTGCTTCGTTTAAATACGTCCCTGTTTAGAATCGTCTTCTTTTTGTTTTGATCACTAATGCACATCACTCTTCCCTAGATCCAATATATTCGTAAAAATTTGAAACTAAATGCATCTGCCACTCAACAAATCACGTTTACCAATAATAAGTTCGTTGGAAAACCGCCCGCAGTGCGAACGAACACATTATGAATAATATCCGGATTTTTTCAGAATGTCAAGTGTTGCTAAGCAATGTTTACTAACGGCACTCATTCAAGTTTAAATGCAAATCCCCTACAGGCAGTTATGTTTGTTGTATTGATATTTTTCTTTGAAAAGCATTTAATTGGCTTTATAACGTGATATCAGTGTGCACGCTTGTGCCGAGGTCATTCTACGGGCCATCATTTTTGTTTTTTTCTTTCCAAATCACAGACTATCGATTGAAGACAATCGCGTTACATATAAGTTAGTTGAGTACGATACTTGATGGTCAAAATGGTTTATTGGGATATTTGTTCGCATGTTCCTATGCATGGGCACACATTGCATTAGAAAAATGATTTTCTAACACGAACGAGATGTGATGTGGAAGTGCTGATGGAAACGTGTAGAAAAAATTGTTGCAAATTGAATTCAATGTTTTGCTCTGTATTTCGAGTTTAAAAGAAAGAAAAATAATTTTTCAACACAAACTTCTTCAGTGTAACTTTTTTCCTGCATAAAGTTTTATAAATTTCTAAAGCATTTCTTAAAAAAGAAAAAAAAAATTAAAAATAGCGTATAGCAGTCTATACATTACAGTTAGCGGACGGGGACATCATGAACCTATTCAGTTGCTTTGTTACATATCTCTTTCGTTGTCTGCCTATATCTGTAAAACATTTCAAGTTTGATAGAACTAAGGTAGAAAATTGATTCTCAGACTTTAACTCATTAATACACTGTATCGTCTTACTTAATGCGCCGAAGATAGTTGGTATATAAAAATTAAATTGAAAATGTACCCATTTCAAGGTATATCGCTTCGAGAGATGACACATGTATATGAAAAGTGATACTACGTCAGCAATTATTTTTCCACCGACATGGTGAGCGATATTTTCATTTTGTTTTATTATTTTTTTTTTTTCATTTATAATGCATGTAAGTGTATTCATATATATAACTCATACGCCACGTTATTCAAATAGTAGTCGTCTTTATTTTGTTTCTTATTTCCTTCCATTGTATTTTAAAATATTTTATTATATTAAAAAGAAAAAACTTTCTTAATGAATACATTTATTGTTTGCCATCTGCGCAACAAAATATTAACTAAGCTTCCAGCAATTAACCCTTTCTTTATAAATGAATAATGTAGAAAAGAAATTAAATAAAAAGATAGAGAAACATTGTTATCAACACAACTGCTGCTGCTGCTGCTGCTGCTGCTGCTGCTGCTGCTGCTGCTGTAGGTACTTTAATTTCTTTATTTCTTTTTTTCCATTGTTGCAGGCAACAATAAAATGAATAGAATTTTAAGCATTACATTCTTATGCTACTATTTTCTATTCTATTTTCTGCTAGACGAAACTTTTGACCTCAAGGCGAATGGATAAAATTAAGTTTTTGTCATTTTTGTATGTTTATTTGTGTGTCTTTAATTCATATTTAGCTTCACTTGAAAGCGAACTTAATAACAGCAACAAAAATTTTTTGAAAGAAAATGGAAAAAAAAATGAGAGAAAAAAAAAAAAAAAAAAAAAAAAACAAACTTAATTGTTTTAATAAAACAAGAAAGAATACTACAGTTGATCAAGCTCTATAGCACTAATAGCGAGGAGGAAAAAATCACAATATTTTTTTTTTTTTTTTGCTTTTCTTTTATCTCAATCGTCCATTTCATTCATTTATCATGAGAATGACACTTTAGTCAAAAAGTAGCAGGAACACTAATTAACAGTTAATCACGCAACCTATGTTAAGTAATCGACAATCAATGCACTCAAAAATCGTTAAAATTTTAATTGATATTTAATTGACGATGTACTTGATAAATGGCAAACAGTTCGTTTACAGCAGTTGTTTGTCGCTTTGATTTAGCTCGATTTCTGAAATATTTTCGATTTTCGATCTGCTGAAACGTTTTACACTCGTTTGGATATCTGTATTATCTACTTTATAACAGCTGTTTCCTTGGCTTATGATACGTTCCGCTGTTTGTTTCCGTTATGTTTTGTCTTTGTCTGAAAATGCAATCTTCACTTTTGGGGTAACAAAAAAAGTAAGAAAATCATGTTCGACCGCGACCGCATTCTTTGTACTTATCGCCGTTATTCCGGCTGATTTTATTTATTTAAAGAACTGTTGTTTACGAATAACGAGCGAAAGACACAGAAAGCAAAAACACTCTCAGTCTTGGTTGCATTATAGGCGTGTGCTTGCTTTCGAATTCTTCCGCAAATTTGCACCCGAGATGTTCATTCTAGCGAACGGCACAGTGTTTGGCCCAGCTACTACTCAGTTGGGTCGACGAACGGATGGACATGCTTAGGTGCATTCCGAATTTGAGACTGG
The DNA here is from genome assembly GCA_000688715.1 of Glossina pallidipes. Lineage (NCBI taxonomy): Eukaryota > Metazoa > Arthropoda > Insecta > Diptera > Glossinidae > Glossina > Glossina pallidipes. The sequence continues at coordinate 785,345 of KK499789.1, read as the reverse complement.
CTAAGAATTTATGTACTATGTGGGGCTATCGTCACTTGATTCCGAACGTTATAAATACAAAAAATTAAATTGTGACACGCTGTAATATGGAATGGATGTAGCCGATCACACCTTCATCACAGCGTCACCTAGAATTTACATACAAACCTTTGTGTGCTTATCCGCCGTAGTTTATGAGTAATGAACGGAAAACCAGTTTTTTTTTCCTTTTAGAAATGGGGGTTTTCTCAGATCAGGTGGTATAATAGACCGATTTGGCCCGTTTCCTATATCAACCTGCATGCAAGAACTTCCAAATTTCAATTTCGTCATTCTTTATTTTTTAAAGGCCGGGGGAATATTTACAAAAGACATTACATACACAGACAGACGGACAGACAGACAAACGGACTTGTTTGAAGCGAATAAAAATTTAATCCTGATCAAAAATATATATTTAGTTTGTAGGGTCTGTCAAGCTTCCTTCTGAGTGTTGCAAACGTTTGGAAAAAATGAATATGCTCCTCATCTTTCGTTGGTGGATATAAAAAGATGAGGTTTTATCAGCTAACCTCAAGAAAAATTTAACATAAAATTATTACATTCTGTACTATGCAATAGACATAAATTAAAAAATTAAAACAAAGTTTTATTATCAAGTGGCGTACTGCACATAATTCGGTGCTTCAGATACACTTAATATATATTTACTTTCGAATTTTATTTTCATTAGTGTGAACATTTAATCACCCGTCTCACATAAGTACAATACAAATATTTCGCCGAATAGCAAAACAGCATATAACACAAAAAACTGAAGCATTCCTGTTGTTTACAAATGAATGCATGACATGCATGCGTAGTATGTATATAATGCATAGTGAAATAACTGCAATGTTTTTTGTTAAGCAATAGTATTATAACGAGTTTACAATTCACATACCAATCGCCAAAATATAACTGATGTTGAGTTCCACCATACGTAGCTCACTTTTTTTTTGCATCTGCACACTTCTTCACGTCTTTGCTAAGCTAATTGATAACTGAGCGGTAACAACCAATCATTATAAAAATTACACAGAAGAATCACTCAAAGAAACATTACCCGTTCTTGTTAATAAAAAGAAGTCTGATACGCCACATTGGTTGCCGCGCACATCCTTAGCAATCCATCAGAAAATGGAAGATCTCGATTGAAAGCTTTTGAAATATCTACCGAATACGCAGCTTAAGCGTCAGACTATGGTTTGTTTCGGTCAATGTCAGATTACTGCAATAATGTTAAGTTAGTTTTATGACAAATATGTCGCGTACTGTTTTTAGCATAAAAGTTCTTCATACCGACTGAAATGTAGGCCGCTAAATAAAACGTTTTTTCCAATAACAACGAGAAGAAATTATCTACGGTTTGAGTCTTGTTTTGTTGTTATCCATTATTAGCTTAATTACGACACCGGATGGACCGATAGGACTATCGTCTGGGCTATCTACAGTTTAATAAGATCTTCTTCTTGAGTCTCTTTACTCCATTTTTAGATTTAAGGGGGAAAGCCATTGTAAATCTTTCAGAATTTTTTTTTTTTTTTTGGTTTATTTGATGGTTTGAACCTTCTAGAATAGGAGAAAAAATTGAAAGAAATTTTTTTTGTGAGATTCCGAGCTTTTTTGCAGGTGCTTTGAAAAGACTACTTTCTAGTTTCAAATTAATCCTTGCTGGGAGCTTGCAGCCTAAGGTCGCACCTTCTAACTTCTCGGACAGACAAGCAGATGCCTGTAGGAAGTGGTGATGTTCATTTAAAAGCATTCCCCAGGAAACAAAGAAGAAATAAATCAATGCAGCTTCATCGAAACGATTTTTGAATGCATATGGATTTGAGAGGGATACGAAACGAATTGTCAATTAGTAGGATATGAATGGTAACTTTTTTTTCCATTTTCTTTATTGCATTAATTGGTGCCTCAAGTAGTTAAGACTGATATCTAAATGGTTTTACGGTGGGTCGAATTCGTAATGTGAACTAAAAATTCAAAAAATCACTACTTAAAGCGCTATATTTTTTAAGATACTCGTGCCACTGACATACTTTAATTATGCAGTAATCGAGTTTAAATTGCAACTATAGGGGTTCATACATACAGTACTTACTTTAATGAAACATGTAGCTTTTATTGCATTGATTCACTTGGGAGTTTTTGCAGCTGATTTTTAAGAGGTTTTTTAAAAAAACAAAAAAATTGTTTACTAAAATAGTCGGTATATACTCTACACTAGTTGTGATGCAAAGCTATATTAAGTTTGCGGAAATGCATGCAACACCCAAAAGAACTCGAGATCAATCCACCCTTTATTATACGTAAGTGCGTCCGTCCGTCTTGTTTTCTTACGCTCAAGTTATAGACTGCAATTTTTGAGATATCAGACCACTTTTGCGACCACTCACCATATAACGCCTTATTTTGAAAATTCGCGAATATGCGAAGTAGTACAGAGAATTTATTGGGCCGTGCCACCCGTTAGTGCTTTTGTGTTTGTGCTTGGTGTTTCACAAAAAAATTTTGCTATAAAGTTTGCAGTTGAAATTTAAAGTCAATCGATTAAAAATCGAGATGCATTAATGCTACGGCCAAGAGTTCGCTATAAAAAATGCGGATTTCTTTACGCGATGTCTGGAAAGCCGCCACTTTTTATCAAATTTATTAGTTATTAAAATACTTTTCTTTCAATTTAAAGATATGCCTTAAAAATTGGTTCCAAGACACCGATCGGTTTTCGGAAATAAATCTGTCAAAATAACTCATATTGTCATCGTGAAGTAAGCAACATCCCTTAACCTAATAAGCATGACGGGAAATATGTGGGACTAAATTTCTTTTTCCAGACAAAAGACAGCAAACAAGCAAACAAACTTACCGGTTCAGAATAAATACATATTTCGTAGAACCTTTGATGCTGTGATGCTCAACGGCTTACAAAACATTTGAAAATTTGCGCCGCTGTTATGAGAAGAAGAATACATGGATATATTTTCGACATGAAATGCTTTTTAGAAAATCTATTATGTTCCAAGTTGTATTAATTCTAAAGAGTAGGTGGTTTATTCATTTTCTCCCAAATGTTTGCAACGCCAACCAAGTATATATGCATTCTTGACGAGCATTAAATTCTGAATTGATATAAGCAAGTCCGTCTATCCATCTGCCTGTCTGCCTGTGTGTACCCGTCTGTGCAATGTACGTGGTAAACATTCTCTTGGCCGCAAAAACGCAGTAATTGGCTGCCAATTTTCCACAAAGATTGGAAGTTCCTCCATGCAGGTTTATTATTCAAAACTGGCCAGATCGCTCAAAGGACATGTCCACAGTACCACATAACCTGAGACCACTTCTGTCTTTACCAGTAAAACAATTTTGATTTTTTGCTCGTTATTCGCAAACCACAACATATACAACGACAACAATTTGCATTTATATTCTATAGGTTGTGTTGCTGCATCAGTACAAAAATATAACAAACCGGTGACGTCAATTCGAGTCAATATTATAGATCATTGAAATTTCATTCTTTTGTCAAAATGTTTGCAACACTTAGAACGAATCTTCAGAGACCCTTTAACGTAAACATATTACTCATTTGTATCAAATCGGAATGATTCTGGAAGGATTTTGTCTATCCGTTTGTCCGCCTATCTGTTAATTACCGCGATAAACGTAGTCATGATCACAAAAGTAGAGATAACTGCTTTAAATTTAAGTCAAATCGATAAAGGGACTCGCCCTTATGTAGTTCTACGGACTAGTCCTATTTTCTAGGAGTTTTGCCCATAAACTACAATAGACGCCACGATCAGCATTAAATTCTAAATGGATTTAAGCACATCCGTCCCTGTGTAATGTTTGCTATAAACACTCTACTGGCCGTAAAAATGAGGAATGATGGAAATGAAATTTGGCAGAAGGTTAGCAAAAAGTTAAAAAACCGATTTATTTCATCTTACAAACTACACCAGACAAATCTATAAAGATTCGAACGTACCTTCTAGGGACGACGATGTAGTGCCTCTGCAAAAATGGCCAAAAATAACCACGCCTATTTAATATTATAGTATATAAAAAAAGTTTTTTTTTCAATAACTTCATAGGGCGCAGAAGCAAACTTCAACAATCCTCTAAAGAACGTATATTCTTGGTTCTGGTCTCAGCTTCAGAATGCACTTATCCACGTCCATCTGTTTGCCTGTCTATCTATGCGTCCGCCTAAGAATGTAGTGTCTGTAGTAAGCATCCTCCTCTTCGCAAAAATTAAAAAAAGAATTAGAAAATTTCCCAAACCAGTCAAAGGATGCGTCTACAATGCGCGCATGTCTTTGCAATAAAAATACACCTTTGCGAACACCTTTGCTTTCCGTGCTTTTTTTCTACATATTTTGGTCAAAACATCTAGATACGTAATTGAATATGCAAGCACGGAATGTGGACAGATGTTCGTGTGTTTGTGTTGTTAAATTTTTGTCATTTATCTTTCTAAATAACAAAAGTAATAATAAAGACAAAAGACCACCAAAGGATTCAACATAAACCGAATTTAAAAGATCTCCCCTTTTCCGCCTCTCTCTCTCTCCCACTCTTTCTCGGGAGAAAAGGATTATAGAAAGCAATTATTTGCAACTTTATTATTATAAGAACAGTTTTCCTTTCCTTCTTCCTAATTATGTTAAATAACAGAAATTTTGATGGAATATAAAATTTGCATAAACAAATGGATTTGTGTAATAGTTGTTTGGCATGTTGGCCATAATAGTGCATGTAGCACACATACACACACACAGGCACACACAATCATATTTAGATAAAGTTTAGTTGCTCTTTTTGAAAAACACCGAAACCACTTTGCTTAAGTCATAATCTTCATGTACATAGAAGTAAAACGGTAATATAACCATTTAATCGGCATTTAAAATTATTCACACATAAAAGCAATTTTCTTTTACAACAATTTCCGGGTAAAGTTGAAATTTGTGTTTCGAATATTTAATAAGAGATTGCTTCGCTATTAAGCAAACAAAATGACAATGTTTAGACAAATCAAGCGTATATGCAAACGTGTATGCGAGCCTGCATGTCCATGCAAAAGCAAAATTTAGTCCACATACGAAATAATTTATAATGACAAGTACATGTCTTTTCTGCATGTCTATATGTGTATAACGTGTCCGAAATACAATAAAATTTTAAATAATTTTTATATCACCGAAGAAGAACAGAAGTATACTCATTTCGACATAGCATCTATAACAGTTTCAGTGATGCAATAAACCCGACAATCCCGTAACGACTTCTTATCAAAAATGCCATTTAATCAGCATTTCAAAATTCCAGAGCCTTTTATGAGTTAAATTACTTACGTTGGTTGTTTATGTTAGACGTGTAGTCTGTTCGAAAATTAAAATTGGGAGAAAGGGCATCGATAATGGTGTTCCAGTGTGTTAAAGTGATTCAAAATGTTTCTCGATCTAGCCGATCTTCACCACAACTGGATAAAGGACACATCGCCAAAATTAAAACAAACGTAAAGTTGTATTCGCTCTGGCACAGATCTATATCGAGGAAAAGGAGAAAGTAATCTGTTAACCGTATCAGTCGGACCGTGAAAAATTACCGATATTTTTACCAAGTCTTCAATCTTGCTCACGTCAAGATTGAGAGCATCTTTAAGCTTAACATGAATCCATCAGCTAAAGACATATAAGCCAAGCTCCCATTTTTTATCTCAAATATTACAGTCATCAAGAGGGACGGTCATATCTATTACAATTAATGTATATATAATTAATGAACTAATAATACTAAGTATCTACAGAGAAAACAAATTACAGACAACAGGTTAAGTCTAATATATCCCTTTGTTCCGTAGTGCATGTAGCAACAATGTTGAAAGATCACCTTTTACCCTTGACAGAGATGGTTCATGTGATGTTAATTTGTCTGACCAATCTATAGATTTTTTTCATGTGTCCATTAGTTGCAGAACGCGTGGTAACTAATCGCGACGTAATTTCATTTTCATTATTCTTGTAAACGAATTTCTGATTAGTGTCATGCGCCACGTGTTATCATATAAACAATAATTGAATATAGTTACTCGCGCGTAGGGCCTTCCGGAAGCAGCCACTACGCCGAATGTGCTTTAAGTCAACTAATTCCTAGCTAGAAATAGCATTTCAGAGAAAGAGCTGGTAAATATTGTCTTAAGGAGACAGGGTATAACTGCTTTCTTTGAAATGAAACGTAGATTAAAAGAAATCTTAATGAAATGAAATTTAACTGAAAACTGCTTCTATTACTTAAAAGTCGTGATAGCATTTTTAACTGCATTAAAATTTCATTTCCAAGCAAATATTATTCCGAATTTTTTTATCAATTTAAAATAATATTCGCTGCGTCCGGTATTCAATTAAAATGCAAGCAATTTACAAGCTAACAATGCAATGAAAATAATAATATGCCGAAAATTGAAAGCATCGCCAGCTTTATAATAACGCAGACAATTGTCATTGCTATTATTCGTAAGTGCCTTAATAGCTTTGGCGCGCATAGTGTTGGTTTAATTGATACCTAACTAAATATATTTCTTATCAACACCGGTCGCGTCAATTTCTTCTCCATCCTTTTCGGTAAAAGGAGCAGCAAAGGAGAAGCGATTACAAAATCTTCTCCTGCTGGTATTTTGAATTTTTCGCTTCATCAAATACGATATAAGTATTACTCTGAGGACATTTATGACAAATAGAATATTCTTCGATTTGCATGGACGCAATGGCACGCTTCACGCTCTACATTTCTTTTAAATCTAATTCGCGCATTATCTTATGAGTTTTTTTTTTTTTTTTTGCTCAGCAGGATCACTTACTCACTAACGCCGACATTGAATTGCGCTATAACTGCACTTTCAATTCCCCCGAATCACCACCATGCCAGCATCTTCTGCCAGCCGGTGGCCGGCCTTTCTTCAATAATAGGGAGAGCATCCAATTGGATTTCAATTGGATTTCGGGCACTTCTTATGTATCAATTTAAAAGAATTTTACTTAACTCTAAAAGAAAGCGCGTTTTTCATCTTTAACCTTTAATTTTATGAAACTTTTTAAAAACAATTTTTTGTAATTTTTACATTAAATCAATTTTACATGAAATCATTTTAATTTCACTTTTCTCTTTCTATTTAATGTCAAAATTTGAAATTAAGTTCTTCCACGCGTACACTGACATGCAAAGCACCAAAAATGTTGCACGTTATCGTACATGTTCGATACGATGCTTAAGCATCATTAATTAGGCAATCTTACGGTTGCGTAACCTTCAAACGAATTCATGTTTGCTTTTAATACTTTATTTGTGACATTGATAAACAACATCGATTACATACATAAATGGAATGATGATTATACCGAAACTGAAATGACATATACAAGGGCGAGGATACAACAGCTAATTACCATGAATAATAATAGAGTTACGGTTAAATTAATACATATAATGGTTGGAAACATACAAAACATGTATTATTTAAAATCTCAGTTAAAAGTTTCCTAATAAAAGGGGAAACAGATTCGCAATATATTGCGATGTTCCTTAAACGTGCGGTGAATTTTAAAGAGCTCATTATTTTCAAAATTTTCCAAAAAAAATTTTGTTAACTTACCATAAGAAATATAGCGCCAGAGGATGCTCGAAAAGTCTGCGATATTCTTTCCTACCTTAATATGTTTGTCGTCCAATTTTGCAACAATATTTTGCGATGATTCTACGATATCTTCTTTTTACTTCATTCCCCTATTTCGAGTACAAATCGGTTTTTTGTTTCTCAGTTTCACTTATTTATGGAAACCTCATGTCGTTCTGGTAGTTTGTTTACGAGTTGGAGGCGTTCTAGTGAGTCCACTTGTCTATTCTGATTAAACCTTGCTTTTTGATGACCAGAAGTCATAGTCAATCTAACTTCTGAACACCTGAAAAAAGGTCCTTGCACCAGAGAACGTCAAAAAAAAATTCGGAAAGTTATTCCCGATACCAAAAGGCAATGTATTCACTATTTTGTATGAAAACTTGGGCATGAGAAAACTGTTTTTCTAAAGAGGCACCAAGTTTATTTACAAGGGGACACGCCCACCATGCCGCAAGCCAATGAGTGCAATGGCAAAACGGCATGAATTGAAATTCGGATTGTTGTCTCATTCGCCCTACCCCCGCAACCAACCACATCGCACTCTAAACGACTGCTTTAACTGTTAGCAAATATTAAATCATGAAATCATTACGAAAAGTGAAGCATACTTTACAGGTTGAAAATGCTGGAAAAGCTTTGGACTGATTGCTGCATTCTGATAGATAAAATCCTATCTTCTGGGAGAAAAATGCGTTTTGTTCTCTTGTATACACAAATTATTGACTGATCTGCTGCCCTTGAGAAGCATAAAACTTTTCCCCACATTGTCGTCACTCGAAACGCTATCAAACACATAAAACTTTTCGCAACTTTGCAGAAAATTTATAAAAAAACAAACGCTCAGACGCCAGCAAAACAGGAAATCATTTGTTGAAAGCAGCAGGACATTGTCAATACTTTTTAGTTGAAAATATTTTAAATTTTAAATGCTTTTTCAATATAATCGATTGTGAAAATCAAATGCAGTCATTCGTTATCCTACACAGCTGTATGAAGAGAGCTTATCGAGTTTGATTGCTAATGTTTGCATAAAATGTGTTTTCATTGACTCGAAGAAACCGCTGCGTGAGTACTGATTGCGTGAAATCATTAAAATAAACGACGTTAATCGTGGACGCCCATCATCTGCGCTTTGACATTTTATTGAAATATATTTTGGTGAAATTTACTTTGACTCTAATATTTATTTGCGCCAAATTGCACATGGACATGTGCTAAGAACATACTTCAGGACTAACCCAAGGCCATTTCTAAACTTAATCCGTGGAAATAAGTGAACTAAAAGAAATAGAAACGCGTTAGATAGCCAGCCAAACCTCGAATGCGTTGCTTAGACTTCATGTTTGATGGAGTGTTGCATTAGAATTAAAGACCAAGCTTGCAAGCTTGCAATTTTTGTAAATCCATTGTAAAAATTTTTCAATTATTTTCTAAATGATTGCTTAATCTGTAGACCTGAAGTAAGTATTAGTCGTCTACAGCAATTTCAACTTATGGAGAACTGCTACCTAAATTCTTCCTCATCCTCTTCATAATTGTCTATCAGTTGTTAATACATAAACTAAAGGCGAACAAAAGTGTTTCTACCCACACAGGCCGCAGCTAACACAAACATTGTAGAGCGCTCTGTAGCAGCCACGCTGTAATAATTATATTATTTAACATCTCTGTCAAGTATCCGATATAAGATGGAGCTTCTTTTTTCATGTTTTGCACAATAAAAATTATTGCACATTTTGGTCTCCGAAGAGGACGGTCAAGTGGCTTCATTTATTTATCAATAAACTGCATATAACAGTCGTGGCGGCCACAACTGTGTTGACTTCTGAAAATATTATTGCAATAAAGTAGATTGGTGCCATCTTGCCTTTTCTTCTACCAAAAGCTTGCTATGGACGCGTACATGTTCATCTGTTATTAAGGCTTTATTTTTTAAATAACTGACACCTAGCAATAATTCCCTTGATAGTATATAGCGAATAAGTAAACACATTATATCTATATCTTGGAATATTAATGTAGAAAATAAAAATCCATCAAAAATTTTGAACATATATAACGACTAAGAAGACCTATTTGGCTTAGGACGAACTTTTCGAAATTCCCGTTGACCTCGAAAAATGCAATTTTCGTTAAGCGTGCTGCAGAAGAGGGTCAGAGTTATTTGTACATGATTGTCAAATTTATTTGCGACAAATTTCCAGTCAATATACGCAATACGTAGAAATATTACTTTTTTCGCGAAATTCTTTATTTCCGCATACCGCATAACCGTTATAGGTAAGTTAAGGTTACGCTAAGAAATTATCTATCTGCAGCGTTCAGGGAGGGGAATAGGAACGGAGGGGTAAAAATGTGGAGACATCAGGTCCGATGGGAAAGACCACCGTTGCTAGGTTGTTGAAAAGGCAGACAGTATGGTTAAAAAACGATTAGTCACGTATGGTGTTTTGTGAGGTATGCAGGTAAGTCTACAGCGGATGTGTACGAAAACTGAGAAAGCCGTGTAGTCCTAGTAAAGGATTTAATTTGAGGACAAATCGCTTTCATATCTGTAGAAGACTTGCCTGGATGTACCTGTACATAAGCACCACACTGCCCACAATACGCCAATGCTCAGAGATATCGAGAGTTTTGGACACACTTTAGTCGCCTATGAGTATCTAAGCATTTCTTTGTATGTGGTTGGGGATATGCAAGAAAAGTTTGGAGGCTCCCGCTGACTTATGGAAATTATATTTTAATTTCGCCTGGACATAGGTAAGGATGTGGATGGCAGTGAAGCATTTCTTGCACTGGTTTCAAAAACCCAAGCCATTGGCTGCTTCCGTCGATACTTGGAATATATATTCTGTCCACCGAATGCTGTTTGGTATTTTTATACCCAAACTTTCAATGATTGCCGATTCTAATACATTGACATCACCAAAAGAAAGCGGTTGGTCGTCACATTTCTGCGCGTTAGTAGGCAGGTTTGAGTTTGATATAGAGCCAAGAAAACAAACAACCAAGGAAAAATAAATAAAAGTTTTCTGGAGATTTATTCATAGAACAGTTAAGCGTTTCGCTTTTTGAATAAGAAATTTTACGAAAAGTTCTTTCCACAAAGTTAATTTACATGTGAAACGAATCGCGCAATACTCCTTCCATTATAATATTGACGAGAACACATATTCATTCGCTGCTAACGAAAAATTTTGCAAGCTCAACATAATCATTACCACTACCAGAGTATGGAAGATAGAGGGAATGGCAAACTTTTCATTTTTCTTAGTACATAAAAAAACATACTGTTATGAATTTTGAACTTTAATGAGACCAAAGTACATACAAATAAATCGTGAACATTTTATTTTCTTTGGAAACTTGCTCACTCTCTCTCTCTCTTTTAGTCCCGATACAATTAAAATTTTTTTATGTGTTTCATCAAAAACTCCTTTCATTTAAAATTACGACCCCTCCCCCCCGCTCTTGTGCGCACAGCCTTAAAGTGTTGATGATATAAATAAATTGTTGAAATTTAATGTTTGTAAATCCTCTAAAGCGCATGTAAACGTAGTTTTACAATGTTTAGCACATATGTTTGCGGTTAATTTTACCGCACTAACCAAAAGATTTTGGTACTACTTTACCAGATTACTCTTTGCAGTAATCATTGGCATAAAAAAAACGGAAAAAAATACATTTAAAGTTTTACAAATGTCTATCTCAATTCAAATGATTTAAAAGCAACTCGAGTATATTTTACACGATATTTTGTATTTTCTTAAAATGAAATAAATAATGCATATGACATGTGACTATGAATGACATAGAATTGGAAACTTGCTCTTCATCATCTTGAAAAAGAGATTTCAAATTTTTACAGAACAAACAAAGAAAAATGAAAAGTCAAGACGTACGTACTGAATGTGAATTAAGAATTAAGTTAAATAATATACACTTTTTTTCCTCTTTTCCTTAAATTTTGTTTGCTTACAACAAACACATCGGAATTACACGAAATCGAATATATGAAGCAATTTCTCTCTTACGTTCTTATGTCAACGAATATCACTAACAATGTCCCGTAAAAAGAGGTACGGATGTACTCGAAAAAGTAAAACATTTCGCGGACGACATTTCACAAACAAAAACTACGTTTAAAAAAAAATGTAAAACAAAGCCAATGTTAAATTAACAGAAAGTAAAAAAACTAAACGTTTTACTCGCTATGTAAAAACCATTTTATTTTTGTACGTATATCGCTCTGTACATACATAAAAATGCGAACTAAACATAATACAGTCCAAGCAATTTCCACATTACTCGCAACAGCAATACTCCTACTTGCATTTCCCATGTTGTACTGATGCACTGGTATGGTATTCTTTGCAGCATACATATACTATTTAATCAATGAATTTCGGCGTAGAGAGAGAGAGAGAGAGAGAGAGAGAGAGAGAAAGAGAGACAGAATAAGAGCGAATCAAGAGTTAATGCACAAGTGCAGGCAGGTGAGTATACATATATTTCCTCGAGAAACATTCCCGCGCATTTTCCTAAACATTGACACACACAGCTTGATTTGTATTGTTTACCTTAGATTTTCGCATGCTAAATTGCATGCTCGCCTGGTATCTTCGTCGGAATACAAACAACCATTTTGGCGATTACGTTTTTTTTTTGCTTGTGACGCAGGTTATTAAGTTACTTCGCATCATCCACAAGGACCCCCATCTACCATTGCACCCATCAATTCAGAATAACTTTTTAAACCTATCTAAGCGTATGTCTCTGCGTCTGTCCGTCTATCCGCTCGATGCCGTGCATTCTTGTATTGAATCTATAAGTGAATTTTTTGAAATATTTCGATGAACGACGGGCTATGGCCCAAGGACGATTATTATTAAAAATGATTCAAATTGAACCACTTAGTTGACCACTTGTCTTATATTGAAAAAATATTATAAATAATTACATTTAGCGAAGCAGTCTTGGTTATTTAATTGTTGGCCGCGACTGACGATAATAGTTTCACTAGTTCTAAATTACATACCATATCGATATTATGCATCTGTTAAGAAGACCTCCTAATACTTTCATTATAACTATAAGACAAGATAGAAAGCGAGGGCCGAATCTCGCATACCCACGGCTATGTTTTTCGCATTCTACTCTCCAAGTTCTTTTATTTGATACCCATATCGGTGGCACTATTAAGAAAAAACTACTGATGGTGTCTACCATATTCATTCTAAGATCAACCCATTTTAAGGCGGATAATATATCTTCATTTGATATAAAAATAAAATTTAATCACTTGTAACTTTGTGTGGGCATGGCTGATTGGTTTCATTTTTGGACCTAGAGAGTGTCGCGTAAAGTAAATGTGGAAAATTTTAGCTTTTTAACTTTAACAATTTACGAGTAACGAGCAAAAATCCAAAAAGTTTTGTTAAAAAACACTGAGTTGTGTTCAGTTTACACTCCACTGCGGGCTTTTGCTCTCATGAATTTGGCCCATTTTCAATACCAACCTGCGTGCAGAAACTTCCAATGTTTCTACCAAATTTGAAATGCTAACTTATCTTTCTAAACATTGATTGTCAATGTATTACAAAACCGATCGGAACCATTTTCCTAACGAATATGCAGGTAGTTCTGTAAAGTACTGTTGTAGATAAAAATGTAAAGAAATTGTCGGTGCTTTTGGAGATTGTTCTAGTCTTTTCCATAGTGTGGGCGTGTATGATGTGTATCACGCCCATTTTTTCCCACGCATTCCTACTCGGTTATAGAATGTGTATCGTAAATTTCATTTTTCTTACTTTATTTCTGCAATTGTGACGATTCACCCAATTTACCCTTCAAATTGACGGACTTCAGTAAACATAGTAAGCAAAGGTAAACATCGATGCATCATATCTAGGAATATCTAAGCGGGCCAGTCTCAGAAAAAAAGAGATGACGTATGTATTTGCTGCATTAAATCATTTAAAAGCAGTGTATAACATCTGAAGATATCGACTTTGTTGTGCAGATTTTTTGAGCTTGAAATCATCGTTGGCCCGTCAAAGTGACGGGTGCCGTACATCTAGCGTTAACTAATTAATCATTTTAAGGTATTTTGCTTTTTAAACTTATTGAATCTTCGTTCTGGGTTCCACAGATAAACGCATGCGTTATCGTACATAAGTAGATCTTCTCTTTATCTGGCTATCAAATATGGAATATATTACTTCCATGCATAAATCCGAAACGAAATGTTTGATAATAATTGAAGGGATTAGATCTGATCTCTATATATAAGAGACAAGAGAATACATTAAAAGTAGATGAACAAGTTAAGTTGAGCCTCGCATTCTATTTATTTATTTTTATTTAAATTTTTTAACGGCTGTAAAGCCGTAGACCAATCGTATCAATCGTGTGCATAGAAGGAAGCAAAAACTATTCAAATGGACACCTTGCTCTACCATTGAACGTTGCAATCGTCAGCTGCCCTTATCAGTCAGATTCAGGTATTCAAGACTGCGGCCAAGTTTCTCTTAAAAAACCTTTCGGCAGTCACCGAATGATGTCAAAGCCAACGGCAACGCATTCCAGTATCGAGCTGAACGGAAATTAACGAAACAGAATAATCGGTTAAAGAATTGGGTACGCACGGTATTAATAATAAATGGGCCTTCGATCAGGAGATTGGGCTCTCGTGGCTGAATTATTTTATAGAGATAGATTAATAATCCAACTCCGACTCGTTTTAGCGAACTCGTTTTATCACGCTAATCAGAAACTGTCACTATAATATAACATATAGCGACAGTCTATTTTAAAGTCTTCCAGGAAGCAAATTGTTTCTCATGCACTTCAACAAACCAAGCGTCAAAGACGATGATCGCCCTTACTGATAAGTCATTCATTACCGTAAAAATTCGATGAATCGATTCTCTGAAAAGAATATAAAACAAAAGCATTACTTAAATGTCATAACATTTTTGAATAATTTTCCAATGAAGTTTTCTTACTAATGTAACTGACAGCAGTGACTGTCATTAAATAATTCAACATTTAATTAAATGAAAATGGTTAACGTTAAAATAAAAAGTACAATTAAAATCTAATAATATTATTGGGGCAATTGCAGGCGAGAGGAAACGGCGGAGACAAAAAAAAAAATGAATAAATCAAATTAATTATACACATGCACTAAATTTGTTTACATAAAATAAAAAGCGTTTTACCAGCAGTTACGTAAATGTTATACTATTTGAGAAGCATCAAAAAAATGAATTCATATAAAATTAAAATAACATCAGCGAAATAATTGCACATGCATTTTGTATACGCATCCGTATAAACTAATAAAAGGAAGAAAAAAAAAATGAAGAAAATTCTCACTTAGAACGAAAAAATAAATGATTTATTTTCATAACCATTTGCTAGCGCATTGGCAAATAAATGCAGCTTTTAATCAAAAGCCAATTAATCACACACTCACACTGCGAAAACAAATACGGATTTTTATAATTGCCTTTAAATGAATCTCGAATAGTCGTCATCGCGTTAAGCCAGAAAAAAAAAAAGTCGCACAATAATTTTGAAGATTTGGCTTAAAAGAGCAAAAGACTGCAATAAACTAAAAAGAAAGCGTTTTTTGGCTTTTCTTTTTTTAATGGAAAGAAAATTGAAGGAGGAAAGTTATTAAGCAAAGCTTTAAGTATTAGAAGCCAGTAGAGATATGTGTTACCGACATGTTCCTTTAATTATCGTGAATCGTTCATTCTCAGGCGTATTGGTGCTCTTGTTGAAGTCACACTCTATTCTACACTTATTTATGTTTGGAAATGCTTTGCAAACACTGCCCAAAGACATCTTTGAGTATATCAGAGACAAGTATTAATCTTCATCCTCCTAGCAGATATTTATTTGACAAAATAACTCTTTTCTGCCCCCTTGGAGCACAATCCAAAATTTCGAAGAAAAACAAGTAAAAACAGAATGATGGAACACGATCTACCATGGTGTAGCTACGCTACACCACTTTGCTTAATACTGTTATTCATATAACGGCTTTTCAAAGTGCGATATTGTATGGCAAGTGACCCAAAACGAGGTCCGATCCGAACCATTTTCAATAGCGTTCGTCCTTGAGCCAAAACACGTCGGCATTCCAAATTTCATCAAAATATCTCGAAAATTACGGCCTGTAGGTTAAAGGCAAGAACACAAGACGGACAAACAAGCTTGGATAGATTCCAAAATGATTCTAAATAGCTCGGCATAATAAAAACTGGATCTATCTCAAGCCCTTTTAGGTGTTGCGTACATTGGCATAAACTTAATGCACCCCCGTACTACAACTTATATAGGGTGTGAAAGTTCTCTTCTCAGGTACTGATTTTGTTCCACCTATTCTAAAGGATTTAAAGTCTCCATTAAGCTAACACAAAAAAAAAAAAAAATTTTTTAAATTTGTATAAAATGTACAGCGATTTTCGTCTATAACCGATCTGAACTATATTTGAACGAAGGAACTAAAATTGATTTTTGCTGTTGGCTGTAAAGTCTATTAAAAATGGTTCGTTTCGCGTGTTATGTTTGCTTTCAACTTCTTAGCAAACAGAGATACGTTTCTGAACATTTCTGAAATTAATCCTTGCCCAACTCGACTGAGAAATTATGATACATAGGAAAATTTGGTTTTCATGTGAAGCTTAGAGCCAATAGACTGAAAACTTTAAACATCCAGCCTGAACTCAGGAACCGGACACCACTAGTATGACTTAGTCCTAACACATATACTTTACGGTGTTTCTCAGCTAATAAGCATTAACTCTTTGATAGTAAGCGTCAAAATCAGCGGTCACGTTTTAACATAACTGCTTATATCCCTAGTTTGCATATTATCTACGGTAACAATTTTCTCATGTCATTTATAAGTGGCCATGTATCACATAAACAATCAATTGTCGTTCTAATTATCGTAGTTTTAGTAGACCAACTGACCGAATGCTTTTTAGAAGTATCTCGTAGTCACTTGGAATGACAAAATGTATCCACCACTTTGTTGGCACTCGATTAGAATATTCTAGGAAAACGAAAAGGAAAAAAAAAATGTTTTCAATAATGGCTACGTTTTTTGTCACTTTGCGTCCTTTTGTTCACCTGACCATTATTCTCATTACACAGAAATGCGCGTATGGAGCATTCCATCATTGTTCGGTAAAAGTCTACTGCAAAATCAATAATTGCTTTAAGCAAACGTAAATAACGAGTTTTTATATATTTGCGAACCGGCTCAGAAACGAAGCGATGAACGAAAAGATAAATAACTCGAATACATGACTAATTAAATTATTCTACTCGCGGAATGTAAACATGTGTGAATACATAATTATATAGTTTATGACATGATCAACACAACCCGATAACGTGAGTGGTAAATTTTCGATTGAACGATTTATACTCATTGTTAGCCAGCTTAGCTGTTAACATATACGATTAGAATTGAAAACCTAACAATAATGTAATGAGTTGTGCGTGAGTAATGAGTTTTCAGAAGGTAAACAAAGATGTCTCTTACATCGACTCCATTATTCACGTAGAGTTTTCTTCCTCTTTAATGCGACCAATTATTCAGAGGGGATGCGCAGTTTGAGTAACACGGTGACGGTCAAAAAGATGTGAGGAACGGCAAAGGAGCAGAGAGGTGATGGCCGCAGCCTAGTGGGTCTGTGTGCCCAGTCGAAAAGTATTATGCCTTTACCGTTACTGAGCACTCACTATGGTTACGACTAAAGTGAACTCTACCGCACTGAGATTTGAATTCGCGAACATTGACTTGATAGTAGCTAACCGTGCGGATGAGGACTATATATGCATTTTTTGACGAATTCCCGAAATCTGTACGTGCGGGTGTTGCAAAACATTTGAGAAATCTAACACAATTTCTATAGCGAGGACAACAGTCAGATTATTTCGAAATTTCGAAGAGATCAAGTACATGTATGTGCTAAGGAGTGCCCGATACATATTCCCGCATATACTTTGCAAATGGGATTGCAGACAAAGAGGGAGGGAGGGAGATTTTATTATTAGTTTTTTCTTCTTTTTTCGTTTATCTATAAAAATGAAAGAAAACATAGTAAAAGCACGATTGAGGATCAGAACACATAATGATTGGTCATAATGAAAACGCTGAACTTTCATTTCACAACCAATCGATATTATGATGAATTTACATCAACAATCATTCATCCAGTTTGTCATTTCGATGTTATTGTGTTTTCATTGTATTCGAAGATACAAAGAAAGAAATAAATATAAATTTACCTCAATATATGTCGCATTTTGATTAATGATATTTCACAAAAAAATACAAAAAAAAAAAAAAATACAAAAACAAATTTACAACGAAAGATAAAACAGTGAAGACATGGAAACAGTATTTATCAAGAAAAAACTTAAATTGAAAATACAAAAACTATAAAAAAGAAAAAAAAACTCCGCATGTTTCTCTTCGCTCTTTTTGCAAAAAAAAGGAACACATCTTTAAATTAAAAAAAAAAAAGAAAAGAAAAATAGGAAAATAGGAAAAAGCTCTTTTTAAATTATACTTGAACAGCTTACTTATAATCATTTATAACACTTAAGGGAAAATAATACATACACTGTGTGCACGCATGCATAAATAATGCACGCAAGCATATGAATGTAAACAGAAATTCGTTGAAAACTTTTGGATTCGTTTTTTTTTTTTTTTTTTTNGAAAAAGCTCTTTTTAAATTATACTTGAACAGCTTACTTATAATCATTTATAACACTTAAGGGAAAATAATACATACACTGTGTGCACGCATGCAAAAGAAAAGAAAAGAAAAAAATAAAATAAAATAAAAATTTTTTTGTTTTTGTTTTTGTTTTTTTTTTTTTTTTTTTTTCTTTTAAATTCATTTTCTTATTACATATAATTGAAAGTCATAAATGTTAAAATTTATGAGTATTTTATATGCTATTTGAACAGATGTTCGAAATACAATTTTATGGAAAATTGCAAAGACTTAACTTAACTGTGCTGGGAAGGATTGCGTTTTTTCTTTTGCTTTTTAGCTTAAATACTTTTTTAAAGTTTGTTCGACAAAGCAATCGTTGGAGATTTTTAAATTCGATATGCTTTGTCCGAAGTTATTTCACGAAATAGACACCCTCCGTGGAATAACAAATTTTCTGACATCGTAACGCCATTGAGCACATGTTGTACTCAAACATTAGGCTTTTGCATGGAAAATGTCAAATCTCTTCAAAACGGTCATTTTTCCAACTATTTATTCCTTATAATTGAGTCGACAGTTTTGTCAGTAGATATATCCTTCAGATCAAAAAAGAAAAATGTTTTCTTCTTTTCCAATCCATATCTTTTTGGATGTGTCTTTTCAATCGTTTCTAAGCCGTATTCCTTATTTCATCAAGATGTTAGACGGCCTCTGGCAATTATCCCTTTTCCTGTCCTTCAATTGTTTTGCACATGAAGAGAATTCTACACGACCTTAGCGGCAAACGCAATAGTCTGCCTTTTTTACTGCGACATCATCGGCGACTATCGATTAATTTAATTACTTTTATGTTTCTACCGCGTAGGGGTAAAATAACATAAAACGAATTTAATTTTTACGTTTAGTGAGAATATAAAAAACGCGCTTTTCACCTCTTATTTCACTCTTCATACAAAGCATGCAGTGCACATTTCTCACAGATATCAATAGCGTTGGCTTTTGCCAGTACTTTTTATCTTTAATTCATCGCGTTCTTTATACGCTGCCCTGTAAGTGAATAAATTTTAAGCTTTTGTTTGCAAATTCCATCGGCACTTACTTTGCAGAATCCATAAGTTTTCCTCTGACGAGTAATAATGCTTAAAAAGTGTTCAATTTGGCCGAAACTAAAGAGTACGAGCTCGCTTTAATTAGCTGTTCATACGCGAATAACAATTCTCTTCTTTGACTCTTACTTAGAAAATCATGGCTTCGGAATTTGTTTGAAGACGAGTTATATGAAGACATAAGTCATTAGTTGCCTATTTTGGCGTTAGATGGTTGCTACCCAACAGTGCTGTTACCGTTATCGATAACGGAAACATTACATGTCCCTGAGGTTTGACCACTCCGGGTTTTGAAAAATTTCTTAGTTACAACACTGTTAAGTTGCTAAAACAAATGCCGTATAAAACTCGACAAGGCGCTCACTGTCAATGTTTTAACAGAACTTTATAGTCACTTGTGATTAATCGGCTTTTCTTATTTAAGCCCCAAAAGGAACTGTCGCTATCTTCAGACAAAGCAGTTGTTGAGACGTTTTCGTAAGAACTGAAGCGCAAATTAGCAAATGCGTGTCTGATCGATACAAATGGCCCATAATCGGAAGGACTTGGGTTTGGATAGTACTAGCATACAGCAGTATTTCCCAATCGAATAGTTCCAATGCATTGCGAACCGGGCTTACTATATGGATGGATAGATGGACATCATGTAAAAAGCTTGTGAGCTTTTGCTTCATGTTTCATTAGTTGTTGTTAGTAGTGGCAGTGTAGCTAATGACAGTCCACACTCTTCACGTCCTATCGAACACAGTTTTTTATATTTCTTAGAAATTTATGCAAGATAAACATTATCATGTTAAACTAAATTATAATAACATAAGCACAGCCATAGTACTTAGCCAAATACGCGCGCACAGAGATGGATTGAAGTTTGAAGAGATTTGTTCGGCAACTAAAGTGGTTTTTACGGATTAAACGTAGACTTTAAGTCAAGTGTAAATTGCGACCATTTGAAAACTCTCAACAGTTGTTTAAAGACGATAACTTGCGGACAGTAGTAAGTACTTTCTCCCTCGCATATGAACATAGCCAATAATTTGATCGATATTCTAAGAAAATGAGAAATCATATCAATTGGCTCCGTTGATGGAAAGCAGCTTCAGAGACTCAACATTATTGCAAAGCTGCACAAATTAAAAGAAAACACTACACAAGTTTGTGTCCTGATGTCACAGCATCAATTATTGCCATCAAGCACATACACACTTGTTATTGGACAATAGTTGACAGCAGCTGATAGTGTTTTATGCTCATAAATTTGTAATAAAATTTAATTTTGCTTTTACTTCAATTTCGAATGAATTTCTCCCTCGACATGTAATTTCTGTTTCTGTCCTTTTATTCGTTCATGCATCATTACACTGATTTGAATAATCTTTCCTAATTGCGCTATTATGAAATGTACAGCAATACTTCGTTTAATGTAACTAATGCATAACGTAAACGAATTATTTCGCACGATCCTTATATGCATTTATTAATAGAAAAGAAAATATTATCCTGAAAAGCAGGAGATGCAAACGCAAGAGAACATGAAAAGCGGATTTTCCTCATAGATGTCATCTGCGTTGAAGTAGTAAATCGCAAATAAAGTAAGTAATCAAATGCAAACCGTCAAGTTTTTTATAGAAAAGTATAAGAAAAAACGCAATTTTTTTTTGCTTTACATATGTCTTCAATTTTCAAATTAAGATTTGAATAAGCGTCAAGAGTGAAAAAGCCATACTTGAAATAATCTGAAGCACAAAAACATATTCACACCTTTTCACTCTTGAAAGGCAATACTTATAGAGAGCATATAACTGGATTTGGAATATGTTGCGTCACAATGAACAATACTTCGCACAGGCACTTCATTCGCCTTACAATTCCTTTCATGATTTTCCCTTTACTTATAAGTTGATATTTGTACCGCTACATATAAACTGGAGAGAGTAAAAAAATCCCACACCTCCTACATTTCCAGTTCGAACTTAAATATTTATTAAATTAAACTTAGTTTGCAAATATAACTTAAATTGTGCCAAAGTACACACTGTTACTATACATAAAGGTTACCCTTTAGCTTAAAAATCATTACCGAAGCAATAAAACAATAGAACGATCCAAACCCGTTCGTTTCAGGTAGCGTTGGTTTATCAACTTTGACCATGTATGAAAGGATAATGAAACAATGAAATTGTTAAAAAAAGTATTTGCTCGTCCTTAGATATCACCCCTCCTAGCCACAATAGCAGTTTCCATACGAGTTTTCATTGAATAAATAAATTTTTTTACAAAATCCTGCGGTATTTTATTCCATTCTTGCTTAATTACGGTTCGAAGCTCGCAGGTTATCAACGGGATTGGGGTCTGGTCTTCGAGCAGGTCTCTCCATAACCCGCAAATCCAATTCCTCCAAATACTAGCGCGCTATAGCAGCGGTATGTCGTCTTGCATTGTCTTGAATGAAAATGAAATTCTTGCCGATAAATCCCGAAAAAGCCACCACGAGTTCTTGCAGGATTTCTTCGATGTAGGGGCCCAAAATCAATCCGCATGATTGGCAGTTGCTATTGGGCGCTGTAATCAACACAAGTTCGGTTTTCGCCCCCAGTGACATATCTCGCCGACACATGCACGAACTGCCATCCTATGAGACACGTTCAGAGATGCAACATTGTGCGAAACGCTCACCGGGCCTTCGGTAGACTCTTCCGCGTCCGTCGTTACCATAAAGACACATCCTATACTCGTCCGAAAACAGTAACATTCCATTCCATTCCACTGATCCATAATTCAATTCACATCTTCTCTAGCGAACTGAAGACGTGCTTACCGATAAGCTGGGGTGAACTTCCGGCAACTTACTGGTTTGTGCACTGTCAGGCCTTCTTCGCCTACTCTTGTGCTAACCGTCCACCGACTGACTGCCACTGTTCTAACTCCCTGGAGTTACTGCTCGAGCTGAGCTGCATTCAACCGGCGATTTCTTACTGATGTTGTGACAAGTAAATGGTCATCACGCTGTGTTGTTACACGTTTTCGGACACTTCTTCGTCGTCAAGTGTAGCGGTCTTGTGATATCGAAGATATACATGTCGAGCATATCGGCTTAAATTTAACTGTCGTGCCGCTTGGCTTGGATGCTGCCCAGTTTCAAGTAGTGTAACCCCTTCAGACTCTGCTTCCAATGTGGTATTTATTTTCTTGTCATGAATAGTCTCGTATTCAATAAAGAATCTTTCAGATTGCGAGTTCGTATGCAAATAATGTAATTTCTATCAATCCTTATCCTTTTACACGAACTGAAAATCGCGGAAACAGCGCTGCCGCTAACTATAATCACTTTGAAGTTCAAGGGTTAGTATTATGTGTTTTTCAAAAGCTAAAAGTGTGTACTTTAGTATAATTTAAGTTATGCTTGCAACCGAAGTTTAATTTAGCAAATATTTTTGTTCAAAGTGCAAATGTAGAGAGGGGGTGCGATTTTGTTGCTCCCGAGTGTCTTTCATGCCAGATAAGTGCTTTCCAAAATGGATTTGATTAAAGTCCTCAGTTATCCACATCAGTAAGTGACTGGCTCTTGCTTTCTCACTGAAATTGCTATACGTAAACATTAAACTGAACTGATCACTTGATTAAGAAAAAAAAATTGTTCAACTGTTTCCGCTAACGTGAGATATTGTTAGTATTTTCCGAAAATGACTCAACAATGTATAATTAAGGGGACGATGCCAATTGGCTGGCATTCGCTAAATCATCGAGCTCCAACTTCAAGTCTTGCAAAATGGATACACAGGTAAACTAATTAATACAAAGTTTACCCACCCTTTAAATTGATTCGCTAAATAAATTTAAGAACGGAGAAAGGTCAGGGTGAGTTCGATTTTCATTTAACCAACATGCTGCATAGCCTTGATTATTTTAATGCACATCTACACCCCTAAGATTATCAATTCAAGAGATATTCCTGCGTAGCAAGCAAGAAAATTCCTGTTCTGCCATCCAGAAAAAAAAAAAAAAAACACCAGCTTAAGGGGAAAAAGCACACACACACAACTGTAATGATTTACGTAAGCATTGCGCAATGTATTATTTTCACGACGCACTAAGTAATAATTTAATGATAATGCCTCGAAAATCATAACATGCTTGGAAGAGAATAGAATTTAAAGATCTGCAAATGTCTATTCAAAATATGCTTAGAAAAACTTGAAGGGCTTTGCTTTTTATACCTTCCGTCGGGAGATAGACGTGTGTTCGCTTTTATATATTTAAGTATCAAGCATTTATGATACATACATGGGGTATCACCATATCAAACACTGAATCTATTTAAGGAAATTCGTCTGTCTGTCTGTTTGTCTGCGTAATATCTGCGGTGAAATAAAATCAAACCTTCAAACGCCTTCAGTGCAAAAGGAAATGAAAACACCAGTGTTGCCTGGACAAATACACAATAAAAAAAAAAGTGGAAAAATCAGCCACGCCCATTCGGTATTGTCATGTATCTAAATTCAAAGTCTTTTCCTTTTTTTTTTTTCTCAAAGTAAAAGTAGTGAATACAAACGGTCAGCTAAATCGATCTATCAGCTAATCTTGAACTTACTATAATAAATTATTTGAAAGGCTTTTAAAGTGTATTTCAATCTCTTGACCTGATAATATTAGTAAACTTTAATATATTTTATCTGAAAAGTTTTGCTAGTAAACAAAAAAAATTGCTGATGCTTTGTTGGGTTAATTCTGGCCTTATGTGGCTTTACATGCACCCTGCCCGTTAAACCCCAGAATTTGTAAAACATAGTCTTTTAGAGATAACTTTACCTTGCGCAGGTTGTATCATAAACTTAACATACACAATTAACAACAAGTAAAAACACAATATATACGTTTATCCATACAAAGACTTTCCGTAAAAAGAGTTATATGGGACGATTCGAACCATTTTCAATAGCGTGCATCCTTTGAGCAAAAAATGTCGGTTTATCAAATTTGATCAAAATAACTCATAAATTGCGATCTGTACGTTGACCATAAGAAAACAAGACAGACAGGCGGACAGATAAGCTTAGAATTATTTTCTGAATCGATCCGTATAATAAAAGACAGGGCTACATCAAGTCCTTCTTGATGTTGCATACATCCGCACAAACCTAATATACCCTTGTACCAGAAGTGGTGTAGCGTATCAAAACCCGTTGCCCATTTTAAAGCGTAGCATATTAGATAAAATCCTTCAGTTTCCTTTTACATTCACTTGAAAAAAGAATGCGTTAAAAAACACTGGTCAATTTCAGTTCTATGAATACTTAATCACTTTTAGAGGAAAGAACTAAATGCGAAAAAAGAAGAAAAATTCCAAATATTTCGTTTTAAAAGCTACATGAAAAGAGAACATCTGTCATTTATTTATATTATTCCGCACAATATTAACATAAAATTTAACAGCTATTATGTAATACCAGTATTTTATTGCGGAAACTATGACAAAGGACTGCTTACTCCTGTAACTCAGGGAAATTATTCAAGAAAAGTATTTTATTTTTTTTTTATGATGTACACAAAAACATTCACGACACCAACCAAATGGTTGACTTAACTCGATGTAGAAATTTTATTTACTAAGGGGATTGAAGGATTTTGCGATCAAAATTATTGGAGTTTCAATGGTACCATCAACCTTCAATCAATGTCATCTAACGTAAGAAGCACATTACAAAACAGTCGAAGAGGAAATACGTAATGGTTTGAGAAGAGCACGTAATTGATTTATTCGGATTATCTTTGGTTCTTTTACATTGCACTTCTTACGCTTCTATTCTACATTAGGTCGATTTGAATTTTCTTACGTTTACTTACTTATCAGGTCGATTATAACAATCATAAGTGGAAGAGAGATCGTGTAAACTTATAAAAGCCATAATCGGACTTGAATTTTAATTTTAAAAAAATTGAATGATCTACAATAACTGGGTTTCTGGCTAATCATTTCCAGATATATAGCCAATATAGGCTTGACCGTAGGGGACGACGTATTGATATTACCCTGTTCATATATATATATATATATATATATATTCCTCCTAACTCTAACTGGGATGTCTTCCTGAGACATGTAAGGGCTATTCAGCAAATGGTTAAGACTTTAAAAGCTACTGATATAATAATTGTTATAGGCGAGTTTAATTCGTAATGATGGAAATGGGTGTATGGGAACGGTTTCCTCATCTGAATGTGCAAATATATTCATTATGGAGGTTCTAGACTTGGCAACAGTATAAAAACGTCCTAAATTGTAATTCTCGTATGCTGGACATTCCTTTTGCAAATGTACGAGAAACTCTCGTACTCTGCCGTTTTTTGTGCCAAAGGATCCTAATGATCTTACGTTTTGTTTGTCAGTTCATTGTATTTCGTTGCGTCCGCCTAATGGGTCTCGGTATTCTTCTGCCGGTCGAAGTTATGACATTCAACGAACTAATACGCAGTTGCTAAAAAGTCGTCTTGTCAATGTTGGTGTTGATCCTGTGGTGATAGATATTGACATCCTCCTCTCGTCGTTTTATGATGGGTTGAAAGAGACTATATCCGCCTCAGTCCCTGCAAAACCAAAGTGTCATAAAAATTCTGGCCCACCCTGATTCAACAGGGCTTTAAGGCTCCTGAGGAACACAAGGGAAAGAGCTTATAAGAACTTCATAAAAAGTGACTCGTCTTATGCCTATTCCATATATGTCATGATGCGACATCGTCTGAATTATCTTAATAACTTGTGTTGTAAATGCTATCTCCTAAGAGTGACATCCTCACTCTCATCCTATTCTAAATACGTTTACAATTTTGTGAACTCAAGGAGGCATGATTCTGCTATTCCTGAGCATATATCATATAGAGGGACAAGAAGTTTCGGAGCTTTTTGCGGAATACTTCCAGCGTAACTATTGCGCGCAGAGGAATGTTCAGAGGGTAGTTTACTCATATAAATTAGATGAGAGGATCTTTTTTCCAAAAATTGCTATTTCCAATCCAGATGTTCGACATAGTGTAGTATTATTGAGAAGGAGTTGTTCTTCGGGCCAGGATGAAATCCATTTTGTATATTTATTGCGTGTGCTGATGAACTTTATTTGGAGAATACAAATATGACCCACGATTTAGGCGTACTAGTCCTTCATATTGTTGTTTTTGTTGCAAAGCTAAATTAACAAATCATATGGAATGATCTACGAATTCGCGTATAATTGGTGAAGAGATAAAAGATTGTTCTTCGTTAAGAGTTGAAAGCGGCGCTTAGGCGCTTATTAGAAAAATTTCAATCTCAAAGAACTTCCTATAAAACTCTTTTAATGAATTTAGCTCGAAGAATGTAAAAAATTTATCATACGATTCATATCTCGAGATAATGGATATTGTAGATTACGAGGCCCTAAACTATCCTTTTGTTGCCTATTTTGAATCCCTGACAGTGTATACAGTGTATACCGTATCAAGACGAAAGCACTTCTGTGGGATCTGGAGAATTCAAGTTTCTTAGTGCCCCCCCAGGTTGCTAAAGTTAATATATTCGTTTGCCGATGTAAATATGATTTCGTTAGAGGTTTGTTCAAGATTTAGATTTAGATTATTAACCCACATTCAAACAATATTTCTAACATTTTCTGCGAAATTAATTAAATACATATACGACATAATGCGACATGAAGCAACTTTCGAAAACGAAACAAAACTTTTCATATCGTAATTTTTATATGCACTTTCAAATGGAACAAAAAAATAAAAAAAAAAAAACCGAGGAAGCATAAATTTCAAATTTACTAAAAAGTTTCACTTTTTGTTGAATAATTTTTTTCGTTTCCTTTTTTTTATTTTTTATTTATTTATTTATTTTTTTTATTTTCAACATAAATAATTTAAAAAGTCTGTAAAGCTCATCCATGTAGTTTGCTGTTGATTTATAAAGCCTAAATAGGCAGTGATCAGAGTTGAGGTTTAGAACGATAAAAGGGATCAAAGTGAATATGTGCTTACCTACGTAGTAAATATGAAAGATAAGTTAACAGAGCGCCCTAAGGCATTCCATATATAAAGGAGATAAGCCTTTTTGCTGCAGGGATTATAAATTTCTGGCGAAATGTTCAGACTTTGTGCATTATATGGTTTTAAACTATAAGTGGTTAACTCGGTATATGTCAAAGGAACACCTGCTTTCAATATATGTACATAAAAATTGTTTTATGATTGTCATGCAATCTTACAGAAAGACACGTATGACACCAACACGTATGATAACAAATTGTCTAACAAATTTTTGACATTTGCTAGACAAGCATCAATCTATGCTTCAGATACAAACGTGCATATATATATATATATATATGTGTGTGTGTATATGTGTATACTTTAAGTTGCATTTGCCTTACGTATGTTATATTGTACATAGATTTCTATCTATGTTGTAGGTAAATAGCAGTATAGACCATTTACCACCTATTCATATACATATTATATATACACTGCACTAACGAGAGTGTTCTTGGCACTGTTACTGTTAATGGAATATACAAGTTAGTTGATGTCTATGGTAGAGAAATGTGAGCTATTTATATAAAACGCATCTGCATAAATAGATATATATATATATATATATATATATATATATATATATATATATATATATGTATATGTATATGTATATACATATGTATGTATGTATATAGAATGTATGTGGAGAAAATACATCTTTCACTTTTTAGTTTTTGCTTTCTATGAAAAAAAAAAAAACAACAACGACAACAATACTAGAAGTATTTATTCGTTTTTACTTTACGTTTAAATGACACACAAACACAAATTTCGGTAAAAAATTTAAGCTATGCATTATCTGCATGAGTATGAAAGTGTAAAAGTTCTCGCTTACCTGCTTCCCTATGTGCAATGAGTGTATGGCTGTGTGTGTATGTGTATGTGTGTGTGTGTACGTCTGCATGTAATATAAATTTAACACTTGAAAGCACAGTTTGTAAATTACATTTCCTTTAATGGATATTTAGGGGCACTAATGAATATCATCTAATTCAAGTGGCAATGAAACGTTTCACCTAAATACCATGAAGAACACACATGCACCACATAATTTTGAAAAATTCATAAGTTATCTTCTCACCATTTAAACTTTAATAAGTTTTTATTTAAAAATTTCAACGTTTTTCACAGTTAACGTCATATTTTCATTGTTTTCTTTATCAGTGATTAGCTTTTGGGGTTCGGTCTCACATCCTGATTATCGACCACTTTTTTTTTTTTTTTTTTAAGTAATTAATTATGCAACAAATGGTCTTTATGTGAGCTCAGAGACCGCGCCGTGCCGTGCCGTGCCGTGCCGTTGGTTAATAATTGCATTTATTTATGACTTGATTGGCATTTCGATATGAAGCACTTGGCCTATGCGCTCGCTCTAGCAGCTTCAAACAATTATGCGAAACAAAGCAAAACCCTCTTGCAGATGAAGTATTTCTTTATTATCGAGACTGCATGATAAGTGAGAAAATGAGAATTTATTACATTTTCACGTGAAATACGTGAAACCATAGTCATACGGTCTATTGTTGTTTTTGAATGTTGCCAACATTGCGAACATTTAATGCTACCATGATTCGTACTATTTTTAATTGGCTTACAGCACTAATTGCTTTCCTCAACAAATATTCGTTTTTAGTTAAGCAAATTTTTGCTTTGTTCGAAAAACGTTTAAACTTTGTTGCTTTTTCACAAACATTTTAAAAACGAAAGCACACACATCTTCGGGAAATGAAAACTTTCTCCCACAAAATGTTTGATCATCGTATAAAGAAAATCATCTGTAATATTGATGTGTGTACGTGCGGGTAGGTACGTGTGCATATTTGCAAACTTACGCTGCTAATATATTAAATTTTTTATCTCATTTGTAACACAACCCTGTATAAGACGTAATCAACCGTATATAAGGAAGATGAACCCCGTCAGCTAAGCCAAACGCAAAGAATGTAAACTGATAGAATTTCTATGAATATCTGAGTTTTGATTTCTCTAAAGTTCATCACTTGCCAAACTAGTTGTGCCAACAAGTTTTTTATAAAGCAATTCGATTTTTAACTCGATTGAACCATGCGCGCCCGTGCAACCATCTGTACGACTAACTCTCCTTTTAGTTCTCTGAAATTTGAGTAGAAAAATCAAACTTATCCCAAAGCAATATTGAAAAAGTGTTTCATCTATAATTAATTTCGATCGGTAAACATCTTCTTTCAAATGTGTCCCTGAAATATCGAAGAGTTGTGTTTTTGTCGCCTTCGAATTCAATAATCGTTCTTCAAGTTATCTCTCATGTTTTGCTTTTACTTACAAAATTGAATTGTCAGAGACACAGTATTTACAATAACGAAATGAAGATGCTTGTGTAACCTATAAGACGATACTGATAAAATAAGACTTTGATAACTATTTGTGAACTTTCATTCGCTCGAATATTTAAAAGGCAAGTGAAATGTACTCGATTTGCAACTTTTATCAAAAAAAAAAAAAAAAAAAGAAAAAATACCGAAAGAAAAGTTTCTTATACGTTAACACATGTAAATTGTAAGGTTAATGGTAAGCAACAAAGTTCACATGCACGGCACATAAGAAAAGACTCAATAAACATTTCGCAATTTAAGTGTAATTAAAAGGTAGACTGCGAAGAAGCGAATAATAAATAACTTTTAACAAAGCAAGAAAAACAAGGCTGAATGAAGAAAATAAATAAATAAAAAAAAAAAAAAATCAAGGAAGTTATGTTCACTCATTACCGAATGAATTTTCTACGCTTATTGCCGACTTAAAAAATGGAGAAGAATTGAATTTTCGTTCTGCCTAATATATGGTGGAAACGTGAAAATTTATATGATGTATGTGTTGTACTTTAGCAAAAAGATTCCCCGTTTCGGGTGCATAGGCGTGTGGGCGATGTAGGTGTGTCCTTTAACCGCTCTGGGTCAATTTTAAATTCTTTTGCTAGTTCGTAGGCGATATCTTCCGCTTTACGAGCAAGGGAAGCTTTACCGCAGGCATTACATAGTTGGGCAGACGGACATGGTTACATGTCCATGCATTCCTAATTGGAAACTGCCCAAAATTGATGTACTTTATAGACGCTTTGAAGCTTGCTTCTGCGCGCTAGAAAGGAATGGGAAAAAAGTTAAATTTTGGTACACTAGAATATTAGGTAGGCGTGGTCAATTTTTTCCATCTTTTCACAGCGGGTACAGCATCGTCCATAGAACATGCGTTCTAATTTTTGTAGACTTATCGGTAGTTTATGAGTAATGATCACAAGACCAATTTTTTATTCCTTTTGAAAAACAGAGGTATTCTCATCCGATTGTCTCATTTTCAATGCTAACCTGCGCGCAAGAACTTCAAATGTTTCTGCCGAACTTGAAGTCGATAGCTTTATTTTTGCGACCAGGAAAATGGCATTAGATAGATGGATTGAAGGATAACCGGACAGACGGATAGAGACACAAGCTTAATTCAATTCGGAATTTGATTCTGATCAAAAATATACCAAGTTTGTGGGATCTCTGAAACTTTCTTCTAGGCGTTGTGAACCTTTTGATAAAACGTATATATACCTCGTTCTTCGGTGATGAATACAAAAAGACAGTATATTGCAAAATTATGTATTTGCCTCATAAGTCTTGTAAATTAAATTAATATTTTTTTTTATCTAAGAAATAAACTAGCAATCGGGTCAGTCTGTTGAACATAACGTTTGCCTTCGAAGTTTTCAATAGTCTTTCCGTGAGCCTATATTGGAAAAGATCAATTCAGGTCGTCTAGGTATTTATCTGAAATTAATTAAAATAAAATCAAAAATCTTAAACGTATTATTTCTTGGTTACGTCATTATAGCGATCTTCAAAGTATAATAATAACACAGTCTATCAATCCATTTACATAAAGCATTCGTATATACTTTGTCGGTTCACTCACACACATATTAGAAATTCATAAGCATTTAATGTTCATACATGTTATTTTCTTGATATGTTCTTTGTATGAGGGCGAGTCTAAAATGTATTAAACCTACGAATGGATGGCATGAGACAATAAGTCCTTCAATCTTATGCTTCCAAAATTTAAATGTAACGCATCACTCCATAAGTTCGTAGGACGACAGATATATAGATGCCGCCACCATTGAAGAATCCACACGTCTTATAGATAGTGTATAAAATTTTATAAAATTTTATATCGAAGACTAGGAGACACCAAGATAACAAGTTTGTGCTTCTCTTCATAACACTGAGAAATGGATATCATGGATCCTTTATACATACATATAAGTACCTTGAGATCTTAAGTAAGTTGTCCCATCTTGGTGTGAACTAGAAAACCGAAGGTTGGCATATGTAGGTGCCGTTGATAAGCACTAAACAAATGCTAATAAAATAAATACGCCCTCAGTGCGTAACCCGTAAAAAATATTGATCCCAGGCCTACTATGAAACGAATGATTTATTTTTTTAAGGAGAGTAAGTCAAACCAGCTGTGGATTATACAACAAAAAAAAGTAAAATCCAAAAATTTTAAAGCACTCTCTGTTCGCCTTTGTCAGATATATTTTGTGGAAAAAAGAAATGTGAAATTCCTTTCAACGCAATCCCATTCTTTTTAAATCAACTCAGCGTCATCTGCATTCTAAATCATCCGCATGCAGAAATTTAAACTCGAAAACTTTTAAAAAATGAAAATTTTTTGTATATTATTTTTTTTAACAGTCTTTTCAACCCTTTGACAGATTTTAATGCAGACAGATTTTAGAGCAAACTCCAGTCTAAATATAGAACCTTGATAATATACAGCTTTCACTCTCATCTTGAGTTCGGTCTGTGATTTCACATTTGTCTTATCCTTGTTGATCTTAGTTTGCCCGTCTGAGTTCGTCAAATAGGGGAAAGGTATAAGGAACGAAGATATCGTTACAAAGTCATGGAAAATTTGATAATTTCACAACAAGTTATATTGCTATTCTTTTCATATTCGAGGTGTTACCAAAAATTGTTCCAACCCCATGCATAAAACTACTGTCTTGTCGACAAAAATCCAATCATTAGTGAGTTCTTAAAAAAATGTATTCTACATTTGCATCACAATGAATAGGTTCGGACGGTCAGATCTATTATTATTTTCGACATATTCTTGGTGTCCCTATGGGCCGTCGTACAGTTCAAAATCACTGCAATGCAATACAGCCTGCACTGATAGTCACCACAGATAGCGCTCTAATGAATAAGTTAATGCACTTACGTACACATTTGTTGTTGGCTCGTTTACTGTCATCTACATTACTCACAGGGTTCAAGGCATTCGAAAAAATAAAGTGAATAGCACGACTTGAAGATTGTTGCTTTTGATCAAATCACAAATATCGGCATGAGCTACCCTATTGTATGTTGCATCGTAGTTATGTGATAATGTCATGCTCAGTGTCAAGATTGCCAGACGTCTTTTGTCCTCGTTAACTTGAAAATGTATTTTCCAAATAAGCTCACGAAACGAGTAGTGAGGGTCAGAAGATTGAGGGTAACTTAAGAAATCGACATTCAAGAAGAAATACCGAGACCCACTTCCCGCTCTCCTGCTTGGTTTCATGTGTGTAATCTCCTACAAAAAACTAAAGATTACCTTACTGCAATCATAATATGATATGATTTTTTTTTCTGGTTTTATTATCAAACTCGTGCAGGGATTAATGCTATCTTTTTACGGGCATCAATATTAATAAAAAAGGAAATAAAAAAAAATAAAATACAAAAAATTGTTCGCCTTATGGTATTTACGTTATTAGAAGATAAAGGAACTTTTCATTTCATTTACCAACTTTTCTAATCAACGTAATATGTTTAAAAGCTAATCCAAGGGAAAGTCCCTTTTGGTCTCTTATTTATGTCATATAAAAATTAATTTTTTATTGACTACTTGAAAGTTCTGCTATAATTCTAACTTTCTTGCAATAAATTGTGACATTTGGCAAAAACAAAAACGAAAGTAATAGGTTGGCGAGAGGGATATTTCAAAAATTATTCATGTACTTATGGGTCTTTATTCACACTCTTTCTGTCATGTACTTTTTGTTACGTAAACATTAGAACTTAGGAGACCGAAGGGCAATGAGAGAAAGAAATATTCAAATCTATTCGTAATCAATACAATATTGGATGATTTTATTTCTTGAAGCTCTCAGGAAACGTATATTTAGATTTTAAATCCGTTATTCTGAAATAAATAAAGTGAGACACGATTACAGATATGTGTAGAATTCGATGGAGTATGAAAGGGAAACACATATAGTTTAGTAAATAAGAATTTGCTCGATAATAAATCAATGCAATCGTAAAATGTAAAAATAATGCGTTTCGCTTTCATTGCCAACCCAATACTTATATAAAATTATTTTGCGTCATCTTTCCTTCAAAGATTGTTTGTTCATACTTTAAGTTGTTGCAAGGAAAGCGACGCTTTTCAAAATAAGTTTCTAGTGTTTTCTTCAATAAGAGATAGCGGAACGTATGGGTTACATATAATATGCACACAATGTTAGAAGACGAACAGCATCCCATAACGTAATACAGAGGGTAACATGTAATATTGTAAATGCTTGTTAAAGTAATAGAACGAACCTAGCTATGCACGTAGTAAGCAAGCAATAGCAGCCACAACAGCAACAACAAATACTCAAAAATCGAAAGGGAAAAGAAAATATTATTCATGAACAAAACAAGCACAAGACCACATAGAAAGGGACGGAACAAAGAGACAGGTACACATAAAATATATAAATGAAAATAAGGAAAAACGAAACCGAACGTTATTGTTGTTTATTAAAATTGATATAGAGGTTTAGAGAGCATTTCCCTTGTTTCTTGTCGACAAATGAAAATTAAATTTTATTTATTAGGGCACATTTATGGTCGACCGGTATGCAAGTTTTCAGTGAAAGCATTATAAATGAAACTTTTATATATATACTGTACAGCATATATGCTTGGTCGAAAAATTATCGAGCCCAATGTTAACATATCAGCTTATTGATTGAATGGATGATGATATCTATATGCATATATCTATATATATATATATATATATATATATATATATATATATATATATATATATATATATATATGTATATACCAACATGAATAGATGATTTGTGCAAGTTTTAATATTTTTCAGACAACCTAATAAAATATGCGTATGCAAGCAATTCATGCAAACACGTATCAATATCGACAGATATTATTATACATATATATGCAGGAAAGAAGCGGGGGGAAACTAAACTAAAGGAGAATAAAAGAGAAAAACGTGCAAACTATCCACTGAAGAAATAAATAAATAAGATATATATGCCACGGTATAGGAAATAAAATGTTAAGAACACTCAACCTTCTCTCTTCTAGTGCACAATACTTTATAAACTTTAATCGGCTCCTATTTAGATCAAGTTTTCTTTTTCTTTACTTTTTTTTTTTATATTCTTCTTGAAGCCTTTTATTTAATATTGCTTTACATTCTTCTTCTAAAGTATTTAATAATGTTTTCATCTCAAGTTCTATAGAAGAAAGGGAAGTTCCTCTTAAACATTCTTCAGATATTTTTACAACACTTGTTGAGCGAAATAAGTGACTTAACTGAGTAAATTAAATGAATGGAGTAATTTGAAGAAAGGAAAAGCATTTCAATAAAAGAGAGAAATGAGAGAAATTTTTCTTTCTTTACTTATGTCCTAACATTTTTTATTCGGGACAATTTCATGTCAAGCGTTTCATAATCTCTTATCAAGTTCTACGAGATTTGTACCTACCAGTATCAGTTTAATGCTAAATGACATTTATCCGTAATTGCGAAACATTTTATAGATTTTTAAAAATATTTCCGTTAATCATTAACGCATACAACCAGCATTAGCTCTAGTGGTAAATGTTTAAATTGATTGATTGCAAAATGTTCTGCCTGATAAAAGTCAAAAGAGAACACGTTTCTGACTAAGCTGATGTATCTTTTATGATCATCTTATTGGGTGCAGTTTATCTAAACAAACCGAGAATTAACCATTAACCGTTAGGTTTATTTATTTAATTTTGAATATAAAAAGTTACGTTTCTGTCGCATGCTACCTTGCCAGGATTACATACAAGTCTTAAAAGAACCAATCGATTTTGTACTACGTTTCCGCACATCGCATGGTTTCATTCTGTTGCAGCAGTTGAACACACACTAGTCGATTCTTAAAAGCAAGGTTGGTTTGTTTGTTTTCCTTTCAACGGAGCGACAAATCACAGAAAACGCACATTGTATTTAGGCCAAGCTTATCGAGACCAAAAATTTCCATTAACAGACTGTTACCGGACAGACAAGTTGACGAAAGTTGGTTCGAAAAGAACGGGATGAGAGTTGAACGCGGAAAATTATACAGCATCGAATTTGTACCTTCGAAATGCTCTAATGAAACTTATGAGGTAGAAGGTGAATCGGCAATAACAGTTACAATATAGGCGAAATAAGTCGTGACCGAAACCAACTTTCACGTTCCAGAAAGTTTCTCTATACATCTAGATCTAAGCATTAGAAAAGTATTGTGGATCAGCAGCCGCTACCAACATGCATCAGATTCATATATCTAAACCTGAACTTGTGCTATCACAATTTGAGGAAATGCTATGAACACTATTAGAAGACACGTGATAAGTTAGGAAAATTTAGTCTGCATGTGACATCCTCAGAACACTTTTTTGATTCCTTATCTGAAAAGGAAACCCTCATCTTTACAAAGCGTACAACACTTTATGTAATAGTAGCAGAAACTTTACAGCAATGAAATCCTGCGTGTGATGGAAAACTATCGAATGGTTGTCGAACAAAACAGTGAATATGCGAATAGTGGATATGTGGAAACAGTGAATGGTGTGGTGGGGATACCCTTGATCGGTCTTTAATAAATGTAACTCGATTCCCTCTCTATCTTGATTGGCAAGGACTGAATACTTTTTTCTATATAAATCTGTTATAAATCTATTTAATCTCACTCCTGAGATGCTCTTGTCATTTTAATGAAAAACAAAAATCGATTAAAATCTTAACGCATTATCGATGATAATATTCCATTAGAGATTCATTCATAGATAAACTACTTTCTTGCATTAATATGCTGGTTATAATTTATGTTATTATATTTCTAGACGTATCATATCAGGAATATGTGGGCACACCTGCAGGCGCACATGTAAAAATTTTACTCAATCAAATGTGAACTGGCTTTAAAGTAGGTTAATTAAGGCAATTATACTCTTGGGTTAACCAGATAGATGAACACCAACGAAATCACCAGCAACAACAACAAATGAAAGTTTCATGCAACAATAATTAGTATTGGGTCGAACAAACTAAAACCTGAAGATATTTTCTCATCATTAGTAAAACGTTTTTCGTTAAATCTGAATTTGTAAAAAATCGTTGTATAGTGAAAATTCTTTAAAATACAATTTTAGATAGTTTTATGATATATTCTCTTCAACACCATGATTGCAATACATATTCTACGCCATCTGGGTGTGCGCTTTAATCAAGCAATCAGTTCAAATAAAAGGAATCTTATATAACGTAACTGTTTGTCCGAAAATATGATTTACATTTCATAAAACATCTAAAACCAAGAAAAAATAAGATTATCTCGGATCATAGCACACGATAAGCGTTAAGTAATTGATTGGAATAAAAAAGAAACTCTTATTGAGGCAAATAAATGCTACAATCGTTCTTCCTAAAATCTGCCAAATTGGAAGCAAAACTGTATTAGCACAAATGGTAACGTAAATCGTTGGTATGAATGGGTCTGCATTACTATGCTAAGTAAATAAAGAAATCCACACCAAAGTATGATCCAAGTAAAAACTGTTTGGCTTTTAAGAGCGACCGAATATTAACCATAATGATAATATTGCCACTGATAGTAAGAGCAGATTTAATTAATATCGCACGAAACAATGTTGTTGAATATTGAAAAATGAAAGAAAATCAATTTCGAGAAACTAATTTATGGCCATAATAAAAGAGAATTTTCGCTTACCGACACAGCAAGATAATGAAGGAGACTAATTATCAATGAAAATGAGATGTATGAACATTCGCTTTCATTTTCAGCTATGTGCGCTGAACAGGTAAAAGAAATTTTAATTTTTCGTATGTAAATATCCCACGGCTTTAATCCTCCGTCCCCTTTAAAAACGATAGCCCTATTTCATGTCGTGTGTGTGATCGGGTAGGTAGGAATCGCGATCTGATAGAGTCCGTTAGTGAGTGCTCAGTCGATAAAGCCACAACAGTGACTGATTCCTATCTCTTTCTCTTTCCCCACTTCTTTCCAACCATCACTGTATTACAGGAATAGAAGAATGCCCGATTTCCAATGGATGAAAATAAAATTTTTCTTAAAAAAAAACTATCAAAATCATGCTACATTTTCGCACGGAGGTAATATTTCATGAAGATACCCAATTGTGTCTATTACCCAATTATACGAATATGTAGAAACGCATATTAACTTGAACTATCTTCAACTTTGTATTTTTTTGGACAATATTTCTGTATCTATTTTTTTCTATATCACAAAAATATTGAATTATGAAAAGTAAATTAAATCTCACTTAAATTAATTTGTCTGGTCAGAGCGTTCCCTGTTTCGCTAAATACAATATATACAATATGCGTGCAATACTGATTGTCGTACTCCGGAACAAGAAAATCACACGATGAAAAATTAAAGTCGATGTCGTTTAAGGAAATGCATATGATTGTCTGAGCATAAGTGTTGTATAATGCATTGCATTATATTTTCTATATCGTTTTCTCTCTTCATAGCTCTCTTTATAGCGACATCGATTGATATTGAGAACATTTCTTGAGAACACTTTATGTTCCGTATGCAAAGACGCGCTTTCATAGAAAAAGTCTAAAAGGAATGCTTATGAGAATCATTTCTTAATATGTGAACGAGCACTTAGTGTAACTAAACAGAGAGAGAAAAGCAAATACACTCAAGACATTTTACTTTTAGTTGTTTTTCTTCTTAAGTCCGCACAATAACTTTAAAAAGAGTGATACGTTTTTTAAAGAAACATAAGTCGAAATTATGCACTAAGTGAGTATAAATTTTAATTTCTATACTCACCACACATCACCGAAAAATGAGAGGTACATTTACTTTGTAAAAATGTTTGCCATACCCGGACATATTGATCAGCATCAAATTCTGAACCGATTTATGCGTGTCCGTCGGTACATCTGTTTTTCGTCTTATTGAAATTGAGTCAACACAATTAAAGAACGCGACCACAACGAGTACAACATAACGTGTGGCAGAACAACATGAACATATTGGCGAGCAAGAATAGTGGAACTAATTCATCTATGCTCATGTATTAACTGGCGTCCATTTTCCCATGCTTTTAGGCGATTTTTGTCTTCGTTGACATATCGGTAAAAGTGATCTTAAGTTGAACTAAAAGTCGTATACAAGACAATAGACAAATCTATAGATTAGAGTACATTTGACGCTAGTCCCAGTTAAACAATATTATGCTAAGCAAAGTTAGTCTACAGGTATTTTTGATAACATATTTCCCTCGTTCAAGGAAATTTATTCTTGGGCTCTTACCTTGAACCTTGTTTATTGTCTCCTTTTATTAGCTAAGAAATTATTCCAATATTGGGTAGTTTACATAAAGGCGCCTAATATTTATGCGAATTTATATTTGCGTTTCCTAATAAACGCAACAGCAACAACAGCAACAACAACAACAATAGCACCAAACGAATGTAATTTTTAATGAAACGTGGTATTGCCGCCTCACTCACAGTAATTTATGGTTACAAATTATGCAGATATTGTTGAATTGTGGCATAGAGTTGTTTAACTTTTATGAAAATCAATACACAAATACTCTGAATGATGAGAAATAAAATTGAATCATTGAAAAGGGGAGGTCGCAAACATTAGCTTACAATTACGGTTTCTACGACAAATTTATTAAAAAACAATAAATTTTAATAAGCTGCAGATTGCTAACTAAAGCAAACATCATCATCAACAAAAGAACAATAATTTAATAACTGACATAAGTTATATTCAATTAGTTATATGCTATGCCTAAGTATCTTCCATATGCGAGCGACAATTGCATTAAATTCAAATCCAATGTAGCCAACACCTGAAAAGGTATATCGCGAAAGTCTAGACCCAATCATGCTTTCATATTAAGTTTCTTAGCCCAGGACGCCTATGTAAAGTGCATGAATTCAGTTTCGTTAACCAAGCGGACAAATATTTCATTATTCGTTCGAGTTTGCATCCGTAGAGGTGAGAGGCCCTTTCTACGATCGAAAATAGATTCTTTATGCCATTTTGCTAAACATATCCGGCAAAAAGCAAAAGATTAAAACAGAGTCTGGAATATTGCAAAAATACATCCATCCCTTCATCCATTTCCATTTATGCCCAGGAGAGTAATTTACGTTTACGAGTTATAGTGTAACCTATAAAATTTGAAATGGGTTTTTATTGCCAATACACACACATACACATACACATACATACATACATACATACATATACACATACATACATACAAAACAGACACACACTATCATTCCTGGACACAAATACAAAGGCAGCAAAAGTTGAGCAGCAATAATGGCAACAGCAATATCAACAGCATCAGCAGCATCAGCAGCATCAGTGCACTGCTAATGGCAATAGTTAAATAAATCTATTCCATAGTGCGTGAAATCGATTTGTAGACTTTTTATGGTTATATGCATATGCAAATGTCTACTCGCATCTGTATAGATGTATGTGTCATGTTTATCTTCAGATTTATCTACATTGCAACTGCATTGTACATTTATATATTTGTACGTGTATACATATATATCATATAAAAAGCAATAAACTTAAATAACGAATACTACCCCCTTTTAATGTGAATTAAAAAAAAAAAAAAACTTGTTTCACAAAAATCTAATTAAAAATAAGTAATAAAAGTACATATAGATTATTCAAACGTGCTGTTTTTCATTCGGTTGTACTTCTTCCTTAAAGTGTGCTGCTTTTTATTGATTTGCATTTCTTTCCATTTCACTTGAAAAAAAAAAAACAAAAATACTGAAGATGAACGAGAGAAAAGAATGAAAAAATGACAAAGAACTCAGTCAGTATGGCAGACGCCTACAAAACGAGGCAAAGCAATTATAGATTGAATGAAAGCAAGAAAGAAAACCAAACTCGTGTCAAGGTATGCCTTTGATGCCCGTCACCTTAGCTGAATCGCAGACCGTCTTGTTAACAATGGGCGCGTCTATTAAACTATTTCGAATATTTTCATCTTTAAGTGAAGTATTCGTGTCATGCCTTAGATTAAAAGCTGTTACTGATTTCTGCTTATTATTCCTTGCGTTATAGTATGCCGAGATATTATGCTCTGGCTGTCTATTCTTGGTTTAGTCGAATCACTCATAAACTTTCGTGATGGTCATCGACTAAAAATATTCACATCACAATAGTTCAAGCCTTCAATGTTAACTCATCCTACCGTGTTCTTTCCAACGAATAAGCAAACAAATGGACGCAGGGACACCAATTTAGAGTCACACACACACACGCTAAGTAAGAACATACTTTATCGGCTTTCAAGATAGTCAATGATTATAAAATCGCACGCGTCCCAAAATATGGATGCCATAGCTTTTCCAGTTGACTTTCTTTATGTTTTCTGGAACAACTGCCGGATTCGAACGGCCAGAACTTCGTCAATGTCCATATGACTTACCCCAAACCACCCATAAATTTATTTTTCGGTAGTCCAGAGTCACTGTAACATCTTTCAAGCCAACGCTAATTGGTAACGATATTATTTCTCATCAAAAAGCAACGTGTAAATTAGAAACGAACTTCTGAGTTTTGCGTTTTACCACTGTAACTTATAAACAAATTGTCAGACTGTTATGAAATTTTAACACGCATCCATTGAAGGTTGGCACTATCCAGAAATCATGTGGATTTGTTAACACTGTTGCCATATATGTGTCGGACCGTTATATGACTCAAATGTGTCTCGGTGACGGTAAAAAAAGTGGTCGCAGTTCTTAGTGCGTCTTTCAAAAGAAAAGAGCCTAGCACTGCGGGCCGAGGGGCACCGGCCACCATTAGATACTCTACACTTACAATACCAACACAATTATTCATATAAGGTGCTATGTGGGAAATCATCGAAAAAGTGAAAGAAAATGAAAAGGGAAAGATCCAAATAATTTTCAAAAGCGTTCGTCCTTGAGCCCAAACATGTGGGTGTTCCAAATTTCATCAAAATATCTCAAAAATTGCGACCTATAGATTGAACACTAGACGGGCGGATGGACAAGCTTAAGTCGACTCAAAAAACGATTCTGAATTGGTCGGTATAATAAAAAGTGGGTCATTCTGGATGCTCCATACATCCGGACAAACTTAATATACCCTTGTACTACAGGTGCTGTACCATCCGATGCTACGATTACGAATGCCAGAATTAAATCACTTGTCACTGAGCTAATCTTCTTTGCAAATAGTAAAATGTCCTTGCGGGCAAGTAGCCAAAGATAAACTACTTAAGTCGATGAAATTAGAATAAGACAACTTCGTTTAACGAATAGTTCCGAAACCGTATACCTCTAAATATTGTGAAAATTGAATATGTGTAACAAGAAAAAGAAACAGTCCTACGAAAAGAAATTGGTTCTATTTTTGGATATATACAGTAGACAGTAGTAGTGTCAGGTGTGAGACAACACGCGGCAACAATTTTTGCTGCCGTTGAACAATACATTTTTTTTTTCATAAGAGAGCGAGAGAGAGAGAAAGAGCGAGATAAATTAAAAATTTATCAATACGCATTTCCTATCTCATTCTTTGTTATACAAAAACGGTCACAATTCTTTCCCCGTGTTATATGTACAAGTGTTATGGAGGGTCTACTGTACTTTTTTCTTTTTTTTTTGTCCTACCGTAACGAAGAAACTATAGAATTTATTTCAAAAGGCGTATTTCCTTCATATTGAAATTAACCTCGTATTTTTCCAACTAATTATATCCAACGACAAAGATTGGATTCATATTCACTCATTTTACTAAGACGTTTGCCCTGTGCAGAAAAAAGTTTCGGAAGCATTAAAAAATATACATATCCTTGACCGGTATCCGCCTATTTAATGTGTACATATTCCAGGTGGCGTAAAAATGAAGGCATCGCCTTGGAATTTGGCAAAACAATCGAAAGTTCTCTCAGATAATTTGGTATTAAAAAATGTACCCTCTTTGCAGTGTGGTGGACACTCTCACCAACAGCATAAGACGTTCTATAAAATTTATATCTACCGTGCACTTCCAATAGATGTAAATTGTCGAATTCCCACCTTCGTCGTGGTTTTAAATCTCGAGTATGGTAGAGTTATATATAACACTTACTGTATATCTTTCTCTTTCTCTTTCTCTTTCTTCACTTTTTTCTGACGATCACTGTATCACACGATTGGGGGACGTCTTCCAAGAGACTGCTCACATTTAAAAGGAAAATTTGTATACGTATAGTCCGATTCCCCTTCATTGTACCCTACGCCGTTTATGGTACAAGGATATATTGAGTTTGTGCGGACGGTTGTAACACCCAAAACAAGTTGAATTAGACCCAGCTTTCATTACACCGATCTATTCAGAATCACTTTCTGAATCAATTTAAGCCTATTTGTCCGTCTGTCGCCTTTGTATTTCTGTACTCAACCTATAGGCTGCAATATTTG
Source organism: Glossina pallidipes (assembly GCA_000688715.1). Lineage (NCBI taxonomy): Eukaryota > Metazoa > Arthropoda > Insecta > Diptera > Glossinidae > Glossina > Glossina pallidipes. Next base: position 741,888 of record KK499789.1, on the reverse strand, counting down.
AAATATTTTGACGAAATTTACTGAACTGACCTGTTTTGACCCAAAGACGAAGAAATCGTTTTATGAACAAATTTAATGCAGTGTAGGCTATTTAATGGTCGTCCGTGACCCATTATAGTATTTTTACTTGCTTTTCTTTTAGTGTACCTTACAGATTTATCGGTGTAGTATATCATTGATAAACAAAAAAATTTGTTACATATATCGAGACCTAAATTTTGGTACAAATACCGCTACAAATGGAAGTTCTGTAAAAATTGCACCATGTTTATATATAGAGTTATGTCTTAACTTAAGCGACAAATGCTTTAGATTCACTTTGACATTGTCTTCTTAGTTGTTATATTGTTGTGGAATGAATCCTTCTTTTGTAAGTTTTTCTTGCTCTCTTTTTTACTATTTATTTTTTAAAGATTTTCTTGAAATCTTTCGCATGTTCTCCCCGTTTACCCCGTTTAGAGTATTGTTATAAAATAAAGCCAAGATTTGCAATCAAATATTTTAATCTTTGAATTGTTTCATTTTCGTTTAAAACGCTCTCCGGAGTGTTGTTAAGGGAAAATTTTTTAAATGAAACATGAAACGCTTTAAGCTAAACTCACTTCATGCGCCACCCATGATGGCACGTTAAACATACGGACACACTTAACACATATAAACGAACTCTTATAAAACTGCTATTGTGTAAGACGTATAAATGTATGCACGACGTTTCGCACATTGTCTTGTATTATATAAAACTTTATATGAATATATAAGTGCTTTGGATTGTTGTGTTTGAGTATGCGTGTATATGGTATATATGTTCATATATATGTGTATATGTATTGATGAGCATTTATTTATTGTAATTCTATTATTAAGTGTAAAGGATTTTAAACTCAATTGAATCGATACTTATCGAAAGAAATATAGAAATTGAAAAATTAGGATGAGATAGTAAGAGTAAGTGTGAGAGACTTATATGAACCTTAGGAAAAATAAACTTTGTGAGAAGATTATATTCAGTCTTGACCGAATCTTTTACGCCCCTCAACTTGATCCCAAAAAACGAACAATAACTAAATTTTAATATTCTACAACATTGAGTGGGCGCGCAAGTACTACACAGTTCCGCAGACAGACAGATGGGCAGACGGACATGTTTAGCTACATTCCAAATTGGAAACTGGTCAAGAGCTTATATATGGGGTTTTTGGAGCTTGCATTTTTAAGTCCTTTTAAAAAGCAGAGGTGTTCTCAGTTTACGTGGTGCTGTGAGCGTGTCCTTCGACCGATTTGTTTCAATAATAACCTACGAACAAGAACATCCAATGTTTCTGCCAAATTTGTAACGTCTATATACTTGTACTGTCTATATCTTTCCTGTCTTGCTATAGAAAACTAGTAATTGCCTTCAATTTTAGGGCAACTCCAAAGTGCCACTTTAAGACGATTGGAGGTGTATGGGACCGATATATGCACTGTTGCTGAGCTAGTTAATTTGTGAGATGTGGGAGGGTTTCTATATGTTTGGCGCATTGACACTCCTCAGACTGTTGCAACTAAAAGAATAGCACGTAGTTACCCTTTCATAAATACGCGGACAAACGTAACCTAACCTACCGAAAGAGCATCCCTTGCGCCCCAGGGCTTTTCATTACCCTTCCTACCTACTAGTCTCCTTCGGCCCATCATATCTATGGGAGACCCCGAAGCTGGGTCCGAAGACTCTTAACAGCCTACTTTCCTCTCATCATTTAAAACAAAAATTTATTTTTATTTCATTTTATTTTCTAACAAATTATATAGAATTTATGAAAGTAAAATGTGTAAAAGTTACCGGTAAATTTATATATATATATATATATATACATAGGATTAAGTATATGTAAATATGAGCATACTTTTGAATGTAAATGTGTGTGTACGTGAACATGTATATATATATAGTGTTTTATGCAATAAGAATGATTTGGTGTATAAGAGTCGTTTATCAATTTGGAATAGTGATTATGAATGGTTTTCTTCCTTCTTTCTTCTTTTCAAATAGTTATACCAAAGTTATAACAATACAAATCGATCATGATCAGTTTAGTAGGAATTTTCTTGTCAATGTATTCTCTCTCTTGATTAATCATTACTTTACTTTACAACGTACATATTTTTGTTATTCCTTATATTCATAGTTTATTTAATGTCTTGCTAATTTAGTTATAGAATACGCACTAGCAAACAATGTAATACGCATGGCCAGTTTCCTTATATTTGGTCGGTTGACACCTTTAACCGAACGCACAACGTCACTCTACTATAAAAACACGTTTCAAATGTCTTCTATGGAATCTGCTTCTGTTTGTTTCCTTTTTTTCAACTCAAAATTACCGTATCGACAATTATGATGCGTATGGTGCATATTTGAGTAAGTATATGCATAAGTTTAGAGTGAAGTCTTCCACAGTCATCAAAATTTCGAAATTTGTCCATCATTTTTATTTTTACGCAAATTAACATTTAGGCTGTTTTGGAGAAGACATTAATTCCACTTGGACTTCCTTCACAATTTCCATCCGACTTAACATATTTTTACCTTGTTCAGTTTTAAAAGACTTTTAACAACAATGAAACGAAATAGGATTGTGAAAGAAAAAAAATAAAAGCTCATATTATAAGCTCCATTTTCTTGGCCGAGAGAATATTTGCAACAGACTTTACACAGACGGATAGATGGACGTGCTTAAATCGATTTGGAATTTGATGCCGATCATGAGTATATAGACTTTGTGGGGTCTCTGAAGCGTCCTTCCGGGCGTTGCAAACGTTTTGACAAAACGAATATGCTTTTCATTCTTCGTTGATGGGCATAAAAGAATACAAAATGCTTTTATCAGGATTCTCTTTCTTTAATGTTTCGTTGTGTTTATGTTATCTGAGCAATTCCAACTAACTTTAAGAGGCTTTTTTTCTTTTCCAAAGGAATTTATTAATTATTTACACAAAGACAACAGAATCGAATAACATGTTAATTTGAAAATATTAACTACTACACACATATAAATAATAATAATAATAATAACGTCTAAAAAGTATTATGCTTTTTAATGGCGAACTAAAGAATACATTTATTGCTTATGGAAAAACCCCTTTACGCAACGACAACAAGCATTATAACGTTCGATGATCCTTTGCGAGATATCCGACAATACTTTAATTTCATCGCTACAAAATTTCTATAACGTTCTGTTCAAGCACTACGATACGTCATAATTTTTCATCGCCGAATACTTTTTAATGTCAATCGTTACATATAAAAAAAAAAAGGTTGTGATGACGTAATTATTTAATATTGTTCCCTGATAAATATTTAAGCTTTTGGCGATGTAATGGTTGTTTGCGCATCGCTCTCAAATTGCAGCCCATATTCACGTTCCTTGCAGAGCATGAAATTGCATAAATTTCTGCTGAACTTATTACTGTTGCATACAGGGTTGTACGTGAAATTCGATATTCTTTGCTTGACGTAGTTTTAATGAGATTCCTTCCACGAATTCTAAATTGTCCAAACAAGCGCTGGTATCAAAATCAAAGCGAGAAATTAATTTTATCAAAAATATCTTTAGCACATAAATACTGTAACGGGAACCTTGAGTTCAAATAGAAAGAAAAAGGAGGTGAGAATAAAAATGAATGGCATGCATGGCACATATTAATACATACAGTATTTATAAAGTGAGATATATTTATAAAGTGAAATTTTATAGGCTTAATGTTATTTCTACCTCTGCTCTACTGCACACAGTTGTATTTCGACGCTTTCCCCGAGAAGATCGTAAAGGCTTTTTATTTGTTATACGCAAAAATACCCGATAATCAACCTAAGACTTGTACTTGCTGCATTCATTTTTATCTATCTATCCGTCTCTTTACCGTCAGTCCTACATTGCTATTGCTTTCACAGATCAAATCTGAGGAAAGATCGATCGAATTCGCGCTTGAAAACTTCCAAACAAAGTAAAGGCACGGGGAACGCGTCGAAACAATGAAAAATTTCAAATTGTTTGCGAGTTACACCATGTATCCATGTCAAAGCCGTTACAAGTGTCTACCAAATCTACATACAAATCTTGCAAAGATCCCACTAACATATTCACAAATAAGTTTATACAACTTTCACGCACATATAATGCTTACACTAAACAGCATTAACCCTTTGGCCTACTATGTCGACTAGGGGTGCAACTCCGAATGAATAGCCGAGTAGGTAGGAGTAGCGAGTAGCAAGTCAATGTTCGTGGGCTCAAATCTCAAGTGTAATGGAATATCTTTTTAAAGGCATAACACTTAGCGGTTAGACACACACCTACTTGGCTGCGGTCGCCAGCTGCCTCTCCCTCCCTTTCTCTTTACTCATTTCTTCCCAGACTGATTGACTATATTAAAAAAAAAGCAAGGATACAACCTCTGAGAATTATCTCCCATAAATTGAAACCTCACTCTAAAATCCCAATTTGTTTAAAGTGTGTTTACGCACACATTGAAGGTATTTCAGTACTTTCGTCAAATCATTACTCGCGTTTCTCTCTCTCTTTTTATTTTATTTATTTATTTATTTTTTTGATCAATTACTTAGGTGATGCCTCCTATTCGTGTATTCGCAAGTGGTGTAGTGTATAGAAAGTGAAAAGATATTATTTCATCACTCAAGGAACAAACAATTTATGCTTTTGGTTGCCGCTACAATGGACGTTTCATGTGCAGTACTTTCATACATTCTTTTGCTTTGTCTACTATGAGTACTTTTTCCCACTCTTTCCCTTTTGTTTTGTGAGCAATTACACAACAATGCTGCCTTATTACATGCGCAACTAATTTTTCGCCATTTTTTTTTTCTTTGATCAATGAAAAATTGAAGATTTCAAGGGAAATACAAAAAATTATTGATTTACTGCATATGCGATTGCTAGCCACTATTTTTCCCATCTTTTAGGCAGAGTAGTAGATCCGCATCGAATTGTTATCAATAGCGTTCGCTAATTATCGTTGAAGCATTTTGCAATACAATACGCCCGGCTGAGTGCCCTTAATAGATCTGCCATGGATGGTCGGCTTTGTAGTCGATGTTAATGGTCCGGCTAGGATAGGATATCCATTGTGTATTTGTTAGTAAACTTTCAGCTAAAATTAACGTAACGAACATGTTCCTAAGGGAGAGATAAACTCATACTTTTCCATACCATGTCAGTAATTGGATGAAATCACAATATTTTTACTTGATTTCAAAAGAAATTATAAAAATCGCCCGAAATCACTGCAATCACTGTCCTCGGTACCAACACGCTATTAAACTATCAAATATACTGGTTGTTTAGGCTAACGAATCTTAAGGGCAGAGATTTTCAAACTGCGCGACTTAGAAAAAAGAATTTTTCCTTATAGTTGCGCGTAATAACGCATTGATTGGAAAGCTCTGCCTTAGCGTGAGTGTAATTTTCTTAAGTATTTTTATTGCTTACCAATGCAAGTACGCAAGCCCTTTGAAAACGGTATATAGGCAAATGTATGTCGAGCATGTTGATAGTCTTTTGAAAAATGTTTTGGATAAAATCGTTGAGCATACGGACCCCAATTGCTTTGATCACGTTGCATGCTAAAAGTATCCATTGCTATTAAAGTATTTTTGGGTATCCAAAGGATTCGTTTGCCTTTTATTACATCTTGACCATCACGCAATTTGTCAATATCAGGTTTTCGTTGCTGTTGTTTTTGCTCTATAATATGCAATTGAATATCTTTACTAACATTACGTATATTCATTGGTACGGTTGTCAGCAACCGTAACGATTCATTTATAATCATGTCAAGGTAGGGCATTTGTTGTAAATTTTCCATCACTACAGACAAATGAAAATCATCAGCATTATCAACGTCAGCAGGATTTATGTGTTTTGTTCGTTGCTGGTGTTTCTGTTGTTGTTGTTGTTGTTGCCGCTGTTGTGCTGATACCTTTGATAACACTTGTCGGATTTCATTACGTAATTCATTTTGATATTCACGATTAATGGCCAAGCATAACAAAACATTCATTATGCTAGTTGATATCGTTTCGAATGACTGCAATATATATGGATAGAAAACATAACAAGTTATTGCTCTCTTTTCTCCATATAGTTAGTTATACCTAAGTTTATCAATGGAAATTTTTAAATGCCTTAATTGACACCAATTATTACATTGATATCAATATGCTATAAGTCATAAGCAAGTCGACGATTTTAATACCCTAAAGCGTAACCGCGAATTTCTTTATCACAAATTTAACAGAGAAACAGACAAATTAAAGTTAATTGCAATAGGACGTCAAAGCCCGGCTCTGCTTGGCTATTACAACTAAAGCAATTAGAAGAAGATGTGAAAACTTGAAAAAAATTTAAGAAATTGTGAAAATAGTTTCTTAAATCGACCAAAGAAAGAGACCACTGACACTGTCATATTCTACGAACTTCTGAAAATGTCAGCTTAATATAATACCGATCTATGATTCGCCCTTTAACCTGATATCATGATTTAGTCATTTATAGATCAAATTTGTTGTTCATTAATGAAAATACATTAAAATAATCAGTTTTTGATTTAAGTCAAGTGAAAACATTATAGTAGGGCTAGGGCGACTTTTAAATACCCTACACCATAAACTTACTATTATGGTGCTGTACTTGTCTCACTTTCCGTAAGAATGACTGTTGCCAAGAGGTTCAAAAATTGAGGTTCGCATTCAAAATTCAGGACAATTTAGTTTTACATCAGATTAGTATTTTGGGTCAATTTTCATCATAACATAATAAAACTGTGACTTTTCTGCCCTAAGAAAGAAAAGTTTTCGTGAAAATTCTTATATAGGATATAATACAAAAATAGGCGCACGTGGTTCAAATTTTGTAGAGTTAATTTTTATATCAGATTGCTTTCTTGAGTTAATTTTCATAATGAAATATGCCTTAGACTCTTTTGCCTTATAGAGGCTCAATTTTTAGTGAAAATCCTTATATAGGGAAGGAACCAAACGGTCCAAATTTGTGGCAGTAAATTTTTTTGATCTTAAATCACTATTGCAATGTGATTTTCTTGTGATCTTCTTTTCATTTGAACTTCAGTTATCGTTATACGAGAGGGGTCCAAAAATTTCCCAAGCCGGACCAAAGTTTTCACACGAACTTTGTAAAGAAATTTTGAAAATTGCAATTTTTTTTCTGTATAACTATTGTGTGAATATATGTAATTATAGGGGAAGTGGTCGAAAAAGTGAAGCGATCCCAAGAGCGTTCGTCGTTGAGTCAAAACACGTCAGTGTACCAAATTTCATCACAATACCTTAAAAATTGCGACCTGTAGTTGGGGCAAAATCTTACATGGGCAGATATCAAACGGGCAGACAAGCTTAGATCGATTCAAAAAATGATCCGATGATGATCGATCGATATATTAAGAGGGGGATCTATCTAAAGACTCTCTGCGTGTTGAATACATGCGTATAATATGCTTAAAATACACCACTTGTGGTTCAGGGTATAATTATCAGATTAAGTGATTGTGAGCGAGCTATTCCCGTTTCTATCCGATCGGTCAGATTCACTGATATATGTTCTACAGCAATTTTTGTGAGAATGAAAAAACCTGCCTACATATATAACTAAAAAGAGACAAGGGTCTGTAGAAATTTTAACGGGGGTGCCTGCCGCAACAATCTATGGCACGTGGAATGGAGAAACATACACGCATTGCCCTGGCAGCCGATCAGCGTCCGAGCGCCAGATCGAGATAAGTGAACGAACGTTATTCGCATTAAGTTCAAAGAACTTAAAACGCGCTAACTGGGAGAGCATAATGACCATCCATTCGTTTCATAAAAATCTTCAGTTTTTTTCTTCTAAAAAAGGTATATCTTACATCCACTTTTCATGAGAACCTTTACATGGGAAATATACGTCTATGTCAAAATTTTCCATATTGAACTCTCCTCTCCTTCCTTCTCTTCGAAATATTATTTTTTACCCATATACTTTTTTAAACAACGACTTCTTCAAAAGATAGTGTTGTATAGAACAATAGTCCGATTAAACCCATAACAGCGTCTGAGCTTGAGGCAAATGATGTCCACGTAAGAAGTTTCATCAAATTATCTAGAAAATTTTCAATTATAGATTACATGGACCGACATCAGACGGATAGAAAAACGGACAGACGGAAAGCGAAACGGGACAAAAGGCGGACGCACAGGCAGATATACTTCGATCGATTCAGATTATTGATTGATTAAAATTCAACTCTCCTGGAGGTTGCATATATCCAGAGTCCACTTTCAGAAATGTAATCGGTATCCGTCAGCATCAGATACTGCTATACGTATACTTTATTTATGTCTTAAGCTCCACTTTCAAAATTAATATGACTTGCCAGTTGACACGCCCAATATTGACAAAACAAAAAAAAAATACAATGTCTTCAGGCTTGAGGTAGCGAGTATACACGAGTATGTGTATATATAGAAAAGAGGTTTTCCAATATTGCGCGAATGAAATTGAAAAAAACAAAAATTTAATAAACACTAATTAAAAACGTAACACTCGTATACGTAATAATGGCCGTATGGCAAACTTCGCTCCCGAAGAAATAAAAATTTCTTTCTTACCACCATGACCATGGATTGTGTTTCATTGATGATTTCGGCGAACGTCAATTCACCCATTTCAGCTAAATGGAAAAGTTGATCAATGAAAATACGCTTATGCTCCACATCGACACTGACTAAAGGAGCAGAGGAAGAATTCATGCCATCTGTTAAAGCATCAGCTGCATTATCAATGCCATCGATGCTATCGTTCTTTTTCAACACTTTTACAATATTTATTTTCGTTTCTCTAGTCGACGACGTTTGGCTCTTCGCGTACCATTCATCGAGTTTACGTTGCACCATCTAAATCGCGCAATTGTTGAGTAGGGGATTAAAAAGAAATCAAAACGAAATCAATATTTATGCAAATAAATAATAAAAAAAAAAAAAAAAAAAAATCGAACAAATAACAATTCTATGTAAATATTTGATATGTGATATCGTGCAACCTGAGGCAACCTGAGGCAAACCACCATAGTAACAAAAGCATACAGAGATACGTACATCTGTAACGAATTTTTCCACCAACTTGTTGCAGCGTCTGGATTTTTCATAGATTTTCTCATTCAACCACCGGAATATGATATCAATTTGTAGCCAAGGTTTAATTGTCCTCAAGGCACTAATTTCCATGAGACTGTTCTCGATGTTTGTTCGCAGTAGAGTTTAATGAGATTATTGAAACATACACATACATACATAAATTCATGCAAAATAAATTTCAGTTGGGAAGAAAATATATTTTCTTTTTTTCTTTTGCAAAAATTTTCCCACTTACGTTCTATAGGTTCTTGTTATACCTTCGGTATCGCTACGTGTGAAATGTGTACTTGTATCCATAGTAGTTACTAGGAGCAAAATTAGAGAGAAAAAAAATAAAGCGGGTTATAGGCAAGCAGAAATGTCATTTATTTCTTCATTAGCGCACAATCTGTTTTCCTTTAGATTTTAAGTTGAATTTAAGAGGATACCTAAGCAAGCATACTTTTACATAGATTTCCATACCAAATTTATATTAGAAAAAAAAAACTATTATCGCTTGTCTACTTTATTCATATTTAGCATACGTGGTTTGTATCAGAGATCAAGAGATGATTTCCTATTACCACTATACGACAGCACAGTACGCGGCAGTTTAGATATGTAACATAATATGCAACCTTGTATAACAGCCATTATAAACAGACCTCAAGAATAAGATAAAGTGCTTAAGTCGTATTTAAGAGGCTTGAGAATAATAGAACAAATTGAGAATAAAGGAAAACTGAAAGTTTGTATTGTGATGAAATTGCTTCACTGGCTGGACTGCAATTTTCGCTTGTCTTCAAGTGAATAAGAAAACACCCTAGTAAGGGTAGAACTAGATGATTATACCAATGTGTACGTGTTCGTACGTGGCACGTGTTCATCAAATTGGGGATAGAATGACTCATTCTCAAACCAGCGTACCAGCGTTATCCGCTTGACCAGCATCTTGCGTCCATCATATCATTGTATTCCCCATGCATTTGTAACTTAGCGTAAGTCCTAATGTATACACCAATATATTAATTTTCATATCTTCTTATCTTCTAAACTTAAAGGACGATTTATCGCTTTCTTAACGGTTTAATCGCAATTTCAATGCAAAAGGCGAAAGTGACTAAATCGCTTAACTTCGCTCTCATTTCGATTGAAAGTATTAGTGTACCAAATATCGGGCGTAACGGTTCAGGGCGTTTTATTCTTTTATACTTAGTTCTGTTTCGTTTTCTAAAGAAGTGAAAAAAGCCTAACAAACAAGCGGAAGTTTCAAGGTTTGCTTAATAAGTGGAACTATGTGGAAAATTCAAAGAACACGGAGATATACATGTAAACAGTTCAAGGAAGTCTGTGCTTTTCGATGTCTGTCGGTGATTATGACGCCAAGAGAGTCTAACATTTCATGCTCAAAAATTGTCAATTGACAATTAAAGAGTTTATTGAAACCAAGACCAACATTTAAAAATCATACGGACTTCAAATCCGTCTCATGATAATATACGCTTTCAGACTGCATTGATTCTTCGGGACTTCTTCAACTCGAACTATTTCACAAAAGCCTCACACGGATAATTTAAGTTCGTTTGTGACTTCGAAATTTAAAAAACCCCTCCAAGAATGGTATCTTTAACTCGATTAGCTCAACGGAAAAGTCCCCTTTCTTTACGCTTTTCTTCCGATAAGTCATGCAATTTAAGTGGAAAGCCTGTACGAATTCTCGACTTGTATGTGCTGCTGTTTGGCAAACGTGATTACCATAGGGAGCGAGAAGAAAGCGACTCAAAAGCAAGTCAAAGTTATTGATATATTCCCGGTAACAGGAAGATGTACTGACCAACTTGAGACTTATTTAACTTAAGGTTAACAAGCCATGAAACTATGGCTGCCCGACAGCGATGTAATCGAAGGCTGTCAAGGTCTGAGCACAACCCAGTCGCTCGCTGTAGATATTCCCATTCCTACGATAATTTGACGTCATCACGCAAAGCACAGTTTTGCGAGAACAATTTTTGAATCATCTCGCTTTGGTAATTCGCTTTTTTTTTGTTTTTTAAATTATATTTACCACAACTAAGTTGCAATATATGTAAGACGTAACAGGTCTCTATGCTAGTCTATCTATTGATTCATTCACTATCCAATATGAATACTCTCCCTAACCATGCTTGCAGATCTAACAAAAACATTAAATTTATAAAAAAAAATTTGCATGAAGCATTTGTCAGGGCGGTCCAAAAATTTCGATCGGCTTATGGGCTTATTATATATATTATACACTTATAATATAAAAATTTTTGTTGACTGACTAAGATGATGAATGTGCCAGAGTCGCTCTGTGATGAGCATAATTTTCATACTTACCCTGTTCTCAGTTTACTTACAACATGACACTTCCAAGACAGCTCGACTAATTAAATCCTCCAACGCCTCAAAACTTATTCTATGCGTTTCAGTTTGTAATAACATTTCACTTAACTGTTGTTGCATTTCTTGACCAACCGCATTGAAGGTATTAAAAAAACTTAAAAGTGTTTGATGACTGAATGTTGGATTAAGTTGTTTACGGCGTATTTTCCATTTTTCATCTTTCTTGTAAAAAAAAGAAAAAAATAAATAAAAATATATATATATATATATAAATGTTATAACCTTTAGCGTGCAATAAGCCTTTGTTAGCAAAGAAACCGTTTTGCAGAAAAGTTTTATTTAAGCACTCTGGAGCAGTGAGGACAGCCTCCATGGTACCCGGATCATCGACATACAACAGAATTCTTGTTCCGACAATAACAGCTACAGGGCTTTTGAAATATTTACGGCAACGTTTCACAGCCACCATGATATCTAAGCAGTGGAAGACAAAAAAAAAAATTAAATTAAAACCACTTTAATTGGTCAGGGCCCATCGTTGAATGCCCTACACCACCCTACAGTTATTCGTATAACGACTTTTCTAAATAAGGCATTTTGTGGAAAGCGGTCGAAAAAGTGGTCCAATCCGAGTCATTTTCAATAGCACTTGTTTCTGGGCTATGGGAAACTGGCCGGTATACAGCATTTCATCAAAATGTCGCCCAAAATTACGTTCTATAAACGAGTATAAGAAAAAAAGACGGACAAATGGACACATAAGCTTAGTATAATAAGAGCTGGGACTATCTCCAATATTTGTGGGTGCTGCGTACACAGACAACGCTAATATATTCCTGTACCGCAAATGACGTAAAGTATACAAACAGCTGCAAAATACAGCAATATAGCGAGGGAGAGGGTGTGTGTGAATGTGTTTGTGGGTATGGTAAATTAGAAGGGAAAATAAATTCGAAAATAAATTTCAACATCGTTCACCCAATACTACTGTTTGAACAACAAGTTAATTGCGTGTTAATTGTTAGCTTTAGGTCAACTAAACACACTGAACAGGAAAGATACCTAATGCGCTGCAGCACAACTTACAGAATTTTTAATTAGATTTCAAGGAAGAAGAAAAAAACATATTTTAAGAAGAAGCAAAAACACAAAACTTAACCATTTGGTTCCAAATTAACAACAAGTAATAGCCATAGTATAGGTTGCTCAATAACACCACGCCAGCCCTTCAATTGCCATACAAACAACCAACATTTACGTTGCGCGTAAAAGATGAACAGACATAGCAGCGCACAAACAGTCAATATGTGGTTGGTAAGCATTGACATATTTTTGATTTTTTATTCATTTATATATTCGTTTAATTAAGCAATTTGTAGGCTGCTTATAGAACGAAACCAATTAATAATTTTTATGTTAATCCTTTTAAAGTCTGCTGGCGCATACACTGCTAAAGTTATCTTAACACTTTGAAATTTCATTAATAACTGACTGATTAACAAAATTTCAATCATTTTATTTCGATACATTTACAAACAAACTATAGCTTTGCTACGACTACGACTTAAGAGCAGAAAGAGAGATCAAGTTTAAAATAAATACTTCCCACGACCTCATTAAATCCGATTTTGTTTTCGAACAAACTTGTGCACTGCTATTAGTAAACAAAAGCTAATATATTCTTATCGGAGGCAGTCCGACTCTTTTTCAAAACTGAATTTAGGAGATTATAACAAGCTTTTTGTGTATCTGTGATGAATGACAGTAGTGACGCTATCAGTTAGCGTATGTCTGATACTAATAATATAATATGAATAGACGCCACGCAGAATATATAACCCATGTGTGATATGGACAATTCGATAAAATATGTCAAATATATATATGTAAACAAGCAAAATTAATAAATAAAATTAATAATCCATTTTAATAATAAAAGATTTCTTCATATTTTTTAATGAGAAAATTTTCATTGACATCTGTCGAGGCGAACCCAAAATGTAGAAAATGTAGAATATGAAAACAAATTGTATTTCTTGCACACATATACACTGTTCGGGTTTTTCCGTATTTCTACTATACGTACGTATGTATACCATAGCGTATATTCACTTGAAAACAGAGAATTGCGTATGCTATAGTGTTGCAAAGGCTTGAAGGTATACGGCTTCATATCAAGAAACTACTAACAGAAGCTGTGCCCGTACAAATAATAAGAATAAAAGAACAAACTGTCCGGTGCCTGCTAATTAACAGCGTTATTACTGTTACTCATAACAGAAACACAAAAAGTTCGTAATAATCTCCTACTTTGAATTGGTAAAAAAATGTCGGAATGTCTATATATTTCGCTGCCTCTGCAACGAACTTACATTTACAAAATTGTACAGTGTTGATAACCTTGCCCTTGTTTTTTATTTAAATAGTTTATGATGAACTGGTTCACTCTGGTGTTCTTAGAGAACTTAGCGCTGCGAAGTTGTGATGGATAAAACTATCACTGCAATAGCAAATGTAACGATTGAGGCATATTCGCAGCGAGGAAGCAACATTTATCAAATTTACGTAAGTTGGTCGGCACATGTGCTCTTTTAAACAAAAAGGAGTATGTCTATGCTAAGTCTCTTGGCTTTACTATCGGAAGCAGTAACGATAACTTTTGCTTACACCGCCATCTTTTCTTTTTTTAAAGCTTGTCAACAATACATATAAATATTCACAGCCACGTACTCTTTTACTTTCGCAACTTTTCAACTCCTTCGTAAGATTTTTCCATACACTTGTGCTTGATAACTGTTCACACTGCGAAATTTACTCTGCGCTGCACCATTTTTGTATTCATTTGAAGAACAAGAAAATCCCAGAAAATTTCGCTTCAAAAGTAAAGGTAATAAAATAAAACAAAAAATTAATTATGCGGCGGACGTCATAACACATGTAATATATATATATATATATATGTATATATATATCCATCTATAATCAAGCTATCTGTCAACATTATTAAGGTGCAAGCAAAGAACCTCATATCCACATTGAACGTTTTTTACTTAACTCAGCAAGTCATCTGTTGTTGATTTGCTGCCTCAGTATAGGCGAAGGAACCTTTATCTTATAAATTATATGGAATGGCAGCCAAGCGCGGCGTGCATTGTGTCAACTAGTTACGGCTTCAGTTTGTGGGAATATAAGCGAAGCATAATTGTGTTTGCAATCCAATTACTCTTAATTATGTTCGCTCCTTACCGAAATGTACTATAAAATGCAGCTTACAAACGACCCTAATACGCCAACTGACTCATATGTAATCTTTGCAATTATTTTAAATTTAGAGTTTGGCGGCCGAATGATATGCAAACGCAATTAATCAAATATAGTTTTACTTACGAAATACAAAGCAATAATACAATAAATAAATTTTTATTATATAATAGTAATTATGTAACAGAACTAACCCTATCTTTACTAAGGCTCAAACACAGAACTATGTTCTCTTTGAGTCTTTTTTATACATTCCAGCTAATTTTCGATTATTGATTTGCTGAATAGAACAAAAAGAAGAAGAAATTCAATTGTATTACAATTTGCAAAATCAAATAAAATAAGTAAAATAAGGTTACTTGAACCAAAATGAAAAGAACAGAGTATCGAGTAAGTAATTTTTCTAATTTGCGTTTATGATGTACCAATTCAAGGCTTTTTTTTATATTATATGGTTTTAAGATTTTGTTTATAACATGGCTTATTTTGCAACAAATGAAAATGATTTATTTTTAATTCAAAATATATTACTTGTGAAATCAACGCATTTAAGCAAATCTTTTGTTCTGCTAGCATGTTTAACACGCTTAACATAAGGTCCACCTTCATGCTTCTCTTCGTTAATCGATCAAAAAAATTAATCTGATTTTACATTAATATTTTTAACATTGTTTTTAAAACATTTATTATTTACGTTTGCATTGGTTTCTGTATTTTTGCTTCTCACAACATATGTTTTTGTTTACATTTAAATCGATTTTCCTACCTTTTCTTTTTAAATTGCATGGTAACGCGATTTCTCATTGCGTTTCCCACTTGGGGCTTTTTAGCCTGGGGAATAATCATGTAAGCCGCCGACATTGACCAATGACATGATCATATTGGCAAATTTGCTGGCGATGGTCGTCAATGTGGAGGTTACCAACGGCTAGCCTGCACTGACCAAACTGCTGCACAAAGCGCGTTAACAATTGTTGTATCAGAGATGTTACAGCAGTTGGAAACAAAACTTTGTGCGGAGTGGCTCCAATGGACTGCAAAAGCGGATGCGAAGATGTTGTTTTAACAGAAATTTGGTGTTCCACGCGCTAAGAACTTTTTGTTGTACAATAAAGGACCACTATAGTATTTTTAGTGTTTATTACAGCGAGTGGATGGGCTGATGAAACGCGTACATGCTTCTCAAAGCCAGCGGGATGGTATTAAGTAATCTGAATATTTGTGCATTAGCAACTTGTTTTACTATTTATTTACATGAACATACAACTTTTTTCTAGATTCGAGGCTATGGAATGAAAACCATGGCAGTCAGTTTAACATTTAGAACTTATTGTCTATATTTACGTCTCTCTAAATAATTTTAATTTTAAAATATATTGTCTTTATCACTTGTTTTTCATTTCTTACAAAATAGCGTGTGGTATAAATCAAAACTTCAAAGAAAAAATCTAAAACGAAATATACATTAGTGTTGTATAAACGTCGATTAAACAAATAGCTTAAAATTTAAAAACAGCGACCATCATTTCTTGTCGAGCGCTTGTTTCTTTTTGTTTTATATGCATGCAAAACTATGTGAGTTGTCAATTCCCTTAATATTTTATTAAAAGTAGACAAAGTTGGAGTCCCAATAAGAAAATAGAAAAAAGCTTCATTATGTCAGCCCCTATTATAGGTGGCGTTCCGAAATATTATATCTTTAATTTAATTATATCTATTAATTCTTCTTGTTTTGATTTTTCTGGTTTTATTTGTTTCTTGGATGTTGAATTAGAATGAATTATATCAATCTTCAAAAATACAAGAGCATGTAATTTACTTTTAGTTCGTATTGATAGTCTGGCAATGTAAATTCTTCGTATTGCTTATTTTTAAATACGATCCTGTATTTAGCAATTTTAATGAGACTTGGCCACTCTTTTTTCTTTATTACACATTGTAAACAAACTACATCGCTTTTTGCTAAAATATTTTAAGTCGAATATAAAGAGTCACTTTTCCCCAAACGTCTACAAACAAACCAAAAAAATAGAAAAAATATATAAAGGATTTTAGGTTTTATAAGCAAAATCGCAAAATGCAACGCGAAGAGAAGCAATTGGAAATGACTTTGGAAGCAGTGATGAACCGGCTGAATGACTTGAAAATATCGATAGGTGCCATGGTTCACAAGCTTGAAACTGAGTACGAAACGATTAACTGGCCAACATTTTTAGATAATTTTGCTTTAATTTCCAGTCACGTAAGTGGAAGAAATGTTTAAGATTAAGTAAAAATTAAATTTTCTTTTTTTAGTTAACCGGCCTTTCAAAAATACTGTCTAAAGAAATGTGTCCACTTTTACGCAACCGCACGGTTTTGCCGCTGATGGTTTCGCCTGAGCGCGACGAATTATTAGTGAATTTAACACAAGGTCGTGTTCCCGTCTTTTCGCACGATATTGTACCCGATTACTTACGGACGAAACCAGATCCTATGGCTGAGCAAAAAATGATACAAAATGAACAGAAAGCCGCAAATTTATCGACAGAAACTGCTGTTAAACAGGTAACGCAGTACAACAAAGTGGTGTCTCACGTATTGGAAATGGTCAGCAAAGCGCGTGAAGAGTGGGAAATTGAAGCTTCATCAAGGCCGGGCATACAACAGACAAGCAGCATGGCTGATACGCATGCTTTGGCAGCGGCGGTAGGTAACGGCAAAGGCCTAAAGGTGGGAATTCCGATGTCAGTGCCTGGAGGGGTTCCAGGGAGTATGATGGTACCGCCAGGCATACGTGCTCCCAGTCCTATGAGCTCCGTGAGTCCGGGCGGCGTAAACCAATTAGGAAAAGCACCATCTGCCATCAAGACGAACATAAAATCAGCTATGCAAGTTCACCCGTTTTCTAGATAAATTTCTAAGTTTGTAATTATAATTAATAATCCCAATTATTGAAACGAATCAAATCTTTTCATCCATATTACTATTTAAAAGAAAAATTTGGTTTTGAGACGGTAAAAACAACAGTAGTCCAGATAATTTTCTATTCAAAAACAACGACGCCACGTTAAGAACGCTACTATAAACAAAGTATAAAAAGCACATAAGTCAATCTTCTTGTGATGGGAATGATAGGCTGCCATTAATTGGGATTTACGTAGACCCACGTAACGTGAAAATACCACGATTTAAGGGCACGGGCTTAGGCTTCTTCGCCGCCTCCGATAACCATTTCTCCCATGCGTCAGCAGCCATATGTCTTCGCTGTTCTTCAATTTCCCGGCGCTTTTCTTCTTGGCGTTTGATAACTCGACGACTGTTTTCCTGCGTACGTTTGCTTTTCTCCCATTCTACTAAACGGGCTTTAGATTCTGCATCACTTAGTTGAGAACGTGTTGGCTTTTCTGACAAATCGGGATGGGTTGAGGACGATTTGATCGTTTCTTTCGGACTGATTTGATGTACTGATGGTTGGTGTGGTGGTTGGCTTCTTGATTGACAAGTTAAATGCTTATGTTCTTCTATTTGCTGTTTTTCTTGTTGTTCGGCTTGTTTCTTCTTGGCAGCCGCATCAGTTAGAAGCTTTCTAAATTATATATAAAAGAATTTTCTCGAAATGCATTGGAACATCATTTACACCTCACCTTTTGGCAGACAACCAAGTCTCGTACGCAGTGTCCGGTTTCAAAACTATCTTGGCCGGTTCGCAGTATTTGCGGTAGGAAAACGTGCAATCCTGTGTAGTAGGGTAATTGTCCTCGGACTGCAAGTCCAACGGTGGCACGATATCGCTTTGAGTTTCCGAAACCGCTGAGCCCTTACTACGAACGCTTTTCTGAACAGCACCAAGCGTTCTTTCCGTTTCGTCACTTTTCTCAATGTAGGCGGCCGGATTAACATATCTAATAGAAAAAAAGTTGCGTGTGCTTTATAGGTTTTGTAATTATTGTACATTGCGAACAAGAACCATACCGCACGCTGCCTTTGATTTCGCAACTGCGTGAACTGAGGTTTGATCTAGCAGTGTATTCAGTCAAGTTTCGTGCCGATGGTCGTCTTTCCAGCTCGTTGCCATCGTCATCCACTCGTGAAGTGTAGAAAGCCATCTTCCTTTCGATACTTCTCCGTTTCTTCCCCTCCTGTTTTTTTTTTTTGTTTAATGTAAAAATTGGGTTAAAAAAAATATAGCGCTTGAACGG